>OX421896.1:23037976-24237976 GCA_949128065.1 Beris chalybata | reverse complement strand
TGTACTAATTAAATTGATGATCGTTCCGACTCCCATTGTTGCGAGTCTTGAGTCTTTGTCTTACAAGATTCTATACATAAGAAGTTCAGGCTCAAATATAAACAAAATATTTATCAGAAAATCGGTCGGTTGCTAGCATGCCAATAATGTTGATGTACTTACGAATAGAGTTGATTCAGATAATTAATTCCCTGGCTATATTCTGACCAAGCGTTGTAATAGTTCAACAAAGTGTTATTCCTGTTCCTTTCTGACGATGTGGATCCGGGCGGCGCGACCTGAGTCGCTAGCATATTCTGTACATGATTCTCCAGAAACTGTTTTGTTTCGTGGTACAGCTTGTCGGCCAGTGGATCCGGATATGCGACACAAAGTGAATACACATCGCTACATAATAAAAAGGGAAGTAATAAGATCCATTGCCCATGTCATTGTCAAGTATTACTCACCTGAATCGATCGTGCCATACGCTGAATTTGACATTGCCTAGAGTCAGTACTTCTTTTGCAGTTTCTTTCAACTCCTGCCACACTTCGTCAAAATTCACTTGTTTCGGTTTTAATGACATGTTCTATTGCAAAAGAATTGCGTGTAAAACGTGTAGCGATTTCACGAAAATGATCCGTTAAATTATTCTCTTTTATATGATCAACGCACTGAAAGTAAACAGACATTTTAATTTCGTGAATTGTAATACTCGCGGCACAGACACAAAGGGGGAAAATTAAGCACTACAAAATATGACTTGGAGTTTCTATTTTTGGATTTTTATTTTCGCCTCGAAAAGCACTTCAGAATAAAACGTAAAATAACTATCGACAACAGTAAAGTACGCTTCAAAGAGGCGATAGTGTTTATAATCTATCCTGCGAATCAAGGGACGTCAGAACAAAAAAGGATTCGCAGGGTGAATTGGAAACCAAGGTGAAAGGTTTCTAACAAAAATGGCACAAACCTAAACTCGATTCAAAACAAAACTAGCATTACAAATCCGTAGTATAAACTGAAACGCGATTATTTCATTTACCTGCTGTGCAACTATTTTTTAATTAGTAGAGACAACTTCCAAAGCTGTCATATGTGCACGACATTGAAATATTTTTCAAAGTTCGTATAGCAGCAAAGCAAAGCAAGTAGTCGTACGTGAAGTTGACAGCAATTCGAAATAGAGCACAACAGTTTTAGAGCCACCATTGCAGACCGTAAGCACTAACCTCGAAACCACGATTGAGAAACGGTTTTTACTTATGAAATCTGAGAGTAATTTCAGTTAAATCCAAGCCAAAACTTTGTTTGTTTGTTTGTTTTAATTTTTTTCTATCTACAATATTTCATACAAATATATTAGTAATAGTTCGTTGTTGAATTATTCCTCTGTACTTCCCAGATAGCAAAGCCTGGCATAATGGAAGTAGTGGTAATAAATCGAAAGTAGATAATAATGTTTACAAAAGTGAATCGTAAATATAAATTAGTGTAGTATAATAATAAAAATCAATGGCTCAACAGCCCAAATCGGGCCTAGGCCTTGAAGTAATGCTAGAGTTACTTCATTACGAGACCAACGGAACACTAGAAAGACGCTCGTCCGTGATTACTACCCCGATTTTAACACAGGTAGTCATTTACACTCAACCCCATTCTCGAAAATTACTTATCGCCAAGCAGATTCGAACCTGGTATCAGGTGCACCGATGGCAAGTGCTCTAGCCACTATGCCACCGAGACTACGTGTAGTAAATATAATAGCAATAATAATAATTTTGCTAGGCACTTATAAATAATTCATAAAAGGTTGCCAAAATAAACGGAACAATTCAAATGATTAATAAAAGAAGATATAAGAATAATCTAAATAGAAACAAATACAAGTAACGTAATACAATAAAAAAAGGGGTCGTTGATTACATTCGGCGTTTTTGCAATTCGAAATCGAATTCGAAATTAGCAGCCGATAAGTATGTGCGTGTGCAAATATGTGAACTTAGTATGTGGACATGAACAGCTGTTATATTGTAGCTGTGTGATTATATCACGAATTGTTTTAATCACTTCCTGCGTTAGACGTACCAGTTTACTTGTCAATTTGACATTGTAAAGTGTCAATTCTTCATTTCGAAAGCAAGAAGAAGAAGAATGTGTATGTGAACTTTTTATTAGATTTCTTTTTAAGATTTTTAATATTCATTTGAAATATTGTACTTAAAATAAATTTTTTTCGTAGCTTTCCAGTGCCTATAAATCTATTAAAAGTATTGGTTTTTTATTATAGTGTTTCTGAAAAAACGTCGGCGTTTTTTCGAATTTAACGTTTTTTGACGGTCTCGCGGAGGCCGGACCATATTAGTAGTGTGTCTTGTGTACATGGAGTGACCATAAGCTAGTCTAGTTGCAAGCGATGACTTTGTATTGCAGTGTAGGGAGTAATAGTTAAATTGAGCTCTTTCAATGGCTATTAATTGCTTGATATTATGCAACCTCGTAAGTTAATATAACTTTACTGATGAAGTCAGGTGAGGCAAGTCGAAGACAGCCATTGAGTTGCCTGTCCAGTCGATAATGTAAATTTTACGTATTATGTATGCATTGAATATCTTTTTTTTAAATTAATTTACAAGCCTTTCAGCCTTCGCAGTATGGCAATTATAAGAGCAATCTTTTTTCTTACTTCACGGATGTGGCCACTCCTTTTCAATTTTCCATCAATAGCAATTCCCAGATATTCAGCTTCAGTCACTCATGGATAAAGTTAGCACAATAATTTTAAATAGTTATGTCCGATTTATTTTTTTGTTTAAATAGCATGTAATTTGTCTTTTTAGTGTTTATTGTTAGTTTGTGGCATAGAGATATAATGGAGATAGCATGCAGCGACTTTTTTGAAGCCGGAGGTTTTCTCGCAAAGGACCGGCGATATTCACTATGCTACTATCAGCATCTTACTCACATGTATGTTATACTCCGGTATTGAAAAGAAAAAAAGCCCAACCTTTAAATACTTCGCTACTATTTGCATTTCACTGCCACCGGGCATGAAACGCTTCATACAAAAATGTTCAATTTTGCATCAAAATGCTTCAAAGTGCTTTATACAGAAACGGCGCTTTGCGATCTCCGTTAGTTATGGCCTATGGTTTGTGACCATATATCCAGGTAGTGTAGTTGCTTAGATCAATATTTATCGGATTTTATTTAGATCAATATTTATCGTATTTTCTAGCGATTCTTGACTTAAGATTTTGAAATTTAGTGTCTTATATGTTTAGTCGAATTGATGAGATTAAGTTCGATAAAAAATCGTCCTATTCCTTTGTCTAGTTTCCATACAAAAAGTCCTTAGGAGACGTGTTCAAGAATACTGGTCAATAGCGTTGTAACGCCTTAAGCTACAACTTTAAAATTTTCTATACGTTGGTTTTGAAATAGTTGCATTATTCCTCTGTTCTTCCCAGACAGCAAAGATATATGATATATGTATGTATGATGCTGGGTTTCCATATGCGACAATTTTCTACAGTCTAGAGTTTTCATTTGTGACATTACTTGTGTCACACTTTTGCGTAAATTGGTTGTTACAGATTTGTAATCTGATTGGATAACTGATCTGTCACACATCTTGTCACAGAAAATTGTCGTATATGAAAACTCAGCATGAATATGAAAAACTTTCCATGTATCCTTCGAATAGCTCCTATACAAAAATCATGTAAAAATAACTTTACTCAGTTTACGGAATGCGCTATAACTCGAGAAATTTTTTAGCCACGAAGCCAAAATTTTTTACAAATTAGTATAGAGGGCAATTAAAGTATAAATACATTAGTGAGTAGGTTTTCTTTAAATCCTTCGGGTAGCTCGCATACAAAAAGTCCTTAAGACAGTCTTTAAGAATTTTGATCGAATTCTTTAAGCTTCGACTTTGAAAAATGTTAGCATCAACTTCCAAAAATAAACGCTTTTATTTTTTCCATGTCTCATATTAAATAACCTAATCATTATTATTATTAGGTGTTTTTTTGCGCACTTATCCAGAGCAGAGCAGGTTAGAAAATATATATACAAAACAACAACATGATAGCTGCCCCTGTGAGCGTTAGATTCTCGATGTGTGTTGTTTTGTATATAAATTTTGAAAGCTGCTTTGATCTGGATAAATGCGCCAAAAAACACACCTATTATTAATAAACTTTATCAAAAACCTCATTGAGTCGACGGAACTACGTCTCCTGAACACTATACTGGCCTATCCTATTCTCTTTCATCTCGCTCCGAGTTTACCATAAAACTTTGACATTTGGGATTGTTTACTATTCGTTTTATAAATTGTGGAAAGATGTCGTATTGTTCGTACTCAATGTGTACAAAAAAAAAGTTACCCTGCTCATCAACTACGTTCTTTAACTTACCGAAAGATCAACGACGTGAAATATGGATCGAAAACTCTGGTAATCCCGCTCTAAAAAATATAACACCAACCGCAAGCAGACTATTCTGTGAACACCATTTTGACCCCAAGTTCATCAGAAGGCAGTTTACCCGAACGCTTCTGCATAGAGATGCAATTCCATACAAATATTGTGAATTTGATGAAAGTCCGGACGAGTTTCGCAAAGAAACATTGGAAATAGCAAACGAAGAAAGGTAAGAAGTTGTATATAAACCAAACTGGGATTAACTCCTGTTCATGTTGCAGTGAAATTTTACAATTTGAGGGATCCACTTCTAATGAGACACATTCGGACTATGTGGAACCGTACAAGATTGTTTACAAAGAATACGATCAGTCGTGTATAGACGATGAAATCTTAGAAGACGAAAGTTTAACCGGAAGCATAAACGGCGAGGATGAAAATTCGAGTGGCGCGAAAACAGCGGTCGTTTACGGTAGTGAACATTCTTTGATAATTGATGATGAAAACGACGAGAAAAGCAACAGTGTATCGGCCGAAGAAAACATTGTAGAAGAACCCCCGAAGGAAAATTGGGTGAAAGATTATGACGAAGACAAGCACTTCACATTGTCATTACTAGGCTTTTTCAAACGTTTACCCCCGAAAACTAAAGCAACAGCCAAGCTGAAAATTCTTCAGTACTTAACGGAGCTTGAATGGGAAAATGGGTCCGATGCCTTGAAAAATTAAATTTTGTTAAGTTCCAGTATAGCAACTAAACGGATGAAAGGCTAATCAAAATATTACATTCGGAACGTGTAATACAAAAAACGGATTCTAATTTTTGATTTTACTCACCCAGGGCAATTCGAACCGCCATGACGTTTTTCTTCACACATGAACGCGAAAAATGAGTTTAAATTCCTTTAGCTCGGAAGGACCTTGCAAAAGATACTTGTAGCGTAGAGCACAGCAGCCAAACATGATCACGAAAAGGCAGTTTGAATCCCTTTAACCCAGAAGGGCTGCACAAAAGGTAGTTAGAGCGTAGCGCGCATTTGGTAGGCATGACATAAAGTAATCTTGAATTGAACTGGGTAAGTAAAACAAAAATTTCAAAATGTGATTTTTTATAGTTCTACGTCCCGAATGTCAAAAGTTTCGATTGACCACATTATAAAACTTAGCAAAGTTTCGTTTATAAAGTGAATGTAAAATGTGTAAAATTGCATTCATCTGTTTTTCGTTTTGTTGCTATACTGTAATTTTTAAATAATATTAAATTTTTATCAAAATGCGAATACCTACTATGTACTGAGAAATATTACTTATTTATAGAATAAAACAAAATCTTATGGAAGCGATAGTAGATAGATTATACCTAAAGGTTCTGTGTATTTAAATTGTAAATGACGAAAGAAACAGAAGTAAGACCATTAAAAGAAGCTGGCTAGAGTTTAACCTGATACTTTGAGAGAGAATACGGGGTCAAGCTTTTCCTATAATATTTACTAATCAGTCTAGATCTGCTATAAATAAACTAATGAAAAGGTAAATTTCATTTATGGTTCTAGTTAGGGATGTTACGGAACTTCGACTCCGAAAGGTCGGAACTTCCGATTTATTTGAAACCTTCGACTTCGGCTCCAATAATTTTTAAAAGTTAAATAAGAAACTTTGTGAGAAAAAAACAGGAGTTAGGATTGATTAGTAAAAGTGCTAAGCACACTGATGAAAGGTGTCTGGGCTACCAAAAAGTTAGCTTAGATAGTTATATTGGTTTTGTGAAAAATCCTGATTTCCCAGAGTTGGTTTTGGGTTGGTTCACTTAAGACTGGAAGGACCAATCCCTAAAGTGTTGTTTTCCTTGAGATGTGTATCTAACTTGATAAAACATTGTTCGCTTTGTGAATCATATCTTGTTTCTTTATAATAAACAAACCTGGTCTTAAGTTAACACTTAACACATCATCCCATCAACATGTCTTCTACTCCGGCTCTGACTCCGATTAATTTAGATTTAAAACCTCCGACTCCGGTTTGGGTTCCGGTATACCCACCTCCTTAAGATACCTAGTTCTAGTATATAAATATATTCTATCTATCCTTTCCATTCTATCCAAGTGTGCACTAGGTTCCCTGTATATACTCCGGATCAATTCCTATCTACCCAGACCCGTGCGCACGGGGGGTTTTGAGGTTCAACCATCAGACCCCTCATCACTCCTCTCACTACTGAACCACCTTCATATTCTTCACCACATCTAACCCAACCTTCACTATCCTTATGTTCATGTCCTCTCCCGTTAATATTATTCTTAAGCTCTTAACTAGAAAGTCAGATTGAATTCATTTTTATTTTTATTTAATTACTTTACTCTCATCTTATCTTTTTACTACACCTAATATTTATTTCATCTTTATTCTAACTTTTTCTATTGCACTACATTGAATTTAAATTTTGTTTTATTAGTTTGCATTATGTGTGTCGATAATGTCTATGGCCCGGTATTTCAATGTAGAGTTAACTTGTAAGTTGTCAGTTAATCAAAACCACTCGGATAAACTTTATATGGAAATACTAGACCTACAAGTTAACTCTACATTGAAATACCGGGCCTAAGTGAAGGAGGATGACAACGTCACCACCCATACCATACCATTATATCCTTGTCGCTTTTATTTAATTTGCCTAATTTTATTTTATACTCACTTATTAACTATTTAGTTTTTCTTTTTTACTTGACCGTAAACGTATGGGCCCCATCACTTATGATCGAGCCACATTTGGAAAATAAATAAATTGTTTTCAATATTTAAACACAAGAGGAAAAACACTTCAAATCTTAATAAAATGCGTAAGATACAAGCTTATTCAGATTGTTGTGCTGGTAAAACGATACGAGACCTGATACGTAATGAGAAAAATTGCTGCAGTTTAACGGATTTTTTTTTTAAATTGATGTCGGATAAAGCGCGAAGTATCACCCCCATTTGATGCTATTGTTGTGTTTACTGGTCATCCGAGATTCCAAAAACACGTTGTAAGTCCCAGAAAGGGATTGTGATCTAAAAGAAGAAAGGATTGTGTTCTGACACCTCGGTTAAAATATTGTCATTTGATTACGGCATTTATACTCTGCCAGCTGTGGTGATAGGTTGATAGATAGACATACATGTAGTGGAGATGACGAGCAACGACTGTTTTGAAGCCGGGAGATTCCTCCGAAAGGAGCGGCAATAAGCACTATGCTACTATTAGCATCTTACTCACATTTATATAATACCCCGGTCTTGAACACGAAATACACCTTATATATAGGTTAGGTTAGATTGAGAAGGGTGGACTGAAGCACTGTGCCACAGTCTATCACGAGAGATCACGTCGGATTTATTGTGGTCCCCTCGTATAAACCGGGCTATAGACTATTGGTTCCAAATATTGCTCTTCCTTATGAAGAGAGTAGTTCTCTGTGAAGGAATCATCGCAAGTTCTGATAGATTGGTCTAGGAATATTTCCCCAAGTACCGATATCTTTCCATTCGCACACTAGATGCTCCATTGTCGGTTCAAAATTCTCATTACCGCAGCGACATAGATGAGCAATGGGTATTCCCAGTCCTCCTCCATGTCTCATGCCATTAGGATCCCTATAAGTTGTCTGCAAATGCCCCTGCCCAGACACAAAATTCAGCTAGAGTTCGATTCTTGCTTACCGGCATCCCGAGCGATTCACCCAAGCTCCCTCCGTCTGTCTGAGCGCTTCATAGAGCTAGTGGAGACGACAAGCCACCAGTTTTGTATAAATCGCTTTGAAGCCAAAAATACGGTGAAAAGTGAGACAAAATAGGTTCGTTATATCAAACTGTTGTTGTTTTAGCGTGTGAGTGAGTGAGACAAAGCAGGAGCATTAGGTTAATTTGTTGTTGTTTTGCGTGCAAGTAAATGCGACGACGTCCGCCTTTAACTCAATCCCTGCTTGTCATCTCTAGTATATATCTCTATGGAGCGTTTCAATATCAATCATTCCTTTTACACGTTCAATGGGACATAGAACCGATTCATCGGCCAGCTCAATGATCATCTCCGAACCCCTTCTGGTGAGCTCATCTGCCTTTTCATTTAATTTTATACATTTGAGTACTAGGCTACTATTTGATTTAATATTTTGCTTGCCACCTACCTGGCATCAAACGCTCTATACAAAAACATTCAATCTGGTTTCCAAATGCTTCATATAACAACGGCGTCTTGTCGTCTTCAGTATTTATATCTCTATGGGTTGATACGTATATACAAGTCTATATAAATACGAGTACTAATTGCCGAGTGATATGTGAGCAATGCACGCATACGTGGACATCAACTAAATATTTAGTTTAGCCTAGATCGACATGATTAAAAAATTTACTATTTAGTTTCCAGTGTACGCCAGCCCTAAAACATTCAGTTCGCTTTCCATATGTACTGGAATGATTTAACTGTACAAACAAAAATTTGCAGGTAGATTCGCCGGTCCAACATGCATGTGTGATGCCTTGTACGGTGCTTTAATTGCGAGCGAGATAACGGATGTGCCAATTTTAAAGTACCACAAACACATGTAAGCTTTATATGATTTCGTACGTTTGTGTGTAGCAAAATTGCCGAATTTTGTCACCACCTCACAGAAAAGGTTGCACAATTAACGGATGGCACAATCTGGCAGCACAGTTTCGGGTTTCGTTCAGTTAAAATTATGTATAACTGAAATTGTGTTTCTGTTCTCTGCTTCACTACTCTCTTAAGAGTAAGAGAAATTCATTGAAAAGATTGTGTTGTTTATGGCGCGCTTACGCTTTACCGACGCTATGACTGGAAAAATTTGGAAACATACCTACTTTAATTTTTGTATGAAAAATTTCAAAATACCTATGTAATGTTGAAAGTTGAGCTTCCAGCAAACGTTTTCGTCGACCCTATAAGCCCATTGCCATCATGGCTGTCGTTTTATCCTTTCTCCTCTTAAAAATGCGGATGTGGAGTGGAGCCTGGAGCGGACCATTCCTATCATATAAGAGCGAAACCGGGTTCCTCGCTACGTGCTCCCATCAAAAGAGCTTGTTTTTCACACAGCTCCAATCCAGGCATAGGTATGACCGCATGAGCCGTAATTTTACAGGTTGGGTTACAAACAATAATGTAAAAAGTTTCTAGATTTTTCTGTTTTCTGTTACAGCGGAAATACCAGGGAGTTTATACTCTACTCACTCTGATATACTTCATGGCGTGTTTAAAAAAAATTCGTCAATCACGGCTATAACGAAAGGCAAACTTGACGAGCAAGTCTTTAATGATTCACTCGCTTGGATATTGTGCGTAATATTTCGATAACGAACCCAAGAAACCGGACAAATTTCCGATTAAATAAAGCGCAATTTGTCCGAAATTTGAAGGCCGATCTCTAGACGGATTCGCTGTTTGCTCTCGGCTCGCCTGCATATGCTCATTTAAATTTAAACAAGCTAATGCTACAATTACAAAACGATAAATGAATAACCTCATTTCGGAGACAAGATCGGTGGCATGGCATTTTCCGCGTGTTTATAATTATATCGCTTTGACCGATTTCACCCTGTGTGTTGCCTGTAGTAGGGTAGAGTGCCGTTATTCGAATCGAAAATTGCACACTATTTCCATTGCGTACATTAACGAAATTCTGCCACTTGCAAAGCTATACGCTTGCAATAGGTTTCGCAATGCATTGCAAGCAATTCACTGAACATTGTGTTGCAGTACATACACGCTACATAAATGATGAAGTGAATAATTATAATTTTCATTATATTATCTGCCAGCAGCCGGCTACCCTCCTTTCTTACAAGCGGCAAGCCGGTGTTTTTTTTTATAGAGAAAAACATGGAAATTTTTCAAAAAAAAAAAAACGTTTAATTGGATGGTTTGTGCAGAGAGAGAGAGAGAGAGAGTTCTAGAGAGTACGAACCGAAGCGTTCGTCATCGGAATATTTGGAAACGGAACCTATATACAGGTAAATGCTCTTTGTTGCTCGAGTTCGTGAATCGTTCCTTCCGTTCCGATAACCGATGTCCGACCGAAGAATTTGTGAGTGTGGCCATTTGGTATGGAACTGATATTAACCGGTACCGGTTGTCGTATTCAATTACGTATGTTGTATTACTTTATTATTTCAATAATACAGTAGTCTCTATCGATTTAAAAAAAAAATTTGATGTCTTAAAAATTTTTTTTTTACGTTTCATGACTAGCAGACACGAAAAAAGCAAAAAAAAATTTCAATCCGTTTGTACGCAAAATTGTTTGAAGGCTCGTAGCACCCAAACCCTTTGAGCAATTTAGTTGAATTTTTTTCGTGGGAAGCTGGGTATACCCCTTTAAGTCAGGGACGTCATTTGTGAGGGGCAGGGAGGGCATTTGCCCTCCTGAATTTGGTATTTTCATATATTAAATATAACATATGTATATTTATATGTAAAAATATATACATTCAAAACATCTTGCCTCCCAAGAAAATACTGAAAACGGCCCTGCTTTAAGTGGACACCTTTTGAGGGATGGGGGTGTTTAGGTGGAGGAGGTGGGGGAAGCGTTTTAGACGTAAAATTTTGGTTTCTAGATCTCAGTAATCACTTCTGGTAGGAAACTGAAACTTGGAATTTAGATAGAGATTTGATAGTAGACCCATTTGCAAAAAATTTTCCGTTATGATGGTGGAAAAAATTATGCGTCCGAAACTCAAAAAAGTCGAGTTTAAGACATTCTAAAATTCATATCTCCTAAACGGTTAATGTCACAAAGTTCAAACTTAAGAAATATCCTTTCCCAAATATTAAATTCATTTTTATTCTATGGTCTTTTACTACAAATACCTAGAAAATGTTTTCAGTTTTTTTTTTTATTCTACCCCGAAGGGGTGCAAGAGGGTTTATTATTATTATTATTATTATTTAATAATCAGGAAGGCAGCTTTCATGTCACTATGCCTGATAACATATCGAATGTCTTTTCACTTTCACAGGCTTGCGTAAAACTGGTTTTAAAGTTTCTTTTCCTTTTTCAGCCCCTAAGAGGGTAAAAAGGGTTAAACAAATTACGTAATTTCTTTTAGAAGTGATAAGAAAACGAATTGGATTTTACTTTCTCATGCTGTCTTCATATTTATCTATTTTCTCCTTTCAGGATTTTTAGATATTCAACAGCCATATGTTTGCACAGATTCCAACATATTACTTAGGTGATGATTTATCGAATTCATTTTAAGGTTTCCTATATAAGCGCCAAAAAGTCAATTTCAGAATTTTTAGATATTCAATGGTTTGCATATGTTTGTTGATTATTTTTGCCATCCCTTAGTTGTGATGAGATATGAAATTGGATATTTCTATTTTAAATATTTTTGTTTAAAGAACAAAATTAACATTCCAAGAAAAGTCATATTCTCGAAACAACTGGGACGCGTTCGGAAATTAGCTCGAGTAAGAGTAGAGTAAAAAAAATCGTTGTGCCAGAGTAGAGTAAAAAGAGGTAACGCTAGTTATGAACAGAGTAACGGGGAGTTAGAAACGTCACATGTCACCCGAAGCATCAAGTCGTCAGTATTTTTGAATATATTGCGTGTCAGTTTAAAGTTTTGACGAAAATCTTTAGTTGCAACTATAAAAATCATACATGAAATTAAATTTTCAAGTTCCAATCTCATGTTAACTCAGATTATGACTCTCGAGTACCTCTATCCGTTCTGAAATATTAGAGTAGCGTTTACTCTCACTTGAATGTGTTAGTTAACTCAGAAGGTAACTCTAACTCTACCCGAGTTAATTTCCGAACGCATCACTGATATACTCTGAATTTCGCTCCCGAACTTTGAACCGAAAAATAATAAAGTCTCGCCTAGACCATTAGCAGTATATTTAAATTGTACTCGCTTATTCTGGAAAACAGCACATTTTGTATTCCCGCCGACTATGCGGTTCACATTCGATTCCCAATCACAGCACATGCGATTATTTAAAAAAGGTTCGTAAACTGCTTTATCGATATACATACTTGAAAAACATTTTTCCCTGGTATTTGAAACCATATTTTAAGGCAGAAAAATGTCTAAGATTTTATTATATTGTAAGTTTGAGAGATGGACCATCTCAAATTTCTCTGTATTTATTGCCAATTAATAATAATCAATGGCGCAACAGCCCAAATCGGGCCTAGGCCTTGAAGTAATGCTAGAGTTACTTCATTTCGAGACCAACGGAACATTAGGAGGTGGAGTGGTCAGCCACACGCTCGTCCGTGATTATTACCCCGATTTTAACTCAGGTACTCATTTACAGCTGAGTGAACTGGTAGTCCGGCACCCAATACCATTTTCGAAAATTACTTGCCGCCAAGCAGATTCGAACCTGGTACCAGGTGCTCGGAAGGCAAGTGCTCTAGCCACTAAGCCACCCAGACTACTAATTATTGCCAATTACTTTCTGAAAAAAGTTTAAAAACGCGACTATTGCATTGCTGAATTCAACTGTCAAATTTTCCAGATTTCCAATCATTTAGAATTGGGTGAATCACAGTTCACTGTCCCACCAGCTGGTTCCAGAATAAAGGTGGTTGACTTACATTGGGTTCTTCTTCTCTTGGGCGACAGCATAAGTTGGGTCTTATTGTCCAGGTTACACGGTCTTATATTTATCTTATATATTATATTTCGATCCAGCAGCAGACCATCATCACCATCAACGGGTCAACAGCCCAAGTTGGCCTCCTGAAGTCCTCGTCTCCAATCGTTTCGATCCAAAGACTGCGTCCTCCAGCTGCTAATTTTTTACGATGTCTTTGCTGTCTTCATTAACCGAGTTTTTCTAGCGCTTGCGTAGTTTTCCAACTGACTTCCATCCGCTCTACATGGTCAGCCCACTGCAGTTTACGTAGTTTGATGAACGTTGAAGCTTCTGGCTCCTTGAAGAATTGATACAGCTCATGGTTATATCCTATTCGCCAGTCCGTTCCTTCCTTGACAGGTCGCAAAATTCTTCTTCGTCCTTTCTTTCGAATGCGTTAACTGCTTTTTCGGAAGTTCGCGTTAATGTCCTTGTTTCGCTGCACGTATAATAGTTTTATATATTCGCAGATTATTGTTTGTGTGCACTTTCTTGGATTTCACTTTTGGAAGTATTGAATAATGTTATATCTACTAATAAAGCATGAAAAACAATACTGAGTACTGTCTAAAAGGAAGTTAATTAACATTTGGACTAAATACGAAAGCAAATAAGGTGATGTTAATCCAAAAAAATAATAAGAAAATTGGCCAATAAACTATGAAAAATACAAGGAAGCAATTAAAATCCATGATGCTACTATTATTGTTTTAAGGGTTTATACCACTCTAGAGTTTTGGAGAAATCGATTTTTTTTTTATTATTTTAAATGGTCCCCTAGGACCTCAAAAATGCTGTCCCAAAAAATTATGACTGATAAAAGTCTCTAAGAACTCGGTTTTCGAATTTTAGTACAAGGCGTATTGCAAAATTACTCATGATTTTCTACATACTGAAAACTTCAAACGCGTTTATCTGAAAACTACATTTTTCAAGCTGGCCGGAAACATAACTCAGACAATTTTCAACAGATTCACTTGAAATTTTTAATATATCTTTAAAACTATATTGTACATCAGAGCACGTAGGATTTTTTTTTTTATATTCTATAGTTCATTTGTTTTTAACAATTTTCTGACGATGTTTTAGGCAAATTTCACACTTTTCACTTTAGAAGTGCGCCATTTGGCTAAAAATCAAAATATCGAAAAAAAAATCCTACGTACTCTTGTGGCTGTTGTTAGATGCAATCGAAATAAATTTATATGCTTATCATAATT
The DNA here is from genome assembly GCA_949128065.1 of Beris chalybata. Taxonomy (NCBI): domain Eukaryota; kingdom Metazoa; phylum Arthropoda; class Insecta; order Diptera; family Stratiomyidae; genus Beris; species Beris chalybata. The sequence continues at coordinate 24,223,691 of OX421896.1, read as the reverse complement.
CAAAAAGTACAGGCACTAGGTGTCCGGCCATGAACCCTGAAAAAACGGAGACGTCATCGCAAAAACGCTGCACAGCTGCCATTTTGAATTTAATCGCTTAAAAAAAATTACTGTACTTAGTCAATAACATGTATTATAAATATCCATTTTTGCAATATCGATTTATTTTGTAGTTTTTCTGAAAAAAAATTACGAAAAAGGCCTATTTTTTCAGCCTCTAGAGTGGCATAACCCCTTAACTAAATAGGAAGGTAGGGGGACGGAGTTTTTGCTAGATTAAGATATAAGCAGTTATTTTTGAAAGTGAAACAAGTCCATTTTAAAAAAAAAATACTTCTTGTGACATTGTAACGTTGTTTTATACAACACGAAGCAACTTTCTGAGAATCTATTGATGCAATTGTTTCATTACACTTTTAACAAATACAATTAAATTTTCCTGAAAGTTGGCATAAATATTTTTACAACCAAACCCAAACCCGCAAACCCTTAAGCATGTCGATTTAAAAACGAAATGGACTTATTCTACTTTCAAAATCAACGGCTTATATATCAGTACTACGTATACAACATGGAGGACTGAATTCGGATTCAATCGCCAAAAATCACTTACAGACGCAGATCGGATTGGGATCGACTCGATCCAAATCAACTTCTCACCCTGGATCGAATCGAAACCGGTTATGTCGTTCGTCATTTCAATTTTATCTCATGTTTCGATCTTTTGATACGGTGTTGTCATCTAGTACGCGATTCAAATTTCATTCTTTGGATTCTCCATGTATGCGTAGTAAAAGTTGTCCAATTGTTAAATTCTGTCTGATTGGCGTTCTTTTTCTTGTTTGCGTCATTATTTTTGTTTTAATTTCGTTTATTCGCAGCCCGACTTCTTTTGCGGCAGAGTCAAGAATGTCCAACACCTCTTTAGCACTAGGGAAGGATCTTGCGAGGATGTTAGCATCGTCAGCGTATGCTACAAGTTGAGTGAAGCAGCAGACCATTTGATTTGAAATTCAATAGAAAGACTTGAATGCGAATGTTTCCTAGGTTGCGTTTAGCTTCAGAAATTAGCATACAGCATAGCAGGTGTGAATTGAAATCAGAATTTAAATGAGTTGTAAATTGGTTTCGGGTGCCAACAGTTCCGTAGGTACGGTAACACTAGCTCTTTCCTGTTGGTTTAGTTTAATTTAAATTTTGAATTACCTCGTTTCCGTTGTTCCACGTCCGCCGGGTGAACGGGGGGGAATAGCACTGTATATAGCCGACGTGTGCATGAATAGATTTCTTAAAACGTTATGTGCTGAAAGAGATGCGAACGAGAAGCGCCGTTTGCACTGCAGTAGTGTTGGTGGTAAGAGAGCGTGTTCCGTTCCATTCCAGAATCAGTCCAGTGCAGTCCAGAGAAAGGAGATATTTGAGAAGTGGTCGAACTCGTTCTCATTCGGCGTTAGTCAGTTATACGGTGAGGACGTGTTCGCTTGTTTTGTTGTTTCAAGGTGTTCTAGCTCTAGCTAAGTAAAACAAGCAATTTTTGAAAAATCTACAAAGTTATTCTTGACTAAAAAAAAGAAAATCATTAAAATGGCAGATATCGCAGTTGAAAACAAGTGAGTAAACAATTTCCGTTTGTCGGCAGTGCAAAATCCCGGCGACTTTTTTTTCCCCCTTTTTGGCGGCAATATGGCGTCGTTTGCGTTTTCATTATTCGTTTGGTACGCTTTGATTGTTTGGTGTAGAGAATTAACGTGTGGATGACTCAAGAACGTGATCTCACAAAATGTGTGCAAAATATTGTACAAAATTAATATTTTGGGAAAAAATGCGGTTGCGATTTTTTTTGAAATCGACGCCTGCATGAACAGGACAGTGTCATTGACTGGCCTGTTCGAGTGAGCAAGATAGAGCGTGTCGAGAAGCGGTTCGTTCGATTCATCAAAAGGCAAAAAGCACACCTTTTCGTTTTATTCCGGGTGTGTGGAGGGGGAGAAGGGAAATAGAACGCTTCAGCGATTGGGTAAGCGTGTGTGTGTTTGACAGAGTCGGTTAATTATAAGTGATGTGAGGCAGATAAGGATGGAGTGGCCAGGAGTGACTCGTTTGCGAGCGGTTTTGTCGCTGTTTTCCGTTTCACAGACAACTGCTGGTGCTTGAAATTCTCGAGATCTCTTTTTTTAGAGTTATTTCTCCTCTATTTTTAACGTAAAGTGTACGAACTACGAAAGCTGAACGTTAAGATTGTCTCGTACCTGCGCTGGCTTGAAATGAACTGTCGTAACCGCCGTTTACCACATTTTCCGGGTCGGTGGCGGCGGCATGGCGTTTTAAAAAAAAAAAAAAAAATGCTTGCGTTGGTGGCTGTGCTCTGTGCAGAAAAGAACACCTAAATACGCGCGTTCCTTCGGTTTGTACCGTTTCGATCCGATTCTTTGTCCCTTTGCGGCCTGCACGGTGAGCTATGCGGTGTCCCTTTCTGACTTGAGTTCGGAGCGTGCGAAGTAGTTGTGCGCCGTGAAGAAACGGCCGGCGAAAAGCGACGGTTGAAAATCGTTTAGTTTTAGGCACCGGGGGGTTGTGCGGGCCGGGACGACCTAGGAGAAAATGACGCGCGCTTGTTTTGTTGGCTTTCGGTTTTGCTAATTATCGTTTCGTGCGTTGGATTCCGATATCTTGGAATTTGGCTGACATCAACGTGTATTTTCGTATCGCATTCGCATGCATTAAATATCCACTCATGATTTACTTTATTCAGAACGTTACGTACATGTTATGCGATTCTAAATGCGAATTTTGATTTATCCTACAGAGAAGTTCCAGTTGTCGAGAAGGAAATCGTTGAGGAGGCCGCAGAGGTCAAGAGTGTCGAGGTTGAGAAGCCGGAGAATGGAAAAGAGGAGCCAATTGCCAAAGAAAACGGTGACTCTGAAAAAACAGCCGAAGAAGATGCCGCCCCCGTAGTCGAGGATGATGAAGCTTCCAACGGTGACAGCAAGAAAGAAGAGACAAACGGGGACTCCACAGGTAATTGAAGAAAAAACCCATCCCCCGTAATATTTAGCAATTGACCTCTCGTAACCTTGTCCCCCCTGCTAGATGCACCAGCTGAAGCAGTCAAAAGGAAAGTAGTCAGCGATGCTACCGAATCAAAAATCGACGAAGCCGCCACTCCTGAAAAGAAAGCAAAATTGGACGAATCGAAAGAAGTTGAAACCAATGGTGCAGAGGCAACAGAAGTAGCGGCATAAAGTTTTTATTATATATGATTTTAATTATATATATGTAAAAACAAAATCCCCTATATACTAAGAGAAAAATGTCCCCCTCCATCCTTACCGAGTCCCCTGAATAGCTTCTGTTTTAGTATTGTAATTTATGTTTTAAGAAAATTACTGGAAGTGAAGACAGGCAATTTAAACAACATTTCATCATCATACGCGGAGAACCTAACGAAAAAAACAACTTACGAGAATATTTCAGATGTAAAATATAATTATATATACACATACTATAAAATACAGAAAATTAACAGTGGCCGTTACACATGACTTTTTGGACTTTTGGTGATATTCAGCAACAAGTTCACTAAGTAAGAAGAAAATTAGTGGAAAGCAAAACCAACTACTGCCGATCAATCACACTACTAATAAAACAATAAACAAGTATACAGTTTTTTGGAAAATATTGCTTTATATATATGTACAATGGCATTTACTTAATTTTTATATGAAAAACTATTCTTTTTTTTAAAATTTTCATTTCCTTTCTTCTTTTTTTAGTAGTTCATGTAAGAAACATTCCTAACAATATTAAAAAAATAAAACAAACAAAATATATACAAAATAACATTTAGAAGTAATCTCTTGCAAAGGAACAGTTATGTAGTAAGAAAAGATTTTTGTTCAAACTGATTAAGCGAGAGATACTCAATATATGTGTAAAAAAAAAGCTACGACTAACAATAGTTTTTTTTTTTATTCTACTTTCTCGACAATTTTGTGTTTATTTATAAGATGGAAAGAAAATGTGTATAATGAAACGATGGAAAAATTTAAAAAAAAAATTGTTTTCTTTTTAATTCCTTTAAAATGCTTTCATGTATTTTATTCTGCCCTTATTTCATTGGTCAATCGATTTTAAGTCTACTTAAGAATAGAGTGGGAGGGTTAAATTGGTTTCTATTAGAAAACGGCGTTACGTAGTAAATTTTTGAAAAAAATCTTTCGTCTGGAGGTTAAATTAAAAACGATCTAAATTCAACTGAAAGAGGCGGCTCTCCTTAAGACTTATCGTGTTTCGCCTATTTCGCGTCATTCTTTCTCTTTCGTCTTGAATGAAAAACCTCTATGTACGAGAGAGACGTGAAATAGACGAAACGCGATAAGAATGAAGCCGGCTTTATAGTTTTTCAAGAAAACAAAAGAATTTTGAATTTGTACCCGTTTTTTTCTATTTTTTCTTTTAAATAAACTTGTAATTGGCTTGAAACGTGGGTAGATCAAGTATTAGCCATTTTACAAAATTATACACTATTGGGGAAAGAAATTTATTTTCTATTTTCCGTTAAAAATTCGAGTTTACACAAAATTACAAAAGTGGAGTTTGAAAAAATAACGGTCGCTCCAGATAGGTTCAAACTCGACAGCTGATTGGTAGTCGAGTTTTATTTGTTTTGTTGGTATTCAGAACCATAGAGATATATGTAGTGGAGATGACGTACAGCGACTGTTTTGAAGCAGTTTTGCAAAGGACCGGCGATATTCACTATGCTACTATCAGCATCTTACTCACATTAATATGTTATACTCCGGTATTAAAAAGAAAAAAAGCCCAACCTTTAAATACTACGCTACTGTTTGCATTTCACTTTCACCTGGCATGAAACGCTCCATACAAAAACGTTTGATTTTGCATCAAAATGCTTTATACAGAAACGGCGTTCTGTCATCTCCGTTATTTATATCTCTATGTTCAGAACAAAGAAAAATTTGCTCACCATTATCTAGACAGATTAGAATGAGATCTACAGACTGAATTCTAGAACATTTGAGGGGCTTAACAGAAAATTAGCATGTTCTTTGTGAAAGCCGCGGGTTCTTAATTGGACGAAATAAACGTTTTAAATTTGGAATGTAAAATTAGATTGCTATATTCAGAATGAATCACTTTCCTGTTATTTATTTTATGCAGAAACTTTTGTGACGATCTGAAAACATAAAAACCATAGTAAATGAAAACAAATTCAAAAAGAGTAAAATTTACTGGTTTTCATCGAGATATTGACCGCTCCGAAAATACTGGATGTATACAGGGGCCTTATTACTGAATACGATATGATCAAAATGAATCGTAAATTCTAAATTTCAGTATGCCGAATTTAGGAATTTACGAATGATTTTGATCGTATCGTATTCAGTAACAAGGTCCCAGGTTCTCTAGTCTTGAAAAGATTCTATTCTCGGTAATAGCACCCGAACCGAATACTAAGATTTTTTAATCGGCCGATAGTTTTGTTGAATGGCTATGCAATTGTATGGAAGCGCGCATACCGATCGTTTCGATTCGTCCAAATTAAATATACCGTGTTTACGTGGAGAATCCAAAGATCGAATGATCGAAATTTGGATCGCTTTCGCGGCAAAACCGGATCGAAAGATCGAAACATGACAAGATCCAAATGACAAGTAACATAACCTCATCGTGTCACTGTGTGCACTTTTCCAGATCAGAGCAGATTCCCAGCAAACATTTTTGACGATAATCTTCAAGACAATATCGTAATGATATCGTCGGTTATCGCCTTCTATCTCTAATAGGAGATTATAACGAAAGTCTTTCACAAGATTATTGAAAGGTATCATAGCGATATCTGGATGGAGATAATTATTGATGCTTAGTCGAGTTATTCTAAAATTGTCATCTTTGCGATATTTTAAAGAGAAACCTACTTATGTATTTTAGGTTCCGAAAAATAAATATTATATGAAAACTACTTTGCCGGATGTACATAATCAAAAATTTCCCCTTCACCCATTTTTATCTCTAGAAAGATATCGCACCGAATGGACATTTTGCACTTTATCGTATCGCAATCGATCAGACAAAGATATCTCACACGATAGATGATATCTTCTACAGATATCTTTTTAATATCATTCCAAACCTTTTTGTTTGTTGGGTTAGAAAATTTATGTATTTATATTATGCAAAACAACAACATTATTGTTTTTATGACGTTTTTATAACCTTTTTCCATAGATAGTAGACTACATTAGATAATTTAACGCAAATAGTTAATCCAGTGAGCTCACAGAATTAGGTATTAATGGAAAAAGTTATTAAAGAGTCATAAAAATAACTCGGTTTGAATAATGATTCGCACTGTATGGCATTACCGCCCGCTTTAACATACGCTTGACTCGATCGCACTCTACCGACGTCTAGTCGACTAACCAAAATTACAATGTTCATCGCTGAGAGCTTCGCATGCTTTTATACCGTTTGGTAAAAGTCGAGGGCGTACGTGAAGGTTCGATCGGGTGAACTTTCTCGAACGCTTCAGATCGTTCGATTTTTGGTTGGAGTCTTCGATTTGTTCCACTCTTAACGAAGCTCTGATTAGTTGAGTTTTTCCGCCAGGTTTCAGGTTGTTGTTGTTCCCATGATTCGTATCGTTAACAGATCGAGTTGCGGAGTTGCCAGACTTGCACGTAACAGTATAGGCGCTTATACGTAACATCGTACGTTCTTTATGCGTAAAGATTCACTCCATTTCTACGAGTGGTGCAACGTATTTGCGCACCCATTTTTTTCTTTCCGCCTTTTACATAGAGAATTTAAGGGTTTTGTAATTTGACTTATGAAGTCCTGACTCTGAACCAGCTGCCAAATTTCGAATCCTTTTATTCTAAATGCAATACAGAATTAATTAAAATGAGTACGCAAATTGCAAAGTACCTGAAATATGCCTTCAAAAACACGATGCCAAATCGAATCCTATGTCTCTCGTGCTCTGAAGCTGAACGAAACTCGACTCGACCAAAAAAACTCACATTCTGCGACTATGAAACTCAACCAGTGGCTGAAAAAAAGTGGAAAAAAAACCTGAGTGAAGAGAACTGCGTATTATGAGAGCCGATCGATATCCCGACATTCGTAGACTTGTCTTCGAGATGTCGAGGAGTATTTGTCTCGATACCGTGTATTTTTCGCATAAGGCGTCTCGAAGAATCTCGCAGACAGGCCGACATGTCTTCGAGAAATCTGTGAGATTGTCGCAGATGCGACCAGCTGGGAACTACTTGTAAGAAATGTCAAACTCACTCGACTGCTGAAAATGGTGTGAATTTCCAAATGTCGAGTTTCATAATGCCAACTTTTGCTTGAGTCGAGTTCAAATGTGGGTCGAGTTACTCATATGACTTGGCGCTGGAAAGTTTTCTTGCTTCTTGCATGGGTTTGGCTACGTAGGTGATATCCCTTTCTTACATATTGTGATAGATGTGTGTAGAGAATCTACTGAACTTTCCTTACATTTATACGGAGTCTTTTGAGTATGAGCCATCTCTATCGTAGATATGGACTTATAAGTCCGTTGAAAATGTAAAGAAATTTCACGACTATTCGATGGTCTTATTCACATTTCTACTGATACGGTTTTCGTTCGCTGTCCCTTTCTTACACATGGAGTTTTATGGCTGCCGGTTGGGTAGATGTGAGTGATATAAGCACCATCTATTAGTGACTACTGCAAATGTCCATTCTGCTCATGAACACAGTACTGAGAAACCAATGAAATATTTTTTCGTTAAAAATAAGCGAAATATTTTTTTAAGGAATTCGACAGTTCATTTCATTTCGTCCGGAATACGGGACGTTTTTTTTAATATTTCGTGTACATTCCGTTTCCGTTTCGACGTATATTTTACAAAAACTTACCTGCTGGGTATCGACGTTAGCTTGTAGTTTTTCGATGTTGCCATTTTGATTCTGACAGGACAGTTATTCTTGCTCAGAGCTGCCAGCATACTAGAACTCTAGTAAATCTACTACAGTTTTGATCTTAAAATTGTCTACTCCGCTCTAAAAGAATTCTACTATATTTTATGGAGCAGGTTTCGTATACAATTATTTTCATTTTCGCCTTTTACATAGAGAAATTAAATGGCGGAAGCTGCTAAAAAAAAAGTTGTGCTCAAATTAGGCAACTCGTTTTATTTTGATAGCTGACAACTTGACGTGATTTTTTCTGACAAGTACATAAAATTATATAGGTCATATGCATTGACCATAGGAATATGATAGACACTCATTTTTTATGAACAAGTTTGAATAAGAGTATTTTTTATAAGTAGACTAGTATAGGGACTCTAAGTGCATACCCTAGGAAAAGATTTTACTCAGTAAGTATATTTTAAGATTCCAATTTTTTTTTATACGTAGTTTAAACAAAAAATTGTACAAAAGGAAAGCGTTGGCCCATACTCCGGGCCAATTGTCCAATAAAGTTATGTTAAGCTTCACGCCGCTACAAAACTTAAGATTGCTCATTTGGTTTGACTATTCTGGTATTGTGCTTCCTTCATCTGCGGATCAAATCCTCATCGTCTAGGACCATTTGAGTATCCGGCATTGTGCCTAAGCCATCCACGGAGCCAGGCGCTTCATATCTGGTAAATTCTTCTCGTACACTCTCTAGTTCGGTCCTCGAACCCAACACCTGTTTAGTCCAGTACTGTATTCAGAGCGAAACGAAATTAACTGTAAGAATTTAATATGTTGTATGACAGTCATTTCGTTTTGCTTGGAACACAGTAGGCCTTACAAAAACCAGAACTCAATTCGAATCTTAGCATACTGATTTTTGGACTCCGAGATTTGTCACCGATCTGCCACTTATCATTTTAATATAACTACCGGCCCTATTCTGAAATTGTGACCTATCACAGGTCACAACCTGCTGTGACTTAAATTTTGTGACTGCACTTGTGATCGGAAAGTGTTTTGGAATTCTGGCACTGTAGTCACAGGAAAGGTCACAAAAATTTCTCCACAGAGTTGGAGACATGTAAAATTGATGATGCTGTGTCAGTATCAGGGTTTATTCGGCCTTTGCAAGTGTGTAATGGAATGTTGTATGCCTCAGGAGACGTCTAAAACCGAAGAAACTCCCAAATAAATTGTAGATTAATAAAAAACGGTTCACTTGCGTTCCTTAACTTTCGCACTGTCACTCTTTATAACGCCCTTAAATCACACAAAATGTAAAAAAGCTACCTAAATTTCCGTTAAATTACTTCTGTTCAGCTTCTTCCAGTAATTCCAGTAGCAAATAGGTATAACAAACTTTCCATTTTTTTTAATATTAAGTATTGAAACTTCACGAAACGATAAATTTGTAGGCCTGGCTGGTCGTTGTGATCACCTATTTCAATAGTCACAATTTTGTGATTTTATTTTAAAACGTCAAAACTGTGACTACTGCAAGAATATGAAGAGTCACAGATTTTCTGAAATTGAGACTCTCTGATCAAATTGAGACTTGTGACTGTACACAGAATAGGCCTGTACATTTTAAGTTTATTTAATTTCATTCATTATTCTATCATTTTTCTTTTTATTATTATTATTTTTTTATTATTATTAGTTTCTTAGTTAAGTTAATTTAGTTTAAGATATTTTATTAATTAAAGTTTCAGGATTTTCAAGCTGATTAAGCCATGTGAGCAGATGGCGATTACATTTATAATTATTGTTTTTAATTGCCACCATTGATTGACTTCGGTCGAATTTTAATGTAATATTTGTTGTTTGACTTTATTTAACTCGCTGACATTTTCTATATTTCGTTGTATATATCATTCGTTTTTAAAAGTCTCAATTCAGAGATGGTAAAATTGGATAAGTGCCCCCTCGTGGAAAAATTACAAGTGTTGGACTGATATGAAATCTGACAGTTCAGTTTTTTATCGCTGCTTATTTTCATAACGGAAATATTTACGTCTGGTTTTGAAATTAAATAACGTATATATCGTGCAAAAGATAGTGAATTATTAAGTGGGGTAAGCTTCTACCATTCATTTCGGATTAAATTTCAGTCTACCACTTTCAATTTTTGCCGCCAGAGCACACGGTTCCATTTCTCAATAAATTCCATTTATATAAGTATACTGGGATGGAGTTGAAAATTTGCAGAATTAACTTAATGATTTTTCAACTTACACGATTCGCTAGCTGGAGCGATGAGCACAGAAACCCACCATTTACCTCAACACTAGTTTTAGTACTAGAGTTTATGGTGAAAATGTACTTGGTGAGCATCGGGCAGTTCTTGGGGGTTTTGGATTTCATTTTGGAGAAGGCGAAAATAATTTTCTACAAGTTCGCCATTTTGCGGAGAGGACGATCGTGCGGAGTTTTTGGGCAGTCGTCAAAATTTTTTATGTTAATTTCGGGTGGCAAAACCTACGAAAAATTGTCGACAACGAATTGTCTGTGCTTAAAACCGAACTCTTGACAAATTCGTGTAAACAGTGAAGAAAGTTGCGTGCCCTTCGCGTTCGGTTTCCGTGCAAGTTTTGCTGCCAGTGAACTGAATTTTTCGTCGCATCGTCCGTCGACTAAGACATTTTATTTTTTATTAATTTTCGTATTGATAAATTCGCGAAGTCGTTTTCGATAATTGTCACGCAGTGACCTACTAGAATTTGCGTGCGGTCGTGTCGTGCAAGAAAAGTTAAGAATGTCTGAAAAATCGCAACGGGCGATGACTGAATTTGGCTTATGCTGAGCACTGCCGAACGGATTAGAGACAACACAGCCCCGATGCGGATTAAAATTGTTTTAGTGGCCCAGTGTCTCGTGTAATTTGCATAGATACTCCTTGTTCCGAGTGTTTGATTTTGTTGGCGGAAGCGGAAAAATTGATTTTTCCAGCCACAGATGCCGTAGTGATTGCCGAACGAAAATTGCGTGTAGCCCATTGACACGGGCAGTGCTAGCGAGTTGGAAATAACGCGAAGAGTTGCCCGGATTACGTGTAAATTTACTGCGAGTGTTACCCAAGAATGCACAGGTCGACAAGTCTTTTTCTCTAGTGGCAAATTGCGAAAAAATTGAAAATCTCATCGTGTGCGAGTGGAGTGTATAAAATTTTTTACTAACATAATACAAAAAAAAGTCGACTGTTGGTCGTATCGGATCAAGTCGGAAGGATAAAATCGATTTTGTTCAACTAACATAACAGCCAGCAAAAGATAGAAAAAAGCGCTAGCACGCTGGACTCACAAACGGAATCGCCGTCTGATCTACCTTTGCAATCAGCACACGATCATTTTCCCAAGAACGTGCAAAAGCAACCGCCAGAAAAAATGGGAAACAACGCATCGACCGCCAACAAGAAAGTCGACGCGGCCGAAGAGGCCAAGGTGTACCTCGAGCATGCCAAGGACGACTTCGAGGATCTGTGGAAGCGGAACCCGACAAACACCGCCGCACTCGACGATTTCGAGCGCATCAAGACTCTAGGAACGGGCTCTTTCGGTCGCGTAATGATTGTCCAGCACAAGCCAACCAAGGACTACTACGCTATGAAAATTCTCGATAAACAGAAAGTCGTCAAGCTGAAGCAGGTCGAGCACACGCTCAACGAGAAACGCATCCTGCAGGCTATTTCATTTCCGTTTCTGGTCAGTTTAAAATATCACTTTAAGGATAATTCGAATTTGTATATGGTTCTCGAATACGTGCCCGGTGGCGAAATGTTCTCGCACCTTCGGAAGGTCGGTCGATTCTCGGAGCCCCATTCGCGCTTTTATGCCGCGCAAATTGTCCTTGCTTTCGAATATCTTCACTACTTGGACTTAATCTATCGCGATCTTAAGCCGGAAAACTTACTAATAGACTCACAGGGGTATCTTAAAGTAACCGATTTTGGTTTCGCGAAACGTGTCAAGGGTCGTACGTGGACGCTTTGCGGCACTCCCGAATATCTAGCGCCCGAAATAATTCTTAGCAAGGGCTACAATAAAGCGGTCGATTGGTGGGCCCTAGGCGTTCTCGTTTATGAAATGGCAGCCGGCTATCCGCCCTTCTTTGCCGATCAACCGATTCAGATCTACGAGAAAATAGTATCGGGTAAGGTACGGTTCCCATCGCATTTCGGCTCGGACCTCAAGGACTTGTTGCGAAACTTGCTACAGGTTGATCTTACCAAGCGATACGGTAACCTGAAGGCAGGCGTCAATGATATTAAGGGACACAAATGGTTCGCGTCGACCGACTGGATTGCCGTGTTCCAGAAAAAAATAGAAGCGCCCTTCATTCCCCGATGTAAGGGACCGGGCGATACAAGCAATTTTGACGATTACGAGGAGGAAGCTCTACGGATTTCAAGTACGGAAAAGTGCGCTAGAGAATTTGCCGAGTTCTAAATGGAACTTCTTTCACCCACACCCATACACACATCTTAAAGGAATAAACTATTCAAAATCATCAAATAAATAAAAACCAATTAATATTTAATTCAAGAGCTGCGAGGGTTAATTTTCAACAACATTACTATACCCAGCTAAATTAAATTAAAATTCAAGTTTGGCCGACGGACGGTAACCGGCCCGGAGCCGCCCCTAGGTTAAATGCGGTCCCGGCATCGGTGTCGTCGGAGGATACAGTAAATTAGTAAACTAACAGCAAATCATAGATAAAACATACTTTATAAGCAAAGATACAACCCTATTTACAAAAAAAAAAAAAAAACAAACAAATCATGAGATAGAAGTAATCAAATTCTTACTTTACTTTTTTTTATTTTATTTTTATTTTTATTCCTTATTTAGTTTTTTCTTTCCGTTTTCTTAGAGAGAAATTTATCCTTATTATAAATATATTGTTGTTATTTATTATTAATTATTTAATCAAGTCAAGTCGTCATCAAACTTTAGAAATATCAAGTATGAAAAAAAAACAAAACACTTTTTTGTAATTATTTAAATGAAAAAAAAGTCATAAAGTGTAATAAATTGCAAATAAATATTTAAGTTTAAGTTAAAGGAAATTAATATGAAAGTAAAACCAACAAATAAATAAATTGAAATGAAATTGCGGTCTTTGACTCGTTAGATGAAATCGCACAGGAATTTTTTTTTAATAGCTCGTCCACTTTAGAGGTCATGTTCTTGGTATCGGCTACTGGTTCGATTGTTGATTTTCAAACTGTGATAAACCTATTCCCTGTATATTAATTTTGTATTTCATTTTATCAATTTATTAACACCCGATATACAATTATTACACATATGTGTGGTGTGGAGTTATTACGTTCTTGTGATTTACTTTTGCGCACAATTTTATTATAATTCGTTTTTGCTCTCAATTTTTTCTTCTATGCCTAAACATCCCAAAAAGTCTTGGATTATTTAGTGTTATTTCGAGGGTTGCCAGATAGTTGGCTGCAGAACAGGCAGAGAAAGCTTATGAATCAGCCCAAAATCCGCGCGAAGTTTCATTAGACCTACCATGTGTTGAACATAGTTGCATAGTAAAATATGCTTGTTTACTCTTTTGAATAATAATAATCAAAAAAATCGGAACACTACGAGGTGAAATGGTCAGTTACACGCTCGTCCGTGATGATTACCCCGATTTCACCACAGGTACTCAGCTGAGTGAACTGGTAGTCCGGCACCCAATCCTATTCTCGAAAATTATTTGTCGCCAAGCAGTATTGAACCTGGTACCAGGTGCGCCGAAGGCAAGTGCTCTAGCCACTTAGGGCCGAATTCACAGTCGAAGTTTAAACTTAGGATCTTACGAACAAGTTCCTAACTTTTTGGTTTAAACTTCGACTGTGAAACCGGCCCTAAGCCACCCAGACTACTGAATAATAACGTATATTAGTTTATGTTGCAAGATGCACAATAATATTTAATAATGTAAGCACCTCATAATCATCTTCGCTTAAGGAGTCATACGCAGTCAGGAGGCCGAAAAAAAAACATTTTTCATGAATTTTTGCTGGAAAGACATTTTAATTTATTTACGTAAAAATTTGTATAATTAAGGTTACTTTTAACTTCATTCTGGTATTTTTTATTTCTAAAAATAATGATTTTTAAAACTGCTATAGCTGGTTGCCGGGAACTTCTATAAAAAAAGAAAAAAAAAACTAAAAAGATTTCGGTAGTATAATGTATTATCTTGAACTTGATTGAAGGAATAGGCAAAATATTAATTATTAACAAAATGGCGGCTTCTCAAAAAAAATTGATTTGAATTTCGACCTTAAATCTAATATATAAAATAAAGTCAGTTTTTGTGGAAGTTACGATTAAAATCTACACCTGTGAACCGTTCCCTCCCAAATTTTGCATGGACATTCTCGAAACTTCCGGACAGGTAGTGGACATAATTATATATTCCCGAAATTGGTGGTTCGCGAGTTATTTCAACATTTGAGTTTTTTAGTAAGTTGAATCAGATGAACTTGACATAAAAATAAAAGTTTACAACTGCAGTCGTAGCCGAACGGGTAAGGCGTCTGACTACAAATCTGGGAGCGTAGGTTCGAATCCTGCCGACCGCGATCATGTGTGATTTTTTTTTTTAATTTATGTGTTTTGATTTTACTACCGGCTGCGAACACGTGACGTGAGTAACAGGGGCGATGAAACATAATTATATATTACAGAAATTGGTGGTTCGCGAGTTATTTCAAAATTTGAATGGATGGAGGATGGTGGATAGAGAATGGAGAATGAATGAAGGATGGGGGATGGAAATAAAAAATAAAAAATTAAAAATTAAAAATGAAAAGTGAAATGGGCGATAGAACATCGTGAGCATAGCGAGCGTAGCCGCGGTACGCGGCTAGCTTTTTATAAAATAGAAAATATTTATCAGCGAAAAAAACCTTTTATTAATCACTAAAAATACCTTTATAAAGCTTGTGTAAAAATTTTAGACTTGTCAGTGCTGCCGTTTCCGAGAAATCTTGATCACCGACTTTATAAACATTAGTTTTGAAACAAAAAACACACGAAAAAAACAACTTGATATTGCGGGCTTGAGGTTCGCCGGGACTTAATACACAGTTCGATTTTATTTACTACTTGTTCGCCGTTACCGATGAAAATCACTTTAAAATACTCTTTCGCGTAGAACTGAATTGTTTTATTTTTTCATTAGAAAAGCATATCCCCGGGCTCTGCAGCGCTTATATACTGCATGTGGGAAGTCGAAAGATTTCCAGCATATTCGGTTGTTTGTCTGGAATGCGCAAGAAATACCTATTACACGCGAGAAATGTCTAGAACATGCGTGTAGTGTATGGGCCTGTCTACGATATTGCAAGGTTGTTGTTTTTCGTTGAAAACTTTAACACCAATAATAAAATATTAATTAAGAAATTATAAAATAATGGAACTCTACGACAGTCATAAATGTTGGTAAATCTATTATGTATTGAATGTTATAGGTATTTCGATGGGAGTCCTTAACTTGAAAGAAAGTGGTTCATTTGTAGAAAGTCAACAAATAATGAACCGATTCTTAATGAATTTAAGTTTTCAAACACCAGATGTACAGTTGCGAACAAAACATTTGCAACTGATACTAGTAATTATTTAATGTTCAATTTTCTATGGAAATAATAATTACAAAGTCTTGATTTTAATTTATATTATTACCTTGAGTGTATTTAGTAAAAAGGATAAAAAAAAAATTTATTCGCTCAAATACAAACATAAAACTGAAAGAAATTCATGATGACAGTCTAATGCTGTGATAACAAAACATTTGCAACTACATACAAGATTACATTGATATTATGGTTCGTTCGGTTGAGTTTTGGTTAGTACTTCGTATTGTATCTACCTCTTATTTTTAGTAAATTCCGCACATCTTCAAGGATTCGATTCTATTAATCTTGCTATTGTCCTTGTTGGTATCCTTTTCCACCCCATTTTAATGGGTCGGTATAACTCCTTTTTACGATTATTATTTGATCAGTTTTTTGATTGGAGTTATACCGACCCATTAAATGGTGCCGAGTTGCAGGGCGCCATCTCTGAAAATACTGAAATAGTGACGATTTAAATAAGCTTTAGAGGGGAAATCTGATCCAACATTTGATCCCATTTAGATTTTGGATTTGGTTGTTGTTTTCAATGTAAAACGGATGATTTTGATCTTGATCCAGTTGAAAAAACACACCTATAGAAAAACATCGGCCGACGTGTCACATTTGGTTGGATTTGTTTGTTACCCTTCACCATAAAAGTCGGGTGAGCATGACCGACTTTATAGCAAATATATTTGAAAGAAGTATTTTTATAGATGATTTCCTAACTTTCTTACTCATATATTTGCAAACGGAGAAAGTACATACACACTTGTAGCGGGGGAATTCTCTATACAACTTTTTGAGGCTATTTAGCGGTTATCAAGTGCGTGCTCCTGTGCAACAAAATGGAAAACAATAGCTGCAGTAAGTACATATTAAATATTAACTCAAATTCGTAATGCATGTAAACAAATGCCAGACGAGTCTGGTGAATCGTGAAGTTCTTAATTATTACTTTATCTAATTTTTCTAACTAAATTTTATTTCTTAATGCGATATGTATACAATATTTTTAACGTTTTTATTTTGTGATGAACGATGAATTCGCTCAACTCCTGTTTTGCATAAATTTCTTTTTGATTTAGAACTATTTCTTTGCAAGTTAATTTCGAATAGTATATATCATATTTATACTATTTCGAATGGTTCGCTTGTGGCGTGCACACCGTCACCATCGCACTCTACACAATCATTTGAATAGAAACAGGGAAAAGAAGAGATTACTATGAAGAGAGTGTCTTTCGAGGTTTCAGGTGAGGAAGAATGTCTTGTGAATTCTTAATCTTTTATGGATTGTTATTAATATTACAGTTGATCGTGCATACTTCATATGAAAAATCTTTGGGAATCTATAAGGATAGTCTATACTAGACGCACAAAATCTGGTCCTAGTGGACTCTCTGGAACAGCATATCCATAAGCGGATTTAATGTCGTTCCTGCAAGATGTGCTATCCAGGAAAAACCGTATTGCCATTTTCTTCTATCAAGATAAAATTTAGTTTTTAATCTTTAGAAAAATTGAATCAAGATCAGCAGAGAATAAAATGATTAAAAAAGATTCAAGTTAAACGGAGACCGTGAAAGAATGTAAATTTAAGTACATATTAATAACGAAATCCTTGGAAAAATACCCTCCATAAGTTAATAACGAGTTTAAGGGCAAAAATTATGAATATTATTTTTGAAACAAACACAAACAATTTGAATAGAGAGCTTCATGCATTTATATTTTAATCATTTGCCAATCAACTGGGACATCAGGAACTAAATAATTTGCGTAGGGTTTGAATGGTTCATATTTTGTGCCATTTTTACTCAATTCAACTTTATTCGCAAAAGGAAACTGCAAAAGTCAGTGACATCCGCCCCAGCCCAATAAAACTACAGAAGTTTTGAAAATGTAGCAGCAAAACGTTACAACTTATCAAAAATCTCAAAAGAACACTTGATACAAAAATAATACCCGAATATTTCGAGTAGCGTTTACCGACTTTGCTGAAACGAAAAAAAACAACATTTTTGAATTGGGCACAACACAAAAACAACCAGAAAAAGTTCGAAAATATCTGAAAAATGAAAATCCAACCTTCACCTGATTCCTGTGCCCTGTGAAAATTCACAAGGTATTTTCGCCAAAATGCAATACGTGTGTATCGTATCGATACGATAATTCACGTGCTGCTTCTGTTTTTCCGCTTAACTTGGGCCGGTTTTCCGGTACAATTCAAAAAGTGAAAATGGCCGCCGTTAAGTTTCATTTCATCCGGCCGGCGAATGGCGACGCGATGATGGCCGGCGCGTCGTTTCAACTTTTCTTCGTGTATGCGTTTGTTTCACTCGAATTATAAGATCACGTGCGGGACACTTGTTTCCGAAGGAACGCCACTTTTGTACGAGAAATGTTCGAGAAAAAGTTCATGTTGCGGAGGCGTTTTGATGATGGCAACATACGACTAGCATATTTTGTAGTCAGTTTTTTTTTTTTAAAAAAGTCTGCCAATTGTCTGGGCGAAACTTTATTATTTTTTAGATTAAGATTCGAGAAGTGGTTAAAGTTGGGGTTCGATAGAATGCCACATTGAAGGGGGCAGTTACTGGGCTATGGGTCATTCCATCAAAAATCGCAAAAAAGGCCAATTTTGTGACCTTACCATCGCCGATTCTTTTGAAAAATTTTTTGCTTGAAGAACTATTGAATAATAAATATCATTTCATTTTTTTTGTTAGTTATAGTATGTTAAAGATTTGGCAAAAATGGTGTCCAACACCTCTATGAAAATTCATATCTCTGTTAATTTTTGTCATAGAATAACAAAATAGGATTTATTTTAAAGGGAAAGGTTGTCGCAAAATAATAAAAATATCAATAAATCTTATCCTTAAATTCTTTTTCCATAACGATTTTGTCCTTTATCCTTGAGTATCTCAAAATGCCAATGTTTTTTCTCTTTTATTTTTTTATACTTTAGTTTGTTATACTCTTTTTCAAAACATATCAAAAAATCAATTTGGGACCTCAATGGGATCGGGGTAAAAAATCGAAGAATATCAGTGTTTCTCAATTTACTTTATAGAAAAAGTGGAATGACCCTTGAATATCTTAGGGCCGGTTCCACAGTCTAGGTTTAAGCCAAAAATTTGGTTTAAACTTAGGAATTTGTTCGTGAGATTTTTGGTTTAAATTCGACTGTGAAACCGGCCCTTAGAGAGCCAATTTTACATTTGAAAAATGATTGATTGATTGATAAAAGGTACGTTATAACCGAGAGTACGTTTTAGAAGTGCACTTTATAAGCGGTTTTCACTGTATTGTTTTTTTATTATATGATATTGTATTAATGTTATGTGCATTTCTGAAAAACACCATGTTTTGTCGGGATTAAAAGTGCATAAGTAAAAATGTAAAACTTCAATCAACTCCTTCATCGATCAGATTTTAGTGCATACATTTATCTTCAAATAAAAAGAAAAATTATTCCGATTGGTCTCTGCACTCGGATGTTATGTGTTCCGAAACATAAAAAAAACATAATTTATTAGGAAAGCGGTTTAAAATGCTGCGTTTACTGGCGTAAGATGAAGAAAGATATTTTTAAAAAATTGGTTCACCCATTTAGGCTTAGCCAAATTTTATGTTTTATATCTTAAAATGTTCATAAATGTTATATTTTATTAAAACGTAAAAGTTGATTATGGTAAAATTATAGCAACAGTACCATCATGCCCACTTGTATACCGTTCTGCATATTATGTGGAAACACATCGGGCGATATTTTCAAAAGTCGTCACAGTAGTGTAAATGCGCCATTGGTCATTGTGTGAACCATTTGTAATTTTAATTTGCCAAAAAATACGTTCATTTAATTCTTCTGTGGTAAAGAACTCAATAGTCCTCGACTTATCAGAATTGAGCATATTTTTCACCTGTTTCATCAATTTTAGTTATAGAAGGTCGACTCTCTAATCTCATGTACTACTTCCTGTTCAGCGTCAGATTCTTACAAATCTCGAATCGTTTCTGTTATACATTTGTTATCATCAGAAAAAGCTGATGCCGACATAATAAGCTCATCTTTAGACATAATAATCTTTAAAATGAGATCAAACTGCTAAGTTATACCAAGTCAAGTCAATAATACGTAGTTTTATAAAAGGAAGATTAAATAAGAAAAGTTAAATCGGTGAGTTCTTCTGCAAGACGATTGATTTAAACCTGGATTAGTAGTTAAATTGCTCATAATATAACTATGAATTTCATACAAACTTCGACGTCAATCAATTATAAACACAATTTTTTTTATTAAAACAACTAAATATAGCTTTAACTAATATCGGTACTTAAAATTAAATTAAAATCTAACTAAGCCGTTGGAACAGTATAAGAAGGTAGAAATAGCGAATATCCATTTTAATTTCGTCAAACTATAATTTTCGTAAAAAAGCTCTTATTATTGGATTGACTCAAAGAGATACTGGAGATCACAAGCAGCGAAGCAGCGGTTGAGTTGAAGGCGGACGTCGTCGCATTCACTTACACGCAAAACCATGACAAATTGACATAACGTACCTGTTCCGTCCCACTCACTCACACGCTAAGACAACAACAATTTCATGCAACGACCATGTTTTGTCTCAATTCTCATCGTGTTTTTGGCTTCAAAGCGCTTTATACAAAACCGGTGGCTTGTCGTCTCCATTAGCTCTTTGGATTGACTCAACATTCGGAACGGGTTTTGAATTTATCGAAAAGATTGTTTACCGATGCTGTATTACTTTTGCTATTTCAAGAAGTGAGTATGGTGAGTGTCATAGCTTGTCTAGTAGAATCTGTTTTGGGTTATCTGAAGATTCTTTTTGTGTAAATTGACACAGGGTTTTTCCGAACAGTTACCCCATATTGTAGTAAATGCTTGGCGTTTTTTGTCTTCAAGATCGGAGTATAATATAAATGAGAGTAGGTTAGGTTAGGTTGAGAAGGGTGGACTGAAGTATTATGCCACAGCCCATCACAAGAGGTAACTGCGGACCCATTGTGGTTTCCTCGTATAAATGAGAGTAAGATGTTAATAGTAGCGTAGTGTTTACGATCGGTCCTTTCGAGGAATCATCCGGCTTTAAAAGAATCACTGCTCGTCATCTCTAGTATGTACATATAACTCTATGGTATTAGTCTTTGATACTACGATCAATTCGAATTCGACATGTGTATGAAATGTTAGAATCGAATCAAGCTGGATACCTGTACTGGCCCAATTATTTTCTTCACCTAACACATTTAAACTTGGAGGTGGAAGTTTTTTTTTGTGATTTTCGTTAAGCCAAGGAAATAAATTGGGATTAGTGTTCCATTTAATTTTACACTGGGAAAAGAATTTATGGATTTCACTAAGTCGGTGCAGATTATAAATGATAATGCCAGAGTTGGGTGATGAAGCATAAGAGGCGGTATAATCAGGTTCGATTTCACAGTCGTTGTTTTTGGGAATGTCGAACGTTTAGATTTTGTATATGCCAAAGAAGAACTCTGAGATACGCCAGCGGGTATAATTTGAGTAGTCGAAAGTTCTAACATCACTACTAAAACGTTTAAGCTTAAATTTTTGAACTCATGGTTTAATAACGAACTCAGTCGAGTCCGAAACATTTTACTTAAATAAAACATACTTAACCGAATTTTTTAACCGTGTAAAACTACACTTATTTGAAAAGGTAAAAGGGATGACCAACCTATCGTGAGACTCTTAACTTTGTTAAGTTCTTCCTCCAGGTTACTAGATGTGTTTACACCTTCATTGCAAACTACGTGCATATGAACCCATATAGTTTATAAGGCTTCAAATGGTGCCTCACTAGGATGGATCGTAGCATTACTTTATTTCGTAGAATAGGAATAGTGTCTAAATCACGATTCCTCAATCAAGAAAATATCTTCTCCATTTCTAGCTAAACGAAGCAGGAATGAGGTTTTTGTCCGACATCGAACTTTGATACATGCAATAGCTTACTAATTTTGAACGTTTTGTTAAAGCATTATCGGGGCATGAACTCTTTTGATCAATTTGAAGCTTATTTGAATCGCATTCGCAGATACCAATACACTTACATCCAAAAAAGCCTCCAAAGATTTGGTTCTACTTCTCGCTTGCTTACTATTCGACTCGATATTTATTATTCGTAGCTGTCCGGTTAAAAAAGAATGGCTTACAACTGGAAACTGTGACGTGACAAGTTGATTCGAGTACACAAACATCACATGTTAATTATAATTATCTTACAAAATTTCTCTCTTGCAGAAATAATGTTTTCGTCTACTACCCATTGTTTGCAAATTTATTTGATAACAAGTCAGAATTCGTCGCTGTATTAGTTCACTTGCTTTTCATATTATCATTGAAACGTTTTTGATATAATTTTTTAACAGTGAAGTCTATCATTTGATGAATATTATCGTATCAGATTTGATACGGACTGAATGTATAATAGTCATGTTGACTTGGATAAACGTTCCTTAAACTCTTATCGATGAAAAATCGCATAGAACTCCGACTTCATATGTTTCTTACAAATACCGACTCAATTCTGGGGCATATGCAGAAATTATCAAGTTAATGCTAATTAACAAGAATGTATATGTGTAAACAATTTGGTGATTATATGAAATATATGATACTAGGTGAAACACGTAGAGAAATATATCTAGTCGTACAGTTATTCTACGATATCGTTATCGTAAGACCAAAAGCCTTAAACACTTAAGTTAAAGGTAATCAGATAGGGCGTAATTTTTTAATGAATAAGGTGATTCATGCTTCTCAAAAACCGTATCTAAAAATCAATATTTCGGAGAAAGGAAATATAAGTGGAACATTTAGGTATATAACATACTAACAAATGAGAAAAATATGGCTAAATAGTAAATACTATGATAACTATCATAATCCAAAGTGTTTTTTTAAGTTCGACAAACTAATGTACTTAAATATAAACCAACTCCCGATTGTGTCATATTATTGTTTTGGTTATTCATGCAATAACTATCATTCATTTAATGTCCGTCCGTCCGTCTGTACGAACGCGCGAGAACTAAAGTACGCCTTGACTCAAGTACTAAACAGAACACGGACTTCAATTTTGCCTACCTTGCGGCGATTTGCCTATACCTTGCCGCAGTCGCAGGCGAAGTCGGACTGCGTGGTCGAAGTCGAAGTCCGTGTTCTATTTGGGCCTTTAGGATGTTCGAATTCGGAACCCGAACGTTAGGTTTAATTTATAAGGCTTAGTTCTTTAACGAACAAAATCGTTCTACTCCTTCGGGTAGCTGCCGTACAAAAGTCCTGAAAATTCGTGTTCAACGCTCTACGTTACACTCAATTTACAGAGTTCAATAATATCTTCCTCTGGACGTCATCCTACGTTCTTTTATCAAAATCGTGGATTAGTCCATTGATTCTAAATGACGTACACAAGCGATAGGTCTGATGAGATATCGAATTGATAATTTAATTTTTTACTATAACGGGCTTTCTAAGTGCCTTATTCACGAACTTATTATGTTTACGTATTAAAAAAAAAAAAAAAAAATGTGCCAACAGTCTGGGTGCAACATTATTATTTTTTGGGAAGAAATCCAGAAGGAGTTTAAGGTGATGCAGTGTATGCTACACTGCGACTGACAAGGACAACCTAAAAAACGCTTCAAATAGACTTCTGGCATTGCCCTCTGGATAAAAGCCGCGCAACTGAATTTTCGAAGAGCGAAAATGCCTCGATTTCCGCTCGATGAGTGAAGATTTTGTATGGAGATCGAGCCATGACGTCACCAATCGAGGCAAAATCGAGGCATTTCTCATGACGAACTGTCATATGTGCGCGGCCTGAGTTTAAGTTGGCGGTGCTTCTGGTTATTGTTTCGGTTGTCTTGTCGTATGCTAACCTACACTGCACTCTGCACCTCAGGATTAAATACGCTCTTGACTTCTCTCCAAAACAATTTTCGATCAGTGCTGCGTTAAATGGACCCAAACACCCAAGAAGCTTTGAACGCATCAACATAAATGATCCTATTGCATCTAATTCAAAGTAAGACAAATATAACAATTGGGTATGAAAAGAATTTAAGCAATTTTTTAAATTTAATTGTAAAAACATATTCACTGTTGCGAATTTTCTTTTAAATAATGAAGGGAATTCAAAATTTCAAATTTCCAAAGTTCCTAACCTTCACAGATTTCAGGTTCAAATAAAATCTAAAATGCAAGTTACAATTTTTGCAATATCATGCATATAAATACATATAAACATACCTACATAAATATTCATACACATATGCGAATTATTTATTCTAATTTCATATCAAAGATCTTGCATTTCATATTTTATGAACGCACATGACTTTAAAAATAGAATTGGAGAATAGTGTCTTAGACGTGTGGTTTATAATCTAACTTTCAGCCCCTAGTGCTATATTTATCACAAAACAGAAAAAAATAAAATATTTTTATTTTGATAACTCCGCTTCTCTTCCACTTTGCAAACATATAAAAAGAATTAGTTATTGTGTATTTTGTAGCAATTTGAATATTAGATACATTCATCCATCCACATACATAGAAATATTTGGATTTTACAACTGTAGGTACATGCGGGGTGAAATTCCATCCCAGTACCTGTATCTTATAAGGTATCACTACTCATACAGTCCATTGATAAGAAAACAATAAAGCAATAAATCACGCATGCCAGCTGTAAAATTATTATACTTTTCATGTGTTTCGAAGAATGCATGCACCTTTTTGCGCATTTAAACTAAATCTCATTTAAAAATCAGTCATTTTCAATTAAAATCTGCATCGATACTTCATAAGTTGTCGAGCAAAGTTCGAGAATGTCACTATGTTTCCAAGGTGAATTGAGCTCGAGTTGATTCCGTATTTTAGCTGATTTTCATCGCAAGATTTCGCGAAATCTTTAGATTTTGACTAATCTCTATCGAAATCTACTAGATTTCACATATACCTACTTATATGTGATTTTAAAATCTCTTCAAATGACTGGGTTTTGTGGAAATCTAGCTTGAAATCGACTTAGACTTACCTGGACAGCACTGAAATATGTGTTTTACAACGTTCATAATTCACCACAATATTCACCACCCTTTAAATAAATTTTTCAAATTACTTGCTCAAAATCTACGGTTTGACATTAAATAATTTAATTTTTTGTTTTTGAAAATTGATTATCTTCGTATTTGGATACGCTTTATTCTTTATTTATAAAATAAATCTGTGAACACATAGCCGAAATATTGGAGCAACTAGCACGACATTGCCCTGTAATGCTCCATTAATCCACTAGTTTTGAAAATATTCGTCGGGCAATCAATTGCTTAAAAAATTGCTCGTGTTAGAGCATCTTTATAAGGGTAGTTGATTGACAATTAATTTTGGATATGCAATTTTAAATAAATTTCCAAATTTTTCTGCAAAAGGCTCATTAATTTTATAGTGATTTCTTTTCTGCAAAAAAATGTGACCCGTTTCTGGCCTCAATTTTTTTCTAGCAGTTCCGACGTGTTATTTCTGCTAGAAAAAAATTGAGGGCAGAAACGGGTCACATTTTTTTGCAGAAAAGAAATCACCATTAGACACATTTGTTTAGTTACCTTTAAATCGAAAATGCCACTATGCAATAATAACCAATCGTGCGACAAGGCGAACAACCTTAAAAGAAAGAGATACCGCTCTTTCCGACGCTAGCGGCATTTAGTAAACGAAATTAACAACTGATTTGTTAAGAAATATACCGTTTCTAGCGCGTTTCATCATAACATGGCATTTTTCATAATTTATACGTACTGAACTGTCAAAATAAAGCACTTAGCCGCTGGAAGATGAAGTTTCTTCGCTTAACTGCTAGAATGTTACGAAACACTGCTCGCAGGCGCTTTGTTGCAGCTTTTCTTTTTGACAGTCACTCACTTTTTAGCTGTTCGGATTGTCTATCTCATACCAACGTCTAAATTGTATGGCAAATTTTCTATCTCTCTCCATTTGGTTATTCTAGCGAGTTTAAAGCGCTAAAAATAACCAGTGTCGTAACAGCATCAGACTTCTGTAAAATTCGAAACAAGTGCAATAAAATCCAAATGTGTGACAAGGCAAAGCACATTGCGAAAGCAATTGCCGAGGAGACGAAAATAACAATTGATGTTTACTTTATAATTTTTTAATATTAAAGTACTTATTATCTAGTAATACTTGTTTTAGTGCGATTCATTACATAACACGACACTTTCCATAATTTATAAATAAAGAACTGCTATAAACAAGTCTGTAGCGACTGAAAAATAAAGTCTGCACTGGAGTTTTCTTGGATTGAACTGCTAGAATGTTGCGAAACACTGCACGAATACGCTATGTTGCGAATTTGACCGACAATTTGACCGATTTTTGCTATTTGGACTGTCTCTATCAGCCCACTGTCTAAATTATAACTTCCGTTGCGCAAAGCAATTAGTATTAGTGACGTTATTCAGAGCAGTGATGTATGCATAGCTTGTAACTTGTAAAGTGTACAAAATTCGATCTAATTTTTATTTGTCGCGCTGCAAAACTGAATACGAGTAATTCCAGAATTAAGATGAAGGTTGTTTTTTTATTAATCAATTAATTGTTGTGAGTACTTCACCAAAATTTCCTGTAATTTGAAAACTTATTACAACAGGTCAGGTGCTTAGAACTTCAGCGAAATTTAACTAAGCGATATTTCAGGAAGTGATAACTGGTCTGATAATTTTACATTCATCGAGTATATATGTATGTACATATGTAGGTACATTTATTAGGTATACAAAAAAAAAAAAAAAAACAAATAAAATTATATTCTGCCAATATGAAATTTAATTTTAGACGACGCCACAAGTTGAAATCTTCATGGCAGTTGTCGTCGTGTGTCATGGAGTCTGTTCAGCAATGTACACGACAGTTGTCTATTTTTAATACTTTCACATAGCACACAACAATTTTAATATCTAGCTCTCTCTCCGTTTTATAATATAAGTGGGTATAAACAAAAGGACCTTCTTGAGAACTATCCTAACTACGGCTAATCAATACACAGGGAAAATTTCAATCTGCACATTTCTAAGGAAGTTCTTGGCTTTCAATCGGAATAGACGAATTCATTGAAATGAATCTATTGTTTAAGAACTTTTCCGTACCAAATCCTAATTAATATATTTCTGCAAATGTCCATCCTTAGAGAAGCTATAGAACTGCTATACAGCAATTCTTAATTTATCCTTATTATTTCTGAACAGATTTAAAACTTACTTTTTTTCCGTTTTATTAATAAGCCTTCAGTGCTCAGGTATTTTTCATCATTTACAAATGCCGATATCTATTAGGGTAAAAGTAAGTAATGCCAGTAAATTGGCCATACTGGTCAATGCATTATCTAACATACAGCGCAAAAAAACTGACACGCACATGTACTTAAAATGTATAGTAACAATTCAATGCTTATATGACCGACCATAACTTCATTTTAATAGCGCATTTAAAATAGGTTGATGCCAGTTGATTTTGTACTAATTAGAAGTAGGAATTCGAGCTGCGTAATATCCACCACTGCGTGAAACACTGATCAAACTCATTTTGCTACTGATAACCTAAAGAATTAGGTTCCAAATATCCTCCTGGTTTTCTATATGTTGCCCCGGGTTGGAGCTGCTACTCACAAAAAATGTTTGCAAATCATACAAAATAAAATGCCTGAAGATAATTTTGAAAAAGCCATGGCACTTCTCAACACGCGAACTACACGCGCATGCTGCAATGCCTCTAATATATGATATCGCTAATAAGTTCAAAGCAACCTTTAAAGCTAAATGTACACTTTCTGAGAACCCACTGATTCTCTCTTTCTCTACTGGATTCTCTACGTGAGTTACATGTATGTACTTAAATAAAAATATTTTATATACGTGTATGTACCATATGTATGTATATAAATTAAATTCAGTTTTAAGTTAGCATAAAGTTAGCATTAAGTTTTAGTAGTTAATTTAAGTCTTACTTTAGTCATAGTTTTAGTTAATTCATAAGGTTTTTACTTTCCATTTTTATAAAAATTAATACTAAGAACTTTATTTTCTCGCGCATACTAAACCAATAGTTGAAGAGGCGACAGTCTAACCACTTAAAGTAATGTTAGCGTTTAAGAGAAATTTAAATTATTGGAAATAAATATGAATTTAAATATGAATATAAATATGTTCCTGGTTATTCTCACTCGATCTCAGCATTAAACGCGTCCCAGACTTCTACCCAAAAAATAATAAAGTTGCGATCAGACTTTTGGAAGATTTACAATAAAAACATAGAGGATAAAATATCGTGAAAGTGGCTAAAAAAAGTGCATAAAAACGTCTGAAACAGATTTTCAAGTCCGTTAAGGTTAAAAATAATTTGATATCTCGTCAGACCTCGTCTACATACATATACGTACAAAGTTTTAACTTTCTAATATTACCCGTTTCTGAGATATAAAATCCCAATCAAATGTTTTTTCCTATGCTCGTATAGTGCCTCCACCAGGCCCGTGCAATCGGGGGGGTTTTAGAGTTTTCAAACCTCCCTCTCCCATTGGCTTATTTTCATTGGGAAGTGAGGACCTTTTTTTTGAGGTTATCACATCCAGTAACTTGCTAAAACCACCCCCTCCCCTCTTCATACCATCCTGCGCACGGGCCTTTCTCCCACATACATAATATAGTCATTAAATTTTAGGTTTATATCCTTTGTGGTAGTCGAGAAACAAAAATTAATGTTTTATTAATTTCTACTCCCTTTTAATCATCACCCCTCTCTCACCCCCTCTCTCACCATCACACATCTTTTTTTCTCTATTAGAGGTCTATTCAGCCCTAGCTCCAGTAAAGTTTTTAACTTCATATCTGATACGGTTCTTGAGTATTAAAAGTATAATTAATTTGAAAAAATACCATCCCCCACTTCCGTGCTCCACCAAACCCCTCAAAAATTTTACATTCAGTACACTCCAATAATTCTATATACAAAACCAAATGTTATCTCCCTGGTATAATTGGTTCGGTAGATATTCTAATCCAAAGCTTGTTATGTCAATAGTAAGAGGAAATCGTTGAAAGGGTTCGTAAAATAAGGGACATATTGTTCTGAAATATTGATTTTCAATATCATCACCTCTTCGCACAAAAAATTTTCAGATTTATTTTTTATTGTTAGTATATAGCTCTTTTTGGCAGACTATTCCAAACATCACTGTACCCTTCAAGGATTGTATTTTTAGACTGCTCGTCTATATAGCTAACCACTAATATTTACATACCAAATCTTAAATGTGTACCATTAATTCAATTTGCACCCTGTCTTCTGCTTGACAGCTCACTCCAACAAAAAATAGTCGTTAATCCGAAAGGGGTGGTTCGTTCCCAACTACTCTACTCTCTACTCGGGGCTCAGAGTCTCATCTTGGAGTACCATACGTATGGAATCCTGTTGCCTCTCGTTATTGCGGTTTGTTTTCCTTTCAAGCTATTACAACTTTCATAGCCAAGAGCTGCACGAAAATAGTTTTTTCTTGTGAGTCCTTAAATACTAGAAAATCGATTATTTATGGAACTGCAATAAAATCCGTTCAGTTCTTATTAAAACTAACGAAGGATTCTCTGGCGAATCAAGATCTTATTCATACACTGGTTTGTTTCGCAATATTGTTGAAGTGTTAACCAATGTAAAATATTTAATCGTTGTTAAAGATGTAATTGAGAGAGACTAATTGAACCAATATTATTTTTAATGAAATCAATATGAGAGGTCTTTTGTTTTCCTACGAAACTCGACCTATATCAGAGATTTATTCATGTGAGTTGATTGGTTTTATGTAAAACAAGAACAACGTCAGCCACTGCGAATGTGTCTAAAAACAGCACATTGACATAGCTGAATTGCTCCAGTGTCGTCGTTCTCTTCAAACGTCATTCCGATTGACCGCTCACCTGGAAATAATTCATAATTGAAAGCTTATTTTAGTTGAATGGATTTAAAACGCTTAAAGCGGAAGAGTTTGAGGGGGGGGGGGATAGAACTGTCAGTTTTACTTTATTATTTTTTAATAATTAGAATAATGCCTGAACCTAACTCTATTAAATTTCGGAACAAAGTCCGAGAAGTGGTTTAAGTCGAGGTGTGGTATTAGCTCCTTACAAGATAGAACTCACTTGGTCCTTGATGCAAACTTTGAAATAAATAAATTGAAGTAAACATATTGATAAGTCCTGAAATCGATTTTTAGCTCATTATATAAGTATGTATATGAACACTCTGCAGTCACGATCGGCTGCAAGCGCGCATGTAGTTTTCCGTATTCAAGGACCCTCGTTTGGTTGCTTATCGAAAGTAAAAGACAATATCTTCAGTGTACAATTTAATATCTTTCCTTTTTCAAGGACTTTCACATGGAGGTGCAGGAAGGACTCACTCGATTTCTAGCATATTTATCCTTCTACCAGGATCCATTTAAAAATTATTGTTTTCAATGCTGAACAACACATCATATTGCTAGCATGAATTGTTGAAAAGCTATCGAAATAATTTTGAACTCTTAATGGCATTCTGTATGGAAGCTACTCGAAGGAGTAGAAGGATTTCGCTGATTAATCAACTAGAACTTTGTCTCCATTCAAACCGAATTTGTACAAAATTTCGAATTCGTGGCTGAACGATATCTCGACTTATATTGAATTGATTAAAAACAACTATTCGTAGGGAAGCTATACGAACGACTAACGGGATTTTCTTCATAATCATATACCTTTTTAGCTTCAACTATTCAAAAACTATCACATACAAAATTTCAAGGTTCTAGCTTAAACCGCTCTGAAGTTTTGTATGGGAGTGACCCGAAGGAGTAAAGGGATCTCTCTGAATTATAAATTCGAACTTTATTTTCCCTCAAAAATAATTTGTACACAATTTCGAATTTGAATTTGTGAATATTTTTATAGGGTTTTTGTTTGGCAGCAGCTGGAAGGGTTCATGGGATTTTTTTCATATTGAAAAGCGAACGTATAAAAAATTTTAAAGTCGTAGTCTTAGGCGATATGAGGATATTGGGCAATATTTTTGTATACGTGTTTTAAGGACTTCTTGTATGGCAGCTATCTGAAAGAGTAAAACAATTATGTCCATTAACGAACTGAGCCTTAAAAAATTCGACCAAACATCCTGATTCAAAATTGTAAGATCTTAGGGCAAGGCGTTTTTGAGTTAACGTACGTGTGGACAGATAGACGAACGGGCGGACAGCAACCGAATTTGCAGTTTTTGGCCCCAAATAAACAAAAAATAATATAATATACCTATAATCTCTTTTGGCCTACCGAGAACTAAGGACCTAATAATGTAACGAATGAAATACTCGGTCGATGATTTTTTACACTCTCCAGTTTGAATTACCGGCGTCGTTATATAAAAAAGCTAAGAAATTATTTGAAATTAATATAACTGAATTAAAAATATTAATTGAAAAAATAGTAGTGTGTGTTTAAAAACAAAAACAAATTTATTAATAAACCAGATATGGGGACCACGACTGAGTGCGTATTAATTCCGAAACCTACTCCGCCAGTAGATCAAACTAAAGATAGTGAAAAATCATCGACCTGCTATTTCATTCCGTACTTTATTTTATTTTTGGTTTTTAGTCCTCGGTATGGTAAAGCGCGTTAATTTAAATATTATTTAAGACACAAACTTCGTATAGTCACTACAGTCTAATACACTCAAAAAGCTGCAAGAGCCATTACAAGAAATGCCCGTAGAAGTAATAACCGATTATCTCATCAAAACTAAGGGATGGCAAATAATGTGAAAACATAAGCAACACCTTACATCCCTTGCAGTTGAATATTATTAAATCGTGAAATGGGTTTGTAGGCGATTATATTAAAATTCTGTGGAAGTAGAAAACCAAACGACATCTCATCGAACTTAAGGAATACATATGTATGTCGAAAACTTTGAAGAGTAGGTATGATACGCCCTTACACTCTTTAGGGTTGAATATCTAAAAATGCTGTATTTAAATTTTTGGCGATTACATAGGAAGACTTAGTAAGTATAAATATATTTGATATCTCAGCAGATCAAAGAAATATGTTGAAATTTCTGAAAATTTATGCAGGAAATCCTAAAATTTGTGTGTAGGCTGTATAGGTATATAAACTCTCTACAGAAGTTAACGCTAATTTGATACCTCATCAAATAAAGAAGATGAAATTATGAAAACGAATGCAATCTCCTTCACTCACTTGAGGCTTAAATATACAAAAATCCTGAAAAAAGTTTTTAGATAAATAAAACGGAATTCGTGAAAATATTTCCAACTCTTTTTCATTGGGGTGAAAAGAGAAAAAAAAATTTAAAACGGATTTTAAGCAATTATAAAACCAGGCCGGGTAAGTAAAAAATCATTCGATGTATAATCCGACCATATCCCTGAGAACTCTTTTACACCCCATTAAGGATCGAATTTCGCAGTTTTGGAATAAAAATTTATTGATCATGAACTTACCTTTGTACTTTTCTACTAAACACCTACATAAAATAGTTAACGTGCAAGCCATAAAAACACTGGCCGATAAAGGACTTGAGTCCTTTTTAAAGAGATACCGAAATATACGTAACCCGCTGGTTGCATCGTTCCTATAGTTTGACTAATATTACACTTCACTTTCTTTTTCTCTGCTTCCATAATTCTGCATACATAATTCTTATCTTATAGCCTTGTAAATTACTATATAATCTTCTAGTTCTAAGTTAGTTTTAAGTAGCTTAAGTTTAAACAGGCAAGGTTTATCATTATACTTTTCCTTGGCAAACTATAATATATTTTCTGTTTTTTTTTTCTTCCTTGCCTAGTGCTTCAATTATTACAACTTGGCTGTTAAGATAAAAAGTCTAATCTCTAACATATGCTTGCTCTGTTAACGCTTATTGAGCTATTATAAATAAATATTGTTTGAGTTTGGAATAAAAATTTATTAAATAATTTGCAAGACCTATGAGATGAGACGAAATTCGTGCAAATGCATGCATTCCATTTTCATTGATAACTTTCTTGCCACCCTTCCGTACGCCATCGAATACTTCATTTTTTATCTAAATTACTATTCTAGCCGTTCTGTAGATAAGAGAGGCGGCACACACCCCTGTATCACCCTATACATTTTTTTTTTTTAATATACCGCAACTACAGCTCTATCTAAATACCAAGTTTCAGCTATCTATCATTATGAGTTAATGAGGTATAAAAATCGGAACATTTTCTTTTTCACCCTCTCCCACCCTACACCACTACCACCACAGTTTTTTCTTTGCTAGTGGTCTATTAGTCCTACTTCCTGTACAAATTCTAAGCAAATATCTGAAACTGTTATTGAGGCATAACACGTGATTAAGTTTTAAGTTTGAATTTCGTGTTATTAACGGTTTAGAAAATATGGATTTTAGAAAGTTTCAATTTTAGCTTTCGATGAATCGACCAAGTGCGTGTCTCGGCTTTCTATGGCTTTTATGGCAGCTTCAACCCTGTCAGCGTTTTAAGTTACACAGCAAGAAAATATACCATATACTAATACCATTAGCAGAGGCACATGCTTTAAGCTTAGAACCGGGGATGCCACTTTGATACAAATGTATTTGATACTCGGGAAACTATACGCGATATGTAGACATAGATAATTCCATGTAAAAAATTAGCTGGCAAAAGGTTGCCAGTTCGTCAAAGAAGTATACATTACTTGTATTTACGTTTACAACGCGTATATACGTTTCTATACTCTTATCTGCGTTAACGATTTTCTGGAGATAACGCGTTAATTAACACGTGAAAAAATTACGCAATGGGCTCTTTATTTTCTCTTAGGATTTAAGCGCAATAAAATTCAAACGTCTGTAAATGTTGAAAATGTAAAAATTATCAACTGAATCACTTATTAGTTTAGTTCTCTGAACCATTTAAAAGTTTTTAGTGTATCGTTTAATAAATTTAAACTTTTAAATTTGAACTCAAAATTAGTAGCATTCGTATGACCAAATCATACATTTTTGTTGATGATGAAGTAGAATAAGGAATGCATATGTAGTTTGTCCTTTATTTTCTTTAAAGTTCTAGTAACTTGAAGCGTTGGAAAGATATCGGAAACTATTCATTTACACGTGTCTTAAGAACTGTTTGTATGGGAGTTACCCAAAATAACAGAGGGATTTCACTGACTAGCAAACTTACGTACGAGTGGGTTCTGCAAACTAAAGACATTTTTACAGGATATTTGTATGGCAGCTACACGAAGGACCAATGGGATTTGCTTGATAATCATACCTTTAGCTCCAAGTATTAGAAATCAAGATGTGATACACAAATTCCTAGTCATCGTAGCTAGTTCGGTGCGATAATTTTTTTATCCAATTTTGATTTTTCAAAATTGAGAGGGGAAAAGTCAATTTAAATCGTTTTTCGTTTTTGTAATTTGGCGGTGGACAATACGTCTGAATCGTTCGTTGTCTATCAAACTAATTTTGAATTTACAGAATAAATAGTTTTATAGGCTTTCAAATTATTTGAAACGCATAACTATTAAAAATCAATAATTTTTTTTATTGATTTATCTTCTAGATATATAGTACCAACAATTAATTATACTATCTATGATACTTTCCCATGAAATGCGGTTTTCTTATGTAATTTCTTCCATGAAAATCGTGAAAAATTACGTCAGATTGACTTCATATATGTATGATTAACAAAAATGAAAACTTTTTGTAATTAGATTTATGGAGGATATTCTTTAAGATTTTTCTACAATTATATTAATGAAAATGACATGTTAACATTTCAAGAAATAGGTCATCCTGTTTAACCAACCAGTGCCTCTAATTAAGTTATACTAAAATAGTTGAATTAAGTCAAATTGTATTGTTTTAAATTAGTTTAATTTGAGTTAATGTTGTATCTGTATATATCTTGTTTGATAAATAAATAAATAAATAAATGCAAACAAAGAACTTGGATTTAAACATTTAAAAAAATGTTTAACGGTTGTTCCTTTAATAGTAATTTTTTCAAATACAATTTTGAATTTTTTCTTAATGGGCGACCTAGTTTACATACCAGCTAATGAAGCAATGTTATTTTATTTTGTTTTTTTATTGCTATTAAAGTGTAAAATTCACATGAAAACAACCATAAGTCAAAAAAATCGCATTTAAAGTTCAATTGGAGCCCTAAATCCTTCTGAAGTTACCGGTCAATATTCTTGAACGCGTCTTTTAAGGACTCTTTGTATGGGAGGTACATGAAGGAGTAGGACGTTTTTGGAAGGGCCAAGGCCTGATTTAGGCTGATTGGGCGCGACATAGAAGACAAAATATAAACATATGATTATACATTCTATACACCTTACCTTAGGTTACTAAAAATAATAAGTCCTATCTCTCTGTTCTCCACGCTTCAGGAACTTCTAAAGCTTAGAGTGGAGACATTCGCAAAAGAATAGAACATTACATTTACAAGCACAACAGTATTAGGTATAAGCTCACTGTTGAAGCGCTAAAGCCCACAGAAGAAGTAGAAAGGATGTTAGCTGTATTCTGGTAGGGTCAGTTCCCGTAGTTTAGTTTCTTTCTGACTTGGATTTCAACTGCTTTGTTTTCATATCGCTATTCGGTACTAAATCTATTTATTGGTCCAGAATACCAGAATACGATTAGTTAATTTCTAAATACTTTTTGAAAAACCACATTCGATATGTAACTTATTGTTTGTTACTTCACACAATACAAGGCGTCATGCGTACGAGTAATCGAGTAGTTATACACTTGAGAGCCTACAGCATATCCTCGAGTTTTTATTTTGCACCTTGAATTCTTCGTCCTTATACGGATACGATATAATCGCCATAAAAATATCTGCAGCGTGCTTTATACGGCGCTAGAATTTATCTTAGGCCTTTTCATTTCAGATGCCGCAGTATTCTTTATTTTCATTTAAACTTTATTTATGAGAGGTTTATATATTCTGCGTTTTGTGTTTCATATCGCTTTTAAGAACACATTTTATATTTTAATAGGTATTTAAAAAATATTGGAAAAAAGAAGAAATTGAAATACGTTTTTGCTATACTCGTCGTATAACCCAGATGTACATGTGAATAAGTTTAAATAATATTAGTAATCAGTGGGTCACTTGAATAAAAAATATTTTTTCGGTACAAGGTCTGAGAAGCAGTTAGTGGGTTTTTGAGCCATAGTCCGGGGCACGGAAATGAAATATTGACTGTTTCGAGGCTGGCATCAGTTAAAATATATGGCATATATGGCAACTTTATTATTTTTTGGGTAGAAGTCCGAAACGTATCATTTAATGCTGAGATGGGGTGTAGGTTACAATGGGACTGACACATATCGACATAGGTACTAAATATCAACTTTCTAGCATAAGCCGTTTCTGAGATTTTAAAAACACCTCCGTACCTTGCTACCACTATCAAAAATTTATTTTTCTGGGTAGTCTCCATAGTAGTTCTATGAAGTTTTCAATTTTTAACTTTCTATTCTTTGCGGCTTTCGAGAAATTAAAATCAGATTTTTTTTAATTCAACCCCTCCCACCATCTATCCCTACATCGACATCCTCAAAATTTTCTTCTATGCTAGGGGTATACTATTTGTAACACCTGTAAAATTTTTAAGATTATATCTGGCACGGTTCTCGAGATATATTTTTTTGAGAAATGACTGTTCCCCCACTTCCGCGAATCACATCGCCGCTAAACAATTTGTTTGCAAATGGGTCCACTATTATAGTAGTACTTTATAAATTCCAACTTTCAGCCTCCTAGCTTAAGCGGTTCCTGAGATCAAGAAACCAAAGCTTTTTATCTAAAACGATCCACCCTCACACCGCACCCCTTCAAAAAATACCACTCCTAGGGGATCAAACATTCTACTTAACACAAATATTTCAACTTAATATTTCAAGGGGTTTGGGAGCTACACACTATCAAACGATTTTGCGTACGGCATACGGCAGACAGACGGCCATTTTCCCCCTTTTTTGGATTCTACTAGTTAGTCCTAAAACGTGAAAATACAAAATTTCAGGGTAGGAAAGTTTTTTTGAAATTCCAGGTTGAGCACAATACTTTAGTAAAAAATGCGAAGTGTTACAAGGGCTACCAAGGGACTTTTCAGATAAAAGATTAGCCAGTTTCATAATAACATTGCAGAGAGTGCGTTTCATTAAAAATAAGCTTGTTGATGTGGGATGAGGTTATTGTAATCAAAAGCTAATTGAAAGATTATTTAGGCTACAAATACTTTAAACGCCTCCGAAACTCCCACCCAAATATAATTAAGTTGATCTATGACTGGTGGTAGATTTATGAACTTCGAATGAATTTTAATTTCAGGACACTGCAGCTCCATATCCATACAAAAAAAATCTATGGTTGGACTCCACATATCTAATGGTGCATTTCAAGCGGAATCGTGCTATAATCGCATAATCGAGATACGCAATTATAAATATTGAGGACAAAGGAAGTAGTAGTACTTCCATCTTGTAAAATCATGGAATTTAATCAAATTATCTCACAGAACTAGTGAACTAGTGATAGGTGTCTGCAATAAGTTCATATTTTCAGTTGCACATTCAGTTTAAACGGCTATCGCATTCGCGTGGTATATGCACCGGAAAATGTTATTTTTTCATATCATAAGTACCATGCGGATTACATGTAGGCACTTGGGTACTTAGTGAAGTACAATAATTTATGCACATTGAATCTGATTCTTCTTCATGTTCGTTTCGTTTTTGCAACTGGCATATTTTGTATAGTTGGAAATTATAAAAAATCTTAATTCCCCATATGTATGTACGAGTACATACTATATTACAATAAGTTT
Organism: Beris chalybata; assembly: GCA_949128065.1. Classification (NCBI taxonomy): domain Eukaryota; kingdom Metazoa; phylum Arthropoda; class Insecta; order Diptera; family Stratiomyidae; genus Beris; species Beris chalybata. The sequence goes on along the minus strand of OX421896.1, from coordinate 24,186,067 downwards.
GTTTCATCTGTGGTATACATGATAGTCCCCAAATCCCGTGCAGTCCTTCTGTCGATTTGTTCGAATGCTATCCCAAGAACGAGTTTGTCTACGATGCTGAAATTAGTACCAACCATTCCTTTAATGGGATTTCTAAGGCTAAGTTCGTTGTCGGACAAAATCGATATGTTCAGAAGACTTTAAATTTTTGACATACAGAAATCATGTACAAATTTCTTTACTAAATTTAGAAAATTCCTCTACTCCTTCGAGTATCTTCGATACAAAAAGTCCTTATAACACGTGTTGTTACTGCAGTACTGATTGGACGAAAACTTCAGAAATAAGCCTGAAATACTAAATATTGAAAAAAATTTTTTTTTTCCAAATATGAAATTTTTAGATGTTCAAATATTTCATAAAATACCATTAAGGGTTTTACGGAATTTTGTATGGAAGCTATCTAAAGGAGTGGAGAGATATCGCCCATTAACGAACTTAGCCTGCCTTTTTTCATTTTACAGGAGGTTTCAAAATTTCAACTTGCTAGGTCAGCATAATCTTGCATTATCCTGCTAACAGACGGGCGGACGGGCAGACGGACAGCAATGAGATTTTCAATTTTTGGCCACAACATACTTTATGATGTCTTCGAGATTGTAAAGATGTATTAGCAATTTCTGCAAACTTCGATATTTTAAGATATTTTAAGAGATTTATTACTGCCATAGAAATATATGCCAAACGAATTACATCGGTTGTAGGGAAAGTTCCTATCCCAATGTTGGAACCGAAATTCTGGGTTGACCGAACCGAATTTTCTTTTATTGGTATATCGGACCTATATTTTTAGACTACTGAATTATTTATCTAGCCAAACAAAATGCGCGGGCTGTTGGAAAACTCTAAAAAATGAATTTATTTGTGTTAAATCATACACTGAATTCTTTTTTGTTACCTAGGAGGTAACAAAGAACTCTTCATTTATTGCGGCAATTGAAATTAAGTTGCTAGGTAGTTTTGTGTTCAGTTCTTTCAACAGAATTGCGCAAATAACATAAGTTGATTGTTTTGACAAAATGGTATTATTGCACGTATTAAGTGTTAATCCCTTAACGAAATTTTTTTGTACAACTAAATATCTATTGCTCCAAACTATGTCATTTTTATTAGCGTAACTAAACTTCGAATCCCGTAATGAAAATTTTATTGAAGCAATCTCTTGCCAACAAATTAATTCTTTCAGTGTGGAGTTCCACATTTCACTTAGAGCATCATGCTATTGGCTGCGGCCTACCGTCGCTGCGATATGGTAATCTTCAATAATTTAAAATGAATATTATACTCGTATCTGCGGTTTATCTAGAATATAATGTCGAGAACAGTATGTACATTTTATTTGCAACTGTTCCCAATAGCTTTTAAACTTGATATAAACTTTTATTGGTACTCGTTTCCGTCGTAATATGTAATATAAAGTGTCATTAGAAAACTGCACATCACTTTTTTCTGTTGGCGTAAAGAGCAAAGCTATGTATTCATAATTTTAGTTCATGAACTATACCCGTAAGTATGAAAATATGGCCAAGTCATAAAGTTTGTAATTTGACTAAATGTATGGTATGCTTATGTCATAGCTGTGACATTGACTTTTGGAATGTCTTAAAGCAACTTGGGGTGTCCTTGTTTGCAACACTTTTACTCAACCTCACAGCGAGAGTAATTTCTGTTTTAATATCATAATATGTTAAATTTCCATTTGGTATTGGTGTGAAAAAAAATAAAAACTGTGGAAATAAATTAGAGCATTTAAAACCATGCCGTAGTCACAATAGGAAGCAGCCGATTTATGTTGCAGTTACGAGTAGATATACGATAGTTAGAGAGATGAATGATGATGATGTACTCGTACAGTGTGCCATTCTTCTTAGAGTTACAGTGTGTTGTTATTCGGATCAGAAGGACTCATACTCCACTTCGAACCTGAAGTTTTGGAGAATTCAACGTATGCGGGTGTAGAAGAAGTGTATAGATCGTTGGATATTAAAACACCTAACGTCCCTTTTACTCCAAACTATCAAATTTTACCTTTATAGACAATCGCCCCCGATTTTCATAAGGGTCACAAGGAAAAGGAAAAGGTTTACCTTGAATTTACCTTTTCTTATTCTAGTACATACTTTCAAATCGCGAAATATTCTAGTATTTTTCAAATTCATATCTTTCTTGATACCGTTGCTAACTATTCAATAGGGGAATCTGGGGAGACTTGATCACCGTTTCGATTTTGTGATATAGCTCAAAAAATATAAGATAAATTAAAATGGTCTTTAAGCTATGTCTCAGAGCTTTAAATAAAGTATCATATAGAATAGTCCAGATAAACATAGCAAAAAAGAATTGCAGTTGTTTTTTCTTTTTTAGTATACAGTCCAAAAGAATCAAGTCTCCCCAATTAAGGGAAATAAGTTTTCACTCAAGTCTCCCCAATTAAGGGAGACTTGACTATAGGTCAGGGTAGCCTAGATTCAAGGAGGATCAATATTATATGGTTGTAGATAAAAAATAGATATGATGAACACAATTAGGTATTTATTGGATAATAAATTTGTTAATTAAACTATCATAAAAAAGTAACAAAAACATAAGTTCTTTTCTTAAATTATTATTAGTTTATTATGAAGAATAGGTTTAAAAACAAGAATTCAGTTCTTTTAAAATGGTGGCAGCTCGCTTCATTAACATTCATAGCTTCCGCTTCATTTTTCTAGCTAACTGCTGTCTTTTTGTATTTTCTTTCCATTTTTTAAGCCTAAACTGTTCTTTAGCGATGTTTTTTTTAAGGTGTATTTGTCAGTATTTTTGTAGAATCCTTCTTACGACCTTTAAGATTATCCCTTCTTAGGGCTGCTTTCGGAAAGGGTCTAATATCTTTTGGAGTCTGAAAACTACACCGAAACACGGTCCTGTCTAATGGTTGGTTGAGATGTGTGGGGAGGTATAGTGAGAAGGTGTGTCCCATTTTCTTTTGGAAAATTTAAACATTTAATACTAATATGGCTGCTGCGATTATCCATAATAATCAAACAAGGTGACTTCAAAGAACTCTTGCAGAATTTTTTGAAATGCTGCAACCATTTTACGAAATTGTTCTCAGTCATCCATCCTGTTGGATGTGTGGTTCCATGTGTTCCTGCTGGGACGTCCTTAATCATACGATCTTGCAAATTTTTACGAGGAAAGATTATGAAGGATGTGATACCCAAGAGCATTAATAGCACAGCCTGCTGTAACTAGTTCCCCACGTTCTCCGGATTTCTTTTATCACCTAGTCTTAAGCCCTTCGTAGCAACTACTTTCCTGGGCTTGTGAACTGTAGTTAGTCCAATGTCATCTATATTCTAAATGGAATCTGGTTGAAAATTTCACTTTGCAATTAAAGTATGTAAATTTAAAAAAATTTTGGATATGTTATGCTTATTAAAGCTAGTCGATTTTCTCAAACTTGTAGCTTCTGGGACACGCAAAAAAAGCTGAGGGTTTCTCCGCATGAACCCATAGAACCAATCGTAAGTTGCTGTTTCCTCAGTCCATTTGCTGATTCGTTTATCATTTGCTACCGCAAACTCGTATGCCAATTTTCGAACAAAATACAATGATAAACCATGGTTAAGTTTGCTAGTGTACCCATTGAATACTTTTCTTTACTGATGTCTAATATCTAGTTTATAAGAAGTGATTTTTTAAGAAGATCAATGAATACACTTTATAGAATCAATCTATTTAACAAGGCAGTAAATACATCTGTAGTGTGATTTTGAACAAGGCGAGTCGCCCAAAATATCGTCCAAAAACCGAAATTGACAACTTTTGGATTTTGATCACCTTAGGCGACAAATTAACAGGCGAGAGACCAGTGCTCAAAATCCCAAAGTTGTCAATTTCGGTTTTGGACGATATTTTAGGCGACTCGCCTTGTACAAAATCACACTACTGGTTCACCGTACACTAGGTTAGGTTAGGTCACGAGAGATCACTGCGGATCCATTGTACACTAAAACAATCAGCTAAAATAACTTAATATAACTTACGGAAAAGAATTTGAGTACTAGATATTAGAAAAATGTCATCACGACGTTGTTCGTTCTGTTCGACTGTCGAAATGACATTTGGCGCTCTCAACCAGAGGAATGGAATAGGTTGCAAGCGCGAAAATCAAATTAATATTACAGTTGCGGAAATAATGGCTATGGTTCATAGCCATTATTTCCGTAACTGTAATATTAATTTGATTCTCACGCTATGATTGATATGGTAATATGGTTATTATTTCTTGTAATATGTTATTTTTTAAAGTGGTACATATAAGTCCATTTGAAGCTAAACAAATTGTTTATTTTCTTTAACAATTTTAATAATTATTATTGCATAATAAAATTAAACAGGTTTATAGTGTTATAGTGTCACCGGAATTATATTAACGTACACCAATATTTTTAAATTAATGAAAAAATGGGGATTATTTCGATAGTGTGTGTATCCATTATGTTTTTACGTTTCAATGTGCAATTATGCCTAAAGAGCTAAATTCCTAGGAAAACGTATAATTGCAGTTGCACAAATCGGCGGATGATTGTAGACAGTGTATTCTCGTTCCAGTGATTTATTGATAATTAGGATAATAAATAAGCTTCCAGTGTATCACAAATGCAATAGAATAGGAATAGTAATTTCGTGAGCAGTATAGGTACATACATATATAAAATTTTTGTTCATTGACTATTTCTTCTTTTACAGGTAAATTTTCATTTAATCTTAATTTGAACGTTTCCGTGGCTACACGCAAGTAGAGAATATGCACCAATATTTAATTGAAGAGAAATAACCACAAAACGTAATTTGCGGCGTACCTAGTTTTCAGTTTTAGGCCATTTCCATTATTGACATTTGTTAGACGTACCTATACATATCGTTGAATGTTGCCTGTTCAATATACAATTGAAATGGCCGCCTTGTCTTTTTGCACGAGCCGAGTACCATTTGCAATCAGAAATTAGCATAGTGGGCTACGCATTGCCATCTCCTCTAAATTAGTATCTAAATCTTTAATTTATACACGTTTCGATTCCAATTTATTCAGAAGACATTAATATCCGGTCTATAAGCCTTGGGTAGACTACAACATTGTGCTGAATTTATGAATAGTACAGAGCCTATTCTTCGCTTATACGAATACTAGTGCGCTAATAAATCTTTAGAGAATTTTGGTAATTCGCTCCGGATGTGTCATATTCGATAATGACATTCATATGTGTTTATTAATTGGTACAAATTGGTAATCGCTGTGCGGACAGGATGTCAGCCCATCGCACATTGGCAGGGAACACAATTCTTCTGATAAGAAATATTACTAATATTTGTATCATCAACTTGGGGGGTGTGCATATCGGTAAAGCCGCGATAGACGAAGCTTCGGAGCTTCTAAAGCAATCAAAAACAACACAGCATATCGTACGAGTATTACACTTAATATAATTGTGGAAAACATATTTTTAAATAAAAAAAATAAACCTAAAACGGGGTTTGGCGTTTGCCAGATTCATATCAAGGTGAAAAAACTGTAAATTTAAATTGTTTTCATGTTTATAGGACTTAGCTTTATAAAGATTCAAAATGATTAACTTTTCGCTGCAAAATTTTAAATTTAAAAAAATAAATAAAAGAAATACGGAAATTTACAATTGAAAACCACGATTTCGCGCAAAAACACCTCCATACCAAAGAAAAACAAATTACTAGAATTGTGGAAGGGAATCGGCAGCCTTTTTCCGACTCTTCACATATTCATATTTATTGATAGTAATGTTTAGTAGTACAAATAATAATAAAAATATAGAAAGAAGAGAACCTTTTGACCGCGGATGACGAGTCAGAGTGCAGAGTATTGCCTGCACACCAACAACAACGATCCCATACTAGGGATACCGCTTCTTGGTTTAATGATACCGAAATTTAATTTCATGAGGCCTACTACCTGAGAGGGAGGATTAGGCCACAAACAAACCCACTTCGAAACCGTGATCCATAATCTTAAGTAAACAGATTGAAATTTTGCACACATAAACTTTCTGCTAATGCAAATCGAATGAGTCCTTTCCTTTACAAAAGTCGTTCAGATAGTTATACATATGTATATACAAAAGTTCTTAAAACACGTGTTAACCAATATTGAACGATAACTTCAGAACTATTTAAGCTACGACTAGAAAATTTTGTATACTTTGCTTTTATAATAATCGCAGATAAAGATATGTATGAATATGAAATAAATCCCATGAGTCCTTCGTGTAGCTACCATACAAAAATTCTGTAAAAATATCCTAATTTAATCTAGTTAGCTATTCATATGAAGAATCCGTCAAATTAAAATGAACTCAATATTTGGGAAGACCTAGTAGATATGACGCATTCTATTTTCACTGATAATTTTTCTTGCTCCTCCTTCCCATCGCCAATAATCAAACATCGGAACTTTTTCCTTTTCACCCTACCAACCCCAAAATTTTTTTCCCTGCTAGTGTTCTGTTGGGCCTACTCGTACTTCTGGTAAAAAATTTGAGTATCTATCTTACACTGTTCTTGAGAGATGATAAGAATTATTTAAAAAAAAATAAGTTTTTTTTTTAAATAATTCTTATCATCTCCACTTCTATGCTCCCACTTAAAAGATTTTACTTTGAGCAATCATTATTTGTCGAGATTTTTATACTCAAACCGAATTTCATTTTTCGAGTGCAATTGGTTTGTAAGATATCGTAATCTAACGTTTTTCACGCCCCCTCCCCGTACGCTACTGACACCACTTAAAAATTTGATTTCAGTTCACTCTCCTAGTATAACTACAGATATTTGTTAAGTTTAAATTGGTAACACCCCCCCCCCCCCCCCTCTTTCACACTCCTTTAACCATATCAGCAATTTTTTGTAAATGGGTCCACTATCGAAGAAATTCCAAGTTTCAGCCTCCTAACATAAGCGGTTACTGAGATCTAGAAACCAAAGTTTTCGCCTTTCCCGCTCCATCCTTCTAAAAGATACCAGTCTTAGAGGTTCCCCAAATCTACCCACACAACTCAACGGGTTTGGTAGCTACGCGCCTTTAAACGATTTTGAGTACGTCGAGTGAGAGAATCGAGTGAGTCCTTCCTGCAACCTCTTTGTAAAAGTACTCGAAAAATAAAAATGTTTTCTTTTAGTGATTTATCTGAATTTCTAGATACAAAATTTAAACCGAAAGAAACGAGAGTCCATTAAAAAAAATTTAACTACATGTGTACCTACTCCTGGGGCTCTCCTATTCTCGAGTTCATTCGACCAAGTTTCGTGTACGAATTGCATCAACTTTCGAATGACTTGTAAAAATGGCTATTCTCGAGTAGTCACATAGCGGCCTCATACGAATCTTTTCGCATGATATGCAACGAGTGGTTTCTAGCAATCGAATTAAGCTTTCGTGCACGAAACTTTAGCCCTTACCAAGTAAACTGTCAAAAATTCAATTTTAATTTATAAAAAGTGACACTTAAGTGAAAATTAAATTTTAAAAATTTTAATAAAAAATAAAATTTGAAAAAAAAAAAAATTAACATTGGAGCCGCGTTTATTATAGAAACGTAAATAGACAGGGACTAAACAACTTTAAAAAAAAATTAAACTATGTACATGCGTATTCCTGTAGTGGGATTTTGTCCTGTAGTGGGATTTTGTCGCCCAAAATATCGTTCAAAAACCGAAATTGACAACTTTGGGATTTTGAGCACTGCTCTCGCCTATTAATTTGTCGCCTAAGGTGCTCGAAATCCCAAAGTTATCAATTTCGGTTTTTGGACGATATTTTGGGCGTCTCGCCTTGTACAAAATCCCACTACTGATTCTACTTGATTCCCAACTACAGTATAAATCGGAGTTCATAATTTCTTCAGTCGATAGTAAATGCAACATTTTTTTGATTAAAACTCAATTTTACTATTGACAATGTTCGTTCCAAATGAATATTATCTAGGGACATTATCTCAATTTTAAGGTTATAATGGTTCAATATTTCCTGTACGTGCTCTTGCAAAAAAAAAAGTTTTTTATTGCAAAACGTGTGCGTGTATGTCTTAAGTTATTAGAATCTTATTTGTTAGACTTCTCAGAAAATGAGGTCATTTTCTCTACACGACCATTTAAAAGAGAATTATTCCATATTATGTAGATATTCTTAGAATCAATTGATGTGTAATTTATGTACGATTTCCCACATCATACTAACGATTTTTTTTGCATAGTTAACTGGCTAAACAAATAATTGTACGATAATTACAATGAAATTTCTCCAGTCTCCACGAAATTTCGCGCAGTCTCCGCCTTTTTCACCTACGCACCAACTGAGGACACAGCCTTCCCCTATTAGCTATACTGAAAACGTGCCTTTTGTTCTGCAGAAGACTCCTTCGGGGAGCTTTCTAAGTTATCATTACCGGTTATCCAGAACCGTGCATATATAAATCCGACAGAATCCTGAAAATCAGTTTCACTGTTGCTTCTGTTTCAGTAACGTACGGTTGTATTCTTGAAAAACGCCAAATCAACTTCCTTAGAAGTGGTGTAAGATCTTAGTGGGAACTCAACTCAAAGTGAAAAGTGTGTGGTACTCGTCAATCTAATTTCGAATTCGTACAAAAGCTTGTGCTTAGAAAATTTGTGCTCGTGTGACCGGAGGATCTAGTCTTATTGGCCGAAAACCTTAGCTGTGCATTTTTTGCCGTAAACGATAAAATACATAAAAAACAGGTATGTTTTCTTATTTAGCATGAATCGAGAAAAAGGAAAGAAAAGGGTGAAATCAACAAGTAACTTTAAACATTACTATTGATTGAGACATTAAATTTTTATTCGGTTCTACTTCGAGTTTTACTATGTCAACTGCAACTCCAAGAACAATGTTATAATATTTATAAGTCTTTACTGTTCGACTACAAAACAACGCAATTGCCTACATTTTAAATTTGGTTTTCCAAGAAAAGGAAAACTATACTACTATAATACTTTTCGGGGTTTCTGTTACAACTTTTACTATTTTATTATTTATATCGGTCTTCTGTCTACTGATCGTATAAAGTAGATATTTGACTTTTACATTTAATTAAAGATCCCAAATATTAAGGATGCGTATACCAAACGACAATTCTTATTGAAATGGCGTATTCTCTTATTTAGAAATCTTGGAAATGACTCGATTTGAGACTTCTCTGATAAAGAAAATCAAGCAAACTGCGCCATCATTTAAAACTCTTTGGTAATAGAAACTTGACCTACAGTACATACAGTTGATAGATTTTAAATTTTTTTTATTGAAAGTAAAATTATTAGTTAGCAGTTAAGCTAAGACAATTTTCGAAATCCAAGTTATTAAGGATACAAAATTATCAAAACGCCAAAATTCTCTTCCTGTCCGTCCGTTGGTCCGTCGGTCCTTCTGTCCACTCTTTGTCCGAGCGCGGGATAACTCTAGATCGCCTTAGTCTCATCATGAAGAATCTTGCTGTTCGGTCGAATTTGTAAGGCGAAATAATGAGTAAAATCATCCAACCATCCAACAGTTGCCATACAGCAATTACTATGAAGAAAATCGAGTAAGTCCTTCGTGAGCTACCATACAAAGATCAATGAAAAATATCGAAACCCACTTTCGTGTAGCTACAGCACAACAGTTCCTACAGTGGTTCCAACTTCCAAGTAAAACGATGCATAGCTATGCTGGAAATCGAGAAAGTCCTTCCTGGTGCTTCCGGAAGTGTGACTACTTATGTGCCAGTCAGAAATTTTTTTTTTTAATTTTTTTTGTTGAAAAAATTACTTTAAAATCATCCCTAGAATATGTATGTAAAAGGATTTCTCCGAATTCAAAGCCATTAAAGTAATATAGTATTTAATAGAACAGTTGTTCGGAGCTCGCCCGGGCCACAGCCTATCCTTAAGTTTTTTTTCGAAACTGAAATTTTTGAATTGGCTGCCATGATTCAGAAAAAATTACTCAACCGATTGTATTGAAATTTGATAACATGTTCATCTGATTCCTAGTTACAGATGGTAGCAGAATCTTAGCGATATTTGTCATAGTTTTTTTCTAAACTCATAAAATAACGCGAAAATTTAAAAAAAAATTAAAAGTAATACCCTATAAAGACTATGCGTTTTAAATACGTTTAAGTAGGTAAAATAAATGTGTTAAAAAAGTATTGTTCAGACTAGGCAACTCGTTTTATTTTGATACATGATAATTTGATGTGATTTTTTTTGACAAGTAGATATTCAGCTGTTTTTCATTAGCAATTTTATGCTTTCTAAATTGTTTTAAACAAATGATTTTGTATAGCTGTAATAAAAAGACAATTTATTAGCCAATGCAGTCGTTGCTCAAGCATAAAATTGAGCTTCTGCAGCATTAAATAGTTTCATCCAAAGTTTACTTTGATTACCGCGAGGGTCGCAGTACATGCTTTCGGTTAAACGCGTTGTAACTACGTGTTTTCGTAAACACAATCGAGAAGTGTTTTCAAGCCGTTTAACTCGATTTAAACGCGTTAATCTCGTAGTCTGAACATAGTATTAGGCCATTTTTTTAATATTCAAAGTTTTGGCTTAGTTCTGTACCCACGCTTATTCTGGAAAACGGCGGATTTTTTATTCGCGCAGACTGAGCAGTTGACATTCGATTACCATTCACGCACATGCGATTATTGAAATAGTTCGGGAACTGCTTTATCGCCATACTTTTTCCGGGTATTTGAAACCATATTTTAAGGGGTTAGGTGGGTTTCAAAGACCTAAAAAAAATGGTATTTTCACAAATTTTTTTTTAATATGTATAACTAATGAAATATTTTATTTAAAAAATTTAGTACATCAAAGATATGGTACATATTTCTTAATTATTTCATAACATTTTTGTTTAAAAATTTTGGAAATTCACCCGTTGGGACCTCATTTCCCGTGACCTCTCAAAAAAAAGTGCTCTCGGCGTGGACAGGATAACTCATGACAGGTCCATCCAAAACTAAAAAACCAAAAATTTTCCGTTAGTACATTCATAAAGCTCGTGCTTGAACGAAGGAAAAAAAAATTTTTGAAATTTGAATTTTTGGCGGAGCTGTGAACAAAAAATCCCACTTATTGGTAAAATTTTCATCATGTATTGCCTCGTAAAATAATAGATTGTAATAAGGATTAAAAAAAATCCTTCGTTCAAGCACAAGCACAATGTTATTTTGAAGAAGTGTGCAAAGTTTGAACAAGGTCGGTTCATAATTTTTCGAGAAATCGTGTCCACCGACTTCCAAAATAGAGTTTCGAGAAAAACGCGATTAAAGTTTTAAGTTTAGGCTGACGTGGCTCGATGGGCGGAACTTCCGAAGGCTCCATCTCTTAGAATTTTACTCGGATCGATTTAATATTTTGGGAGAAAATTCTATGTATTATTTAATAAGACAAAAAACAAAAAATCCATTTTTAGAAATTTTCAAACCCACCTAACCCCTTAAGGCAGAAAAATGTCCAAAATTATAATACTGTAAATGTAAATGAGATGGACCATAGCAAATTTCTCTTTATTTATTAAAAAGTTTAAAAACGCGACTATTTCATTGCGGATTTCAACTGTCAAATTTTCGAGAAAGTGAATGGTTTACACGTTTTAACTAATTTAACATTGGGTAAAGCGCAGTTCACTGTATCGCCGGCGAGTTCCAGAATAAGGGTGATTATAAATTCAAATGTACGAGTAAATACGATTTTCGAATCATGGTTATCGAAATTCGGCAAAATTATCGTTATCGATATTCGCCTAGATGTTTTAGCCTTATATTGTACGCGACCAAAACCAATTAATTTGTCTACATTTTTCGTTGTTGTGTCTAAATATCAATAAATACTCACGGTCTTGCATTACAGTTACAATAGAGTAGTGTCAGCATTTCTGAAGATAACACAGAAGTCAGATAGCATATATACCAACTGGCAATGGGTGGCAGGTAATTACAGCAATATACTTTCCACCTGTCAAACATAACTTGCTTGTCATATTCAAATAGAAGATTTATAGATAAATGCTGAGCAACGTGCAACATATCAGAAAATAAATAAAATACGAGCGAAATTATCGAGTGAATACAACAGCATAATGCTATTAGGCCAATCTGTAATTTTTGTCAGACAAGTAATTAGACCTTTAATCACAACCTGAAAGTATAATTAAAGTATTTTTTTTTATATTTATGCTGTGACGAATAATAAATCACTGGTAAATGTGGGCTTATCACTTTTTTCTAGTACTGGGCGAATAGTTCTAGAATATTTCCGTAAATAAATGAAACAGAAAAATTTTGTCAAAACAAGACTCTATCAAAAAGTGCTAGCCATGCCCGGAGGTCGTCGTGGGATTTTTTGGCATGTACATCATCTGACACCCTAAGGGTGTGGACTGTTCCGTATATGTAAATGCATGTAATTTATTTAGTTTCTAGCTCATAGATGGCATTTGTATTCGTTCGGGAATGAAGTGCTGATATGTGAGATTTGTAAAATTAGAAAGTTCTGTGTTTCGAGCCAATTGTAGAAATTGCCTACAATATAAAATACTTTATTATTAAAATAAAATAAAAAACCTAGACGTTCTACTGTATTTCGCATTTACTTCTTGAGAAGCGAAGTATTCACAGGAATGAGGAGCACACAATCAGGACCCAGTCAGGGTACGAACTTCGTAAGAAACCGACTAGGATTGGCTTAAGTTTCTTAACGAAATAGATGCGTGCAATGGGACTAGCTAAGTACCACGCAAAAAAAAAAAATGTAATAAAAAGTTTAAAATTACAAAAAAGAAACAATCTGGAAAGAAATTGGACCAATTTAACCATTAACTTGTATAAATTAGAGACTAAACTCCTAAACGAGGAGAAAGATCTGGACATATATCAACCTGGCTGGAGTACCTATATCGAAACTTCTTTGTCGTCAACCTAGTGGCGAATAAAAGTAAACGTTAGGTGAAGCAGGTTTGATGAGTCTAGAGTGAGAAAATTGGGATTGTGGTCTTTATAGTATTCCAGTCTTAATCCGTTCGCATGTGAACAGTCATTTATGCAAGACATGTAAATAGCATAGGCTGACATTTTATCATGGCAATGATTTTCTTAGGTATACTGCAAGTGTATTTTACGTTAATCTTTCCATTCCCGTCTTGCTCGGCGGCGTTACCGATAAGAAGTCTTAAAAGTTCACAAAAATTAGTAACAATTCCATTGAAAGCGTAGTGCAACAAGACTATATCAAAGTAAAAACGAGGAGATAAATAAATACCAATTTTCGTCATGACAATTTAATGTAAATTAATCAAAAATACTGAACAAATTTAAATCATAGCCTTGATGCCTAGCCAAAATCAATAAGCCTATACTATCTGAAACTCTTCAGCCTGTTGGTGGCACAATGTTATTTATTGGTATGAAATTGTGAAATTAAAAAATTAATTAATTTATGGTTCCTCGGCAGCTTTTCAATAACCAATAACAAAAGGTTTAAATTTATTTTTTATTTGCACTGGTATTTACAAAGAATAATGAATATAATATTGAATATTCAGTTATCTGTTTATAATAAGTTTTGTATGATTTTAATAATTTATTTAAAAAAATGGGAAATTTTATTTCGTTAATTTAAATTTAAAATTAATTGAATGACCAGGGAATAAGTTGCATATATCTTTTAAAGATCAATTAAGAATTTATCAATACCTGCCACATATAACACAAATATTTAAATTTGTTTACTTGCCATGGTACTTCCGTACTGAACCAATTTAACCATCTTGAAATTTTACTTTAACTTTAAACTGCAAATTATACCTAGTTTAATAATAAAGCCTTGTGATTGACATGGGATTTAAAAAAAATTTGCTATCCTAAAATTTTGGATTTTGTAAATGTCCGCCTGTTCGCCGTAATCACGACTTCTTTTGAAAGGCACACATGATTTTTGTACAAGTCCGTCCTTTTTGTGTTTACAGATTAGGTGTTCGTATGATTAGTCTTAGTCTACGACTTTCAAATGTATTATACATTGTTTTTCAAATAACAACAGGTGGAGGAAAGAATTTGGTAAAGTTCCTATGAGTCGTCCTTCTTCGAGTAGCTGCCATACAAAAATCCTGTCTTCAATGTCTTCACGCAATTTAGGGAACTCATTGTCTTTTAGTTTAGAGTAGCAACCAAAAGAGAGTCCTTGGAATTGGATTCAATGTTCATGATTGCGAGATTCGAGAATATAACTTGAGTAGTAGCAGTAATGCTAGAATTGAAAATTTTTCTTCAATTGGTAGATTTTTAGCGTTACCAAGATTTGAAGACTTTGATGGCTATGTAGAAGATTTTTTTGTATTTATAAGACATTTATTTCAATTTCGATAAAAAGATAAATTTAATTTATAAATTCCTAGCTTCTTTTCTATGTATTATTTCCGCAATTCTCACTTAACAGCTTCGTGCTCGTTTATATTTTCTCATCCATATTAACAAATCAAAGTCAGTCAGTACCGGCCCCACTAATTTAATTACCGAAAATAACATTTTCTTCGATCGCGTTTCATTTGTTCTTTATCGGAACACAAGATTAAAAATAAACAGTATTTTATCCGGAAAGCTACATAATGTACCTACATAAATATATTAGTTTTGCTAAAACAAGTGAATCTTTTAATTTGAAAAGTTTTTTATCAGGTACAACGAACCGGTGTTTTGAACTTAAAAAGCTTTTCTTAAATTTGGAATACAACTGAAGATAGTCTTGTATTTATATTTCAAAAATTCTACTGAAATTGAAAAGCGTTTTAAATCTTTCTTGTAACAATTCTCGTCGGTATTCGTTTGCATTTCCTTCAGTAGGAATGCAATCGAAACGATCGATCAAAGTTTAGAAAACCCACTACACTCTTAAAGTTGTGTAAATTGTGAAAGAAGTGTATAGTTATGTATCCTATATTTTTCAATTTAAATATTTAATTAAATTTCCGTTCTAACATCGCGTATAAGGTAAGGTACGACGATTTCTTGCTTTTTTGCAGTAGTGAAAAAATGAACAAAATAAAAGTATGATTCTCAGAACATTTCTTCTGTTCAAAAGTCTATCCCACTTCAATCCTTTTTTTCCACTTACATCTAATCTTGATGCATGAAAAAATTTGCGTCGATTTTAGTTTTCATCAGATGAAAACTAAATCCATTGATATTATGGACATGTGGCGTATGTACAAACATAACGATGGAGCTTGCTTAATAACGAGTAAAATTTATTTTAAATTATTGATTTTATTATTAAAGATTTATAATTTTATTTATTATTTTTATAAATACTTGACGATTTTGCAACAATGTATAGGTACAACAGTGATTTGCAAATTATTTTAGTGTTGGGATATATTTAAAAGCGCAATACAGCGCAATTGACAAATTAAGTGTTTGCGGTTTTTTTCTCTAGAAGGGGCCAGAATTATTTCTCTGGGAGGGTCCAAGCAGGGATCTGGGGGGGGGGGTCCCGGCCCCTTTATGAACTTTGTACTTATTACAATATTTTTCGAAATAAATTTTCATATCTGAAGAACTGTACCAGATACAAGTTAAATGAAGATAGAAGATAGGCCTAATAGACTTCAAGCGGAAAAAACATTTGTTTTGGAGATGGGTGCTTAGAGAGTGAGGGTTTGAAAGGAAGGAAAAAACTCTGATTAATATTTTTCAAGAGTCACAAACAATTGTACAGTATGTTTCAGGATTAGGAGTACTACACTTATCAGCTGCCGATTCATTCGATAATTATCAAGAGCGTATCGATCTTCAAATGCCATAACAATCATAGAGGATCAACTGTGCGTACCGCTACAATTTTTTGTGTGATCTTCAGTGCGCTTAGAATATAACGTAAAGAGAAGAAAACAGATCCTGGAATCCATAGCTCTGACGACTAGTGTAATGAAAGTTGTCCTTCGATTGCACTATTCCACGATCACTAGAATACTATGAGCGGTATACTTCAGTTCATGTTGAAATCTATTTTAATTGACAAATTTTCGATATTTGGTTTATTGGGTTCGGCTGGAAAGTGCTGAATAAAACCAGGCATCGTGTTTTGGAGTAGCGAGTATTTCGATGACAAAGTTTTTCAGTTTTTGGGCTAAAGTCTTCCTGCTAGTGCCAATCTAACAGCATTTAACGGTCCGTTAATAGCTGACAGATAGATCGACAGTTCTTGTATGCTTTCTCACTATTAAAGCTATCGAGATTTACATACATAACTTTAAAATCACTTAAGAATACGCATATAGCCTTCCCACTTCTCAAATTTATTAAAAGTACTTTGAAAAGGGTTTTGTGATTTTATACCTTTGTGTCACACTAAAAGTTTTGGGAGCCTACAGCCAAGTTAGATAGATACTTATTCATATGATATGTAAAAGGTTACCTTTTATCCAACGTATGTGGGACATTATAGAAATGTTGAAACTTGTTATGCAAATCAAGGCAACGGAATGAATGTAAAATCTCTCCAATTTATATCCATATTTTCGTAAGTGAAATAGGAAAATGGGACCTCTATAAGTATTTTTTAGTTAGAGCAACATTACCCATTATTGTCACCTTCAACATAAAAGTGTCATTTGTGGCATTTGCATTATTTATAGGACCATTTGTAAATTTCAAACAAGATGTTATGAAGAAAATAAAGCTCTGTAAGACACCTTTGATAATATGCTCACCGGAGTCATGTCATTTGAATACAACAACTAGAATTTTAATGTATGCATAATATCATATGAAAAACTCTTCTTAACAACTAATCAAAATTATATATAAGTAAAGAGAGTATTAAAGTGCAGTATGTATTTGAAAGCTTTCATTATAAATAAACTGAATACAAAAGAAAAATTCAAAAAAAAAAAAAACAGAAACATGTATACCTTATGTATTATCTTTTCTAATGTTGGATTCTGAAAACATGGTCGAAACAGACTGCTCCCAATAATCGTTTTACGTTTTCAATTCAACCAGAAAAACGTTGATATTCACTCCTCTGGAAGTAACTCAATTATACTTCGGAGATATTAAAATTGGCCAAGTGAGACTGGAGCAAAACAAACGACTCGTAATCAATAACATTTTTGGGTAGAAACAAATAAACACAACAAAATCGAAGCTTTGAATAGACCTTTAGTGTTTAATCGAAATAATAAAGATTGAATTATCTGAGCCACGTTTCGGTCGCTTTTCCATATGTAGACAGGCTAGCGTAAGAGGATATAATTACCATATATCTCCACAGAAACTTAGTGAAGTTATTTTACCACATAAACATCAATATTTCAATAGAGAACAAAATCGGTATCATCTTGCTCCCAATTTAATTATCAAATAACACGCACACATTGAAATATATCTGGTTTCCTCTTACTATCTCTTACCCTTTATGTCATTTAAACAAACAGCAAACCCATTGTGTCAAAAGAGTTATGACCTTGTTTCTTTTAGCTTCCCTTCTCCTGGCCCATTTCGTTTCCTTAAATTCTCAGCGGACATATAGAATTGTAAAGAAAACTCTTTCCGGCATGTACCTCGCTCATATAAACTGATATATATATTTATAACTAATAACATGTAGCATATATTGAGTCTGGGAAAAAAAAGTTTGTGGCGTATTCCCACTAGATGGCGTCAATTGCAAATAACTCTGTCTTTCATAATGACAATGCCCAACCACACTCTTTTGATGCTTAGTCCAGATAATAGGTGCGTTTTTTTCAACTGGATCAGATCAAATTGAAAAAAACGATGTGGATCATTCCAAAAGCTAATTTAGCAGGGTTAACAATCATGTTTGTAAATGCCTCGGATAAACTGTCAGCTGCTCTGGCGGTAAAGTTTTGCATACTATACGACGAAACGGCACTGTACCAAAGTCAAATAAACAAAGACTTTTTCAATAATTTTGTGCATTCTGTCCCCATCTTACACATGAACTTGTATTTCCGTACAAAATGTATTGAGCATATTCTGCCCGTTGGGTGAAAATACCTGCTACAAATTGAATTTAGTGCTAAATCGCGTGGCGCCATCTGTGAAAATGCTAAATTAGTTGACGTTTAAATTAAAAGCACAAAATTGATCCATCGATGATCCCATTTTAATTTTGGAACATCTCTTTGTTGTTGTTTTCAATGAAAACCAGTTGAAAAAAACACACCTAATATGAGGGTGCTATATATTAATAACAGTTCCGATCTCTGTAGAACTCTCTGAATGGAATGAAGCTGCTTTCAAAAGGAATCTGTGAAAACCACTTGATTCAGTTGTTCAACCAGAAACCACAGAAGTTCATCACCGATGGCATCATGGCTCTACCTGAAACATGGTGAAAGATTGTCGATAATAATGGAGCATATTTGGTTTAAATAAATTCGTTTTCACACTATAAGAAAACCAGTTGAAATTTACTACTAAAACGCCACGATTTTTTTTTTCCCAGACCCAATATACCTTTTTCAAGGAATTTAAAGTAATAATATTACACATAAACAATAAATTGAAAATAACATTTTAATAATGGAGTTTTCTGAGAAAAGTTAGATTGATTAAAAACTATGTTAGAATTGAGTTAGATTTATAACATTTTTCGTGACCCCTTTGAGATTTATCTTCACCACCCCTTATTTTTGCGGATATTGAAAATTTACCCACACACCCTTGCCAACCCAGTACCAGGTACACTGTATTTTTGGTTGTTACTCGAAGGAGAAGGACAATTTTTCCCGTTTTTAATTCTGTTCGTGGGACCCTACGTATATCATCGTATACATTTTTTTCCTTATTCAAGAATTTTACATGGAGCTTGAAATTTCCTTCAATTCATTCGTATCGTCGCTCCTATTCCTGAAAACGGCGGATTTCCTATTCCAACCGAGCACCCACTACATATGCGGATCTCGTTCGATTCCTATTCACGGTACATGCGTTCATTGAAAACATCCGGCAACTGCTTTATCGACATACATTAAAGGAGTCTTTCCCAGGTGCTTAAAACCATATTTTTGGCCAGAATATCCCAAATTATAACACTGTAAATTTGAGACCTAATTTTTCTTTATTTAATGTCAATTACTTTCTGAAAAAAAAATCATTAAAATTTGCGACTATTTCATTGCGGATTTCAACTGCAGAATTGCAATTTGAATGTGAATCGTTCCCTCTTTTTCAATAATCTCAAATTGGATGGAACGCTGTTAACTTTCTCGTCGGCTGGTTCCAGAATAAAGGTGCATACTTACCATGAAATTAATAAAATTGATGTGATTAATAATTCACCTTCCTAGCTTGAAGCGTACTGAACATTTAGCTCCATTGCGACCTTTTATTCCAAATGTATTCTTGACTAATCAAGCATCCAGGCAGACGAATGAAGGGTGGAAGTGGTGGTGAACCTTCAAGAATTTTGAGGAAAACAGTTTAAAAAAGGCAATAGGTTCGAATCCGTAAGGAACCCGCGGGCTAGTCGTACAAGAAACACATTGAGATAAACAATACGGAAACAATACGGAAATTCGAAGAGTAGATAGATTCATACATAAAAAGGCATATATTTTTATTTGCAGGGTTTTATATTGATTGTCAATGGTTCGCTAATGGTCCAATAATGGACAGATTTCTATATCGCATATTTGTCCTCGACTAACGAGTAATAGGGAAGAAGCGCTAAATATTGGATAGGTGCGTAATACTGGATACCGTGTTATAATGGTATCTAAATACCACCATCTAAGTTTAGTGGCGGGAACTGAAATATCAAATGAAGTTAGTCACTTATGTGATACCGGAAGTTCAGGTCAGTTGTTTCTGAAAAGTCACGAAGCATTCTTGCGCGCAATAAGTTTTTAAATTAGTTCCCTTCAAACTGTTTTTAAAAACGATAAACAATAAACGAAACCTACCTACAGATATTTATTATTTTGGCTTAACGTGTTGCTTAACTACATACATATACCGAAACATGATTTTATCATTTTTTATCACTTGCAAGAAATAGTGAAATTTTTGTAAATTTCCTATATGCCCCAATACTGTATACTGACCTGTTCCCAATTGTAGATACCCAGTATTAGGTTACTACTAATAGGTCATTCGAGTAAACTGTTCTAAAAGAATAGTTCATTGAAGTGAGTGAGTGATGTAACTCACTCCTTTTGGTGAACTGCAGTGCCATTGAACACGTGACAATAAACTTTAGCGACCTTATTTTTCTTTTGTGACTTTTTTGTTTCTTCGCTCAAGTTGAACTATAAACTAAAAGAACGAACTAGTTCGCGAGCGAACGAAGGAACGATCCCTTGACTTACGTCTCCCTTGTTATGCGTCTTTTCGACTTACGTCGTTCACTACTTTGAGACCAAACCCTAGAAATTACGTCGTCTATCTCTTGACTTACGTCGCCGTTTTCATAGAACAGATTTTTGTCCATATAAAAACTTTTCCCCTGGTAAAAGGGAACTCCCAAAATTATTGCTTAAAAAAATGAATGATGTACAAACTTAAAAAATAAACACATTCATATTCAAAAAATGAAAGTTTAGGCGACACATTGTACACGACCGAACGAATTTTTCGATACGAACTTTTCTGCTTAATGTAAAATTTTCTGATAACAGAAAATTGGTTGAAATCGTTAATAATAGCATTTTTAAGAATATCATAAGAGTAAATTTCAAGAGATTTGGATTTTGATTGATAATATTAAATAAAAATCCGTTTGTCGGTACGAATATTTTTAGTCGTACAACGGATTCATATTTCTTTTTACTATCAATTAAAACTACAAGTTCCTGGAGATTTTCTTTCATAATATTTTTGAAAATGCTATAATTTACGATTATAACTAATTTTTCAATAGCTAAAGATTTCACAATAGGTCGAAAAACGAAAAATCGGATCGGATAATTCGTTTGGTCGTATGCAATGTGTAGAGCGCCTTATACATTTATCGCCTAGGGTTGCTTCTACCCTCGAGTTACGTCGTTTTCGACTTACGTCGCGAATTCTCGGAACCTAACTCCGACGTACGTCGAGGGATTACTGTATGTACGTATGTATGTAAATAAAAAATCAGAAATAAACTGGCTTGAGAGCGCCATTTACAATTGAGAGATTATATTTTCGCATGAGTTGATTACCCCCTTAATATAAGACATTTCTGTTCTTATGAGACACTACCAAACATAGAAATGTAATAGCCGATCATTCATCTCCGGTCCAGCAGGCTCAAGTTATTGATGCGTTGAAATACTTATTGTCAATCGAGATTTTAATGAATCGCCAAGTGAAGCGTAAGAGGACTTTATTAAGTTTAACAAGCTCACAATTTTACCGGATTGATATGTTGTTTTTTATTCAATTTCGCATGATGCTCTCTTTCAAAGAAAATTTACCTCATACTTTCTTTTCGTTTTCCCTTCTTTGATCCCTTGAGGCCACTTTTAGTAGGTATATTTGAATAAAGAAAAAATGCCTTAATAGCGCCCAATTCTGATGTAGCCATTACCATTTCTTTCATTTCTTCTGTAAGTATACTTCACCACCGAATGATATAACTTTAAGTAACAGAACTCAATTACACAATTTGCCTTCTCAAATATCAGTTATTATTCTACATAAAATTTAGTACAGAAAGTATACAAATATTCCGTGCCGTGCCCAATTTAAAAAAAATCCTGGAAGTTTAAAAATGAGCAATGATTGTTCATTCATTATGCCACGAATTAAGTCTATTATAACTTTAAACAAACCATGTAAATTTGGAAAAATGGAAAAAATCTGGAAAAATGGGTCCAAGAATAATGTGGCTGGTGAGCTCCCAATGTAGAATCGAGTCGTTCAAAAATATATGTATACATATATTTTTGACATACATATATGTCTGCTGAACCGACCATATCACAAAGTTTACATTTAGCAATTTTTTTCGTAGTCATACAAATAGTACCTATATTATCAAGACCGAATAAAAGAAAAAATTATATGTAGTACATAATAACATAAAAAAATGCAAAACAAACTAATATTTAGTTTTGCGACTTAGTTGATCATTGTTCATACTAAAAACATTGTCCTTAAAAAAGCAATTGAATCTGCCTGCAGTCTGGTACAAACTTTATTAAAGTTTGGATAAAAGTTCGGACCGTGGTTAATAAGATGCGATGAAAAAACTGTTGGAACTTGGAATTTTTCAGGTTGTTGCATAGTAACCGGACGTCCTAGGAGTAGCTGCCGCAAAAAAATCCCCACTCCATTCACGGAACTTAAGAAATAACCACGAAGTTGAAATTTTCTACAAATAAATAATGAGGGAAAATGAAGTTTGAGTTCATTAGTTAGTAAAATTTACTTACTCCTTCGGGTATGTTCAAGAATATTGGCCGATGACTTCGTAATTGTTTAAACTATGACTTCGAATTTTGTAGGTGTTGATTTCCCGATAGATGGAGTTAAATGTGTGATTATGGAGAAAAAACCCATTAGTCATTCGTGTAGCTTCCATACAAATATTCTGTGAAAATGTTTTCACTTCTTTTACGAATGTTATTCACTATAACTCAAGTAATCATTTAGCCACAAATTCGGAGTTTTATACAAATTAGTTTTGAGTGAAAACGAAGTTCGAGCTTACTAGATAGCGAAATCCTTTTACTCCTTCCAGTAGGTCTCGAACAAAAAATCCTTAAGACTGTGTTTAAAAATATTTTCTGATAATTTCTGAACGCTTCAAGCTAAGGCTGCGACATTGACCTCAAAAAATCGATTAAAATTGCTTAATTTGCAGCAATATTCGTCAATTTTGATGTAACGAAAATATGAACCAACACACATCAACAATAGCCACAAGTGATGTAGATAAACGTTTCATCAACTCGTTCCTGAATTTCGATGAGCGATATTGACCAATATCTAGCAATTCAGTAATACGGGCGTAAACGAGCAATTAAATCTATGAACAACAGGAAAGTAAACTCTAAAATAATTGCAATCAAATCCATTACAACACGAAACTTGACAAATAAATCAAAATTTAAAACAAAACTTGACAATTGAATCACCGAACGCAGAAAATTGTTCGGAATTATCCAAGTCAGTGGAAATACAGCAACTACAGGGCGAACAATAACAGCAATCTGTGAAAACATTACCACATTGTCGAAATATTGCCGCAACTAGCATGATATTGCCCTATATTGCTCCATTAGTATTGGCAATAGTCGTCGGGCAATTAATTGCTCGAAAAGTTGCTCGTGTACAAGCATTTATCAATATGACAAAACTGCACTGTTGAAATTCAATAAATACTTTTTGTCAATTACTAAGGATTTTTCTTTGAGTGTATGTTTTACTTTAGTTTTGTGATCGATGGTGAGAAATTTTGTCATTTTTGACGATTCGAAACACCATAAAAGCATAAAACTTTCAGTCCGTCTGTCCACCGTACGTCGTATTCAAAATCGTTTGAAGGTTCGTAACTCCCAACCGCTTATGAACCCATTATGCTTGAAAGATGTTTATGTATTTACGATCTCGAGCTATCGTGCCATCCATGCAAGGATATTTCTTACAGGTTTTTACTGAATTTAAATATTTGAATTCAAATTTCAAATTAGGCCGGGTGTAGTCCAGTGGTAGCGTACTAGGCTTGTAAACGCGATGTTGTGGGTTCAATTCCCACTCTACGCATAAATTATTTATACGACTTTTTCAGTTGCTATTGGTTTTGAAATTATTAATATAAATAGTGAACAGTGCGGAATGTTTAAAAGGATCACTACTAAAGGATTTAACACTAAGTAGATGAGTTCTGTTTACATTCTTATCAGATTCACTAACACCATCAGAAATACCAGACAGTAGTTGATTTGTTAAAGGCAACATTGCTGTTTTGGTAGATCAGATCACAGCCAAAAACAGCACTCAAAATTATGAACACCAACTAATACACTGCCATCCCGGCCCGATTTCTGACCTCCCATCCCTAAGCTGAGTGGATTGTGCACTACAGTGTATTAAACGGCTAATCACCTAAGTTCAGTTCAGTATCCTTAAAAAAAAAAAAAATTAAAAGCCGTTGTAATTTTAAGTGGACACTGGCTATATGATAGAGTGGATGAATTGCTTCTAGTTGGTAACTATCAAACATATGGATCAAAATTTTAACATCCTTGCAATAGTGGCTCTAATCGGCTGCAATTTTTTAAACAGTAACAAGCAATTTTATCTGCTAAAAGCATTGAAGTTTGTACACGAAGTGTATCCAGACATTTTTCTACCATATTTTTATTCTGACAGCAGAAAATTACGAGGAAAATAGTGTTACTGCAATCTTAGACATACTTACATGGGTGTTCGTGGGTGAGTAATGTCCTAAGTATGCTGTCCAGATTGCAGGCACATAGGGTAGTTGTTTATTTGATTTCCCCATAGAGACTGAGGACGCAATGAATCCGAATGGGGTTACAGTCACAGCATGCCAATACACCCCCTCAAGTATCCATTTTCCAATACGTGAAACTCGTAGCTTCCATATCTTTGCCTAATATTCAAATATCATATACCGATTATCCTATTTATCCGTTCGATCCTTCATTGTAAAATATTTCATGAATGCCGCAACGGTAAGGAAATTTACAAAGGAAATTTGAATTTCGATCAAACGATTTTATTCCCAGAAGGTCTATTCAAACTCGTAAAGCGCCACACGCTCGAGCAGGAGCTTTAAAGGATGTAAACAGATAAATGTCGAGTATATGAAAAAAGATCTCGACAGTCGTGTAAAGGAGTCGGTGTATGACGCACTTGTCAAGTGTTTTCTAAATTTCTTCCTTGAACCATGCCTGGAGATGAATATTTTAGAAGGTGATTCCTTTCAACTATGGATCCCATGCGAAAAGCATTATACGAAATGAAGCTGATTTAATAGTCCGAACCGAACCGTATGTAGTCATGTGATTTGAATAAAACCCCAAGTGGAAATCTTATACGATCTACAAGGACCGTTATTTTGACTCACCTTGAAGTATAGAGACATTTTTAAATGGAAAGAATCTGACACGGTACGCATACATTATAATTTTCAAAATAATCGTGCAATTTAACTGTGTAACCTCGTACTATCTTAAGCGTTATTGCAAGAATAGAATAGTCTGGAAAGCTTTGAATTTATGCAGATTTAGAATACACTCTATTCAAAAGTAGACATACTAACAAGAATACAAATTTAGAAACATTTGTTTTACATTTGTTTTTAAAAAAATTCCACAATGCTAGTCTTTTTTGGTAGTACAATTTTTTTACGTTCAAAATCTCAGTCCATCTTTAAGCCTTACGTAAAATCGTTTGAAGACTCGTAGCTCCTAAATTCTATCAGCTATTAAGTTGATCTTTATTTTATAAGTTCACTGAATGAACCCTTTCAAATGGCCACTTGTTGAAGGGTGAGGGTGTGAAGGGAAAGGTGAGGGGAGTGTTTTAGACGCAAAATTTTGGGTTTTAGATGTCAGCAACCGTTTATGCTAGAAGACTGAAACTTGTAGTTTATATAGAGATTTGATAGTGGACCCATTTGTAAAAAAATAGTCTATATGGGTTGAGGAGTGTACGGATGGAGAGTGGTGGGGGTTCAGTGGTGGGTGGAGTGGGGTGTAGGAAGTAATGCGTCCGAAACGCTTGAAAGTCGAAATCGAGATATTCTAAGATCCATATCTTCCAAATGCTTGTTGTAACGAAACTTAAGCTTAATAATTTTCTGGAGATATATTATATGAAGAGAATAGATCGAAATCAAACGTTTGAGGCGGATAGTAAAGTGCAGTGGTTTCGGGGGTTAAAAACTCTGGGTAACGATATCTAACGTACCAATTGTGCTAATGACGTACAGAAGGAAGAAAAAATTATCCGTCAAAATTATATGTAATATATTTTCACGAATTTCGTCATATCTCTTAGGTAGGATATCTCTTATTCTAAGCATTCTTCACACAAATGCCTGGAAAGTATTTTCAGGATTTTTTAAAATTAGACCACTACAGAGGTTTAAGGTGGTTGTATAAATTTGCACGTCATATTCATATTAGCCATACTCGTATATTAGATATCAAAAAACTTTTCACTTCCACTGGCTTATTTTATAATAAAGTAAAACTCGTTTTCTCTGATCTACGATATATGCTGAGGAGGACATTACCCACATTTTGTGCAACTGGTAGGCGGCTGCAAGAAGGTGCTTAAAGTGGTTGGGTACTTTCTTCTTCGACGATTTGGAAGATCTGAGGTTGAAAGGGCATGACAAGTTGGTCAAACTTATTAGGGATTTGGGATGTTTTAGGGGGTGATTAACTAGTTAGTTCCAGAATTTTTTCCGAAGGGATCGCTATGGGCCATCTTTCGGTGCCTAGTGTGCGCTGCGGCTCAGCGTGGCGCCCCTTCATAAAATTAAAACTAACTAAAACTCGTTTTCAAAAAAGGGTTGAAAATGTTTTCACGAATTATAAGTGATAAAATATCGAATTGATTTTTACTTCCTCGACCTTTCTTATTAAATAATTTTTGACTTTTGGATATTGAAACCCCAAGTGAGCGTATACGTTTTCACAATTTTCGACATATCTCTTAGAATCGATGTTGTTTACTATGCGACTAAAAAACAACGTTCTAAATATTCTACTGATTATTATTTAAGTTGTCAGTCGCATAGTAACCTACACCTCATCTCAGCATTAAACGCGTTTCGAACTTCAACCAAAAAATTATAGACAAGTCCATAAGTTACTCCCAGACTGTTGGTAGATTTATTCAATGTTGGCAAGTATGATATGTTTATAATTTTCCAGTGAAATTAAATTTTGACTATGTCCATTTACGGAAACAAGAAATGTCCAGGTTCAGGTTCAGTAAGTTAGCATTCACTCGAAAAAATACTGCTTGTGTTTCATAATTCATAGGTTAAATGAATTACCTATGAACTATGAAACACAATAATACTTAAATACATATATCTAGACACGGTTTGTAATTATTTTAGAGAGTAGTCCTTTGCAACTACAATACTGTGTTTAGTACATGACAAGAAAGTAATGTGTTTCATTTGTTTGAGTGAGAATGTAAATCAATCAAGTTAATCAATAACCAAGAATTGATACCGAAATTTCTTAGAAAAGTGAAAAAAAGGCAGTAGGTCGACTAAGTTTTACGTATTCAACGTTGTCAGCATTATACACGTACTCACTGGAGGGTTAAATATATAAATCGTACTTAAATGTTGGTTACGATCAATGAAAGGAAACCAATTTCATTGAGCCTAGACGCATCATCTTCCAAAGCGTATACAGGACATGTACACTTATCCACCTGAGAGTCAGGTACATATGTTTACACAAAAATCATCGCAATTTTTATGCACGTAACTAATTCTTCGAAGAGGTTCTAAAACTCTGGGAAATGTTAATATTAATGGTGTAAAGCTTCCAGTGCTCTGTCCACAAACCCATAAATATTAGATGATATAACAAACATTTATGTGATTTACGTGCCTTGTGCTAAGTATACGTGGGCTGGGTTCAACTCATTTGAATCCTGTTGAAAGAGAAGAAAAGAAGTCTGCAAATAATCTACGAAAACTTCGTATAAAACATCCTGTGAAACAACGTGAGTCCTTTCTCTATCCTTGGAAAAGAAAAGAAAATGTCTGATTTTCCACTGCAGTAATAAAATACCGAACCCTGATTGAATTCAACAGCTTGGTGATTATCCTCTGAGGTGGTAAATTACATTTGTAGCTCGTTAGGACTTGTTCATATGCATACCAGCTCAGTATACATATTTCATTTTCAATGCCTAATGTGGTTATTGTAAACAGTAAAAGTGTGTAAGGCAAAAATATTTCTATTTATTTATGTACATTAAGGTTTAGGTTTTACATGTACGTGTGGAATTCACTCCAAAGGCACACTTGGATCTCTTGGAAGCACTGAATGCTATGGTTAATATCACAAGAGAAGAACTAGATGGTTCGCTAATTCAGAGAGTTTGTATACTAAGAAGAGATAAAGAAACGTGTAATAATTGGTCCTTCAGTTAAAATGAATCTAATTTTCGCACATTCCTATGTAAAACAGAGCCTGGCCAGAATGTTTACTGCAGCACTGAATTTTACTCTTTAAAGAGAAATCAACTGGGTCACCTGGAGTATTTCAGATCCAATCCCTATGATGGTCCAGGTCCAGGTCCAGGTGTTGCATTCTGCCTTGTCTCAACTGTCCGGGCAGCCCTTAGATTCATTTCCGTTATGTATACTTTGAGGTTTGCTTTCGGGTAAGATTCCCCAAGGAATCGGTAGGAAGGGATCGTTGAGGACTCTGCTGAAGATGCCACTGTTTCTAGCTTCCTTTTATTCCTTTGGAATGCCTTTGCGTTCCGAATGACTTTAGTTGCCCAGACATTTCTCTCCTGTTCTTTGGTATTGAAATCGCTAGGGTCCTTGCAGTTAAATTTACCTAATACAAATCGCGCCATGTCTCATTAGCGCACTTTGGAAACCAATGTGGATTCGAGGTGCCGCAGCTGTTAGTGGCTTAGTGCTGCCTTACCTGCCCTTTTCCTTATACTCGTAGTGCTTACTTTTGTTTTGTCGGCCCAACTATGCCCCAATGAAGAGATGAACTCATCACAACTCAACTTCTAAAAAGTTTTCTAGACATTACCGCCAACGCTTGAAGTACTAACCGCGTTAAGGAATCATGACTGTTAATGCATTGTATACTCTGGTCAAACGAAGGTTCCTGAATATAAAAACTCACGTAATCTATCTTGTACTAATACCTATTTTTAATATTTTTATTTATTGCTAGTTGAGTCTACGGATGGCCTGCTCTGTGCTCCCTTTTTGCTGATTGAACTGCAATTCAGATCACGGACATCCAGACTCTTCCAGTTTTAGTGTTAGCCGACTTACAGCTCAGAAGTATACCTTTTATAACCTGTTAGAATCTATAGCATCTCAATAGTTTTGTATTCACAACACAACATAAATATAACACAACACACTACATCATAAACACATAATTCTAGTAACGTACCCTCTCTAGTATTCACAACCCCCATGCTGCTATTTTCACAATAATAAGATACGAGTATAAATATAAATTTAGTATTTTATCTGCTATAGTTACGCGTTTCCTTACGTCTTATGGTGATTGCGTTCCGTTTTTTAAGTAGAAGATATTGCATTCGATGGTGATTTTTGGAATTATACATATAAATTTTTTTCTTTATTTTTCAGAATGATTCCAACGAAAGGATGCTGTACCACTATGACAGTAGTAGGTTTATGCTTACTTATGGCGACCATAATCGAATCTGCACCGATGCCAAGGTAGTTGTATTTAGTTAAGTGTAGAGGTTTGGTGTATTGTATGTATTAAAAACTTATAAAGCCGAAGATAATCGATACTTACTCGAAACTTTTATACAAGCTATAAATAGCTTAATTAATAATAAAGTAGTTGTAGTTCATACTTTTTGGCTTGTATAAAATTCCGAGGTTCCCAAAATGAAATGAACTTTAAAGAAAAATAAATTGAAATTTTCTTATGAATATTTATCCTAACATATAACTGAATTAATTAAACCAATTAGTGGGTGCAATCCTTCGATTAGAATTAACATCAGAGTCAACATGCAACATTATATAGTGATTGAGAATAACAGTGCTGAATTTTTTTTTGCGCGTGGCTCTTTGTAAGAATACCAGTCACCACAGGATCATTAAATCCGGTCCTACTCGTTAAACCATTTAGAGCTTACAATGAAGCGTTGTATTCTTGAAACTTATATTATGGCAAGATCTGTAAGACTGCTGCAAAAGGAGGCTCCTAGAAGAGTTAGATAGAGCTGGATGGGTGCAGTGCAGAGAAAATGAAGTACTGTCTCTTCCTCATCCAAGTAGCTTCTACAGAAGTTATTTAAAATATTAAGACAAATCCTACCTTGCTACCCCCATCAAAGACCTTTCAGTAGCAGATCCTCATTATAGTATAGTATTTTTTTTCTTCTAAAGTAAACACATTATAAATTACAAAATTTGAAACTATGCCACCTTCGCTGATTTCCTAATCATCAATGAATAAGTGTAATAATATGTGAATGGGTCCATGCAAAAGGTTACTAGTCCAAATTTTATCGAAAATGCAATTTCACCAATTTCGAAGTCTTGGAGGTCCGGCACATCATATCAATAGTAGTACATTTATATATATGTATTAATTTTCAGCTTTCTAGGATAAGGCGTTTCTGAAATATAAAAATCAAACCCACTCCTGTACCTTGTTGCCCCTATTAAAAACTTATTTTTCTGGGATGTCTCTATAAAAGCACTAGATAGATGTCAATTTTTAGATTTCTATCTTTTGTGACTTGCGAGAAATACCTCCGGAGGAGGTCTTCTAGTACTAGCTCTGGTAAAATTTTCAAGATTGTATCTAGTACGGTTCTTGAGATATAAATAAAAATTCAATATTTTAAAAATGGCTCTTTCTCCCCCATTCTTGCTTTTCACCCACTCTCTCAAAAAGTTTTTATTCAGTAGACTGGACTTATAATTCTATATACACAAACTAATTTTTATCTTCCTGAGTGAGTCGGAATATTGTAATCCAAAGTTATTCAACCCCAACCCCAACACCTTACCATTCATTTAATAATCTCCTGGTATTTCTTAAGTTAACCACAAAGTGTCAACCGTCTTACATTAATCGTCTAGAAGATATGGATGAGTAAACCTACCATGTTATTCTTTTCTTTTTATTTATTATATCCGAACCAAGCTTCAGGCCATCAGTCGCGGCTTTCAAAAATTCGCCAAAATTCGCGCGGCATAGATAAATTTTTGAAATATAATTATATGTGTTATAAATAACCGGTAGATTATTCTTATGAATTTAACTGAACTGTTGTTTACATGCGGTTTGTTTGTTTTTCCAACAGTTTACAAAAATTGACTGATGAACTTTTAGCATGGGCCATGTAATTTACAGACTTTTGTATGGGAACGAGCCAAAGGAGTGACGAGATACGAGATACCGTTCATTCAATCTTGCCTTTTAACTCAAAGTGAATTTATTTCTAATTTCAATTTCTTGGCTCAACGACTTTTCGATATTACGGAAGATAAATCTTTTTCGTGCTTTATATTGTATATGAGAGCCCCACAAAGGGATTACTAAATTGTAACGTTAACCTGAAACCACCGAAAGAAATGCTTATTATTCTTAAAATACTATCTAGTAGATTTATTTTAGTAAATGAATAATCTGAGTACTAAGATAAACAATAATAAACCGTATTATTCGTACCGTAGATTTCGATCGATATCTGCTATGTCGCATAAATGATTCTAAATGTTAAGCCAGGTAGTCGTATAAGAGGAATAAAAAAACACCTGCTCCATCATCTGTATGAATTGTCGTGTATAATGTTCCTACAAGATACAAGCCCTTATCGCTTTAATTATGGCCGGAGGAAAATTGATTTTTATTTGAAATTGTAAAGGAAACATTTATGAACAATAATTTTCAACCTTAAAAATTGAACTTTTAATACTGAGGTACGAGTACGTAATATAAATTTCGAATATAGCTTATTTGTTTGTAAATATATTAATATTTGACGATATCAATTATTTTACACTTTAGATTTTTCGATAGAATTGTCAACAGTCAAACATCCCGAAAATGTGTATTTAAAAGATCTTTTACTAGTAAAGTTTATTTTTATTGTAATTATAGAAACTGAATAAAATGCGTAATGTCATGCTTTTACAAATATTGAATAACTTTCAAAACGGAAGAAGCTAGCAATTTATAATTCAGCACAAATTCTAAAGCCGGCTATAGACATGTCGCGTTTCGCCTATTTCGCGTCATTCGGGTCTTTCTTGTGAATAGTGTGTAGAGGTTTCTCGGGAGTTTCTCTCGTTTCGTTATTCGCGATTTGTGCGTGTTCTCTGCCGGAGGCGGTTTAAAATACGCCAGACGATTTTTCGTGACTTTCTCGTGTTTTTCGTGGTTAATGTCAAAAGTTTGGACTGGCAAGAGTTCAGAAATTGAATATAAGTGAACTTCACAAAATGTAGAGAAACCATGAAAACGCGAAGCTTGCGAATTGTGTGTACAATTGTTTCTCGTGATCTCGCAAGGTTCATGTGTTTTTCGAAATAAGATGAGAAATTTACGAAATGGGAAAAACAAGAAAAGCAGGAGAAGTTTATAGCTGCCCTTATAGTTTGAGGTAGGTATAATAGAGCTGAAGATAGTGAAAGTAGTTTGGGTCCTTCGTATAGACAACAAGGCTTACGCGTTAATACGCGATACTCACTAACTAACTAACTAACTCCAGGAATCTCTCACCTTGGAAGTTGAAACTAAACATAGTTTAGTTTTGGGTAAAAAGTAAAGTCGAGTAAAGTTCGGTGCTAACCAAAGTCTCCGACTACTTGAAGGTAGCTAGGAATATGAAATTTGTGTACATTAATACGTTAAAAGTGAAATAGAAAAAAATTAATAATTTAGTCCTTGTAATATTTCTGTTTCGCAGCAGTAGAATGAGCTGCAATTGGTACTTCAATTACCGGTGTGTACCGGGGAAAAGGTATTAAAAGAAGTTTTTTAGGTGTTCAGTTAAAGTGCTTATAGCAATATTCCGGTACAAGACACTATTATGAACCAAGTTCTTGTACCTATATAATTTTGCACTAGATACCTACTGATTGCATTATTTTTCTCTGTGCATTTCGAGTGAGTACCTTCTTAGTATAATTAGGGAACTGAGTGTGATGATGATGATGAAAGATATCACTAATATGCAAGGGTATCTACACTTAGCCCAACAAACTGGCCTATTGTGTCAGTATAGTCAATTTTGTGGTCCAAATCTATTATAATGGAACTTTGATTTGGTATTTTAAATTGTTTGTTGTTGATTCTTCACATATACATACATATAATGTATACTCGTATTTATCGTGAACCTTGCTGCGAATGAGACTATGGCAGATTGCAATAATAAATGCATCTCTTGACACTCATAACACCAAATAGGAAAGCACACCCTACAAATAGCAACGGATAAATTAATCACTGGATAAACGTTACCTGAAGGAACCATTAAAGTGCAAAATCGTTCTTCCCAGACGATTACTACAGAAACCTAGAACTTATACATTCGAGGACTATTTATTCATTTATGCCTACTACATTTTAATTATGTTGTGAATGCATTTGTAACGTATGTTGTATAAACAAATACACTTTGATATTGTGCATTATACCTAAACGAAATATAAATAAAGTATTGTGACTGTGATCGACCTTCTGGGTATAAAGAGAATTATACCACGGGGCAGCAGTAACAGTGCTATTTTATTCGTCCCTGTGGCTGATATCATATAATTTAAATATTCTAATGAACAATAAATCGTTTAAAAGTGAAACTGAATTCGATATCTCATTAGATCTAAGAAATAGTTCGTGAATTCTTGCAAAGGAACATAGCTACTTTGCACCTTATACGGTTATAAAAAGAGCCCCCCAGAAGGAAAATATATTTGATGGCTCGTGATAATATGAAAAAAACATTTTTCATCACATTTTTTTACTTCACCGACAATAAAAACCTGAACTTTTTCAAATTTTTCCTTTATTTATTACATCTGATTTTTTTCCTTTCCTGAAAGGTGTTGTTTTCTCTGGAACCTGCGATGTCATTGATAAGTCGTTCGGGCTGCCACATAAAATAAGTTTGTAGTTATTAAGATATTGCCGTTTGTATATGTATAAATAAGTAATATTGAGAAATTCATAGCACAACTTAAACACTACCCAATTGACTCGATATGGCATCGTTCTGGAATGTCTTGAGGAAAACACATTCTACCCCTTGTGAGTGTAACTACGAAAAATCCTCTTTCGGGGTTAAATTTAAAGAATTCATTTCTTAAATCATGCTTACGCTAAACAATGAATATATAGGTGAACTTATTTGTAATGGAACAATTTGCAAAGTCGTGACACAAGAACTTAAGAGTAACCAACTTCAGTTAAAATAGACACTCACAAGTACACTTACTGAAAGTGCAAGGTTTTACTGAAAGTACACCGGTTTGGTTTGGGTGTTTATATGAGTATGTGACCCTATTCTTTTATTTAATGATAAATATATTAATATTACGGTCTATGGAAACAATTTTTTGGTCTGTTGTTTATAACTATTCACTCCTGACCGAAACTTTTCCGGTTTTGAATTAAACTAATTGCTGTAAAAGTTTTGTGACCCAGTGTATTAAAGCATTATTCCATGGTGAATTATGAATATAGAATATAACTTCATACATGAGAGTCCCAGTTCCCACAGAAGCATGCCAACCATAAAGTTTCCTAACTCGAAATTAACTCTGTCGCCATTATATGGAGGAGGTTTGCGTTCCATTTCTAACATCATTTGTCAACTCCTCTTCATAGTTCATACTTCTAACTCAGTTCCTTAAGTCGAAACTTTGCTTCGTTTTCGCCCATAGCCAACCACATCTTATTCCTTTGTATGAATGAATAGAACTTAACTATTTCTTTTCTATAACATTCTTTTCTCTTTCAGTTATAACTACTACGATGCAATCAAAGAAATTCCCAGAGATGAATTGTTGGCGATTATTGCGCGACTAGGAGAGACTGTTTTGAAAACACAGTATGACCTCGGCAAGTGAGTACCTAATTCCTTAATTATAATTATATTATTATAGTTTCATAGAAAGTTGTGTAACACTATGGAATAATTTCATAGGGGCGAAATAACCTGCCAGTTTTTCTACTCTAGGACTTGATAGCTGAAAGTTTCCGCATACTCGTACTAAATACTTTTAGTTGATCGTCAATCTTCATTGACAACTTATGACTCTATTGTGAATGTTACGTCACATCACTTCGATGCCGATTCAACGTGTCACGTCGATCGAAAAAACCGATTGTGTAACCGCATCGACGCGACTCATTAGCATTATTATATGTATCAGCTGTAAATTGTGAATATAAGCTCATGTGAATGACTTCATTTACAATCATTTTATTTTTGCATCGACGTTGATTTTCTTCAGGCGTCATGGACTTGAATGCCATTGACAGAAAATGGTGATCAAAGTGACAACTGCCGATGACAATCAATATTCACAATCACTTTTTCGTGCGTCGATGTCGAATCGGCATCCAAGTGATGTGACGTGAAATTCACAATATGGTCAAGATTTAAGTTTAGTAATCTAAGGCCCGTTCCTACGACCGTCAGTAACGCTCTAACTGGAACTTTAACTAACAGATTTTCATACAAAACTTCCAGTTAAAGTTCCGGTTAGAATTTAACTGACGATCGTAGGAACGGACCTAAGTACTGGCTATACTGTTATGGAAGTATGCTTCACTCTTACTTCAATGGACTCTCTAAAGAGTCGCTAAAGACCTACAGTTTGTTGCTATATTCAACCACTGAGGGGGAAAAAAAAGGTTTATCTATATTTTTATGAATTCAGGCATATTTCATAAGTCTGATGAGATCGAATTGTGATTGACTTGAACTGGATTTTTATACATATAATCACATAAAAACCATCCTAAGATGATGTTAAACGGTTGAATAGTTTTCTACTGCCAGATCTTTTAAATCTGATGAGATATCCTTTTCGTTTTACCTGTAAGCAAATCGAACTTATTTCTGGATTTTTATATACTCAACCCCTAAGTAAATTCAAAGGGGTCGTTTAAGCTTAGATTACTCGGATCGGATGGAATATTGATTTATATACTTCCTCGTATTTATACATTTGTCTAAAAAGAAATTACAAGATTGTTCGATATTCAGCCGACAAAAAAATTTTAAGTAGTCTAATTACAAGTTCTTTACATATACGGTCCCTTTACACAAAAAAAATTGTCAACTTTATTATTTTTGGGTCAAGTTACTATGCGATTGACAATCTAAAGAATAACCCACAAAATAATAATGTCGCCACATACATATAAGGACGCAATTGTATAAAAACTCATATGAATTCATTGGAAATCTCTTTCATCTACTATCTGTCGAAACTCTATTCGACTGTAAGAATTTAATTTGTCAATCACATTTTTGATAACATGTCCTGCACAGATTTTATTGCAATGAGAACTTGCATAATATTATAATTGCCGGAAGCTAACAATTTCATTGAATTAAAAAAAAAATCTACGATTTCTTAGTCTCGGAGAGTGTTCCTCGCAACACCGGTAATCCTTAATGAAGCCGTAATCCTCTTAACGCGTTGAGAATTTTGTGCGAGCGGTTAATATCAAACGACTAGCTCCTTGAAGGCTGCTGTTATACTTGTAATTAAACCCCATAACGCGGTTTAATTATGTCATAATTTGATGAGAGGAGTAATGATCTTTCAGGCCAGATGTTAGATATTTAGAGTGACGTTGACGTCCTTACTTACCCTGCTAAGTGCCAAATAATAACAATTTATAGTTATTGAAAGACGTTATTCAAGGTACTCATAGTGTGCTGATTTCACCAGCGTAAGCACTTTGTTGGTTGTGTAATTAATAAGAAATTATAATTTTGATTTTTGCGTGCGATTTTAGAAGGCATGTTTTTCAAGAAATATTCGTCCTGTTTCCTGTAGATTCATTATTAAGTTTGTAGAAGTTTCTTTCGCCTATATATAACTATGTACGTTGTTATTGTTGTTAACTATAATTATTTTTACGGTCATAGTCTCTTTTGAATGTTGAGGGTATAGTCTATAGTTTACTATTATTACACTAGCAAATATAAGGAGAGGATACAGGGCTATTACACCGAAATTATGAAAATAAATTGTATATACGTTTTATACAGTACAGTTGCAATAAATTAAGATGGCTCTTGAAAATTTGGCGTCAAATTATATTATCGGTTTGAGTATTCAGATTTAGGTGTATTTATTAACGGTGGGTGACAGTCTAAAATATCGATTCAATTTTTTTTTTAGTGTTTGTGGATATGATCTACCAGAACAGCAATGTTGCCTATAATAAATCATCTACTGTCTGTCACAAATACCATCAAAGATGGTATTTGTGAATCTGATAAGAAAGTAAACAGAACTCATATGCTTAGTGTTAAATCCTTTAGTAGTGATCCTATTAAACATTCCGGACTGTTCACTTTTTATATCAATATTTTCAATTCTGAAAAATAATAATTTATGCGTAGAGTGGGAATTGAACTCACGACATCGCCGAAGCAATGTTTACAAGACCTAGTACAGTACGGCTGAACTACACCCGTCCTAAATTGAACTGATTGAACTGATTTCTGAAATATTTGCAGATTCCTCCATATTCATAAACATTGCTTAATGACATAATTTGACAAATTTATTTGAAACATAAATTTCAGGTACAGGCCGCTTTCAGTAGATTTGACACTATATATTTTGTCGTATTCTCGTGATTTGGAAATCTCAATCTCGTATGAATGATCTAGTAGATTTCAGAAATCGCAAGATTTCGGGGCAGTGGACATAGCATGTAATATAATCGATTAAAAGTATATTTCAAAATTTTTGAATTTTCAACCCCAAGAGGCTGACGGGGTTGAATACGATTTCTCAGAGTTCGACATATGTATGTATTTCTTAGGTTTGATGAAATCCCAGATTGGTTTTAACTTCCAGGGATTTTTTATATAATCTCCAACAATCTTATTCCATGAGATTTTGATATTCAAGCCCCAGAGGTTTGTTTCAACGATTTCCAACATACCTTTTAGATATGACGAGATTTCGAAAAGTTTTTGACTTCTTCGGGTTTTTTACATAACCGACCAAAAATTGATTTCAGGATTTGTGGATATCCAACTCCCATGAGAGGGTAAGGGTAGTTATTTTACATTTAACCCCGAATAGAGAAGAGTATAGAGGTTACATCATTTTAACATCTGCTAGGACTTTTTATATAATCGCAAAAACACCATGGCCGCTATTCACAGTCGTCATAAAGTTGGCTTTGGGTTAGAGCTAACTTTAGTGTCGTATAATTTATATGATACTTAAGTCAGCTCTAACTTAAAGCCAACTTTATGACGACTGTTAATAGCGGCCTATATTTTTAATATGCTAGTGATAAAATTTTTAAAACATTTTAATAAACCTCCTTGTTTCGAAATAGATTAGTTACAATTCCACCCGTCCCGGAGGATGGCTCGAAGTATGTCACAATTCATGCGTTAAATAATAAAAAATAATAATAATAATAATCTTCGGTGCACCTAGTAATAGGTTCGAATCTGCTTGGCGACAAGTAATTTTCAAGAATGGGATTGGGTGTCGGTGTTCTCTCAGCTGTAAATGAGTACCTGAGTTAAAATCGGTGTAAGAATCACGGACGAGCGTGTAGCTGACCACTTCCTGGTATTCCGTTGGTCTATTAATGAAGTAACTCTAGCATTACTTCAAGGCCTAGGCCCAATTTGGGCTATTGCGCCATTGTTTATTATTATTAATAAAGCTGTGCCCAGATTTTTTTAGATGCAGCACAATTTTTGAAATTTCTCGCCTTCATTATTATAATTTATAATAATAATAATAAACCAAACTCTTAGGAATTTGTAACAACCAAATTATGGTAAATGCCATAACGAATCATCATTGCTTAAATATCCTATTCCGATTTCAGCTGCTTAATTAATTATTAATTGAATTGACAACTTGCGGTTTTGGTCTTTAGCCCTTATAAATAGGAACAATGAGTGAAGTAAGTTAGATAAAGCCACCACTCTATAGCTGACGAGTTGTAAATTTGTATATTGTTTTGTATAATAAGTGATTTTAACTTCAACCCAAACTAAATAAGCCTTATCTATGTAAATGGCAACGTTTAATGGCTTCCAGTTGGATTGTTTACTACTACGAATTGCAAGTACACACTCAAAAGAGCTATGGGTGGTTATAAAGGTTGACAACTGAAATAGGACTGAAGTTGAATATTGATTTAATTATTCCTGAGTTACAACAAATTGTGGACAATAAGATGAATAAGTGCCTAGCAATTTCAACAGAATTGGAATTAGAAACGAAGTTGCCAGCAACGAAAACGTTTAACATTTGGCTTACACTGAACCGACGACGGTGGGTTGTTCTTTTCAGTATGCAATTGTTTTTGGGGATTTTCACCTGGTTAATATTTGTACGTTGTTTATTTTTGAATGCTGGAAGAGATTAATGAACAACTTCCTGCATAGTGCTTTGAGCCTACATAGATTAAATCCATCAAGTGTTAATACCTCGGTTGTTGTATAGAACATTCCTTAGGCTTGATAGGCAATTAGTCAACCGTATGATACTCTAGATAAAATCATGAACTGTGAACTCTATTGCATTTGGAGGAGTGCGCATATATGGTATACAGGTACACATAGGTATATAAGTATGTGTCGCAGCACGTCTTTTCTTGAGGACTATTGTACTTCAAGGAAAGCACCCTAATCAAATATCGGACTGCTTTAATATGAAGTTGCTCATTTATTATGCAAAAGATTTGGCCAGGTATTTCAAGAATATTTATGTGTAAGGTACGCATTGCTGTTCCACTCTGGTTACCACAAACCAAATCGTTTAAAAATGCAGGGTAATAGATTGACGGAAGCGAGTGATAGTAATAAGTGTGATCGAAGGAAATACCATGGATACACTGCTTGTATACAAATCACAATAAAACCTCTATATAGTGACCACCCAAAGGACTGTGCAAAACTGGTCACATTATTTCATTATTCAGATCATAAAAATAATTTAACAAACAAAATTCGTTTCTGATTTACATCGGAACCGTAGAAAAATGGCAACTTTAGGCAAGTGGTCAAGATAGGAACGTGGTCCCTTCTTCAGGTTCTACTATACTTTATTCAAATCATTATATGCGATACAAGATAGCATGATACAAAACCCATACATACTTTGACATTTAGCTATCAAAGGCAAAATTTCAAGCGTCTTTCAATCGTACTATTGTGCTTAAATGGTGATATTTTAAAATTAATATGAATTCAACGGAAGACCACATTTTAATTAATATGGGACAGCTAAAAGTGCATTCCAAAGTTTTAGCAGGGAAGAAAAAAGGTTTCGACTGCTAGCTCTTCGTACCAAAAGTCACAGTATTATGTTCCGGCGAAAAGTACTTTCATTGCTAATGCTTTTATGACACTTGTTATTTTTCGAGCTTAAAAACCAATCGTGCGACAAGGCGAACAACATTAAAAGAAAGAAATACCGCTCTTTTCGGCGCTTGCAGCATCTAGTTAACGAAATTAATAACTGATTTGTTATAAAAAAATAGAGGCTCTTCCTCACGCTCAAATAATTTTAACTGACGGAAGAGTAAAAATCGACAAGTGTCATTCAGTTGATTCCAGTAACAGATGGCGCTGATGGCAGTTAAGAGAAGGCTATATCAGCTAAAATCATCGAATTTATATACAAGAAAAGAGATTGGATATATGAACTCGTTGACGTACTATATGCACATTATTGGGTGATAGACTGGTGATATTGACGATATTATGATTTGTATACGAGATGTGTATCCAAGATAACATTCATATTTAAGAAACTTTATGTAATTTTAAATGCAATACACTTAGAAATAGTGAAAACGGTTTAAATCAAAAGTCTCGAATAGTCCAGTAATCAGAGACAAAATTTCACTAAATAAATGAAAAAAATAGAACACGCAATTTTTTGACGTAGCTAGGTTCCAATGATGGAGTGGAATAAGGAATCTCAGTTTTAGACCAAAATTTGGTATGGCGTGTGGCCGATATTTTGAGTTTTCTGTTTTGTCGATTTGTAGCCGTATTTTGCATTTCTCGCTAAAAATGGGAAGAACCAAATGTATGGAGAATTAAATTCTCTATTTTTCTTATCTGTACAACTTTTTTCTAGAATCATTATTTATTGCTAATAATAAGCGTAAAGTGTAAAAAATTAGGAGATTGTCCCAGTTTTTTAAACTTTTCGACCATTTTTATTAAAAATAGGTAATATATTTACATGGCAAAGTAGTAGAGGACTAAATTCCCTACAAGTTTCGTATAAACTAATTTTTCGTACCACGAACGAATCGCGAGCGGGAGCACGGTAAACACACTGGTATAGTTCAGTAATCAGAGATAAAATTTCAATAAATATCGGAAATAAATAGAAGGCGAAATGTTTTGACGTAGTTAGGTTCCAATGATGAAGTAGAATAGGGAATTACAGTTTTAGTCCAAAATTTGTTATGGCTATATTACTTCAGTACAGAACTCTCAAATTTGGAAGTCATTATTTTTTAAGGATTTATATCCTATCGAGTGGATTGAGGTTTTCGTGTAGCTGCCATACAAATATCTTAAAATTGATCTTTTAAAGTCGGATAGAACGGAGAGGCAACAAATTATTTAGAGGCCTCAAACTTAAAAAAAAAATCCATATATGCTACATGTCGAAATTTCTTTTCGCAGAACAATAGACGATAGAAATAGGATAATATAATGTCTATTCTTTTGCCAGAACACACTAAAACTGAAGAAACCGTTTAGCTAGAAATACGAAATTTTAAACGAATTTTCTTATATGATGCAAGTTTGCGTATTTAGGTCAGACTTATTACATAATTATCAATAAAAACCCATAAATACAACCGTTTCAAATTGTTCAGGCTATAATTTTCACAATTTGACAATTAGAACGAATTAAATCCGGGTAAATCTTGGAAATTCCAGTAACTCAAAAGATCCTTAAGCATTCGGTGCACGAATTTGTTTAAATTTCCAACAATTCCATAAAGTCAAAAAATTAAAATTCAGTTTGGTTTAACAGTTCCTTGTGAGAACCTATAACATTCTGTACTTTTACTGACATATCCCTTAGCTTTAGTTTTAAGTTAGCTTTCTTCTATTTTATGTTATATTATTTAATTTCAGAAATATACCTTCCATGGATTCTAACTATGTAAAAGATCATTCTCATGAATATGCCTCAGGCCCTAGTCTGCCATTCAACAACGACGACTTCTTACAATTGGCTAATACAAAACAGGACCACTTCGGAGGGTAAATACATAGCAAATTAATTAATTAAGAACATTTCCAAATTCAAATTTAAACGTTATGAGAGATTAATGAGGTACAACTGATTCGCTTTTTAGTATACGAGTACTTTCCACTTGATTTGACTTAAAATTAGTTGTTTGGCACATTTTTTTATGTTTTTCCTGTTTGTGTATGTTTCCTTACACGCATAAACGTAATGGTCCTTATCGTATTTTAACTTTAAGTTCATGCTTCTTATAAACAGTATACGTAATCATTACAACAAAAGCTTGTAGATAATTATGTTCTGTAAACTTTTTACATGCAAAATATTCGCTTGCTTTTTCATTCAGTCGACTTTTAATTGAAACAATTTCATCCTTCGATGAATGTTTAATTAGTGTAATGACCGAAACTTTCGTTTTCAATTTATTGCAATTGCCATTTATAATTGATTCATTTTTCTTTCAGTTCAAAGCGTACGGTGGACTTCGGTTTAGCGAGAGGATATTCAGGAATCCAAGAATTGAAGCACAGGATGGGAATGGCTGCTGCTAATTACGCCGGTGGACCGGGGCGCAGACGACGATCGGAAACAGAGGCTTGAATCAATTTTAAACCACTACAATGAACCGAGTTCCAACAATAAATCAAAATTACACCCAACATACTAAGCATTTTGCGCTCATATTGAATATTCGTGTTCGACTACAAAATTAACTCTTTACAAAATAAAAAAAATAAAAAATCATTTCACAGCCTATATTTAAAATGAATCAGACCTAATTAAATCATGCATAAGTGAGCACTTATCACGTGCAAGTATTGTGTATATTGTACTACTATAAGAATTCATTGTAAAGAATAAACGTTAATAATTTCATTGAGTCCTTACTACTTTTGAGAAGAAACATCGGATCGCATCTGCATATCATTGTCTACTGCTTCTTTCTTAAATGGTTCAATCTACAGATTGTGTTGTTGGAAATATAATAATGTAAAATAAATAGTGCAAGGATATACCTACAAAAGAAAAAAAAATATTTAGTTGACGGATTGGTCTCATTTGTATATTTCATTCTAAGTTTATATTGAATCCTCATCATTACTGCTGTTTAATCATCAAACGTAAACGAACTGACAGTGTGTAGGGGCACAGAAACGAAAAATTTTAAGAACCTCATTTCATCATTGTACCCTTAGCGTAATGAATATTTTATTGCAGCCAATTTAACGAGATAATAATCTAAATATTGGAAAAAAAACCTATGCATAATTATATAAATAACAATACAAACTATGTATAAATATATATAAATAAAAATAAATACAATTTAATTTGTTAACTATCGAGCAAGTATATTAATGTATCTATGACCACGGCTGCCATTGATTTTTCAGAAAAAAAAAATAATATGGTAGGAAACTTTTTATGTCCAGAATAAAATGAGAAAAATGGGTAAGTCTGTCAATCTCTAAAGAAAAAAATGTCATATTAAGAATAGTCGTGAAACAACCAAAAAATAAACCACAGTCAAAGTAGGTAGGTGGCAAGCAATGAAGTCCTGAACTCCGATTTATATTATATAGTTGAAGTAGGGTGGTTGCTATTTGAAAGAGAAACATCTTCCTTCTTCATTTTCTT
Organism: Beris chalybata; assembly: GCA_949128065.1. Lineage (NCBI taxonomy): Eukaryota > Metazoa > Arthropoda > Insecta > Diptera > Stratiomyidae > Beris > Beris chalybata. The sequence continues at coordinate 24,142,138 of OX421896.1, read as the reverse complement.
CTCGAAAACCTTAAGAAGCCCATAGACGTGCATGCATGCATGTCGCGATACGTTTTGGCTCCGCCCACAAAAATGAAAATATTTGATTTCCATCATTCTGCATGATGGCAGACCCACACATTCAAGTCTCATAAACTCATGGAAAAATGACACGCATGCGTGTCCGTCTATGGAGCCCATTAGGGGAATAACCGAATAAAAAATTCATAGCAACGATTCACACGATTTTCAGTATATTTTTAATTTTACAGCGAAGTTTTCAAGTTTTTTAAGAACTTTTGAGTGGAAGTGTAACGAAGAAGGGATTGCATAGCCGGCCCGATCTTTAAACTGAAAACTTATTCCTTTAAAGTTTTAAATTCGTAGCTCAACGATTTGTTATAGGTAAGCTAAAAAAGATGAATGCATATAATTTTAATGATCTTTGCTGTCAATTTCAATGATCTGAGCTGTCAATCTCTAAAAGTCTTACTTGATTTTTTCTTAGTAATTCCCCTGTCTGTATACAATAAATATAAATATTTAATTACGCAAAATTTAAAATTTTTTATAGAGCCTAGAAGGGATGAAAAACATTTATTTAGTTTCGTAAATTGTGTGAAGACTTTCTGAAGTTCTTGGACAACATTTTTGAGCACGTTTTTTAAGGACTTTTTGTATGGCAGCTATCCGGAACTTGGCAGATTTTGACCTTTAAGGACTTTGCCTTACAATGTTATAGGTAACAAGAATTAAGAGTTGTATTTCTAATAAATTTTTCATTTGAATTATTTTTTTGTTTTTAAATTTCGAAATTGTACAGATAAAACCTATAAAGTTTATTGACTGTAATTTTGACTACTTTTTTTCGCGACGAAAAATTTCATTCACTTTGTTCAAGGGCGGAAAGGACGTTTGTAGCAGTCACTAATATATGGCACTTGGTTTCGTTAAAGTTTTGTTTCCAAGGGTACAAAATCTAAAAAAAATAAAACGCATTTTGAGATATTCAAGAATAAAGGACAAAATCGTTATCGTTGGAAAAAAATTTCAGAAATGTTTATTCGTATTTTTCTATACAACAAGCCTAAGCCCTATTTTATTATTCTAGAATAGAAATTACCAGAGATATGAATTTTCAAAGAGGACTCGGAAACCATTTAAGTGAACACTGAAATACCTACCTACTACAACTAAAAAAAATACTGTATTATTACTAATAAAGTAAAATTAGATAGAAAGATTTTAAATTATATTTTTTTTCAGTAATTCTTCGAGTACATACATTTTTAAAAGAATCGGCGATGGTAAGGTTACTAATTTCGTCATTTTTGGCAACCTTGATAGAATGACCCTAATTATACACGACATGTAAGGTTATGATGGGTTTCCCATTTTTCTGATATGTCTCTCTCGTAATTGTGCTACGTTATTATCGCATTGCATGGAGCTATGTCCAAAGAGGATTCCTGAAAATAATTATTTATTACTTAAAATATTCAGCTATAACGAACTATTTTATTTCGGATTTTTGAGTTTTCCTCCTCTCCATATTATTTTATTTGGAAATTTTGAAAGAAATATAAAATCTTTTATGTCTCTTACCCAAGAACACGTATTATAGTGATAAGTCAATAATGCGGAGATTGATCAACACCACCCGCCCTTTGGTCAGTTATAAAAAAAACTCCTGGAGAAAATGATTGCCTCCTTCCTATTAGCTGTAAAGTTTATATACATAAACATATATCGTTTACAATATTAGGCTTAAATTAAAACGAAAATATGTACGATAACACGAGCTCTGGTGACTTTTTATCAAATTAAAAAGAAGAAGGATATTGAAGATTGTACTGTAATTATTGAATTCATCCCAAACTACATTTCAGTTTCAAGGTAGTGCGACTAAAGTCCTTCTCTACAGCTTTCAATACTCGATTCTTAAGCTTTCACTATTTTCAATAGAGATTAGACGATACACAATTATCCGAAAAGCTCAATCAGGATTAAGTGAAAGAATAAATATGACTGTCTAATTAAGTATGGTATGCCTATATGTCAATCAAATAAAGTTAATTAATATTTGTTCAAATTAAGAACATAGGTGTTGGATTTACTGCTCATGGCGATCAGTAGTTATTGCATATTCTTACCAAAAAAATAGACAGTCACATCGTTAGGAAGGACACTACTAACATCATACACAAACTCGTATTAATACCGGATATTTATCCAAAATAATTAATCGGGTTTAAATGTTTAAGTCTCGTGGCTTAGTGGCTTGAGAACTTGCCTTCGGAGCACCTGGTACCAGGGTTGAATCTGCTTGGTGACAAGTAATTTTCGAGAATGGGATTCGGTGCCGGACTACTAGTTCACTCAGCTGTGAATCAGTACATGAGTTAAAATCGGGGTAATAATCACGGACGAGTGTGTGGCTGACCACTTCACCTCCTAGTGTTCCATTGCTCTCGTAATGAAGTAAGTAGCTCTAGCATTACTTCGAGGCCTAGGCCCGATTTGGGCTGTTGCGCCATTGATTACTAACTATTATTATTAAATGTTTAAGAGGTTTAAATATTCTTTTATTCTGCCTACTTTACTTCTGTTTTATAATATTTATTGGAATAACTACTGTTGACGAAAGCAAAGTCACAAACAACCGCAAAAAAATACGTGAACAGTTTTACATTTCTGGACGTAGAAACTACAACGAAAAATCTGTCAACGATAAAAGAAAACAAACTGCAAATTTTTCCGATCGGTAAAAGTAGTCAAAAAGTTAGTTCAATTCTGAGAAAGTTCGGTAATATTTCGGTATTATGTATACATTTTCGTATGTATTACTTTATTATTTTAATAATAAAGTATTTTATATTATATTTAAAATGAAAAACAACACATAATCTAATAAAAAATGCCATCTGTGTGATTTGTATTAACAACATAAATACAGTAGAGTCTCACTAATCCGGATACGGCCTAATCCGGATCCTTCGGTAGTCCGGATGGGATGAAAAATTTAAAAATTTCCATTATGTTCCTTGTAATCCGGATCGACCACAGTTTCGCTAATCCGGATTACATGTTAAATAAAGCAATGATCAACAATACAGTGAAATCAAACAAGTGTAGAACGGGAAATTCCCGAATATTCTCATAGACACTTCATATGGATCGTTTTGTATGTATGTATGTACATATTTCATATGGCAATAAGTATTGGTACTCTGTGCAACCATGCCAACTTTGGCTTGTGAGCATTTTTCCGTTCACAAAATTTTGAGTTTATGTACATATGTATGTATATTTCATTACTTTTTACTTATTTCTAACGTTTATCTTGAAAGTATTGTTTTTGTTTTTTGGAGATACTATATGTTTTATTTGTTGTAATAAATGAATAAGAGTTTGTAAATGTGTATCTTTAATAATTTGCATATACCTTTGGTAATCCGAATTCCCGCATAATCCGGATTGGGGGTGGTTTTAATTGATCCGGATTAGCGAGACTCTACTGTAAGTAAAAATTTAAATTTGGAGAGAAAACCATTGCAAAAAAAATAAAACTAAATGATTTTAGCATTTTTGTTCTCCTGAACAATTTTTTTTCGCATTTTTTTCATCAATGTTCCTTTTTCGCGAAACTGATAACAGATATCAGGATGATTTTTTTTGTTTAAAGATAGAGGCATGGTATTTATACTGAATGAAGGAATTTTGAAAAAGTTGATTCTAAATATTTTTTTTTCTTACGTTTAAAAAAGATGAGAAGTTTTAAACTTTAAAAGCTTATAAGTTAATTAGTTTTAAATATTTTTGAAATTCCTTCATTCAATAGCACATTAGATTTAGTACCATAATAAGTGTAAGCAGTTTGATTAAAATCGGTTGAACGGTTCTTGAATTGTGACTTTGAATGAAAAATCGACAATTCAGTAAGTCTTGAACATTGTAGCTTTCATATTGTAATTTATAAATAGAATACATAGTGTACAGTACAATAAGTGAAGAACATTTGATTCAATTTATGGAATCTATCGTACAAAGAGTCCACTAACTAGCTACTGATTCCTAAAACCATACAACATAAATCATAAAGCACCTTTAACACTTTGAAGTGAAAAGCCACTCCAATTTAAAGGGATGGCTGGGTCGAATGTGTAATTGCCAACAATCCAACAAAGCCATAGTCAACATAAATGCCTCGCCATAAATGGAGTAAGATCTGAAGCAAATAAAGGGCGAAATAGGGCAGCCCGAGCAAAAGGAAACAAAAGGACGAAAGCATTTAACAGATGGAGTTGTGCTCCTGCCGCGTTTTCTTTCTACGTTTGTTATTTTCTCAACTAGTAGTTTTCTTCCACAAAAGATAAATGTCACTGCCAAGTGTTCCCTGAAATATAAATGCAATTCTGGGATTTCCGTTTGCTGAAATGGTCAAGAAACCCTTAGTATTAAATCCAGGAAATAAAAAAATACGTAGATGTCTAATTATTTAATAAAATTTTATTATTTAAATGAGGCTCAATATAAATAGTAGGTACCTACCGCACAAATAATAATTCAGTGTCTCACAGCTTTAAGAAAACTAAAAACACTTTACATGAGGAAAATTTAATTGGCACATATCAAAGTAGTCTGGGTGGCTTAGTAGCTAGAGCTCTTGCCTTCGGTGCACCTGGTACCAGGTTCGAATCTGCTTGGCGACAAGTAGTTTTCGAGAATGGTATTGGGTGCCGGACTACCAGTTCACTCAGCTGTAAATGAGTACCTGAGTTAAAATCGGGGTAATAATCACGGACGAGCGTGTAGCTGACCACTTCACCTCCTAGTGTTCCGTTGGTCTCGCAATGAAGTAACTCCAGCATTACTTCAAGGCCTAGGCCCGATTTGGGCTGTTGCGCCATTGGTTATTATTATATCAAACTTTACTTCATATACATTTGTTAGTCACATTACGGATACATGTACCTATGGAGTTTTTAGTTGTGTACTGGAAGCGCTTTGAGGCCCCAGATCCCATTTTGTGGACTTACACTTCAAAGTATCTACGATGTTTTTCTCACCAAAATTATTATCAAATTAGAGCCAAATGAATATTTAATGATTGGATTATATTTTCTTCATTAAAATTGGGAGTGATTTTGCATGTATTTATGAGAGACCAGGCAACTAACATTTTTAAGGTATGTGAATAATATCTACTTTTATGAATAGATGAACATTAAGAAATTAATTTTTTGGTGATATTGCCTAATTTTTATTCTTTCCTTTTTTTCTTTCTCGTCACCAAAACCATACATCAATTTAATTCACTACTATATATTTATTTATATTAAATCCAAATTTTGATTTCATATAGGTACATACAAAAATTACTTTCCTCTCATTATTCAAATTTTCAAACTTAAAGTGTGATTAGGTAAACTGATGTGAATCTACAATTATCTATTAAACAAATATACTACATTTAAAAAAAAAAAAAAAAAATCTAAGCCTAATCTTGAAGTTGTTATACCTTAAAATTTAAATAAAAACTCTGTTTCTTAACAGCTTAATCTAAGTGAATGTTTGTTTGTTTCTTTGCCCCGTATGCGTTCCTGTATCATTCATCCGATTGAGATGAAACTTTGGTGATTTGTTAATGACACGCCCGCGAAGTTTTCTGAAAACCATTCTACAGTAGGTGGCCCGCGAGTTTTTTCAACAAATGTGTGTAGTTCATACAGTTTACACTTCCTGTGTTTTCGGTGTATGCTTGACGAAATTGCGTCCCCTTGACAAAATTGAGCAACGGAAGCCTCGAAAGAAATGGGGACAAGAGTGCAACGGAAGCATCGAAAGCAATGGGGACAAGAGTGCAACGGGAGCAACGGAGCGATGGGAGTAACTGGAGCAACGGGGCATCAGGAGCAACATATCAAGACTGGAAACCGATTTTTGTTATTAATAACATATACTTATGCGTATGTAGTAATTTCAAGAACACGTAAAAACAATTATTTATCTGATAAACTGAGATGCCAATTTAAAGATTTCAAACGAATCAATAGCAACAAAGCGCAACAATAAAGCCCACGCTGAAACTACCAAGGAAGGAATATCATGTTTAAAGTTGACATATGAAAGAGAACTAAAACTACATATGAATGTGTGTCCTTGTTGGCTGATTCGACTGCTTGACTTCTTCGAGTGGATTATATGCCGTCCATTCTTTCAGTGGTAGAGTAGATTTAGTTCTTTTGTTATACTTAAGACCACATTCCTTAAGCACTCGTTTCGTAATTCCACATCTGGGATTTGTGATAAGAGTTCATAAAAAGGATAATTTCAAACTTTCCTTAGAAAGGAAGTGAAGCTTTAATATAAACCTAAAATTGAAATGTTCGCTTCAAAGAAAAAGGAGTGTGCTTTTGTGGAATTACAGCCACAGCGACTAGTTTCCTTGCGTAGGCCCCGTGTTAATTTCTGAAAGGGTTAATTAAATCTAGATAAAGTGCTTACTCCTGGCTAATACCTGTTCCACCTGGTTATTGTTTTCAGGTGCAGGTACCGTTCTATTTTAGTCAGTATGATATTTAGGCATTTCGACATACGAGTACATACATACGTTTTACTTTACAGACAATTTAAGAGGGTGTTGCTTTTGTAATTTGTTCCTTCTTGCATATAACTGAAACACGTAGTTTCTTTGCTATGCATTAATCTTCCATACTCTAGTAGCCAAGAATTGTTTAACCCATAATTCCGTAAGATAAAGTTCATATGAGTATCTGATGAACGTTCTGTTTGCTACCGTTAACAGAGAGTCCCGGTACTTGGTAGAGAACTTTTTAAGAAGTGAATTCTTGAAATATTTTGAGAAAATAAATGTTTAAGTCAATTTTCAATATTTGCGGAGATACTGGATGGTAAAGAAAAGTTTTACAAACATGTATCCTTACTCGCATAAAATGTTATATCCTCGAAACTAAGGTCGTATTCGAATACCGTGCTTCGCCTATGTTGACGTCACAGCATAGCATTGCTATTATAACAGTTTAGAAATAGTTTTGCTAAACCGTCAAAATGGATCAGCTGAAGCTTATTTCACACTTACTAAATCAAAAGTTAAATAAAAGTTTATAGAGAAATTTTTTACGTTTGCTACGATTGACTGATAGTTCAGCTGTCGTAAAAGTAGTCAAGACACGAACCGAAAAGGAATTGAGACAAAGCTTTGCTATGTCTGACGTCATTAACTGTTATAACTAGACGTAGACGTGGACGAAGAAAGGTATTCGAATACGAACTAATAATTACAATTAAACATGTTTTAGCTAGTTTTTAGGGAATGAAATTACCTTTCATGTTATGATTCAAGTTGCAGATTGTTTAAAGGCATGACCATTAAAAGTATGTTTATACTTTCGTGTAATTTGAAGCCTTAATATCCTAGCGGTTCCTGAAATACTGAAACAAAATTTTTCGCTAAAAGTAACCACAATGCTAAAAGCTAAGCTGAAAGAATTTGCAAGGTTGCGAGGATACAAAGGCATTTCCATGTAGCGTACAGATAAAAACTTATTTCTTTGCTCTTTTGTAATTCCCTAGGCTAGAGACGTGAACAAATTCAAGGTAGACATTTTTTTAAAAATCTTTAAAACGGTTTATTATTAAAGCAATAAAGTAAGACTGGATCTGAAAGCGAACCTCACAATACATATTTTGTTCGTCCAGGAAATTAATTTTCGTGGAGTATTTCAGTTCGGTTTTCGTATAATATATCATATATTCGCGTGAATTTTCCCGAACAAATGGCTCGTTCGAGAAAAAGTTTGAAAGTACGGGTTTTCTTAAGAACAGGAACCACTAGTGCCTCACAAGAGCCAGTTTTCTCCCCATACCAGTTGGCATACACCGAATTTAAAAATAGTTATTCTTTTATAATATTGATCAGATTCTAACAACATTTTTTATTAAGTTTTTTTACGACGTGTCCTCGCTTTATTGTTCGAAATTGTGTTCCAGGGGCATACGTCTATCTCCACACCTCGTAAATAGTTTCTAAAATAATGAAAAAAAAAAGGTTTCGTGCTCCACGAGTACATCAAATACAAATCAGGAATAACAATTAGTTTAAACTTTCAAACATTTAAATGAATTTCGAGCTTTAATAAAGTTTGACTATATATTTTATTAAAATTGAGCAGGGTTCTGTATGCTGTATATGTTTCGCTTTCCTTGTTTCATTCAAATCAAAGTCTGCTTGCGTATCTTCAGGAAAAAAGGATTCCAGCATGACCAAATTCTACATCCCTATAAAAACCAGATATACATATATATGTCCTTACACGTGTATTTATGTGAAGTAAGTATAATGAAATGAGAATATTACACCATCGGACGTTCCAAGATGAATAAAAACCAACTCTGGTAGAACTTTTGATTTCCGGCAGAACCACAAAAGCCTACAACTTGATGTAGTCAATTCATTTTATTTTATTCACCGTATCAGGGAATATTCACCGTATCATGAAATAAAGGAGCAGTTTGCACCTCCATGTCCGTAAATATTATACTTTATTGAGTTTGTTCCTTGGATATAAGACAGTGTACATTTATGAAAGTCAACCTTTTCTTAAATCAATTTCCGCCTTGTGGATGATGTTCTAATTAACATTTATCGAAAGTTTCTAGTTTTGTAATTAAATTTAGAACTGGTTTGTATCAGTTCTCAACTATGTCTTATGTGACATTGGTACCTACTAAGTCTTACCTTCTTGCATGTACTCAAACTCAACTCAAACAATATTTATTTACCTATAATAATTCAAAATGCATTAACAGAACAATAATGTTTTAGAGATTAGACTTATCATCTTAACAGCTAATTTGTAAAATTTATAGCACTGAGGAAAAGAAATAATTGAATTATGTATTATAATTTTCCAAGGAAAAGTAAAGAGCAAAAACCTTGCCTGTTAAAACTAAAACTACTTAAAACTAACTTAGAACTAAAGGATTATCAAGTAATTTACATGGATACCGGGCTATAATTATGTGTGACAAACTGCAGGATATAGTGAGAAAAAGAAGATGCAATGTAAGGCATGATCTAGAGGAACGATGCAACCAGCGGGTTACGTATATATTGACATCGCTTTAAAAAGGACTCAAGTCTTTTGTCGGCCAGTGTTTTTATGTTATGCACGTTAGCTATTTTATGTAGGCGTTTAGTTGAAAAGTCGAAGGGTAAGTTCAACAGTATTTTTAGGCATTAATTCTGGATGACTTGCAACGTTTTTTAGTGTGTAGCGGAACTTTGACGCCATATAGGAGCGCCATACGATATTATAGGTTGGATGACCTGCTTAAAAATTTGGAGTTTATTATGCACCGAAAGCTTGGAATTCCTGTTAATTAGGGGGTGAAGAGCATGAATGCTTTTTGAGACCTTGGAGCACGTCATTTCAACATGGTCTTTGTAGATAACCTTTTTGTCAAGGATCATGCCAAGATATTTTATAGAGTCACTCCAATCGATGGTTTGTCCGATGAAATTGATAGGATGACTTGGAAGATTACTACGTTTCCTTTTTTTTGTGAAGAAAATTGCTTGAGTTTTTGTTGGGCTAATTTTGATTTTCCAACGATTGTAGTATTGATATAGGCGATCGAGTTGACTTTCAAGCTACCGTGTGATAGTATTGGGGCAATATGACCGTGAATAGATACAGGTATCATCTGCGAAAATAGCTGTTTCGCATTTGTCTCCGGTAGGGACGTCAGCAGTACATACATATATTTTATAAGGTGGGTCTTAGGCATGAGCCTTGGGGCACACTAGTAGGAATTGAATATTTCGTGGATATTTGGGATTTAAGTTTAACACTGAATGACCTGTTACTCAAAAATGATTTTATGATTTTAGTTAAGTATAGAGGGAAAGATAGCTTGATTAATTTTGCTAGGAGCCCATCGTGCCAGACCGAATCGAACGCTTTTTCGATATCAAGTATGTACTATCATTCCAACTGATTCCTTTGAGTTTAGTGATGTATTAATACTTGCATGTAATTCATTAATAGATTTGTCTTTTTGGCTACAGTAACAGTTGGTACCTATACACTGTCAAACTTGATAACTGTATTGGGGAAAAAATTGGGTAGAAAATAATCAATTACTTTATTACATTGGTAACCAACGTACCACCCACGTATCACCCCACGTACTCCCCACATACCACCCCACGTACCCACTCCACGTAACCCAAACCCCCATTCAGTTCTCGGCAGGATACTTCAGAGCTCACGACTCTTCTTTTGGCTCTCCTGGTCGCAATTTTTTTTTAACTGTTTCCGGATTTAGATTAGATTAAGTGCGTCAGCACCTTTAATATAAGGTATCCCCAACGTTCCCAGACTATTTGCTCATGGTAGGGTACATTGGTAAGAAACGTACCTCCACATGTACCACCCCACTTACCTCTTCACGTACAGGATACGTAAGAATTTTTAAGCGAGTAATTTCGGTCTCCAGATCTCAAAAACCGCTTAGGTTAGAAGGCTAAAACTTGAAAGTTATATAGAGCTTTGCTAGTGGACCCATTTGCAAAAAAATTTATAATACGAATGAAGGGGTATGAGATATCGTAATCTAATCGTAATTTCCAGCCCCCACTTCCGCACGCCACTTTTCCATGTTCCAACATTTAACTGCAACCGTTGGAAAAACAACGTATACAACTTTTCAAAGTTCTAGCATAAACCGTGCTGAAGTTATTGGTCAATACATACACAAAAAAAAAAAATTGTTCGTGATGGCAACTGTGGACTATACTAAAGTAAAACAGTATTTTACCAGGATAACATTTTTTGTACTAGCTTACTTCTTCCGAGTTAATAAAATAGTTTTTTTTTTATATTTCATATTCACTCATGGTGTTTATTGTCTCGAATAATTCCGGTAATGTTACACACAGACACTATCTATAAAGATGTTCTTATAAGCTATCGATTAATTTCTAGCACTATTGCAGTTTCTTGTTTTACAATACTTCAACAACCTTTTTTGCTGTTCTCTATGGAGAATATAATAATTTGGACAAAAGAATCCTTGACAACTAAATATTTACACTTGGCACTTAGGACTGGTATCTCTATTTACATTTTTCAAAAGTAAAAATGAAAAGCTACGTTCTAGGTCTTAAACTAATTAAATAAATTATGTACAGTCTCAATATTTCAGCGGAAAATAATAATGCGTTAAATGTTTACTAACGGTGCAGTGTTTTTTACAAGCTCCATATATTGAAATGGGACATGAAAACTCTGTCCATTACATTCGACGATTAAATGTCCCCGGCAATGTGATGCACCAACCACTGTAACAGTTTCGCCCTTTTTCAATTGCTCGCCCGCAGGATTTGTGGCTGAATCCTCAGGAAAATTCATTTTCATTACTCGTGTCTGTGGATAGCCTAGTTTTGAGTTTCCAGTTACTGTGTAGGGCCTGGATGGGGGAACTGGAGGTGGCCGCTCCTAGAAAATTGAAAAATCAGTTTCGGCATGATATGGCTATTTGAAATACGAGTACTAACCAAGTCCAGTCCGAATAAAGTACATGTTTGTTGAATTATTTTGGAATCGCACTTTTCGTGGGGATCTGGTGGCGGTGTCCCTGCGATAGGTTGTGGTCGCGGTCGTGTAGTTGTACCAGTTTTTGTTGAGATGCGTGGTGCTAGAAAAAGTAGTATATATATAAGTCAGAAAGCTTAACAATAGAACAAAAAAAAAAAAAATTTTCTATTTTTTTGAAACCTATAAATTCAACTAAATTTTTTAAGATGCATATACCAAATTCTTACCTGCACTTGGCGCTTTTATAACTTTTGTTGTATTTACTATCAATTCTCTGGGCCTTTTGATTGTACCAATTCTGCGCCGTAATTGCCATCCTCTCCAAACAGCTTGTATCAAGGTTGCACTTCTTGTTCGAATATCGCAACGTAATTTTTCGAGATGCTGCCGAATTCCCTCGCTAAGGAAGATATGGCGTTTTCCAGGAGCCCACGACAGTGTGACTGATCCATCTATTTCGGGCGGATTTTCAAGCGCATACTGTAGTATAAGATTGCAGTCCTCCAACGCTTTTTCTTCACTCCTTCGCAATAATCGAAATGGTGCCAACATTCGGTACCGTGCAGTAAACTGTTTAAATCGCATTCTATGCGGAAATCCTGAAGCCATCAGGTTTACAGTCTCCAGAACTTGAAGAGCACGGATTTGTTTGACTACAGTCACTCGATCGAACCGGCCAGGACTTTCTGCAGCATTGCTTCGAATACATCTAACAAAGTGAGGTCGAGCATGAACCAGTGTTCTAAGAAGATTATCGAGACGTGTATGGAAATCCTGGGTAAGAGTTGAAACAGGCTCATCGCCATTCAAAAGATCCGTGTGTGAAGTTGGTGCAATTCGAAAACTCAATCCTCGTGGAACATTCTCCAGCGCATACAATGCCTTCAGTTCGGATCCAAACAAATGAGTGGCAAAACCAAAATTACAGGTATGTTTGTAGAAAACTGCAACTAAATCATCGGGAACAACATCCCGGTTGGTATCCAAAAAATCAGTAGCGTCGTATTCAACTCGACCAGCAAAGTGTCGAATGGCAAACATGCGTGGATAATGTAGCTCCATTTGTTTCGCTTCCAATCTACTAGAGTTTCTGTGCTGCATCTTAATTTTCGCCAAATAACTCTCCGCCGTTCCACGTACAGAACACTCAGCATCGAGCATACTTAACAGCCCGGTACGAAGGGATGAAATCAAATCTATGCAAGGCACATTGTCGACATAATCTACTTCAGTATCGCACAAAATGCCCTCATCTCTACACGATTCCACAGACGATTTAAAAATATGAGTATTATAAAAATGTTGCATTGTTTCTGCGCAAAGATTTATGCACAAATGTTCGAGCTGTGCGTATGGCATTGGTTCTTCGAAGCCAAACATATCAAGAATCCCAATAAAGCCATCTGTAGCATGTCTCACTGCGTTATTTAGTGCGGCCATAGACTTCGATCCAGCATTACCTCCTATAGTCGATGCATGCTGGCTTGCTGCATCGACTTGATTGTGCACAGATTCGTTAGAGTCTGAACTCAAGGTACCTAAAGTTGAACCAAGGCGTTTCAAACTATTAGCTCGTCGCACTATAGTTGCCACAGTTCGACAATACAAGGCCTTTGCCAGGCAGTCTCTGGTCATGTTGGACATGTTGCCGTCGCAAACTGACTTAACCAGTTGACCTCGAGCATTGTGGGTTCTTGTTGTTAGACCTCGAAATAGCGCCGCTGGTGGAACGCCCAAAAGACTGGAAACTGCATTAAGCTCAACTTCGCCTTTTACATCAACTTCAAGACCCTGTTTCAGAGCAAGAAAAAAATTTTTATTTAAATTTCCATTTATTTTATAGATGTTTAAAAATCACACAACATTGTTAATAATTAATGGGAAGGAAAAATTAGTGCATCCTTTTTACTCGCAAAAACAAGATTTCGCAGCTGGAACTTCCTAAACTGTTCGCTTAGATGATGCTAAATACTTGGCCCTAGAGGCCGGTCCTCTTCTACGGAAGCATAGTGTGTAAATTATGCAATATCGATTCCGGAAGTGGACGATTCAGTCGCATAAGGCCTCAAAATGTCTTTGATGTGAGACAAAGCTGATTGGGAAACGTTCGCAAACAACAGAGTGATGATAATTTTTACCCTGTGTCAACATGAACTGCACAATACTTCATACATATTTTAATTAAATGGGTACTATGTCTATTCCAATAGAACTTTATACAAATGGATTCTATCTATGTTTCAAATAAATTTAAGATCTATTTTAATACTATGCAAAACATAAAATTACATGAACATTTTCCATCATTTGTAACAGGTGTTAAAAGAAATTAATTTCATTTTAAAACTATTTGGTACTTTACAAGACCACTCGTCCATATTTGCCAAACTATTATAGAAATCTTTCTTTAGAAATAAGTTGTTGTAAAAACAAAGAAGGAAAAATAATGAATTGTTTTGTATGTATACTTAAGAAATATTATATTTAAATAAAAGAACTATTAAATAAATAAAGGGAAAAAATTAATTAATTAATTAATTAGTTTTCTCAAAAATAACAGTGCGTTTTTCTCGAAGCTATGTTTTTAGACAGTGTCGGCATGATAACTCAGCCATTTTGCAATATTTGTCTACTTTTTTTAAATTTTGATAATTATTCTAATTAAATTTTCATAATTATTTTAATTAATTAATTACTATTTTATTTTTTTTTTTTATTTTTTGGTTGAATAATTTTTTATAAATTATTAAACGCAATTTTTTTTTAAAACTGATTACTTAAGTTTGAAATACTGTAACTTATTTATTGTTGATTCTCATGATTCTTTTTTATTTTTACAAATTAAATTATTTTTCGTGAAGTTGCCGACCATGGTTTTCATCAGCAGTCTGATCTTAATATTAAAAACTAAATATTTTATTTTTTTGTTTTAGTTTTATAGAACTCAACAATTTAAATTTTTTTCCACCATAACACCTTTATAATAATTTTTCAAATTCACTCGGTTTTCAGCGCTTAGGTGTATGTAAGCCCTTAATAGGATTTTTTTTAAAATTTTTTTTTTTTTTGTAACAATAAATCATTAAGCACGTTTCAATATATTTTATTGGTCTTTTAACAGTAATTGATTCTGTTTAACATTTAACAGTCTTTCGTCCCTTTACATTGAGCAAATAAAGTATCTCTCGAATAGACTAAAATACTTAGGGTCGGATCCGACCCGCACCATACCCCTCTCTCTTAAAATAGTTGACACAAAAAGTTTGTAAAAAAATTTCCCGGAGGCTCTGACGTTGTTGTTGGCCATTCTAAAATATTTGCGTAAAAGTTTTCAAACTCTATCGGTATATGTGTATGTACATAGTACCTAGTACCTAGTATGTCTTGTTTCAGTTTCTTCAAGTCATTCATTTTTATTGGATTTATTGACACTTTTGTCGTGTAGGCATAAAATTCATCAATTGTAGGAATGCTGGCACAACTACCTCTTACTGATCTTATTTTCTCTAAAGATGTGGCACTGGACTTTTCTCGGTTTACCAGGGTTAAATAACCGACATTTGAAGCGAAATGTTATATCTTTTATTATCATAATTTTTTCCCGTAGTTTCTTTCAGATAGTGGTTTAGCCTTGAAGTTAACTTTTGACCAAACTTTGAATGAGTAAATACTAGGTATACTGATTGTTTATGATCTGCGGCTGCTCAATTTAAAGAAAAGAACCTTCTCTCCTAAACCGATAGGAAATGTGAGCAATGATTGGTCAGATTCTATAAGCTATGTAGATATCCTCAATTAGTTTCGAGCGAGATCTTATCCCTCGGAAATGTGACCCCTTCTCGAAATTCACTCCACTTCCTGTTTGAAAAACATATCTCTTCGTTCATGTAATATGCATCTATACGTGAAAATTTAAAAAAGCCGCGTTATTTCGTGATTCAAACTTCAATTGCATCGGCGCAACTCCTTTCGAGAAAATTTTCTTTTGCTCAGTCTTGTGAGTTTTCCATCAGTGACACAGCAAAGCGCCTCAGACGTAAATTACCCGTTTGTAAACATCATAGCAAAAACTCCGGAAAAATTAATTTGATTTGCAGGTGAGATTTGAACTCGCATTCTCCCTCATTTAACAAACAGTCTGAAAAAGTGCGGACGTCCACACCACTGTTACGCTTTGACATACACCATGATGCTACTTTTTCGTCATATTGTACACCAACAGTTGTAAGGTTTAACTATGGTTTGAGGCTTAGATAGTACATGGTTCCAAGCTTAAATTTCTCACTAACTTATAGGAAATATCCCACTCAGTGATGCCAATGCATCAAAAATGATATTTTGCAGTAAAGAAAGAAACCGGACAGATACATTTTGAAATTGGATACGTTTTACTAATGATACATTCTGTAGATCAAGCCATTTGCATTAAGGACTAAAATTTAAACAATTTGCATAGTTTATAGCGTATTTTTTTATGTAAATAGATTTATTTGTTGAAGCTGATTGCAAGATTTATAAATCTGACTGCAAGATTTATAAATCTATTTTGAAAATACACTAAAAAAAACATGGCGCAATGAAAAATGTATGCAACAATTGGCAATAAAAGAATTATTTACAATAAAAAATATAAAAAAAAATTAAGAAAAAAAAGGCTGATAATTAAAGAGTTTACAGAATTTTTTTTAAGTATAATTTAACAATGAAAAAAGAATAATCTAAAGATTCCTAAAGCCACTTAAGATGCACTAATAGTTAGTCTGCTGAACATACAAAGAAAGATTATTCCAAAGGTGTAAGGTTACATTAACATTAATTAACACCTTTACAAGAATGCGGAACCTGTCGACATTTTGATAACTTACGCCCGAGGCCCTGACTCCTCCATTTGAAGTTTCTAACAGAGTGACGGTTTTTTTTAAATTGAAAATGATGGGAGTACATAACCAAACCAAAGTGGAAAACTTGACGGGAGAAGCCAGAACAGAGAGATAGAACAAATATTAATAGGAACAGATAGACATGCTAACTATGACTAGTAGATAAGGCGGATTAGTACCAATCCAAAAACAAAGCAGAGAATACTTCTGATGTCGAGTCGACTACAATGTTTTTACATGTTCTTTTAGATAAGGTGGTTCACACGTGTACATGATTCACATAGTACGCAGGAAGGTTTTGCTCCATTTTCCTTCAGAAATCAGAAATACACAATCATTATTAGAGACACCAGCCTCCGTGCGGAATTAAGTCTAACTTACAGAAATAGTAGTAGTAGTAGTAGTAGTAGTAGTAGTAGTAGTAGTAGTAGTAGTAGTAGTAGTAGTAGTAGTAGTAGTAGTAGTAGTTGACCAATAGCATTGAATATTTTATTAACCGAATTTAAGCCTTAATAGAATTTTAGGAGATGTAGTTTGAAATTCGGAATGCGGATGCTCGAACTTATAGTCCTTAGAACACATTTGATTAAAACTGGCTGATAACTTCAATCCAGGAATTTTAAATAATGTACTTTAATGCAACACCTTAAACACTTATAAAAAACTAAGTCCATTTTAACTTAAGTCCTACATTGCGTTATTCTAATTCTTCCCGGTTCTTCTTTAGAACCAGCCCGTAAAAGGTTCGAGAGACGTTTACCTAAATTTTTAAGATTTTTTGTACGAAGGACTCCTTTGATTTCCTTCATATTCAGTTCTGCACTTCTAACTATAGTAACACTATTTTCTGCTAAAATCATATTCCTAACGAATATTTCGGATCAGTTGGTACCATTTGTTTTTATACGGAAGCTCTTTTTGATTTAGTTGTTTTATTAACTTTTGTATGAAAGCTACCTCAAAAAGATGGCAGATTTAGTATTACAAAATTCCTTTTGCTTTTTAAATTACTACCATTTTAGTTCTATACCTTCATTGGTATATAAGCAAGAATAAAAGTTGTAAGACTTAATTGCCGATGCTTAAGGAATCAATAAATAGAAAAACAAAAAAACTCACCTGTCCATCCACAAACTTCACATTCCCCAACAAAAGAACCGCTGCAAGAACTCGAACCACGTCTAAAAAAGGTATCCCCAAAATGCCTAAGCAAGCTTTCCATGCTTGAAATCGCGAAGAGTCCTCCTGTTCATCTTGGTGTGTATCACCTCCTTGTAAATATCTTAAATTTACAGGAGAATAGCCTTCGAGATTTAATTTTGCTCGTTCTTCTCGACTCAAACCCGCTAGCATTTGATAGAAAATATGATAATTCTTTTCGTTTGGAAGTGGTCGGATGACTCGCGTCTGATCCAGGAAGTAGCAGTGGATTTTAGTGCGGTAAAGGGCTCCATCCGTCACTTGAACTTCTATAAATTGTCCCTGGAAAATGAATAATGTTCATTGATGGAAATGAAATGCTAGTGAAAATCAACACTTACGATTCGACTCGATTCCGAATTAGTTGATGTTTTTGCCGATCCCAGAGATCTCAAGACGGTAAAGGCCGCCGCCAAATGTTTAAATGCATCCGTTTCAGGACCGCCTCCAGCTACAGCAAACAGTTGACGCAGCAGAAGCATAGAACAGTGCGTTTTTCCAGCTCCTGATGTCCCCGAAAGGATTATGGCCTGTGGATATCCGGTTTCAGCCTGTTGCCGTACAGCCTCTTGAACTATTCGTCTCAGTTGCGATGCGAGGGGAAGAGCACGTGTTGAGGACAATGTAAGTGGATTTCCAACGTCATGATATGGGTTAATTGACAGTAAAATTGGTCCAACATTTGTCTGCGGATTAAACAGAATAAGCATGGATGAGCACACTTGCAACATTTGTTTTACTTTTCCCAGAAAATAAATTACTATTAATTTTGGATGAATGAATGTACCTCCGGAGTTTGTACAACAACCCCTAAGGACAAGAGAAGATACGGGTATTAAGATATGTAGACAATAACTAAATCATGTCGTCTCAAAGTCAAAATGGTTCTGCATTTAATTATTGTTCTGGGACGGTACGCATTTCGTTCATTACTTGGTCGGTTGAGTTTTCCAGAAAGATTTAAAATAAAATTTATTATCAAGAAAAATTAAATCTTAATACAGAACTAGGGATTTACACTACATGCTCAAAAGTTATATTAATTTGTTGCCTTTTCATCAAAGAGCCGCTTCGTTCGGTAGACACATATTATACTTCCATTCCTAATGATTATTGTTTGTATACTCAAGATAAACATCTAAAGAAACCTTGACAATTTTGAACTCTGCAGTAGTGGTTACACTGGGCCATGGCATTATAAAATTAAAGAATATTGCCATGAACAACTCCATAGGATTTCTTTAAGGATAACATTTTTTAAATTACCACTTCGAATTTTTTTCTCGAAATTATAACGAATAGGTTTATTTTTCCTGCAACTAAAAATTTAAAAAAATATCAATGGTATGATACTCTAGATGAAATCCTTAATTTTCGATTTATATTGTAATTGGGGATAAAGCACAATAAGGACTTCTTTGGTCTTTTTTTAAAGACCGGGCTTATGATAACTTTATAAAAAATCTAAATTCTAGAACCGTCTAAAACGCTCTCTTACACAGCGAGCACTCAAAAGTCACCAATTAAATGTGTTCACCCAGTCTACCCATCAAAAACATTTTTTTAAACTCAACAGTTCAATGTGTTTGTGACGTTCGCCGCGATTACGTAGGGTTTTTACACATGAGCTTTTATTTTTATTTTATCTTTTGGGGTTTCAGGTTCATTACATATGTTGACCATATTGTGAATGTCACGTCACGTCACTTCGATGTCGATTCAACGTGTCACGTCGATCGGAAAAAAATTCGATTGGTTCACCTCATCGACGCGACATTTTTAAATGTATGTATGTATCAACTGTAAATTGTGAATTTAAGCTCATTTGAGAATGTCTTCATTTACAATCATTTCATTTTTGTATCGATTAATTTTCCTTATGCCTTACGGACTTGAATGCCATCGACAGAAAATGTCGATCAAAATGACAAGTCATAATCGCTTTTTCATGCGTCGATGTCAAATCGGCATTGAAGTGACGTGACGTGACATTCACAATACGGTCAAATATTTTGTTATTACAAAATAATAATAATTCTAAATTGTTAGATATAGAAACACTGAATCCATCCACTCGCAGATGGGTATTGGTGGACTTACCATTGCTAACATGTAAACTCGATATCTTTTGAATTCTCCAGGTTTTTGAATTCAGCGAGACAGTTGAATATAATTTAAACGTTTTAACTGTGAAACTGATAGTTTGTGTGTACCTGTTATTTGTTTGTTTGTTCACGAAAGAAATGTAAGCCCTAATTATTCTGAAAATAGTTCACAGGTTATGTACCTTGTTAAGTAGATTTGCAACTACAAAATCTGGATCGCAAAATCATAACTAAAAGTTATGTAACAAACTTTGAGCAGCATCAAGTATGGCATTTTAAAATACCTCACAGAATAGTATCAAGTATGTACCACATATGCTTACCATGTTATTAATGAAATAATAAAAGCAACAAAAATCCTAAACTAATATTTTTAATTAGCCTGTATCCGTTGATTCAACTATTGAAGAAAATAACAAACAGATATAACAATTTTACATTGGTTCATTGGGCTCGACCGGGAATCATTTGCACTGGTAAACATGGTAGATATTATTGTGCGTCTAAGGTTTTCCAATTAATCAAGCAGACTCTCATTTAAATGGGTCCACAGGAAAGTCGGTATATTTCACTTAATAATATTCAACATACGGGAGCACTCTCAGAATATTAAAACCTACGTACATCTACCTGTACATCTACCTATAACCGGCCATTTTACCGTCATTTGATTCTTCGCAATGCGCTAGTGAAACGCATTAAGAGGATGAAAAATCGACCGAGATGCAAGTGATATTTGATTATCTGCACATTCCACAGAATAAGATCACTGATCATGCGCTATAATGTTATACATGTAGCAAATTATTATACATACAAATAAGTACCTATTAGCTTTATTTTCAGTGGTAAATGCGGTCGGGCAATAGCTCATAATTTTTCTATGTATAAATATAAATAAAAATAAATATATCTATTTGTTTGCCCGTGGATGTTGGATCATCCCGGAAAAGGGCTAATAAGAAGAGAACCCAATAAAACCCGCGATTCGACAAGTAATCACTAATCAGTTATTTGTCGGTTTTAATTCATAGTTCAGATATCAAGACATTAAAATTAATAAAAAAATATACCGCAGTCACGATTGGCTGCAAATCTTATACTCTAGATGAAATACTGAACTCCGATTTATGTTGTAGCTGGAGAAAAAGCAGAATAGGGACGCGGTTTGTTCTTTAATAAAGGCTCTCGCTACTCCAAAAAAGTATCTTCAGCATTCTTATCTGGAACTAGGTTAAACACAATAATATTTGCTTTTTTCAAGGACTTTCACATGTGCGCTGCAGGATGGACTTAGGCACTCATTTCGTATAAAATCTATAACTTTAACTAGTAGCTACTAAATATTTTGTGTTAATATAATAAGTTATCGGCCAGCAATCGGGGACAAGTGTTTTAAGGACTTTTTTATGGAAGCCGTTTAAGGATTTCGCAACATCAAAGTTCTACATTAACGTGAAGGTATGTTTTATTACAATGAAAAACGATCGGAAAGTATAAATAATTCAAACTCAAATTTCAATTATTAATTAACTATGAATATGTACAGGCATAATATAAAGCACAACATTTTATTTTAGAATGTTGAACTAAGCTATTAAGTTATGTCGCATTAATTTCTAAAGAAATCCAATCGGGAAATTTAAGATATTCTGTGATTCATGAAAATTTATAATTTTATTCACTGGGTTGTTGTTGGCAAGACAGAGACAAATATTCTGCTTTAATTAGTCAAAATGTACATGTGTACAGTGTACTGTTGTGGGATTAAGTAAATTTTAATTTTAAATTCTTGTCTTTTACCGCATTTCACGACACATGAGAGATTAGCTATGTTAAAATAAATTCTTATGAATGACTGCCAATACCGCATAACTAAGATGAATACGAAGACCAGTTTAAAGAAAGTTCATTGAGCTCGCATTGCTTTGCTCTCATCCGTAATATTCATGTTGCTCTTAAGACCAAAACCTGTCGCCTGCATTTAATTTGCTTGTGATATTCCAAATTTCGGGTAATTTTTAATTTATAAATAGTAATGAAATATTTTTGTGTGTATAAAATGAACGTAAATATATGTAAATATTTTGTTTATACAATTTTTTTTATTGAAACACATGTTTATTATTTCTTTCTAAACTCGTCACGCATGTTATTTCTCACTGATCGCAAATTTTACCTTATTATTTCAATGACATTGTAATTGATTTAAATTACTAGGCCAACTACCGGTTTTGAAGGCTTGTTGCTTATAAATCCTTTGATATATTTAATAAGTTCAATTTAGTATAGTGAGTAGACTGCATGAATCCTTGATATTGTATGCAGTGACACGGAAGGTGAGCAGCGCTTAGAGGGACAGCTAATTAAATGACCCACAATGGACGGCATGATACG
This sequence comes from Beris chalybata, assembly GCA_949128065.1. NCBI lineage: Eukaryota > Metazoa > Arthropoda > Insecta > Diptera > Stratiomyidae > Beris > Beris chalybata. The sequence continues at coordinate 24,119,953 of OX421896.1, read as the reverse complement.
GGAGTCCGGACAAGATAACAACAGTGCGTACTTTGCGACTTAATTCAGTTGAGAGCAGGTTCGTTCGTCAAAGCGAAACCTTCGTTCTTGGTATCTTCTGTCGCTGAACTGGATAAGGCTACAGGTGGTCTTGTGTCTTTAGAGTAGGCTTGTGTATTTCGACGAACGAACTAGTTCGGCACAGCATTCCTGTTCGCATAAGTGAAATGAACGAACTAGTTCGCAGTGAGTCCAACCCCTAGTTCGTTTCTGTTCATGGATTGCCATATACTTCCACACCGACGACCTTTCTTTTTTTTGGTATCGCATCACCATACACTTACACTTTTACACTGAACTCACGCGAAGTAGTGAACTAAATCAACGAACTAGTTCGTACCGAAAATGATCGGTCTTTTAATGAACTAAAGTGCCCAAGCCTAGTTTGGAGAGCTCGAAAGATCGAACCAATATACGTTCTAAAATTCATATATCCTGATTTATGGCGGAAAGGTTAATCTTATGAAGTGGTCGGGAACTACAAAGCTTTGAAACATTTTTTTTCTAATAGTAGATACAGTTCCATATTTCAGTTTATTCAGTAAGAGCTTAGACGTAATGTCTTTACTACTTTAGCGTATAGCAAAAAGTAAGCATGGAATAGATAATTATACACCTTCAAAGAAAATATATAATTCAATAGTTATTAAAAAAAAACCTGTTACTAAAAAATCCTTAGCTAGACTAAAAAATAAACTTAGAACTAACATAAAGTTACAATAATTCAGAAACCATAGTAAAGAATAAAGCAAATAAATAGTTCAATTGAAGTGTTCACAATCAAAACTTTTCGAGTCCTTGAGAAATATCTCCAAAAAATGGGACCAAAACATTTTTCTCTATTCTAACTCTATTTAAATTAGGTGCGCGTTTTTACAAAAACCACATTGTAATAAATGTGATAACTCATACATAGCTATTCCACGTAAGTTGAATTTAATTTGATAATTGGGAAAAGCCCATCCCTTGATTAAATTGTAAATCTAAAAGAACTGGGGCTAAGCTACAGATCATGATTAATTGGTGTCCATTAGTAAGCCAATACACATACATAGCTGCACGATATAGGTATAAAGTTAAGATATAGGTATGTTCTGAAACGAAAATATGGTATATAACGCCTACTTACAAAATGTTTGCTTTCATTGAATCTCGCCTGCAGTGTTCTCATTACTGCATCCTCAGTTAATGGTCCTGGCAAATGTATCAAATCATCCATTTCGGACGGCTTCCTTTGTTTTCCATTTTCAGACTTCCTCGATGTTACACTTATTATATTTACAGTTCCAGCTCTTTGAGTGAAAGTACCAGGCTTATGAGGCTCATCGATGATTCCAGGGGAACGATGCAACACCGTATCTGTACAGCTGGGAACATCTGCAAAACAATACAAGTTACTAGTTTTTAAATTATTTGGTAAAAGGATTTTGCGAAATTTTTCGGTAAATTTTAGTTGTGTCGAACAATAAGAATTAGTAGTCAGGAGCCGATTTGGGCTGTCGCGCCATTGAGGTTGTTGTTATAGTAGTTCTCAAGCAACTCTTAAGATGCAGATCAAGTTAGTTAAGTTTCTGAACTATGGCTAAAAGTTAAATTTTAAAATACACCCAGACTTATGGTCAAGTGCGCCCATATAGCATTTTACGGGGAGGGTCAAAGTTATGACTTAGAAGGAAGAAGAAAAGGTTTTAGTAAATTTATACAATTATTTAGAAGGAAAAGAACTTACTTCTAAATGTCGAGGTGTTATAAATTTAAAGGCCCTAGTTCCCTACTTCAGACAAATACCGAGATGAAGAGTATATACATATGTATATGATTATCCCAAAATTTAGTTTATTCAAAAGTACTGTTATTTTTCTTGGGTTAAAAACAGGAATAATTATTGATTGGAATGTATCTCTCCAGTCCGGAACCCTAACATTATCAAAATTTGCTAATCGCTAATACAATATCGAAATGTCGGTAAACTGCTGAAAAGGACGCAAGTAATAAATAGTTTATTATTAAAAAATACAGTAAAATTCATCAATAAATAATAAAATTGGTGTTTAAGCTGCTGAACCAATTTTGATTAAATTTGGAATGATATATATATATATATCTAACATAACGCTATAGGCTACTTTAAAGCGGACATCATTTCCAAAAATTCTACATGGATTGTTCGTCATTTATACGGTATTGTTTCGTTGGCAAGTACATGCAACTTTTATGTTGGGAATGTTCATATTTAATCGTGAAACTACGTTGCTGGTTCATTCCGCTGCGGAATGTTTAGTCAACGCCATCTGCTCGTTTAACTTCAAACAAATGAAATTTCCTTTGAACAGGATCTAACAAGCGAAATGAAAGCGGAAAAATAGTTTCCAAGCATTCCGTTCGGCTTTTTTGAATGTGTTTTTTTTTGGCAATCGAAATTAAACTCGATTTGGATAGGTACTAGATTTATATTTAAGTCAGACTCTGCTGAACCAGAAACGAAATAAAACCTTGAAATTTGCTGCTATGATAGTACCATCTGCAGACATAATATTCGGTCTACTCTATTTTTTGCCTATATATTAAGCTTAAACCTCCTTTTTGAGATCATGTTGGTTACAAGGAAAAGTAAAGTGTCCAATCATCGATGGTTAACAGCTATATTCCTCAACAGAAATTAAATATCTAGGCGTGGTCTTAGACCCACTTTCGAACAGCATCCTTATTCTGGAGTTAGGACAGTCATAGGGATTTTTAAGCTATAAAATCTGGGAAAATTAATTAATGTAGGCTGGGTGGCTTAGTAGCTAGAGCACTGTGTTTGTCGACAAGTAACTTTCAAGAATGGGATTGGGTACCGGACTACCAGTTCGCTCTACTGTAAATGAGTACCTGAGTTAAAATCGGAGTAATAATCATGGACGAGCGTGTAGCTGACCACTTCACCTCATAGTATTCCGTTGGTCTCGTAATTAAGTAACTCTAGCATTACTTCAAGGCCTAGGCCCGATTTGGGCTGTCGCACCATTGATTCTTATTAAATTAATTAATACATTATTAAGGAATAAGTGACGTTGTACCCCTTGCACACGTAGTAGCGTAAAATGGCGTTACAGTGCGTTGTTTGCTACTTGGAAAAAAAACACTTCGTAGCAAGTTTGAATATCTTCACCTGTGACTAAGCAGCGCTACGTACATACCTAGTTGACGATGTGAACACAATATATACCCAAGTTCTAGAAATTTCAATTGTTTCTAACTAACAAACTTACAGCTTGATACCATGAGTACATGAAATTCTTGGGCTACGGACTAATAATAATGTTAAAATGCAAGTTGTGCATGAGTAAGTACAATTTTCAAATAAAACACTTTTTTTTTACAACTGAAACATTATGTTTTCTAATTTCACACTAATCAAGGTAAGGAAGAAATTTAATTAACAGAAAGATGAAAAGATGTAAATTGTGCCGACTATTACTATAAGAGCTAAACTAGTTTTTGGAAGCGGCACAAGGCAAAAGTTGAAAGAACTCATAGAAAACACGTGCCAATGAGACACAGGTATTCCAGTATATTACAGAATATTGTAAGTAGGTACTCATATGATGTATTTTTAAAAGGGAATATTATAATTATTTAATTTATTTCAGTAATACCTATATTTGTTGAATTTACATGATGAGGCAAAGGATGTGGGATAGATGTGTTCCTTGGTGAAATTACTGGTGGTCCACCGGGATTTAGTAATGAAGAGTTTCTTAAAGGATTTGCCTGTAAATTAAGTGTAATGTATAATATAATTATTTTCATATTTTGTTCATATGCATCCTATATTTATTACTTTGTTCGTGTTGCTTGTTGGTTTTATTGGATTTCCGTTCATTCCTTGAATACCACCTCCTAAATTAGATGCACCTATGGCCTGGCCGCTAAGTGATCCACTCGATGGAGGGGCGCCTGCATTTGAATTTGTTCCAGACTGACCCACGTGCAATCTATTACGAAGTGTAACTAATTCTGTACTTAGGCTTTTTAGGCGCTGTTGTAGATGCACTGCTTCGTTAGATGAGGATGCGTCTGGAAAGAAAACCACCATCAATTAGTATATAGTATTCAACTAAATTCTACAAACTAAGTATTTATAAAAAATAGAAAATTTTTTAAGCATATTTCATTGACAATATACGAGACTTTCAAATACATATTAAACTGATTCGGGATTTTTTGAGACATGTGATTTTACCACAGGTACGTATAAGTTCTTATAAGTTATATAGGAATTCGGACATATCTATAACTGCACGAGCCTACGGATGTAGGGCCAGACCGTGTAGGTCGCGAACGAAAGAATAGTTCATTAAAGTGAGTGAGTGAACTAAGTCACTCCTTTTGATTGACTGGTGCTCCTTTCGGGAAGGGAGACCCTTACATTGACTCCGAACTTGAAAAGGAAGTAGTTCATGGCTGGGGAAGTGATTATTTTTTTTAAGGCCATCACATTCACTCTGAACTTTGGAACTACTTTCTCTTCGCCGGGAAGTGAGGACTTTTTTTTAAGTAAGTACTGTAAGTGTAAGTAAGTGAACTAAGTCCTTTTGGTGAACTGTACTTCCTCTCGCCACGTTCCTTCAAAGGAACTAGTTCCTTTGCGATGTCAGCTCTCGAAAAGTACTTCCTTTGTAAGAGGACTTTTTTTTAAGTCATCACATTCACTCCCACCTTGAAATGGAACTACTTCCTATTTGCCGGGGAAAAGTGAGGATCTTTTTTTAGGTCATCACATTCACTCTGAGCTTCAAAAGGAACTCGAACTAGTTCCTTCAAGTGAGTGAGTCCCAGTTAACTCACTCACTAAAACAAACTGCTTTGCCCATCTCTACTTCCAATGAAGCGTTAGATGCTCACGACCTCCATTGCGGAAAGGTATCTAAAAGACTTGAAAAAGTAAGCTCCAAGCTGAGCTTTCCTTCTAGCGGATACACTTGGACAGGTACAGAGAAGGTGTATGACTGTCTCCTCATCCAGGCATAAGTCGTTTGAGACGAGGCCGAATCTTTTAGCATGTCGACCTATAAGATAGTGGCCTGTCAGGACCTCAACAGTGGTGCTGATACTCGTCCTTTTGAGTAAAGTCCGCCTTTAGAGCGTTTTAGATCCAGTTTTGGCGAGATCTATTTCGCGAATTGGTTTTCTCAGTTGAGTCCAATCCCAGCAGCAGTTAATACGTAGAGAGAGGCACACCCAGATTCCGATATTCCAGCATAATCTGAAGGCTGAGTTCGTCAGCCATGCAGTTCCCTGGAATATCTCTGTATTCTGGCACCCAGCGGAAGAAAATTGAACTGTTCAGCTATCTCTTTATGAAATGATCAACATTCTACGGCGACCTTTGATGTTGTCGAAGCTGATTCCAAGGATTTTATTGCCGCATGGCAAACTCTACTAACCTTACCGAGTCCCTTTCTCATTCAGGTTGGGAAGGTTGTTAGGAAATTTGTTATCAAAATCATAACTGGGAGGGGTGTGATCGGTGTTTTCAGGAATATTATTGAAGTGATTCAAGATAATTGAGTGACCTGCATATATTTTGCTATCCGTCAGAATGAAGTCCTTCATCCCTTCCGGCAAATAGAACTCAGCTCGTGACTAGGTGGGAATCTATATGAATTTCTAGCTAGAACTGAGCTGCATCTTATTCCGCACTCATCACAGTGGGAAATGTCGAGAATGGTGTAGATGGCGCTGTTTGGACGCTCATCAAAGGGATTCGCACTGTACAAGAATTTATATACTGTTTCCACTAACGCGAATGCATTCAATGCACATGTCCCACGCACATGAATGTGATAGTGAAAACGAGGCCTAAAAAGTTTCATATTTAAAAAAATGTTTTATTGTTGCGGAAAATGGTCATGTACAGTTTGTCTTATTAGAGAAACTTACAAATGTGTATGGTATTAATACACCATGACGTGTTTTCTGCAGAAGTCAAATATGATTTCAGAATAGATAAACCATTTTTTAAAGTCCTGTTTTGACAATGACCCAATTACATAATGAAATCATACATTTATGTGTATTTTAGAGAGTATCTAGAGAGTGTAATTACAACGATAGCCAACGGTAAATTTGAGATAGGATATACACATACATGCTTACATGATACGAGTATAGTTATTGATCTCAAAACAGTACACACCTTAAAAATTTAATTTATCTTTAAAAGTGGGTGACGATATATTTTTCATTACAAACATTGGTGTCATAAGCTTTAAATGTTGTGTATTTATGGAGCCTGCAACTTATTAGAAGGAGGAATGTAATAATGTCTAAATAAATAAATAAATCAACATAAGCCATATAATACTGCAAGTGTCATAATGAGGTTATTAAAATATTATTTACTTGTCCAAAAGAATGATTCTGGCCAGAAAACTTGAGCGTTAGCGTTCATTGACGTTTATAATATTTTGGCTTCACAGCATCACAGCAGCCTGCTGCTGGCACAAGCAAAAGGTAGCAAATAAAAAATAAAACAAAAAAAAAAAAATTCATTGAAAAAAACCTGTTGTATAGCCTGGCCAAGCAACGATCAGGTATGTACTTGGTCGGTGCATTCGAATCTGGCAGGGTGGCTTAGCCCAAAGAAAAGACCAAGGCTATAATTTCTCGGCCATAAGACGACTTTTTCGTTAATTTTTTGTCGTCGATGTTATTGCGATGTTATTGCTCGATAACACAACAGGCCGGCAAAAACAGGTCTTAAGAATATTTATCGTGACTTTAAGCCGTTGATTGCTTTTCGTTAGAAAACAACATAGTAGTGTGGTCTTCTTCACTTTTAATTTTTTCACATTATAATGTTTTTCTTGACCATCTTGGGATGTTAGCACAGCCCATACCCACATGCATCAAAAATTCAACATTTAATTTCGTAAGATTAAGCGCGCACTCGACGGTACAATATATTCATGTCCGGACATTCAACATTGTATATATTGCGGATACATATTTACATGACTGCTAATTAGGTTAAAGTGCATATTTTAATTTGACCGCATCTCAAATTTTGACTGTATTTAAAAAAGTTTCGCTGCTGTAATATAAATAAAGTTTCAATTTTTTAATCTAATGCCCAGTTCGGACCTTGGGTGGAATTCTGCCTCCAATGTAAAATGTAATCAAACGAATTTTGCCCACTTGATTATCGCGTTGGCTTTCTCTTTGGTAGTACGAACTGCAGAGTTCGTGGAAAATTCTCCTGCAGAATTGACGGTTCGCTCATCAACCAATAGCTGACGACACTGAAACCGTGGAGAGCAATATGGCGCAGCAATAAGAAAAAAGAAAAAAATTTAAAAAACTTCTTTTTTGTGTTTATTTTTACTACTACCTACAAATTTTATTTCCCCGTAAATATTTTTTTTTTTTTAAATGCGAATTGGTTTTTTTTACATGCCCACTCTTGGATTCGAACCGTAATCCCGTCGCACATAAGTCCGCTACGCTACTCACTAGGCTAATCTGAAACATTCTCGTGATAGTGTTTAAGCCGAATCAAAATTGATTTTGAGAAACAAAAAATATTTTTGCCAAAATGTGCCCAATACAGAGCCGACAGTCGAGCCAATGCCGAAACAGCTTAAACACCAATAATAAGCCAATTCTTGGCCCGACACCGGTGTGGTAGTTTATCAGTACCAAAAGAATACCGATCTACAAGTTTTGGCGGACAATACGATGCCAATTCTGGGCAGTGTGCACAACTCCGTCGAACTCCGGCATTTCACAATTATTATTCTGTTTTTTTATGATCTATTTTATTCATTTTATTCTTATGTTCTTTGTATTTTTATTCATGATCGTGCTCTGTTCTCTTCTGTTCTTCGGCAGTTTGTGTGGCGAAAATTTAACCCAGAATTTCCGTCCTTACAATCTGTTAAGAATCATCTGCTCAGTATTAAATCCTTTAGTAGTGACCCTATTAAACATATCGCACTGTTCACTATTTATATTAATATTTCGAAGCCAATAGAAACTGAAAAATTCTTATAAATAATTTTGGCGCTTAGTGGGAATCTTACATCACACATGCCAGAACAACGTGGATATTTTGCGAATACTTTACCAACGCACATTCCAAAACCAACTCGAACAGTCCACACATATGTACATATTCGTATATTATATAGGACCATGAAATTTTTCACAAGTATCCAATATCCAATATTTGCAACTAAAACACGAATACGCAAATTTTGTAATGATCGAACGGAGCAGGGATGAACAAAAGTCAATAACTTTAGGTGCAAAAATTAACACTCGTGTTCACAAATATTGACGGATAGCTTTTAAATGTTTAAACTAAAAATCTAATCACTATTCATTAGATGAAAAAATAATAATAAATTAAATCTAAATCCAGTAAGTCCTTCCTGCAGCCGCCATACAAACGTTCTGGTAAAATTTGTCGTGCATACAATTGCGTGTTTAGGAATATCGGTAAATATCTTTAAAATGCGTCGAAGCTAGGAATGTCAATGTACGTTACTTATGCAAAAGTTGCAACTAGAATATATGAAAATAACTAGTGTAGTAAGTAAAGTCACATACAATAGTAGTTGTAATGTTTGATTTGTTTACTTATATTTAGTTAAGTTCCATTATTCATTTATGTGTGCAAAATTTCAAGTTCCTAACTTCAAGCATTTGCCCAATAATCATAACTCTGGTATGAGAGATACCCGAAGGAGTGGAAGGATACGCCTATTAACGACCTTACACCTACTTTTTCCATTTTAGAGGTGGTGACAAAACTATAAATTACTAGGTCATTGCGTTATTGAATTATCGTACAAACGAACGGTCGGACAGCAAGCTGATTCGGGGTTTCGGCCACAACGGAACATGAAATATTATTTAAAGTTTTTTCGTCCGAAACTCGGTTCTATGCGTTTCAAACTTTTCGGGTCAAATATATTTAGAAGCCCCAGAAGGGGTTATATAGGAACTGATGCAGGACATGTAACTACTTTTCATTAATGATAAATATTGTAATTTTATTGCTTAATATCTAAGTTGAACCATTTAATATAGCTATATTATTATTATTATTTGTCTTAGTTTAACTACAATCAATTTTTTTTTAATGTACATATAGGTACTACCCAAACTGGTTTTTTGAAAGACTTTTTTTTCTCTATTCTTTGAACGACTTTTTTTTCTCTATTCTTTGAACGACTTTCACTGAGAGTCACTGTATGTATATGTTGATATCTTCTCATTATTTGCTTTTTTCGAGTAGGTAAGGTACTGAGACCATATTTCTAGCTCTTATTCGGCTTATACGAGACACAGCACACAAGAAGTATGGAGACGGTACAATAACTCCAATCCACATCTTGCTAGTTAAAAAAAAAACCAAAAACCAAAAAGGCTAAATCGCTGTACCAACACCAAAACTGTTGTTGTATATTTCTGCGCATAGTCCGTTGCTTTCAGCTTAAGACCTTAGCATAGATAGAAATAAAACAAAAATCATAACAAAATGCTGTACCTAACCAGTTTGGTACTTTTATTTCATGCTGGGTATAAATGTTCATGCCATGTTGTTTTCGTCTCAGAAATTTCATTTCAATTACTCGTAAGTATTGTATTGAACACTGCTCTATAAATGTGAACTCCTAAAACTGTGTTGTAATTATTACTTTCAAATTTCTATTGAAAAATATGTACGCAGATACGATTGAGTAGCAGTCAAACGCAAGAATGCTGAACTGTTCATAACTAAGTTTTAAATTACCTATATTTGAATAATGAAATATTTTTGAAAATTTGGCACTTGAAAGTTAAACCCCTTGTCTTTGACGATAAGATGAAAATATTAGAGAAAAACGATTAGAAGATGAAGATTTTGAAGAAGTTGCATGTAGCTTGGTCTTTTTAAGGACTCTCGTTTAATTGTTCCTCGAAAATTAAAGACAATATCTTCCGTTTTCAATATTATGTTTTCAACATTAGTTAAATCTTCGAAAGTAAATTATCCCTTTTCAATGACTTTTATAGGGAGTCTGCAGGAAGGACTCACTCGATTTTTCGTATTTTTAACGATTAACTGGAAAGATAAAACAAGATTTCAAATTCTTAGCTTGGAGCGTTCAAAAGATATCGTATGTCGAAAAGATATACAATATTTGTATGCGAGCTCCTTGATGAACAGAGTAGTTCTCGTTCAACAGCAAAACGGATCTTAATCTTAGCTCAAAACTATAATACTTCGTATAAAATTTAGACTTTCTAGCCCAACGATTTCTCTAGTTATACAGTTGCGAACAAAACATTTGCAACTGATACTAGTAATTATTTAATTGAATGTTCAATTTTCTTTGGAAATAATAATTCAAAAGTCTTGATTTTAATTTATATTATTACTTGAGTGCATTTAGTAAAAAGTTTAACCTTTTCCTGTTCCTTCCACGTATTTCATCTATAGTAGCGTCACTAGATACACTAGAACACTCTCTGCCTATAGTTTGGCAGATTACGTCTAATTCAGTCGTTTCTGTACTAGAAATTGCAATTGAACGTCACAAAAATCGCCTGTTTATGACTTAATGTACCTATTAGTTCGTCTGTTGTGTACTACTGAACATTGTATCAAATTGCGTTTTTGAAGTGTGTTAGTGCGAATAATTTGAATTTATGAGTCGGAAAACAATTCTAGTATTTACTTGTTTTTCTTTGGTATGGAAGTGTGTGTACTCGAAATTGTTGTTTTTAATTTGAAATTTCCGTAATTTACAATTTTGCAGCGATAAGTCAATCATTTCGAATGTTTATAAGGCAAAATCCTATAGACATAAATAAAATTTAAATTTACTGGTTTTAGGTACGCATCTCCCAAACCCTGAGGCTGCTTTGGTATGAGTGCGTATACAGTAACCCCAATCTATAGTTAGTTCACTTGATGACTGCTGTATGATCTATTTAAATTTACCAAACGCGTTAGCGCTTATGCGTTTGCAGATTTGTCAGCGGGATATATCGTGCAGATTAGGCTTATTCTTGACCTTCTTTTGAACTTCATATAAAATATTAATAACATTATAATCGCTTTGTATGATTTTTTTATTAAATTGTTTACGTTTTAATCACATCACTGATTCACCAAGAAAGAATTATTTTTCTAGAAATTATAGGTACTATACTATATAATTCCTGAGAATGGAATTTTTCATAAATTTAGAGAATTTTAAGGTTGTTTGCTTGTTTTTCGGCGTCATAGGAGTTTGTGGTGTAAAACACCAAGCCCGACTGGGATCAATCGCTGTCCTGGCTACTGCAATTGGGGATAATACAGTTGAACAAGCGTCACCGGAGAAGACAGTTTAAAACTGTGTTGGACTAGGTCCGAAGAAGCAGTTTCGTCATCGGATGAAACTGACTCATCAGAGAGTGTATCACGCCTACTATCCGAAAAACCTATGTTGGTGCTTCTCACCAGAAACTCTTCTGACACCGAAAAACAACCAAATAATTCTTAAGAACTTCAACTTCCTCTTCAATCAGTTGCATATTTAGACATTAACAGCGCAAGTAGCTAAATGTACACACCAAAAACCTGAGAAGTCTCTATAGTTTTTCCAATTATTTTTTGGTAATATGTAGTTCCTTTCTGCTAAATACTGGTGAATATAATTCCATCCTATCTAAATAAAGAAAACATCTCAGAGTTGTAGGAAAAAATTTCCATAGTATACTAAATATTAACCTGATCACTGTTGGCTCAATTGGCAGGAACAACTGCGACAGTTAATTTCCGTAAATTCTACAATCTATTATATAGTATGTATTTTATTTCATTGGTATTTATGGTACAGTATCTACTGTTTTTACCCAGATTGTCGAAAAATCACGAAATTCCTGCAACAAAGTACCAAAACCAACTTACTTGCTCAAGAGCCTGTCAAATTCTAAGGACCGTTACTGATCTTTATGCATACCTAAAAACTTATTACCTATATGAAGATATGCTACTAGAGTAATTAAAACGAAAAATAAGGCCAACAGTCGGGGCGCAACTAGTATGTACGCAACTGTACAAGAAACCTGCGATAGTGAATTGTCGCTATGTGGCGTTAACTGACAATGAATAATCAGATGAACCGATCACGCATGATTCTTGAACTTGAAGTGGCGAGATGTTTCTTTATAAAGAGTTTTATCTACAATCCATAAATATCTTTACCGAAAATCAGGCTAGAATGCTTTGTATTAGGTTATGATACTTTATCTGCCGATATTATTCGATACAGAAGTTATGAAAAGGTATTTCTTTATCAGAATAACAGTATCGATGAATTAATAAATCGTTGTCTTTATATAATAGGTCTGAATTTAACTATCGATGGGTTAAGTTACTTTGCGCCTGGTTGTACGGGATACGACCAGGTTCACTACCTATGAAGTTGAATATTTTAAAAACCATATTATACGTATACTCTTCATTCTTCTTCACTCTTTTTTTACAGCCATAAAATTATAGAGGATTAGATTAAGCTTAATACATTATATTCTGCAGATTACAGATTACTTAAAATGTATATTATAAGTCGACAAGATAATGATTCTACGAATCAAAGTTTGATAAAAAAAATGTATAATCAATCAAACTATATATATGTTATCTAATAAATAATAATAATAATCAATGGCGCAACAGCCCAAATCGGGCCTAGGCCTTGAAGTAATGCTAGAGTTACTTCATTGCGAGACCAACGGAACACTAGGAGGTGAAGTGGTCAGCTACACGCTCGTCCGTGATTATTACCCCGATTTTAACTCAGGTACTCATTTACAGCTGAGTGAACTGGTAGTCCGGCACCCAATACCATTTTCGAAAATTACTTGTCTCCAAGCAAATTCGAACCTGGTACCAGGTGCGCCGAAGGCAAGTGCTCTAACCACTAAGCCACCCAGACTACTTACCTACATACATTGGTTATACATTATACATACATTGGTTATTTTAAAATCCAACCCAAAATTTATTAACTTAAAATCGGTATCTTAATACTTTTTTACATATGGGTATTTGACTAAAAAGCATATTAGTGAGATTTGTATAAATTAGAACTTTACAATTTAAAATTTAAATTTCTGACAATCTTCTTATTTTTTCTTCGTATTTTAAATGTGACATTTTCATATTATGAACAATGTTTGGTAAATTTTCATCAAGTTAAAATTATGTGCATGTAGGTATAGTTATTAAGTTAAAGTTATTGGTAAGCCTCCATTTTTGATAAATATTCAAAACTCTGCATTCAAATTAAAAACCTGCTTAATTTTTGCTGACGAAGTAAATTAATTCTTTCAAAATTGTTTATTGTGTTACCCTTAGGGCTGTACCTACGATGTTACTTTCTAACTCGAAATTTAACTGACAGATTCTCATACAAAAATTCAAGTTAAAGTGCCAGTTAGAGTTTAACTGAAGATTGTAATAATGGCCCTTAGTGTAATATAATATAACAAGCTTATGCTATTCTTAAAATAGTGGAAGTCAGATAGTCGTCTTTACAGCCAAGTTTAATATATTTAGCTACCGAAGTAAATTCGTATCATTAATCGTATTTTAGAATCTGAAGAGATTTTCTTACTATTGAAACATACAGAATCAGTTGGAAAGAAAATTGCATACAAATTTTTAAATAATAGGCGATTCATTTAAAGTTTCACAAGTGTGGTAGTGTATTTGTTTACACTAGTCTCGAGGAAAAATGTTAAAATTTTTATAAGATAAAATATCATGTAAAATTTACGTAATGCAACTAACAAAATGATATCTAAATATGGATACGATTATGCATCCATAGTGTAATTCCTCATTTCATGATAAGCTTAGGTTTAGTGGATCATTCAAGTTCTTAAGTTTACAAAATCTGCTTAGGGATTTTCTGATATGACGAGATGGTGCAATTTTGAAAACAGCAATTTCAAGAAAAGTTTAATTTATACATGGCGATACAAAATTTCAATGCATGGCAGATATTTCAAAGTGCACTGCAATACTTTCGGCATGGCACTTACTGGCTAGAGAACTACAAAGGACTCTTTTTCACGGATCGGTATGCGCGTTACCATACGTAACTACTGCGCTGAAATTGCCTTTGCCAAGGCAAATATGTTGATCATATTGAACAGCACTCAATTTGGTTACCGTTTAACTGTATTTACCTTTTAACTTTATGTACCTTTTAAACTCTTTATCTTGTAAATGGTAGTTTGACCATAGAAAATTAAGTTTAGATCTTTTAAGAGTACTGCATACAAAAAAGGACTGCAGAATATTTCGAAGTAACACGCCAAACCTACTCACAAAGTATACTATCGCAAATAATTTCTTAAGCCAAGAAATTCGTGATACGACGCCAATCTAATTAAGGCCTAAAGTTTTACGAAAGACGAATTTCACAAATTATATGCATATCCGATTTAAAAATTGTTTTAAACTTTACGTAACTACAGAGAAAGTAAATAGCAAAAGAACGTGAACTAATTTATCTTTTCCCCTTCTTCTTCTTCTTTTGTGCTTCGGGCCAAATGAATCCTCGAGATTTAAGAACGTCCTACAGTTAAAAATAGTTAATATTTAAAAGCATCCAGTTCTTGCAAATAACTTGCTACGTACTTGTACATTGTGACAGACAAAGTATGCATTTTCCATTGCCGCTTCATTAAAAATATCGCCCTGGAATTTACTTCCTTTACTTTTAGATGAAGTTTTCTTTTTACTTTTCTTCTTTTCAGTACTTCCCGTTGAATCCTTACTGTTTCGTTTTTTCTTTCCTTTTCCAGCCATTATTAAGATAAATACTAAATACTGATAATTGCGTATATCGATTAAACAAAGCTCAGGTAAGCGATAAAGAAACGATTGTCATAGTAACTAATATAGTAGGTTTTCGGTAAATTTCGTATAAGTTTGATATTTATTAGTAGAGATGGCGCCGATGGCAGTTAAAAGAAGGCTATATTAGATAAAATTATCAAATTTATATATAAGGAAATAAGTTGGATATTACTCGTTGACGCACTATGTATGCACGTTATTGGGTGATACACTGGTGATATTGACGATATTATGATTTGTATAAGTATACAGTGTATCCATGGTACTAGGCCCAGTAGATCTCAAGCAGAGAATGCGGGTGTAGCGGGTAATGGTGGGAAGGGGTAGAAAGGAAAAAATTCGGACTTATTTTTCTCAAAAATCACCAAGAGTTGCTAAGTGTTAATCGATTTTAGCGATAATACTGAAGTTATTGATTTTATTTTGTTCTAATTGTTGGTGGAACACCTATAGCACGCAACGTAAACCGTAATCAGTATATCAATAGAGTTCTGATGTAAAAGTTTATGTTTATTTATCAGAACTTTGATTAAGATGCGCCTCCAGCTCCTGGCAGATTTTTGTTTATTAGAGAAATAAATGAACTGCATAGTGCATTTAAACAAAGATCTGAATTTCAAACGATATCATATCTTTTTATGACATATCTTTGTTTTTAGCTTTCTAGCGAATATATAGCATCTTCCTAGAGAGAAAAGTGACTAAACTTCGCCAATTTTATATAATAATTTTACTTGCACATGCATGCGTGCTGTTAATCTTCAATCTTCGGAAAATTCAATCGGATCCACGACTGGCATTGTTACAGCAAAATGGCATTGTTGCAGTGGTGCACCCACAACTTTATGTACATATACCAACATTTGTATAGTCGTAGCATGCGGTTAAAAACTTGTTTCCACACAGAATTACCTATAGGTCGAATACAAAGGCTCCGACAGTTATTATATTGTTATTTGAATTTCACGAGTACCAGCACGTTTACTGCAAGCCAATGCACAGCGAATACTTGGAGAAACTAGTACTGGTTATTTTTTTCAAACCCATGTATGAACTATACAAGTAAATAATAATGTAAGTAGGTGACGTTGTGGACTAATTTAATTGTAAAAATTAAATCCTACAATTCATTCCTACAATCGTCAGTTACATTCTAACTGGAACTTTAACTGACATATTTTCATATAAAACTTGTAGTTAAAGTTCCGGTTAGAATTTAATCAAACTCAAACTCAAACAATATTTATTTATAATAATTCACAATGCATTAACAGAACAATAATGTTTTAGAGATTAGACTTATCATCTTAACAGCTAAGTTGTAAAATTTATAGCACTTAGGCAATGAGGAAAAGAAATAATTGAATTATGTATTATAATTTGCCAAGGAAAAGTAAAGAGCAAAAACCTTGCCTGATGGTTAGAATTTAACTGACGATCGTAGGAACGGGCGTGAATGTTTCACCGTGGAAATTTTTAGGGACTCCCGGATAGTTGCTTGTGAGCACCTACCATCTTTCTTAAGCAATCCATTGCAGAAACTTTTTGGAATTGGTTATAATTTCACTTTACAAGCCCTTAGAAATAATAAGTTTAATTTCTTTTAATGGGAAGTTTGGGTGGATCGGTAATTTTTTTGGGGGGTGAAGGAATTTTTTTTTGTTTGTACCTACATATATATATATCATTAACCGCTTACGATAGGAAATTCAAACGTGGAACCTATACAGATCTTAGAAAGTGAAACCATTTGGTTTTTGTATAATTATATTAGTATGGGGTTAGGGTAGAGATGGGTCGTTCACGAGTAAACTGTTCCAAAAGAACACTTCATTGATGTAAGTAAGTGAAGTAACTCACTCCTTTTGATGAACTGCAGTTCCATTGGATACGTGACAAAAAACTTTACCGGCCTTTTTTTTCTTCATTGGTCATCATCTTCTAGATTGACTGACCTTTTTGGCTTTTTTTCGTCACCATCTTCTAGATGGACTGACCTGTTGGTTTTTGGTTCATCTCCGAGATGAATCGATTTTTTATTTTTATTTATCATCTCTGAGATCTCCTGACCTTTATTTTTTTCGGTCATCATCCTCTAGATGTATATAGGTACTTCCCTTGTTTTTGCTCATCATCTTCTCCCCTCATGTTGAACTTTGAATGAACTAAAAGAACGAACTAGCGAGCGAACGAAGGAACGAAAACGAAGGAACGATAGGACAAAGATTTCCGGAACTGCCTCACTGAACTTGTTCATTAATGTGAGTGACTCGGAATGAAGTACCTACGGGTTTGGTAAGTTAGTGATAATACTGCAACCTCGAGAAAATTATCTATTTAGGACAGGTTGGCCGTATATTTTAACAGTAAACCTTCTATTTAATTATACTCTTATAGATGATATCTGTACATTATTATAAGTTTAAACCACCTGAAATTCTGGTAACGTATAAAGTAGGGCCTCGAAAGAACAAAGTTATATACATTTTAGTATTATAGATACCAACAATTTTAAATCTGCTTAATGTACGAACACACCATAATTCAAGAGCATTTTGACTTAGAATCTTGGAATTCGTAATCCAGATTCTTGGGCAAAATCGGAAGGCTTCGTTAATGGGCAAAATCATCCTATTTCTTTTTAAAAATGTCTTCGCTAAAAATTACTGAACTCAATATAACTCACGATATCGTTCTGCCATGAATTCGAAATCTTAAAATGTACAGAGAAATTCCAGTGCTTCGCGAAAATCGCCGTAAGAATTATAAAAACACGTTTTCAGCAATTTATAACTTCAAAATGCTTTTAGTATTTCAGATAAAAAAATTAATATGAAGAAAATCTAGTGAGTCCTTCGCAAAAGCTACAATAATACAAATTTTAAGGAAATGAATTTTCAGTTAAATGTAATTCCGCATTTTCACATGTGTCTTCATGTGCATTGTGCATGTGCGATGATCGCGAATGTCTAGGCACATATGGAAATGTTTCAGGTAAATCCCTTTGATGTGCCTCAAAAATGCCTTCGAAGCAAATGTTCAATGCGAATGTTTTTGTGCAGTAGTGGGGGTCGATTTCATGTGCACACTAACGCGAATGTGCCGTTTTCGCATATGCATACGCGCTAATGTGCATCATGCAATGCATATCAAGGCACATGTGGAAACGCGGTATTAGATTGAGTTTTGAGCAAAATCCTATTATCATTTCTTCTAAAAAAAAACTCCTTAGAACACGCAGTGGCGAATCAAAACCTTGCTGAGGGAGGGGGCGGAAATTGATTTGATTTGGTTATTTTGTTTGATCAAGTTCTCTAGGAGTTTAGCTACATACACTGCAACTAGCAAAAAAAGGGTCACTAAATGACGGGTTCATATTGTTTTCATCTTATTACTGCCTACGCAATATGTTGTTTTTTTACCACGGTTCTGTTCTGTACTTCGCATTGCATCGCAAAATTGCTAATGCTAATGCTAATTACAGTCTACATTGCAGTGGAGTAAAAAAATTCGAGAACGGTTTAAGTAGGTATGTGTGCTTAGAAAATTCAGTATAGTTCTAAAGGGTGGGACCCTTGTATCCGCCAATGAACCCATGACAAATTACCGGAACTAAATTCCGAGTTGTTTAGAATCAGTGAATACACTCGTAAAATATATTTAATATATAATATTATTGTTTTATTTAATGTTCTTAATTCTTGTACGGAGAAATCCTTTTAAATATGCATAGAAACTACAATACACGTCAATGCTTAAAATTCTATGTTAGTGTTAAAAATATCCATGGACATTTTTGTGAATCTACTGTGGTTTTTAGCCAACTTTTCAACTATTTTTTTATTATTCTACTATTGCAAATTTAAGGATATATCAATCCAAGCTCACCAGGGATAACCGAACGATTTAAATGAATAGCAAACATATCCGAATAATATTTACCCTGCAACTTCTTTTCGGTCTCCCAAAACTTTTGTAATTCCGTAAAGTATTTGTCCAGGATGAACACTTTGGAAAGGCCTAAAGTTGCCATGTTGTGATATTTTAAAACGCGGTATATATAAAGACACTATACTTTTTAAATAGCAACACTGTCGAACCAATTCTTTAATTTTAACACACACACATGCACAATTTTCCTTAATTTTTTTTTTTTAATTCAAAATTTTTTCGTCGGTGGGTTAAATTTTATCGAAAGGCAACAAAACAAAGAACAGCACCATGTTACCGAACGGTATACCAAATAGCTTTTGTTTTTGAATTTTATTTTTCGACTAGTTCACTTTAGCACAATTATAAACGTTAGCACATGAACATAACAGGAATTCGGTGCTAGGCACAACTTATTATCTCTGTTTTCTGTTAATTTAAATTATTACCCACAATTAAATAGAGAACAATCCGAAGTTTAGTCATTTTTTTTGGATTAATTACATTAAAACATCGAATCGAATAAACTATCCACGGCAACAAAAATCTCCAAACTGAAACTCTCAGTGTCGAAGGTAAGCAAAGCTACGTTTTCCTCTCTTTCGTGTGTAGTGAAGATTTGTACAGGTACAGGTACAGGTATTTCCTTTGCAATATCTTACAGCCATGCCACCCGTCCCGTGCCATTAACTATTGTATTTGTACCTCTCGAGCCGCCGACGATCTCACGTTTAAAATACAAGAAGTCTACTTCACGGATCGGTTCTCATTTCTTCAGGCCAGTCTCCCATCTCCGCTGGAGCTGGAGTTCAGTTCGAATTCAAACTTACGTCTTGCTTTAAATTCACCTTTTTTTGATACCTGTCTTGCGTCTTGTCTTGAACCGTGAGCCACCATTACCGCAGTAGTGGTGCATGTTAAAGCAATTGGAGATCAAGAGGAAGAGATTCTTTGTGTTAGCCCAAAACAACTATGGCGTTATGTCTAGGGCTCAATGCAGAGGTGTCTCTAGATTTTCTTTTTACCTGGTCCATCCGCGGATCGTGGCCACATAAGACGGTTCATTCTTATATGGATCACAATCTTTAGTATGTGTTTCAGTTCAACAACAAAAGACTAACCGAAAAAGGGATCGTGGTAAAACCTAGCCGACAAAAAAATTAAAATTATAACAGGTAGAAACAGCTCTACCATCTCTGTCATACTTTAATCGGACGTCATCAATGACTGGTATTTCAAATATGTATTCATATTTGCTTCCAAACTTCAGTAGAATATTTTGCTGAAAGATTTGCCATTAAAATTATTTACTTATTATATGAGATTGTGACACACTTTTTGGATTAACAAACTTTAAACGTAGGTACTTGCATACGTAATAACATTCCTACATAAATATATACAACACACTATTTCTGTACATACGTACTTGTTTGTTAAGAGACTGTAGATATAAAATATTCGAAATTATAAAGTATCAATCAAACAAATTATATTTTCTCTGAGAGAGAGGTTGGACAACCTTCCTCTAATTTCATAGGTACAGTTGAATGCACATGTATAAAGAATTTATCGGACTAATTAGCCGACAAAATATTACCTTAATAAATAAATAAATTACAGGAAGTATAATATGAAATAGTACAAGGAATATGATGCGACAACTTCACACAACTGAAAATTAATTTAGAAAATTATTAAAGGGACGATAGCATCACTATGTTCAGATAAAACTTTGTGAACAAAATTTGGCATTGCAAATTTGATCAATACTTTAGTTGTCTTATGACCAATCAATATCTTTTTAGCTTTTATGTACAAAAATACATTAACCATACCACAGTAGATAGATTGGAAATAGGGGATAGTGTGGTTAACCGTTGTCACTGAAGCCACAGTTGGGCCTACCATAGTACCATTTTTAATAACAAGCTCAACTTTACCGATTCATTTTCGAAAATATTCCACAATCAAATATTTTAAACAATTAAAAATGTAGGTACATCATTAAGAGTTAGTTGTTTTTTTCCGGTGTCAGTGGAGTGAAACTCCAACACGAAATCCCCAACTGTTGCTTAATCACCGTCCCTGAGGACATGAAAAATTTGGAAAGAACTTCACTGGAGAGGCCAGTTTTCAATAAGATTGTGTTGGACTAGGTCCGAAGGAGCTGTTTCGTCATCGGAAGGCATAGACTCGTCAGAGAGTGTATTCTAGCCAACTATCCGAAACACCCTGACAGCTGGTGGGATCGCTGAGGCAAATTCTAGCAACATCCCACTCCAAGTTCATTATTGCGAATAATGTAATAGCCGAGAAAGGCGTAGTTACATCATTTAACTTTATTGTTACAGATTTGAAAAGCATATTGTTACCCTGAAAAATGTTTTTTTTTCCATTTTTCATGACAAAAAAAGCAAAGAAAAAAAAATTCAGTCCGTTTTTACGCCGTTTTTCCTATAGGTAGGTATATAGAACGATTTATTTTAGAAAGTTGAAACTTATCTATTTCTACTAGAAAAGTAATTTAAAAAAAATCGAATATCAATTGACAAAAAAATAGTGAAATAATGAAAACTGATCAGCGAATTATATGCATTTATTTTCATGAATTTTTCATATCTCTAAGGTTTCATAAAATATTGAATTATAATTTTTTCTACCGATTCGCATCATAAATGCCAAAAAAGTGTTTTCAGGATTTTTTAAGATTCGACCGCTAGAGGATGTAAATGGTTTGTATTCATTTTCACGAATTCATCCCTCAGGTATGATTAGATATCGAAAATCTTTTCTCTTTTAATCGCCTAAAACTTTTTTCAACCCCTAAGATGGTATAAGAGTAGAAAATGTTTTCACAAATTCCGTCATATCACTTCGGAGAGATTCTTATCTCGAATTGATTTTTCGTCCTCGCAATTTTTTTGTGTCTGAAAAGTTCTTTCAGGATTTTTGGATAATCAGCTCCCAAGTGACTGTAAGGGGTTGCATACTTTTTCAAAATTTTCACCATATCTCTGAGGTTTGATAAGATATTATTTTGGCTTTAACTTTTTCAGAATTTTTCTAAAATAACCTACAAATTAATTTTCGAATTTTCTGATATCTTCTAAGGTTGTATAAAGTGGTTGCATACCTTTTCATAATTCCTACATAATTGTTAGATCTGATGAGATATCGAATTGGATTTTATTTACAAAGGTTTCATACATAATCGCCCAAAAATGAATGTCAGGATTACTAGATATTTCATCCCTAAGGGGGTGTAAAGGAGTGAATTCTTGTCTACATATTACTTAGGTTTGGTGAGATATCAGAATGATTTTTAATTCAACAGATTTTTTTATATTAACGCCTAAAAAATGTTTGTCATTAACGTTTGCATGAAAACATTTGCTGAATCAAATGCTGAATAACAATTTGCATTTGCTAGTGCTCCTGCAAGCCCTGATGCCAGTGCTAACGAAGTGCTTATGAAATGAAAACAGTTTGACAGTTTTTTTCGATCCTAGATTTAAGTATTTATTCCTTTAAAATCAACATGTAAAGCATACTCATATTGTCGGGGTATGTTGGTTTTGAATCATTCAGTCATTTATTAATTATATGTTATTAACTTTGATCTGCAGTAGGCAGATATTTTCGAATTTCGTTGTTTTCATATAAGACACACAAGTGTCAAGAATTTCCTAAGCTAATCTTGTTAAACTAGTTTTAAGATTATCATTGTGATTATTATTTTTCGACAATAAAAAACTTGAACTTGACAGTTTTTTTCGCTCGCTCCTAAGGTTTAAAATAAACTGTAACCGCTGTATTCACTTCAGAATTAATGCAACACATCCGAGATTCATACCATACGCTAATCTAAGAAAGTATTGCCCTGAAACAACTAATGAATGGTTTCTGACTTTGCTAAAACTCACCTAAATATATGCATATTATAGCCTAATAAGTGAATACCCAAAAGTGCTAATACTGACGGATGTGATGATGTACATCCCCCTGTCAATAGTCCTTCCATAAACTTTCCATGGGGGCCAGAAAACTGAATACATACTTGAATTTTGCAGTAATGCAAAAAAAATTTAAACTACAATATCTCCTAAACAAATTACGCCAGGAAGATACAATTTTTTTCCTGTACATGGAATCATAAGAGAAGTCTACTGAAAGTAAACTTTTCGAGAGGGGAGGTGAAGCACGAAAGTGGGGGAAATTACCCAAAAAAAATTATTTTTATATCTCAAAAACCGTAGTAGATATCATGTTTAAAATTTTAGAAGAGTTGGAGTCAGTTGGGAAAACAATTCTGTGTCTGTAGGTGTTGGTGTGATGATGAAAGGGGGTAGAACGGAAAATAACCAAATTTTTCTTTCTCGAAAACGGTAATGAAGAGACAGCTAAAAATTTAATATTATATACAATATCTATAGAGACAAAATAGAAAAATAAATTTTCGATAGCGGTAGTAAGGTACAGTGGTGAGGGGTAATTTTTAATATCTCAGAAATAGATTATACCAGAAAGTTGAAAATTAGTACATATATGAGCCGTTTTTTTTTAAATGGAATAAGTCCATCGGATAAAAAAAAATTGAATTTTTAATTATTGTTTTTGACATTAAGATTTAAATTTTAATAAAGTCAATACCAATAAAAATATGGACTTATGTTCATTTTTGCTTCTATTTCTTATAAATTGTTATTTTTGAAAGTGGAATAAGTCCATTAGGACCTAAAAACAATCGTTTATTTTCTTTAACAATTCTTACAATTATTATTGCATAATAAAATTTAACAGTTAATACATCACTCGAATTATATTAGAAACCCGTAAAACCCGAAATATTCCAATGTATGAAAAAATGGACTTATTATCCTTTCAAATACAACGGCTCATATATATGTAGGTGTGCAGATGCGCTACTAGAGTAATTAAAGCAAAAAAAAAGTTTAGATTTTTATTGGCGGTCAGAGGTTGAGTAAGAAATGTGTAGTTACGTGAAATCCATACTTTCAAGAACTTCGTTAAAATTTTTAAACATATCGAGCCATTTTACTTCTGGGGGGGGGGGGGGGCTCTTTATACAGGCGCCTATAGAAACATTCATCTAAATTTTTTGATATCCAACCCCTAACGGGATATAATGCGGCTAAGTACATATTCACGAATTCCTATATATTTCTTAACCAGGAAACTATATGGAACGTTATTTTTGTCAGTTGCATGGTAACCTACATCGCTTCTCAATATTAAACGCGTCCCGGACACCTACTCATAAAATAATAAAATTGCGCCCAACTTGTTGGTCGGTTTCTTTATTTTGCGAAAACCGAGACAAAAGATGTTTTGGCGTAGTTCTTTTGTTTCGCTTTTGCTCTCACACTTATTTGTTTCGTTCTTGTAATTTAGAAATTATTTCTTATTTTGCTGTAGTCAAATCTGTTTTATCTTATCGGATAAGGTTTCATTTGATTCAGTAGGAACACTGGGTAAACTTCTTCATTGTTGCAATTTTCTGAACTGAGGGATGTGACTACCAACCTAAAAACATTTACGGCAAAAGAACCTTCTTTTTGATTTTTTAGGTTGGTAGTCCAGTAACAGACTGTGCTTCATTTTAACCGTAACCCGAATTATACTCTATTGAAGTAATGAATTTAGTTTTTTGACGATATTTGAACATTAACCCTGTCTTTGACCTCGAATAAAGTTGAACTCAGACTGTTTGTAGATCTTAAACAAGTAATCATTATATAAATTTAAATTTTTTTTAATCATATGTACCTATATTATAGGTATATTAATCATTTGCCTTTTGCGGGGAGCTAATCCTGCTGTAGCAGTACAGTATAATCGCGCTAATGTGAACCTTCGATAATGTGGTTTTTCCAGTAAAGTGAACAAGCATTTTTATCTTAAATATCTCTTGTAATGTGCACGATGGTATTTTTAGCGCCTCTATCATGTGAACATGGTTATCTTTAAAGTAGCACTTTGTTTACAAAGTTATGGGAATTGATATATATTACGAACAAATGTAAAACAAGATCTAAAATCGTCAAAAAAGCGTTCAACACTATCCGACAATCCAAAATAACAAATTTTTTAAACCTTCATCTCCAGAATAGAATAGCATTTTCCTTTATCATTTTCAGAATTATTACAAATAGCTTTGGTTTTCGAAAAATATAAATGGATTTTTGTTTTATGCTTAATGTACATAATACTGTTTTTTGAAATTTTATTTTTTTCAATATAATGTATATATAAAGTCATGTATTTTTCGTCTCCAATAATGTGAACACCTCCAAAATGTGAAATCAGTTATTTTTAATTAGGTTCACATTATCATATTACATTATTTGAATTAATCCATTCGGATGCACTACAAAAAGAGTAAGACTTACCATACAACATCTACGTGCGTGATCTTATTTCGTCTGATAGGAAAACGACCTTCATCGATCGCACAATTCCAGAACCAAAAAATAATTTCCTTAAAGGTGAGTATTATACGAGTGAGTAATATGTAGTTTATAATATATGCACCTTTTTATTTGGGATGTGTATTATAGGTACATGTCGATACGATTAGGTCAGCATTCGATTGAAACCGTCGTCGTAGGTGATGTGAGTTGTGCTAGTTACTGTTTTTTAGGAGAATAGTTTAGAAAGGTTACTGAGGTTCAGATCAATTATTGCGGGTGTAAACAGAGAAGTTCGTTTTTAAATTTGATCGGCAAATGGACGCACTGAGACACTGCACTACTATACGGTTCTCTCTAATCTCGAATCGAAACCTGAACCGAGATCATTTACAGAAATGGACCGCAAAGCGCGAGATTCGACTCGGCTGACACAAATATTTCTTCGAGATGCGGTTAAGCGGTTTTGTGACTATTTTGCGACATCAACTGCGACGGTTCTACTGCAGCAAGACTTTCGCAAGTGACAGAAGCTGCGATGTGTTCCACCGGTCATTGGATGCAAGTGGACAAGTTTTCGGACTTGCGATTCCTTTTGCTTTGTTATTTCTGCGCCATTCAATGTCCGTATGTTTGCTACTACATAAGATTAAGATTGCCATGACTTGGGTGGATCGAGGTGAATAATGAGCTAAACTGTTTACGGTTGGGAGTTGGAGGATCAACAGTGACGAGGTACAGCGATTCGATATGTGCCCAGAGCCAACAACAAATGAAAAACTGGTTCGGTTTGATTTGCGATATTAACCGTGAAGCAGACGCGTATGCGTCTCTTGTCCGACGTGTCCTAAAAACTAAACGGCCGTTTACTGTTTAGAAGCTGTTGTGAATGCGAATTGGGCACAAATATGACACGTATGTACATATGTGCATATCCGTGCATTTATGTACCTAACTTTATACGTGAAAGTGTATACCTATATGGTTTTACTAATTTGTAATCCTCTTTGTGAATTAATCCAATCCGAAGAGTTTGTCACGCATAGAACAAAGCCATGGACGAAGAAAAGTTGTGCTGTGTTCCTATTGAATAACCCTAGGATCCAAACGTTGCTCGTTCGTGAACTTCACCATGATAAAAATGTAAACCTTGACTGTCGTTTTGAAATTAACAGACCACCAAAAAATTTTAAGGGTTTCTATTAAAATACAAACTTATTATGAACTATACCTATTGAATAGCCCTTTATTAGCACATAGACGTAAAAGCGAATTCGATATGATTAAACCTGAAAGAATCGTGAAAATTTGAACAATACGTTACATACCCGAGGGAATTGTATACCAAAAAATGCTTAAATCGGGTTGAATATCGAAAAATTTTGAAAAATATTTCTAGGCTCTTATATAAAAAAACCTGTGGAAGTAAAAAATTTATATCTCGACATGCCCAAAAGATGTAACAAAATTCGTGAAAATGTTTGAAAAAAGAATCCCTTTTCACGTAAAACGTGAACGTGATACATCCCCCGTTTAAGTATGATAGCTCCTGGAACCTTACACCATTTCATAGATTTTATAAAGTTTTTTTATGTAACATAGCTTTCCCTTATCGATATCAGCAAGGTCATCAAGGAAATAAGTGCCGAGGATCCTTCTTCTCGATCCCGGAATATTGGAAAGGACGTGGAAGATTGACTTTTCCACTTCTGGGTAACCATAGCCACGACTGAGATCATTTGCCTCGGCTCTAGGAGTGCTCTGTGAGCACTTCGATTAGTGGCTAGAATCCTTTCGCCTCAGGCTCAGGATGTACTTCCTTTTTCAGTGATGATATTCAAGCCAAAGTGTTCTTGATATTGAGTATGTAAAGGGTTTTCCAATAAGGACTTGACAACTTTTTTTCAAAATAATATAATTTAGTTTGCAGACGTTGTTCCTTCGTGTACTTTACCATGATAAAAATGTTAAGCTTACTGAATAAATTGACAGTGACAGTTCGATGATTAGTGAAAGGGTGCGTTCACAAATTGAATTCAAAGTGGTCAAGTCCTTATTGGAAAACCCTTTAGTTAGGCTTGAGCTTGACGATCAATTGCCTGCCCACTGCAGGCATAGTGAGTCGATAGACTGTTTTATGGATCCGATGGGAATAGCAATGTGCCAGTCCTCCACTAGTGAGCTTAGGCTTACGCCTTCTCGAGCGAGTTCATCAGGTTGCTCATTTAACTGGATTCGACAGTGGCCTAGCACCCAACAGAGAGTGTTCGAATGTAAAGAAATAAAACCTTTCAACAAGCTGATAACTTTCATAAACCTAAATGTAAATACCAAGGGCAGGCATGTATTTATAAGGGCGAGTCCACTACACCAATTTTTTAGAAGCTGCATATATAATAATTAAATTGAACCGATTGCTGATTACTTACCTGTAGAAGACGTGATACTACCAAGCCTTTTATTTCTTATGGGTAGAGTATAAATCGCTGAAGCTTGTGTGAATCTCTGCATTTTGGATACCGTATCAGTACTTGGTTTGGGAGATGCATTGCTCAGAACCTTGTCATCTATTGAGCTTTGAGCCTTTGACAATTGCTGAGACTGTTGCGGTGATATTGTAGAACTGCAAATAGACGAATTAAATAAAATGATGTATTTCCTGAAAATAGTTTTTATTACCTAACTGCTTTATGGTATTTACAGAAGAAATCTGATCGAATTCTGTGCCGCCATAAGAACAACTCACATTCACGTAATACATCAGTGCCGTTGGTGGAATTATAGTTTTCTTTAGCTTGGTTTTGTTTATTAGGTAAGTTGAAAGGCATTACATAATTTCCAAAATAATCCGGAATATTGTTGAAGAAATCCGAAGTATTTTCGTAACTCGTTATTGAATCTCTTCGCGGCGAATAGTCTTTAGTTTTACTTTCGCTTTCATTTTTTAAACGTTCTGCATCTATGATTTTAATTCCCTTTTTGGTAATAGTCTTCGTATTGCTTCTATTTAGATACGACACTGTACTATGGCTCTTGGCCTCTTCATAGATTTGATCAGGCAGCAACATGTCACCATGGTTAAACCAATTTTGTTATACTTGTATCGTAGTAGCTTGAAAAATGAAGACAAAATTTAATACTTTGTTAATAATAAATGAAAAGAAATATAAGAGAAATTACGAATTATTATCAAGGATAAAAAGAACAAGTCTTATTCGGAAGGTTTAAAAAGTATTGAAAGCATGAAAAACATATGTAATTACTGAAATAAGGCTATCAGCGCAATAGTAGCCTAACCCACCAGCAAAATTATTGGATATAGATGCAATATTTTTTCCATAACATTTTATACAAATGTTCGACAATAATAAGATTTTCTGCCATCTTCCCCAGTATATAAAACTATTTTTTATATTAATCTAATGCCAACAGAATGCAAGTATAGATTCTAGAAAAATCATATTTTCAGTTTTCATGGTTTTGTGGGTTAGGCCACTGTTGCGCTTATAGCCTCAAATAATCCACGATTAAGTCCACGTTGAACAGCATTGGTATGAAGAAGGGATAAAAGGTTCGAACAAAACACCTACTTCGACCGAAAACTGCGCAGCACAGTTTTAAGAACACAGATGATTGTATGCCGATGCCCACAATAGCAACTTCGACTGCTGCGCAACTGATACGCAATTGCTAACTGTGTAAACATACTAACAAATAACAATTTTTTTTAAATACATACAATATTTTTATTTCGTTCTTATTAGATTTAAGCCTTTCTGCAAAATATTTCGTGAAAAAAAAATTACATTAGGTGTGTTTTTTGCTCCTTTATCCAGTGCAGAGCAGGCTAGAGAAATGCGAAAACAACAACAAACCGCAAGGCGAGAAGAGCAACTACACCACTTCTGGTCCATGAAAAGTTGAAAGCTCAAAGCTTCTACTCTGCTCTAGATAAAGTCGCATGTAGGTATAGATAGTTCAAAACGAACCTCTGAGCTAATTGAGCTAATAAAGGGCTATTCAATAGGCTACCACGTAAAAAAGTTATCGATAGATAAATATTAGAAACCAATAGGTTAAGTTCTGCTCTCGTCTTCTCCACTCATTTCTTTTATCCATTGTGCTAAGGAATTGTGTTGCGACTGCAGAAAAGATTTATTTAGCAGTTCAGTAAGTGATCGGAATTGAACCTTTTGATAAATTGATCTTATCGGAAACTCACAAAGAAAAGGCCAGCGACTTTGAAAAACAAAACACTTGTTGCGTGAACACTGTTAAAACTAATTTCATGATCCCAAGAGTTGCAAGTGTACCATCGCACGGATGGCATCTAAAATTGAAGAGGACGGGTACAGGAATACTTGGCGATTACCGATTATGCCGGGGTTTGATCAGGATCCGGCACAGGTAAGGCATAAGATAAGTGTGCACATTCATTTTCTTGTTTACAAATAGGTAATAATGACACACGCTTTATGATGATATGAAACGTGTTCGGTATTGCCAGTTATCTTACCACTTCGTCGTCCTCTGCGGAACTCTACTGAGCACAAGGCATAGTATCGGTAAGGCCGTAAATAAATTAGGGGAAATGTCGATATGACAAATACCGTCGCTCAATGCCAGCAATTAAAAATTGTTTTTATTAGCGATTACGAGTATCACTTCAGCCCACACACGTTGTTGGTGCCATATTATAGCAATTTGGTTGCCAAGCCAGTGCAGTCTGCAGTGCATGTATTGATGAGTAGGTAAGTACGTATACAGTCTGAACTTTATTATTATCCGCGTCAAAGTTCGGAAAGTGGTTGAAGTGTGGTTTCGATAGAAGTGCTTAAGTAATGGCCACCATTAATGGATCATACCTCTTTGACCGTTTGAAAAAAGCTATTATATTTTTGTATGCATTTTTCTTTTAACCATAATTCCCTCATTTTTGATCGAATCTTAATATGTACCTATATATGTGCCTATGGTTTTTCGGGCAGCTGCTTAGCTCTCCTTTTATTTGCGCCCTTACTAGCGTAAAGGGAATATTTGATTTCTTTTCTTAAAAAATGCATATGTTTTGGCAACTTTTTCAAGATTTGCTTGGCAAACCATCTATTTTGATCTACTCTAGTTCTTAAGTATATAGTAATTCTGTATATTTACCATATATGCCTCTTATTGAATTATAAATAATTAAATGAATTAATATTAATTTTGTTTGTTTTTTCGAGCAGCTTTTAAGATCCCTTTCGTTTGCGCTGTTACTTGCGGAAGTCTGTGAAAAATTTGGGAGGTGGGTGAAGCGTTTTAGACGGAAAATTTTGGTTCTTAGATCTCAGTAATCGCTTAGGCTAGGAGACTGAAACTTGGAATAACAATGCGTCCGAAATGCTTGAAAGCCGAGATCGAGACATTCTAAAATCCATATATCCCAATCGGTTAATATTACGCAATTAAGACTTAATGAACATTTGTAGGTACACTAAAGGAATATATCGAAATTAAATTTTTAAGAGGGGCAGTAACGCAAGGAGGTGTGGGTGGTGCGAAAAAATTTAGATTACGATATCTCACAAACCAATTGCACTAGAAAAATAAAATTCGGTTTTTGTATAAAAAGTGATGAATAAAGTTTGCTATGGTGGGGATAATAATTTTTTTCAAAAATCACTTCTCATATCTCAAGAACAGTGTAAGATGGATGCAGGAAAAAAAATTTTTTTTGAGGTGAGGGTGGAGTTGGGAAAAAGGAAAAAGTACAGATATTTATATCTCAAGAACCTGTAATGATATAAAGCTGACACAGTTATTTTGATTAAAAAAAAATCGAATATCCATTGGCATTGGTCAGAGGGGGGCAAAAAAATTATAAGTGAAAATAGAATGCATATATTTTTACGGCTTTCGTCATATCTACTAGGTCTTCCCAAATACTGAATTCGTTTTTGTTCTACGGATTCTTCATAAGAATACCTAGAAAGTCTTTTCAAGATTTTTTGAAATTCGACCCCTAAGGTGCTGTAAAGTGATTGTATACTTTTTCATGAGTTCTGCCAAATGTCTGAGTTCTGATCAGAAATCGAATTTTTTTTCACTTCCACGGGTTTGTTTAATAATCACCTATTTTTAAGTTTTTTCTATTTCAACTCCTAGACCGCATCTCGAACTATGACAATTATGTAATTCGGCGTAAGTATTCTAGCGCGACCCTATTCTAGCTGCTTTCCGATTTTTTTTAGGTTTTCAGTCACATAGTAACCTACACTGCATCTCAGAATTGAACGCGTTCCGAACTTCTACCGAAAAAATAATAAAGTTGCGCCCAAACTGTTGGCAGATTCTTGTACCTCATCCGATCTAAAACGTATGTTGAAAACTGTGAAAACGTATACAACCCCTTCACACCCACTTGGGAAATGAATATCAGAAAATTTTTTTGTAGACGATTACATAAAAACTCGGTAGAAGTGAAAGTAAATTGAGAATCCCATCAAACCTAAGAGCTATGACGAAAATTGTGAAAACGTATTCAAACTCACTTATACCCACTTGGGGAGTTAAATACCCATCTTTAGTTGACTATAAAGAGCGCCCGTCGATCTAAAAATTAATTGGATGTCTAATCACTCCTAAGAGATATGAAGGAATTCGTGAAAACGTATACAACCCTAATATACCCCTTTAAGGGGGTTAGTGACTTGGATACGAAAAATTTATGGATTTTTTTTATATTTTATTATTTTTCTGCATTCAATTCTTCACAAAATAAAATGAACTGCAGATTTTTCCGATCGGTAAAAGTGCTGAAAAAGTTAATTCAAATTGGGAAAGTTTGGTAAAATTTTGGTACTATTTTTTATTATATTTCAAATGAAAAACAACACATAATCTGATAAAAAACAAAAGAAGGTTTAAAAACAGAACAAATGCCATCTGTGTGATTTGTATTAACAATATGTATAAATAAAAACAATTTAAATTTGGAGAGAAAACCATTTTTTTTGCATTTTTTTCCATAAATGTTCCTTTTTCTCGAAACTGATAACAGATATCAATATTTTTTTGTTTTGCTTAAAGATAGAAACATGTTATTTATACTGAATGAAGGAATTTTCAAAAAGTTGATTCTAAATAATTTCCTGAGAAAAAGGTACATGAATTTGTATGAAAAATCGACAAGTCACTAACCCCCTTTAGGTCTGAAAAGGATAAGTCCTGAAGTCAATTTTTATTCAATTATATATATCAGAAGCCTGCGGGAGTAAAAAGTTGTTCGATGTCTGATCAGCCCTGAAGCGGATATGGCTGAATCCGTGGAAATGTATACAACCACTTTTCACCCCTCAGTGACAAATTTTAAAAAATCACGAAAACTTTCTCTAGGTATGAAGAAACCTTAGAAAGCAAAGTTCCGCAATATATCATAAGACCTAAAAGATATGACGAATTTCGTGAAAATAATATAGGTATGAACCTCAATTTCACTGATCATTCCTTAGCTCTCTTTTGTACGCCACGCCAATGGATATTTCAAAATTTTTATGTTTAAATTACCTTGTTGGAACGTCTACATACACCCAGATTTTTAGATTTTTATACGGCGCTTTTAAGTGGATCTGTTGCGCCTTATTCCACAGAAAACTAATGCAAAGAATTCAAAATTAATTCCGTAAAAAATTCTGAATAAGTCAATTCAAAATTAGCTGCCAAATAACTCTACAAATAGTTCAATCACTCCCTTATTTATTTGTGTCTTTTAGCTTAAGCTTAATTCTTGGTTTAAATACAGAAAATAAGGTGTTTCAATTTTCTTTAGTATTAATAACGCTTTATTTGAGACATACATATATTGAGCTGAATAGAGGTTGGTGTTTTCAATCTCAAAATTTACTGCGAAAACATTCACAAAACCAATAATAAAGTCATTTGTCACGATAGGTACCTACATAGGTATATGGACTGGATAGAAATTGACTATACTATATAAATTTGCTTGGCCATTTTAAAACATTGTATAACTTAATATCAAAATCTTCGCAGGAATACATACATAGTTGACCCTTATGAGAGCCGTTCGTGTCGCATTCCATCAAATTATCTCTCAATGTATTTATTAACTTGGACTTGAAAGTAAATGTATACAACTCTTCGTTGGAAGATATGTTTTGATTAATAGTTTCAAAATAAAGGGTCTCTAACTTGTCCGTAACCAGTTCCCATATCACAAGATGCTATGGCTCCGTACGCTTCAGAAGCACCACCAACAAGGCATATCGCACATGCATAGAATCTGTAGAAACCTGCAAAGAACAAAATAATTGCACCGTCACGAATTTTCCTTGCATGCTTTTAGAACTGACTCTTTGTATCAACTTGCAGACTAACTTTTTTGGGGCCTGGAGGCGAAATGTTGTTCGTGGTATCGGTTACTAAGATCGGCAACAAACATATAAGAAGGAGATAAGTACCCTTCAAGTGCCTACCTTCTCACAGAAATGAAAATGTTCCTTGTTTCGAAGATTATATGCGAATGCGTATTGGGATCCTATATAACATTACGGAAAACATCTAAGCAGATGCAATGTAACCACTTTCATTAGTTTTGATGCTATCGATGAATATATGCTCAGTAGTAACAGTTTTATTAAAAAAAAAATTCTGTAAAAGTAGCCATTGTCTAGCAATTGAAAACGTTTTCTTAATTGCCTGTGCAATGAGTTAGCCACTAATGACATTAAATAGAGCATAGATTTCAAAAGTAAGAATAGAGCTGATCAGCACGATAAAATCTGATTTGAGTATCCGCAGGCAACAGACTATTCAGTCGGGCAACTTTTTAATTGATCGAGATGCGCACATATTCTTTATCCAACAAAACTACTTAGTCTGCGTCTGTGCGTATTCCATTCAAACTACTCGGCCGATAGTTACAATCGGCGGCGTGTATCGCTATCGCGATAGGCAGGATACCAATCATATGATATTCTAGATGAAATATTGAACTTCGATTTACAGTATAGTTGTAAAAAAAAACAGAAAAACAAGTGCAGATGTACTTTACCCGTTTATTTGTACAATCGTTTCTTTGCTACTCAACATACATACCCATTTTCTACTACGACTTTTGTGCTTTTTTCCTATACGAAATGACGATTGTAGTAACGGGCTTAAGAGTTCACTTTCGATAGTATACAAAATTGCTCTACTTCTTCAAGTAGTTCCCACAAAAGTTCTTAAAATAGGAAAAATAGAGGAAAGCTCAGAACACTCCGAAATAAGAATTTCAAATTTTGAGTAAATCAATAGGTTTTTTAATGATTGCAATTAATAGAATTATTGAAGAAAACTAGTTGTTTTAATTTCGTTCAGTATGTTAGAAGCGTGCTGACTTAAAAATCGATAGTAAATAGCCATGGGCCTAACATCTTTAAAAACATATTCCGCAATCAATGCGATGACTTAGCAATTTAATATAATCGCCTGATCTTAAATTTTTTTCGTAAGTCATCTTATATAAATTGGAAAACAATTGGAACGCTATTAACCTTTTCGTATACAGGATAGATACGCGGGTGGTCTACCTGTGTTTAGCTACATTTTGGAAAATTGATTTAAGAGAAATTCAGAAATGAATTAATGACAAAAAGGCCAATGCCCTTATGGTCCATAAACCACTTCTTTTAACTTCTAACGTATCTTGGGAGATAGTGAGTGTAGAAACACTGAAAGCTATTTCGTGCGATTAGCCCATAAAAACTTGACTCAAACGGCAGTAACCAATTTGAAATCTTTTTTTGCCCTGTCTTGTACATCATTGTGATGATCATTGATCTCTCATGTTCGCAAGATAGAATTAAGTTGGAAGATTGCAGTGGCTTAATCCAGCACTTAAAACAGAAAGCGCTTAAGTTTGATTTTGATAACTAAGATTAAATCTTCAGAAATAGTATTATGCTATAAAATGTGTAAGTTTTTTCCTACTTTGTTACGCGTATAAACAAATGACAAAGGTTGGAGAAAAAAGTACAGCAGTAAGTACATACTCGTATATGCCCAACCAATGTTATGCCCTTAGAGTATAAGTTATGCCCAATTCGCGATAAGTTTGTTGTTGTTTGGTGCGTGGGAAGATACGCAGCGAAGCAGTGCATCTTAAGCATTCAGGCATAGATAGCTCATTATACTCGAGTCCCTCAGCCCTAACTTTTTCGCCATCCTCACGAGTTGAAAGAGTTCAGGTAGGGAGCAAGATTGGAGTTCCCCCATCCTCATAACATCAAGCAAAAGAGTAAGCTCTAGAAGAAATAGTTCCATTGTGTCCTCACTTTTCCAAAGAAGAAGAAAATCTTTTCACAACCCATAGTAATTTAAGCCGGTAACCTACTCTAAGTTCATTATGAGCAGATTGATTTCATCAATTCGTGCTCCTTTCCATATCAAATTTAAAACTTTTACCAACTTATATACAAAACACAACACAGACCTCGACTGCGACTGCGACTACGTTTTATGGCGTGAGGTTCAACTACGCTGGTATGAAGTACGAACCTTAAGATAATACTTTAAAAACGCGTTTTAGGGTGCTTTCGAAATGAAGGTTGCCATTTTGAACATTTATTAGAATTATCAAATATTTTTTAATATAAGCCATAAAAACCATAATATCTAATATTTTTTAAATGCAACTTATGAGTGGTGATCAACATGAATTTCTCTTTTGCATAGTTTTTTGATATTTATATTTGATTTTAAATTATTATACTCATGCAATGGCAATTTTTTTAATAATAAGGCACATACAGAAATGAAACTAAAATAACATTTTAGAAATGCCATAGATACATGGTAAGATTTAATATAATTATGTTAAATGAAAAGCTTCAACTTGAAATTGGAAGGTAACACACCTACGTTTATTTTAATATAGGTATATTAAATCAAGAAAAAAGCTCAAACAGTTTGACAATTCAATGCAAGTTCTCTTTTGGTTAGCTTAAGGGGTTATACGCAATCAGATTTAAAAAAAAAAATTTTTGTAATGTAGGTATGTACGTATATTTAAGTATATTCACAGAAAGTTTCATGTCAATGTAAAATATTCTCAAAGTTACACCCATATTTGTAAAGACGTCTCGGAGCGTTTTGTAAGAGTTCTTAAAACTTTGAACACGTTTTTTTTTTCAAAACTATGTTTGTACGGTCGGTGACCAAAATTTCTCGGAACCAAATTTTTTTTACACAAGCTTTATAAATCGAAGGTCTTATCTCGCCGATAAATATTTTCCATTTTATAATAAATTGAGGGCCGAAATTGTTATCGAAAATCTAAAATTTGTTTTGAAAAGCCGCCATTTTGTTAAAAATTTATATTTTGCCTATTCGATTAAGTACTAGATAATATTGTACATTAAACTTCCGAAATCTTTTTAGTTTTTTTATTTTCGATGATCCTATCCAGAGATATCGTAATCACCGCAAAACTTTTTCTTTTATAGGAGTTCCCGGCAATCAGCTATAGCAGTTTTGAAATTCATTATTTTTACAAATCAAAAATACCAGAATAAAGTTAAAAGTTACCATAATATATGTAAATAAAAATTTACACGGTAATAAATTGAAATGCCTTTCGGTCTTCTGACTGCGTATAACCCCTTAAGTCTGACAAACTGTCCGTTCAAGCATATTTTAGCTTCTGCTTGTCAGCCCTTTCCATAGAATATTTTTTTACTCGTTTTACCCGTTTGCAAAAATTTTTATTTTATTAATTATTAATAAATTATTAAATTTAATTTAACAACTGTCAACTTTTGTTTAACGCGTTGTATATCCGCTCCCTCCCCTCCCTGTGCAACACTTATTGCCTCAAAATATGAAAAGGAATCACCACCCAAAAAGCTGCTAACCAATTAGTGAACACCCGATATATCTACATGTATAATAATTAATAATAAAAAAGTTTATAACATAATCTTATCGATCTATATTTGTACAATGGTTAACTTGTAGGGCAATTAAATTAATAAAATAACACACTTCTTCTTTTCGTTTTTTATGGTGGCCCGATAGGAGTTTACAATAAATATCAAATTAATACTCGTACAGAAGCATCAACCTGACTTTTATTGTTTTTATTTTAACGACTTAATGGAAATGTTAATTATTTTACCTTTCCAGTTTTTATTGAGGATATTTAGAGTTATTATCCTATTATGAATGTTATTATCCTATACAATTTTGAATAATAAATTAGGTAGTGATCGACACGAAATTCAAAAATATATCAAAAATATCTGGGCGTAACTTTATTATATTTTCTGATATTAGCCGGAAAGCGAATGAAGTCGCTGTGCGACAGAAGTACCAATATGCTGCAACATTACATTACATTATGGGATCATTTTGAGTAAGAGTCAGCAATGTGAGTTTACAAGTACCATGAATATCTTCGAGGCTTTGTTTGAATTTATAGCTTCCAACGTGAAATTGAAATTGGAACATAAATTGAAATATACCATATTGTCTTTTACACTTCTTCCAGTGTACATGAGTGTGATTCTCACTCTGATTAAATATCCCAATATCTGGCTAAATAATAGGAATTTTTTATAATAAAAATAACCCTGCTACTATTACTACTATTAAAATAATTATGTTGGCGCTCACAACATTTTAAACATGTTCAAAAACACACGTTTGTTTATTTAATTTACATGAAAAATATTTAAATTATTTTGTTTCTTTAAGGGCTCATATCCCCTGAAATTTTTAAAAAGTTTGTTTTTTACAGATTTTCATTTGTTAGTTATACTCTAATAAAATTTAAAATTAAGAAAAAAATTTATGAAAATTCCTCTACTACTTCAAAGTTTTAGTAATAAATGTGACCTGGCTAACTGTTTTTCATTTTTGGAAATTGAATTATTTTTAGTGAAGTTATGATGCCGACAAAGAGGCACCATTTTGAATTTCATTTTCATGGTTTTCGTCCATTTATACCCGTAATAAATAATGTTATTATTTAAAAAAAAAAAAAAATTTCTTTGTTATACCCTACGCTTTTTACACGCGGTTAAGTAGGCAAATATAGCTGTTGTAAAAGTTGTACGACAGATGTAAAAGTTGTGACGACAGTTCAATGTGTTTGACGTGATTTGTTTTGACAAGAAGATATTCAGCTGTGTTTCATTAGCAAATTTATGTTTTCTAAATTATTTGAAACAAAAGATTTTGTATAGCAGTAATGAAAAATAAAATTAGCTAATGCAGCCATTGCACAAGCAAATTCAGTTTATGCAGCAGTTTATCAGTTTATTAAATATAATATGGCTAGCTAATGCAGCCATTGCACAAGCAAGCTTAAACGCGTTGTAGCTACATGTTTTCGTAAACGCGTTCGGAAAGAGTTTTTAACGCGTTTAACTAGATTTAAACAGGTTGATCCCGTAGTCTGAACATAACATTATATTTGAATAGTTAATGACTGATTTAAACCAACTGAATGAATTACTTCGATTAATCGTTTATAAATGTACGCGGGGGATGAAGAGTATGCGAGGTCGTTACTATAAATCGAATAGCTACCAAACCTACCTTATCGTACCTATTATATAATAAATTTGACGAAAGCTGATAATAATAGTAATCAATATCGTAACAGTTCAAATCGGGCCTAGGCCTTGAAGTAATGCTAGAGTTACTTCCTTACGAGACCAACGGAACACTAGGAGGTGAAGTGGTCAGCTACATGCTCGCCCGTGATTACTACCCTGATTTTACCTCAGGTACTCATTTACATTTGAGTGAAC
Organism: Beris chalybata; assembly: GCA_949128065.1. Taxonomy (NCBI): domain Eukaryota; kingdom Metazoa; phylum Arthropoda; class Insecta; order Diptera; family Stratiomyidae; genus Beris; species Beris chalybata. The sequence continues at coordinate 24,080,858 of OX421896.1, read as the reverse complement.
TGGTAGTCCGGCACCCAATCCTATTCTCGAAAATTATTTGTCGCCAAGCAGATTCTAACCTGGTACCAGGTGCACCGAAGGCAAGTGCTCTAGCCACTAAGCCATCCAGACTACTCATAATGCTCCTATTTATAATCGTATTAATCTTAAATTCATCTTCTTTTATTTTTCGATTAAATTTGGGATACAGCTTTAGATAGAATGTGACCAATACAATCATTAACTGGTACAATAATTTAAAAATTAATTTATGGCGAATTTAACTAAAAAAAATCAAAATTGGCGCCAAGACAGCTTAAATATTTTTATTGTTTTTCTGGATTCAAAATGAAGACTTAAATAGTAGATAGTGTATGATATTACGAGTAAGCCGAATAACTACTAGGTACAGCGTGTAGTGTTGAGTAGATGGGTTATTCACGCTTTTAGTTACATGTACGTACATATGTACTTAGTTTGCAGAATACCGTGAATAATATCAGCCAGTAATTAATTGTCATCTTGTTGTTCTGGTATAGCAATGCTTCTGAATATACTATTATATATACTATTCCAGTTAAAGAAGTAGATTAGGGTCTACTATCCTCGTTTTTTAAATTATGGATAATGAACTGATAGATACCTTTGGATTAGTGTACTAGCGTGAATATCACAAGGAAATCAAGATCAACATCCATATAAACAATATGTGTAAAATTGAAAGTAGCACACACCATAACATTCTTTCACATTTAAATATAGTCCATAATTTCCATAATAATTCGCTGTTGTGTGTTATAATTTAGTTAATATGTTATGCAAGGTTCAGTAAAAAATCATTGATATTATTAACTGGGTCATCGTCACGTTTACCGGTATTAATACGAATTATATAAATACTCTAATATTTAATATCGTTAGCTCAAAACTGAAAGATAAATTTCTGTTAATAATAAGATCATTTTTCATACTCAATTAGTTTAAATTAGAACAGTACCGAGTGCAAAGTAGAGTTGGTGATATTTCATGTGTATAAATTATGTAAATATGTCATTAAAGTTTCGAGAATTTGAAAGTAAATTTTCAATTTCGAGAGCAGTCATCATTAAGAGAGCAAATTTCGTATCCAGCTCTCGAGAGTGCCTTAACTTGATGCTATGATAAGCCGAAATAGTTCATGGTTAAAAACTCAAACTATTAATCTACACTAAGCCGGATTTTCACTGAAATGAGCATTGTCATAATATGAAGCGAAAGCTAAGCAGGATTTTATACACGCTTAATTTATAATTGTTGTTGTGTATCATGGAGATATCGTGAGAAATATTTGTTATATTGTAGATGAAATAAGAATGTTCTGACTCAAACAAATTGGACTTGTATAAGTTGCAACCGTTTCTTGACAGATGTTATCTTAGCCTTTGTGCATCGGGTAATGCTGCAGCCAAGTTCGTCGTGAAGGCTTATGCTTGAAACGACATTATACGAGTATGTTATTCCGACGTTCGTAACGTTAAAAACCCGGATTGGCTGCTCCAGCGCCACCTACGTTACCTAATCTAACCTAAGTCTGATCATGCGTCAATATCGCCGAATATCCATGGTTACAAAACTCATGCTCAGCATTTGTTGGGGTCAGCTGGGTGTAGTGTATTATGAGCTCCTCAAACCCAACGAAACCATCGCGGAAGATCGCTATCGACTGCAATTGATGCATTTAAGCCGGGCTTTGACAGAAAAACGGCCTAAATACGAAGAGAGACACTATATTGTATTTTGCAACATGACAACACTCAAAAAAATGTTGCAAGTGAAGCCCATGATCCAGCCAATGCAGCATTGCATTCAGGACAGTGAATTATTTTCCATGATCATTCAATTCGTCGCTGCATGTCACATCAAATTCAAATATTAGTCAATGTTACTCTTATAGAAAACTGTGAAAACTCAAATTTTATACTCTTCCCGCTAGAAAAATTATTACGTTCTTATTTTACTGTTGGCTGGCCTTACGCAGCGCTAAACAAAATTTGCACAGAGGGCAAAATTTGAGATACTGCAATGCAATGCATTGATTGGATCATGGAGCATGTAAATCGTATGTGGGCAATACTATACAGCATACAGCACTGCACAGATTGGATCATGGGCTTGACTCTTCTCTTAGTAATAAAATCCCAATTCAGTTATTAATTAATTTTAAACCGATCCCATTTTTTGTGACTATTATATAATAATATATCTTGGTTGCTTTACACGTTTGTATTACGTACAGGTATATCAGATAGTGATGTAAATTTATTTATTATATATTTTTCCAAATCTGAATGGATACCTACTTTTGTTTATAAATAAGTAATCCTTAAATGTAATCCAAAATGAATGTAATCCTCAAAAAGCATGCAGATAATCCATTCCAATAGACAATCAGTCTATTACGAGTAGTAGCATGGTGTGAACAACTATTTTATTATTTCCGTTTCACACCGCACAAGATGTTAATTAATTCCTCTTTCACTTAACACTTCCTGTCGATTGATTTTTCAATATTTACGCATGTTTCACTGCACTACACTACATATTGTAAAATTGTAATACACTGCAGTCGCAATACTATACACTACACAATCGAAAATACGTAATCCGCGACATTGACGAAATTTAGTAACTATCATATAACGCGTTCGAACCGAACACTGCGAGATCTGAATACAGTCTGACCTGACGTTTTATTAAATTTTCCGACTTTTTCTTTCTTCAATTCTTCGCTTGCGTCTTCATTCTTCAATGTACGAATGCCCCGTCTTCTGGATGCTGTACAAATGCCATGCCAAGCCGCTCCATGCCGTGACCACAGATCCAGACCCAAGAAGATATTCTTAAAGTTTTATAAGTATGACGTTACGCTACGATGATCATCTCAAGCACTGCAGGCTGCACAGACTTGAGAAAGAATTAGAAATGAAGAACTCGCGATTCGAATTCGGAATCGCAATCGTATACATCCGCATGATGTATAGAACCATTTACGCTTTTCTTCAGCTGAAGAAGGTCATGGCACGGAATCAAATCCAAAGACCAGTTACACTAAAAAGTGAAACCGAAAAAAAATATCAGTGGTATATTGACATGTACTCGTAACTATGTATGAATTGAAGGTCTATCTCAACGCTCAGGCCTATCTAAGGCCCATATATCAGCATCAATACGACAGTTTGCTGTTATAATTTCTCCGTCTTCTTACAGTGATTCCTCGTTTCTTGTAAGTTGATAGTCGTTAAAACGCTAAGATATGTTCCGCGAGCTCAATACACATTGATTTTTTTTCATTATTGATGCGACCAACGTGCATCAGATCCTTAGCTTTTCTCTCAAAGACTCTCAAAGACTTCTCTTGAACAATGAAATATTAAAATGTTATGATCACCTTCGACTGAGAAGTTAAAGACGGAAACACATCATTATAAAAACACGTGGACACAAGTGCAATTTGCAACTTCATTTTCGTATACGTATTGGTGTCCATATTTGATGAATTTAATTATACTATTTACTATATACGAGCCAGTTAGTTGCCAGTAAGACATTAAGTCAAATAAAGATTCAGCACCTGCGTCAACTTAATACCCAACACTATTTGAAACTTTCATAAAAGTGTTGCAATCGTACGTATCGAAACAGGACACTAACTCAGAATTAATTTTGAAAACTACGCTATGCTACGTCAGCCTGCGTTGCCGTTGGTAATTAGAAGTTAACTGTACAGATCCAACTGGTTGAACTAGAAAGATTGGCCTGTAAAGTAGAGATGCGTCGTTCAGGAGTGAACTGTTGCAAAAGAACACTTAGTTGAAAAGAGTGAGTAACTCAAGTAAATCACTCCTTTTGGTGAACTGCACTTCCACTGGTAAAGTGACTAAAAACGTAGTGTCAAAACGATCAGTTTTGGAACTACTTCACGGAACTCTGCCAACCTTCTATTTTTAGGTCCTCCTCAGTACATGTACTGACGGAACGAGGGAATGAACAGTTCAGGAACTAGTTAAGTGAACTCGTTCTATCAAGTGAGTGACTAAGAGTGATGTACTTCACAGAATAAAACTGCCCATCTTAACTGCAGGTGGAGCTCTCAAAAACCGGTGCTGCTATGTATCTTATCGGTAATAATGTTTCTAAGCACGTACACCACTATTCGCTTTGATTATTGAACCTTTAATATTTAATAGGCGCGCTTATCAATTCTGGTATCAGTATGAACAGTAAACTAAACTAAAAAAAACTATTAAACAAACTAAAATCTCCATATTGAGTTTATTCGTTCAACGTAAACAGATAAAATGTCCAGTATCTTATATTAGGTGTATATTGTGAAATAGAGAACTCTAGCCTCGTGTATTAAAACACCTTCGCATCATAGATAAGTTCATGCAAATTAATTTGCGTCTATCCAGAGCTTCTTTGATTTCCTTTTATTTTCTTAGTTCTGTCTTTATATTAAGAAACGGCAAAATGTCATGCACATCTTGGACGCTTTTGCAAACCTTTCTGTATTAATCCGAAGCAATTAAGGTACGTGTTACAAGTCTAAAAAAATCAATTTGGAAATAAATGAAATTCCAATTGCGAACATATTGGATCGTGTTACATTTATTACTTATTATTGTACACAAGTTTGCTATATATGTGGAAATGTACATATGTCTGTGGTATAATCATTTCATAAAATGGTGGTAATTATAGTATTTCTTTATTATATTTATATTCTAGATGAAATCGAGCAGAAAATAGAACTTCATAAGGAGCCTTGAATGAAAACAAGTCGTACATACCTACATATTATATTGGTCTATGTTGAGTTTTTGTCAAAAACTCAAAATCTGCTTTTAACAAACATTAACATTAAGCATTAGAAAAATGATATTTAATTTTTGAGGATAACAATTTTTACGCTTTTTCGTAAAGCATCTGGCGGACAAACGGACATTTGTTTTTTTTTTTTTTTTTTGGGTTTTACGCTTGAAAACACAAAATTGCAGGGTAGCAAATTTTTTGAAAATTTCAGGTCAATCACAATTATTAATAAAATGATTAAAAATGAATAAAGTGAGAATGGTATCAAAAAGGTTACTGTTATGTGGAAGGACTAAAAATGTGAATGTAGTAACAATAAAGTATGTAGATACTTAATTCTTGCCATGAAATGAACCAAGCAATCACCTCTTACTCCGTTTGAAATATGAACCGGACCAACCAATATGGTCACATATGAATTAAATAAAAAAAAATAATTAAATTAAAAAACAGACAACAAATTAATTTGAAGATAATCTACAAAGCACAATCGTTAACTCTAAAACGTTATTTTACTGTCTGCACACACCACACTTGTCCAGTGCAAAGCTGTAACGGAATTCTTGTGCGTGAATAATAAAAATACTTGACATATCAAATCATATAATGCTCTGATGTAGTTTCACCTTGCATTGCCTTAGAAGTTCACAATAGAATTAGGTTTGTATTGTAAATGGTCATTGAGTACATTCCTACTCTATTGATCGCACCTTTTTAACGCATTCGCACATACTCACACTATCCATCTCTATATATAATAATATTTTATTTTATTCTATTCGAATTGAAAAACAAAATATTTTCTAATCGTTTTAATGTAGGTATGTACCTTGTTCCATAATATACCAGAATGTCTTAAGTCTTCAGGAGCAGCGATTGCCATAGTTTCTCCTTATTTGTGAGTATTGTTTGTAAATACACACAATATCTACACGAGATGAAATAAATCATTTGCATCATCACATTTCTTGTTAAACAGAATCATAAGGTTTTGAACTAGATAATAAATAAGCAATCCCTATTCTTTTAAAATTAGCAGACATGCAGTCTCCACGGTTGGTTATTATCAAATCAGTAGTTGTATTTTAAGAACTTTTTACAATGCTGTATCCCTTATTGACCATTCAATAACATTATTTGTATTTAAATTCAAATTCAAATTTATTATGTCGTGAACCATATGATTACATGTACATTTTGTAGTAAGAGTTTGTGATTAGGCTTGTGCCTCTACAACAATGGTTTGAAACTTAAAACTAATAATGGCTGTATTGAAAAAAAAAATTTATTAGATTGGCTTGAAGAAAAAATGGTTACATTATATTTGAATAATAACAGTATACAATTACACCCATTGGTATGCCATCACTTTTTCAACCCTCTTTTCGAAATCCTTCTCAGAAGTCTTCGACTGATCCCTTCGGGCTAAAAAACAAAATTATTCGTTTAAACCGTCTAATAAATATTGAAGTAAATTTACCATTATTATAGTCGGCAACTGTTTTCCATCGATAGTAATGGTAAAATTACACGCATGTGTAATTAGAGGGAAAATTACAGAAATAAGTTGTAATAATAACACAACATATATGCGTAATCAATACATATCAGTGATGAACTATTGCGCAATGATTACGCGTAATAGCTGCTCAATTAAAATTGAGTCTACTCTACTGATTCCAAAACTAATTTAAAAATACTGCACAAAAATGTCGGTGATTTTACAAACCTGAAGATGTGAAGTAAAATGAAATGATGAAATGAATTTTCGCAAACTTTCTTATTCTGGCGTAATATTCCACAGTATTTTAAGTAAAATTAGACTAAGCCTCAATTTACTTTATTAATGATGTGATATAATCATGACGCCTAAATTAAAATTTTTTATTGAGCAAAATAGATGTAATTGTCCACTTTGTTGTGTAATTAACCTATTTATGAGCTAAAAAACGATTATACGTCAATAAGTACAATAATATCGATTGTGTAATTTTCCACTTTTTTTTGCTTTAAATACAGAGTATTTTTACAAATTGTTGTTATAGTGCGCTCACAAAAATTAATATTTAACTTTTTTCTTATCTTTTCTACTTATAATACTCAACATGATTTCAACACATAAAGTATAAACCAGACCATTTAAATCTTCAAATATTCAATTAAATAATTTTCATGATAATTTTGCTATTCAAATCATTTAATCGTAAGGCGCGGTTCACGAAATATATAACAGGTGTGAAAGTCATTGAATCTTGAATAAAACCTATAGGCGTAAGAAATTTAACTATTTTTGAATATCTTTTTTTGGATTAATAAAACAATCACTGATGATAGTTATTTTAATTTATTGTTCATACAACATAGCTCGAAGCATTCTCTTCATATTATAATATTTTAATGGATATCCCATTTTATAGTGTTGACACTGAAAAATGTGTGAGTATTTTTAAAGACTATTAAATCGTATCTATAGTATTTTAATACTACTAAGCCCATCATTCAAATTTTTATAGAGAAATCAAGAACATAATAATGATTTGTTTTTAAACAAATTTTTATTATATGAAACTAATACAATATTCTTTGCAAAAACTAAATGCTATAAGAAACAATATTATTTCTCGTAATTTATGACAGAGTATAAGGTTGATACTCATTAGGTCCTTGCAGTGGCGGTCATATTACTTTTCCAAGAGGGGGGCCATTGAAGTTCAGTAGCTACTGTATTGGTGCAGTAATTTAAAAATTTTAAAAAGTCGGAAATTCTTTATAACTATTTTCAATTATTATAACTTCATAAGCAGTATCACATGCCTGATTAAATCGCATAATTTTGGCAATAGTCCAGTAAATCTAGGAATTCTTAAAGAAAAAAATAGAACACGAAAGTTTTGACGTAGTTAGGTTCCAATGATAGGATAGAATAGGGAATCACAGTTTTAGACCAAAATTTGATATGGCGTGTGCCCGAAATATTGAGTTTTCTGTTTTATCGATTTGTAGCCGTGTTTTGCATTTCTCACTAAAAATGGTGCAAACCAAACTTATAGAAAATTAAATTCTCCATCTCTTTTATCTGAACAACTTTTTTGTAAAATCATTATTTATTACGTTATTAAGCGTAAAGTGCAAAAAATTAGGAGGTTGTCCCAGTTTTTTAAACTTTTCGACCATTTCTATTAAAAAAAATGACATATTGACAAAGTTGTAGACAACTAAATTCCCTACAAATTTTGTTTACTCCAGTTTTTCGTACAACGAACGGATCACGAGCCGAAGCACGGAAAACACACTGGCATGGCGAAATATGTAGCGTAAATACGTGCATAAATGCCCCTCGTTTTCTTCAGTGCACATATTTCATCTGACTGGATCAGATCGTCGAGTTGATTGTTCGGGGCATTTGTGCACGTATTTACGCTACATATTTCGCCATGCCAGTGTGTTTACCGTGCTCCCGCTCGTGATCCGTTCGTATTACAAAAAACTGGTGTTTACGAAACTTGTAGGGAATTTAGTCCTCTACAACTTTGCAATGTAAATATGTCACCTATTTTTAATAAATATAGTCGAAAAGTTTAAAAAACTGGGATAATCTCCAAATTTTTACACTTTAAGCTTATTATTAGCAATAATTGATGATTTTAGAAAAAAGTTGTCCAGATAAAAGAGATAGAAAGTTGAATTCTCTGTAAATTTGATTCTAACCATTCTTAGCGAGACATGCAAAATACGGCTACAAATCGACAAAACAGAAAATTCAAAATTTCGGGCACACGCCATAACAAGTTTTGGTGTAAAACTGTGATTCCCTATTCTACCCTATCATTGGAACCTAACCACGTCAAAACATTTCGCCTTTCATTTATTTCCGTTATTTACTGATATTTTGTCTCTGATTACTGGACTATGCTTGTGTGTTTACCGTGCTCCAGCTCGTGATCCGTTCGTTGTACGAAAAACTGATGTATGCAAAACTTGTAGGGAATTTAGTCCTCTACAACTTTGCCATGTAAATATGCCATCTATTTTTAATAGAAATGGTCGAAAAGTTTATAAAACTGGGACAATCTCCTAATTTTTTGCACTTTACGTTTAATAACGCAATAAATAATTACTTTACAATAAAGTTGTTCATGTAAAAGAGATAGAAAATTTAATTTTCTATAAATTTGGTTTGTATCATTTTTAGCGAGAAATGCAAAATACGGCTACAAATCGACAAAACAGAAAATTCAATATTTCGGGCACACGCCATATCAAATTTTGGTCTAAAACTGTGATTCCCTATTCTACTCCATCATTAGAACCTAACTACGCCAAAACATTTCGTGTTCTTTTTTTTCCGATATTTACTGAAATTTTGTCTCTGATTACTGGACTACAAGTAGATTTTGAAATCTAGAAAAGCGTTTACAACGCTCTGAAAACATTTGTTTTACAACGATTATGATGATGATGTTACTAATTTATTTTGTAAGAGTTAACTTTTGGAAAGGAGAAAATTTAAATTGAATGAACAAAAGTTGAAAGCTTGCATTATCATGCAATTTGAAATTTTATAATATTTTATACAAGTAGTTCTGGTGAAAGATAATTTTAGAGCTTTTTAGTGACTATTATTTGTATTATTGTAGTACTTCTTATTATGGTCCTAATTAGTGTAAAAAATATATGTTTTAAGTTTCACCCTGATCAGAAAAAAAAAATTGAGATTCCGAAAAATGAGTCCCGATGTATTGACAAAACGGCCAAATAATATTAATCTGTGGATGATTGTAATTTTAAATACTCGGATATGGGTTATATACCATTGGAAATACCATCTAATGGTCGTAATGAGAAAGTGGAGTTTTTTATATTCAATCGGTTTCGACTGTATTTTGATAATGGTTAATAATACGAAGCTAGTATAGTGAACAAAAATATCTGTTTTCTAATACTTAATATTATGTTGTAGAAAGAAAAAGTGGTTCAGAAAGTCCTTCACTAAGTACTACATAAGAGCTATAATGGATTATTGATAAAATGTTAAAAATCATCATTTTCGACCTTACTGAAGGACTTTTTTCTTTTTCTCATAACATTGATCATCTAGTGATGTCACAAGCTTCGTATCGGTTGTCGTTACAAAGTTACGCACAAAAATTTACTTTTCAAGAAAAACTTCAATTTCTGAATTTTAGCATCGATGGCATTTTTGATAGTATACCAACCACCTATATATTTAGAGTTATTTCATCCACATAATGATACTATATAGACCCTATGTCGATATCTTGGGTGTTTACGGAATCTTACACATATATGTACAATTTTGGTTTCTTTGAGGTTCTTGAGACACGTATTACTCATATATTTTCGAGATGAAACTTAAAACGTGTTTTTTTACACTTGTTCGAGCCATTGCGATGGGTGTTGTGAAAAAATTAAAAAAATTTCAATTGAGTGATTAGCTTTTTACCTGAGTAGATTTCAAATTCATCCAAATATAGGAAAATTATTAGAACACATAATGAAAACTATCCAAGCATAATCCAAATCCAAATTTTTCAAAATTAGTTTCGAGCAGTACCTAAAAACTAAACCCAAATATTATATCTTTTCAATTAGGAGACAAAAGACAAAAGAAGATTTAAGAAAGGCATAAGAAAAAATCAGATTTAATTGTATTATACTTTATTAAGCGCATTATACTTTATTAAGTGTATCTATTAATCTAATAGTCTCATATAATTTTTATTTAAAGCAGACGTGATAAAGTAATTACGGGTGACAAATCTGTTAGGGGCCCCCATGGCCCCCCCCGTATGACCGCCATTGGGTCCTTGTGAAACTGAGCATCTACTAGTCCGCTACAGCGGAAACTGCTAGTGTTTAATTTTGTTAACCTTATGGATTTATGAAGCGTTACTTTTGAGTTTTTGACTGATTTTCATCCATTCCTTTCCCTTAAACTGGTTCAACGCTATTTTATTTGTTGATTTTTCTTCAAATATATCTGACGCACGTGGTGAAGTGTTTGCTGTATGATAAGAAATTCGTGAAAATATACTGAATACTGGTAGTTAGTTGAATACTTAAAAATCCTGAAAATACTTTTTGGCTATTGTATGAATGGTCTGTAGAACCAATTTAATCTATTCGGACCTGAGTATCCGTAAATATTGAGTACCTTCTCGCACCTGATGCCCAATTTTATTTTCACTGATTTGATGAAATTTTAACTTCAAATTTGATTGGTGTAGGAATTTTGAAATACAAAACACCCTTCTCACAACAAAAACGTTTGTATTTTCGAATCGAAATTTCTATAATGTACTTAAGTATAATGTTTCAACGTAATGTAATAATTTGTATTTTGTTATAATGGCGAAATTACTTTTTAAAAAGGTTTTTGTTAATACTTTTTTTCCCCTCCTAATTTTGAACCTTGGTGTATATACAATAAATATAGGACCAGAAATAATGGTTTTCAATGTAATGTATCTAGTTAATCAAGATCTTACAGCTAAATAGCTCGCACGCATTAACAACCAGTATGATTCCGCATCGTACGATCAGTATTTTTTTTACTTATGCTCTTGCAAAGCTGTCTTCTAGGACTATGTCGTAAAGGGCTTTTTCGTTGTGAGTTTCTGTAAGGTAGAAGTGAAGTGGATTGAGTATTGGATTTCCAAACCTTATGCTGACGCGATCGCCAAGCTCGCAAGCTCATACCAACTGCATAAAAAGGTGAAGCTAAATAATCTTCATTAGAGCTCTTCAAAGGAGTAGGTTTTAGGGTTTTAGCTGAAATTATATTATTTGTCTGTTTTTGCTTGCGTAACGAATTAATTCGTCTACTTGCAACTGACATTGTGGATAGCTTCTGATTTAAAGGAATTCTAGAAAGGTGCTGTACCTTCGCTGACTTTGATTTATATATGTTACATTTATATTTAGGTTCACTTTGATCCTGTACTAAACCCACTTCTTCTGTACTAGTCTTTATACGCGGACCACAGCTGAAGTATCTTTTAGAGTAAGGATGAATGAAATCTTCGAATTGAAGTGAAAATCTTTCGTTATTGTTTTTAATTCCATTCACTGTCTTTATTGGTCTCAGATAGTTTTGAGTGAAAGGTCGCGGAAGAGACAGAGCAATGGGCGCAACCAGCTCGGAGTTATTTAATGATGGAGACGATGCGTATCGAATCAAGCGTCCAGAATAGATGTCACTAAATAAAGGAGACTCCTTCGTATCAACTTTAGGATAATCAGAATTTTTTGAATCGGGCGAAATCAATTCGTCTAATGGGTCTACTATCACTGGACTTTTGGTATCTGACGGTTGTGGAACATTTAAATTGAAAATGGGTCTACACGTAGGCACTGATAGTAAAGTTTGTTGTTGTTGATTGTTTGTAGTATGACTTCTTTGCTGACAAATCGACATTACTGAACGGTCCTTGCGAAGAAAAGGTGCTTTCGGCATAAGCTGCTTGCCTTTTAGAAATAAATTCAACCCCATATATGCTGGCGTTGGAGGTATTGACTGTCGGTATATCATTTCGAAGCTACCTGTATCTGCTTTAGTATCCAGTTTCCTGTCAATAATTACTGAAAATATAGAAAAGTCATACAAGTATGTAGCTATGTAAATAAGTATTTAATCAGCTTGTTACCTTTTACGGTATCTTCCAAGCATTGAGGACACATCCTTGCTGTAACGCTTGTCGTTGCTCCTAAATCGGGGCTGGAGTTAATTTCAATTAACCACGGATAGAAATCTTCACATATCATAAAATCAGCACCAAATAGCTCAAAAGTATTGACCTTTCGGTCCATGTTCTCTTGAGAAGCTAGTACCGCTCCAATAATGGCTCGTTGCATTCCAGGGTATATTCTTCCGTTCCACATTTCCTGCTGTCCAATTTGTCGAAGATACGTTTGAAAAGTGTAACAGTCCCACATATTTTCTGCAGGAAGTCGATCGTCGCGCTTTGCATTTCGGTATTTCTTTTGAACAGCGTGGTTTGTTAAGTGAACCGATTCGTGATAGTTTTGCAAATTGTACTCCTGCGAACTGAACCGCAAGTAGCTCTCTCGATACATCCAAATTATCAACGGTTGAACGCTTGTTATGAGGAACCATTGACGAATGTCAAATTTTGTATTGTGAATTATCAACGGGCGTTCTAGAAATGACAATACTCGTATAACGATGATTAATCTTATACCATGGATACAATGCTTGTATACAAATTACTTTATTCATATCATGATATACGATACAGGATAGCATGATACACAGCCCATACATATTATATTTTGACATTTAGCTGTCAAAGATAATATTTCAAGTGCCTATCAATCGTAGTATTGTGCTTAAATTGTGATATTTTTAAATTAATATGAATTCAACGCAACAACAAAATTTAATGGATAATATCGGACAGCTAAAAGTAGGTACATACATGCCGAAAATTTAGCAGTGAAGAAACAAAGGCTTCGGCTGCTCTTTGTGCCAAACGTCTCAGTATGAAGTTCCGTCGAAAAGCTTAATACTGTGTTCTGACCGAAACAAAATGAACTGTCAAATTTTATATAAAAAAAATAAAGTTACGCTAATTTTTCGCGACGAAATATTCCGTTCGTTTTTTAGTAGTGTTCAATGGACATTTGCAGTAGTCACTAATACATGGCGCTCGGATTCGTTAAGGTTTTTTTTTCCAAAGGGTACCCTACCTTTTTTGACAAGCGAAATATTTGACACTTCAAAATTTTCAACCGTTCGATGTCAAGAGTTCAGTTCGTTTGTGCTCGGGAAATTTATAGTGTGAGTTATGGTAAATGTTCTTGTGTTGTATCCCGGAATTCTATATTCTTGCCAATATTTTAATTTCTTTCAAATTTTGCGCGCTTTTATTACACTGACATCAAGTAGTAAAGAGTAATTGAGTAATAAAGAAATGTAGAAGGCGGACCATAACTCACAAAAATGAAAAACATGCCCAAACAATTTTGACTGACGGAAGAATATAAAAAAACACAACTGTCATTCATTGAAATTTCAGTTGATTTCAGTAACAGATGGCGCTGATGGAAGTTAAAAGAGGGCTATACTAGCTAAATTGTCGAATTTATATACTAGAAGGAAAGTGGTTGGATATTACGTAGATATCAGCCCGTTGACTTAATACATGCTCACTATTGGGTAATACACTGGTAATATTGATGATATTATGATTTGTATACAAGCTGTGTATCCAAAGTATTATAAAACAAATTAATAAATATTATGTCATCAGAAAGCATGTAATTATAGACTCACCAAGATACTTTTGCACCACATATCTAGATTTCGTAGCGATCGGTGGATTCACCATGTTGATTATTTTTTTTATGTTATTCATCAATTGAATTCCTCTTCCTCGGCACTTATTAGCAGGTTTCACTATCCATATGTTTAGATATCCGTCCAAACCGTATTGCGGCCAGAAAGGCTTAACATTTTGTAAGATTCTTTCAGCAGTTCTTATACAATTTTCGATTGGCTTGTGAGGATCTGTCTGTATTCGAGAGTGTTCGTGCGTGAGTGAATAATGATTACTGAGGAAAGCGTCCCAATCGTGATCCCATATTCGAATGTGTTCATCAATATCAATATCATTATGGTTGCATGAATCCACAAATTCGTTACACCTTTTAAAAGCGAAGTCTATGGCCGTAGCGGGAATTTTACCAGCTTGTGAAAAGATGTGGTCCCATCCAAAATTCTTATAACTCTCTACAACGTACTTGAGGAAACTTATGCATGCCGTCATACGAAAGTTGTCGGTGAATTCGGCGAGTTCTTCGGGACTCCAAACGTTGTAGCATCGCGGAAAATACATTTCTGATAAACCTTCTTCGAAAAACCAGTGAAAATCTCTTAACTGTGTACAAAGTCCCTCTTTGGAAGTAAATGGGGCTCGATGAAATTTATTTATGATCATTGCAGGATTTTTTGTCTGATCGATCCAATCACATTTTTCTTTCCGCGCCGTCCACAAGAAGTCAATAGGAACATGTTCTAAGAATCGTGACATAATATTTCTTTCACATTTGATTAAATACTGGCGCCTTGATTCTCCCGGTCTCCGTTTTGGTAGAGTTTGCGTCAAGTCCTCGTAAGTAACTTGACATACACCTGACGGAACATTCTTCCGATGTATGTCTAGTTTTTCGACCCAGCCTCTGGTTGATAATGCGTTTCGTATGGAAAAGAAGCATCCACGAATTGTAAAAGTTTTGTGGTTCTTGATGGCTTCTTGAGCTCTTTTGCGCAATTCGTTCAATCGTTCAACGGAAATCCAATTACGTCGATCACAGTACGAGATCTGTTTCGAAGTTTGTTCCACCGCTTCCATAGTGTTGCATGGGCAGATGTTATCTGCATTTGAAGAGCAATAAGAAGCGGTACCTTGCTTCCGTAAGACTTCGGGAATCTCTGGCATTACTTGTTGCGTCTCTTTTTTATCATTGGAATCTTCGTCAGAACCCGAAGAGTGTTCATTATTTTTCTTAATTGTTACTAATGACCGATCTTTACTGTTTGTAGTTTCAAGTTGTGCTTTTTGTGATCTGTTATTTCTAATAAAAGATTCTTCTAGCTTAGGATTACCATAATTTGCAATACTAGATTTGGACGTAACTTTGTTATTGCCGTTATTTTTGTAATAGTTCCTATTACAGGTCTTGTTCTTGTCACCCATGACTAAGAAAACTTGGACCGAATTAAAAATGAAAAATTGTTACATTATCACAGTAAGTATCACTCGCATTACATGGATTTAATTTGAACCCGGAATTAAGAGAGCCGAGTAATTTTATTATATCACGTATTTAATCAATAGCTTGCAGTTGTTCAATTACTAACCGCCCCTTATCCTGTTTCATAGCGTATAGTAACCTGGAAAATAAAAACAAAGATTGTAATAGGTTTGTAAAAGGTTTGTAATAGGTTTGTAATAGGTTAAAATTCAGAACTACCTACTAAAATTTAAATTAAATTAAACTTAAACGTAATCGTCGCACCCCGGCAAGAAGAAGTATCTCAAAAAACACCTTTTTTAATTTAAGGGGTCTTCCTACCATGACAGCACGCAAAATGCGTGTTTTTTAAAAAATTCATATCTTCGAAAGTATAAAAGATATTTTTTTAATTTTTGAACACAAGGTATATTACAGCTTGAGGAACGTTTCACATAATTTTTAATAAAAAATAAAAAAAAATGGCGGCGCTGTGCACATTTCCCCGGAAGCCCTCCGCACAAGAGGAGGGATATGATGCCATCGTTTTCTCCATTAATATGCATCTGAAAAAAAAAAAAAAAAAAATGGGGTTGTTCGTGGGTAGTGTAGCTAGAGTGTAGCGTAGCGATTTTTTTTTTAGATTTTTTTTGAAATTTTGGTGAGCCGAACAAAAAAAAATTGCATTTTTTCCTAAAAAAAACGTCGAAAAACGTCAATAAAAAAAAAACTAATGCAGCAATCTTAAAAATCCTACGCTACACTTTCCATAATACTTCTAAGAGTATTGTGTTCAAATTTCAGAGCCATCGGCCCACTAGTTTACGAGATATCGTGTTCCGAGTTCCGAAAAGTGTAGCTTCGAGATAAACGCAAATGAAAGTAAGCTTGTTTGCTGTATCGCAAGGGTTTTCGTCGGTTGTCGTGCAGAACACGAAGCTGTAACTTCGGCAATTTTGCGATTTACAATACCGCCAATGGTTTTAAATGTGCGTAACATGTCAAATTTTTTTATAGAAAAATAAAAAAAAAATGAAGACAAAAAAATGTCCATGGTAGGAAGACGCCTTAAGAGGTATTATACCGAGCAAACGAATCGTTTCCTGCAACCGAATTATATGCCAACTGAATTTTTGAAAGAAAAGAAAGTAACAATAATCTCATCAAGAAATTAATACAATAGAATGATTGGTTAAAGAAACCCCTAAAGCCTGAAACACAGTGCTCCCGTTCAGTTCCGTTCCATTCAGCTGTCAAAGTAGATCTTATGGGCTGGCCATGTAACGGAACGGAACGGAACGGACGAGTTCACCAAAATTCAAGTTTTACGGACTACATAACCTCACTTGTCGTGACGGAACGGAACGGAACGGGAGCATTGTGTTTCGGGTTTTAGGAACTAACTATACATTTCTGGAATCATTTACAAAGTAATGTGTACCAAATCTCGAGCGACTCGAAGAAGCGAAGGGATTTCGACAAATAGCGAAACCAAAAACCAATTAAAAGCTTATTCCTAAATAATTTAGACTTCCCATAACTGAAATGAATGAACTAGTTTGCAGTCAGTCCCGCTCCTAGTTCGTTTTTCATTGCCGTTCGGAGCTCTGTGAGACAATATGCTATTACTACTAGATCTAGTGTCTTATTTTTTGCTCATCATGTTCAACTAGATCTACTGACCTTTTTTGCTCATCATGTTCTTCTAGCTCTACTGACTTTTTTTTATTATTTTTTATTAGATCTACTGACCTTTATTTTTTTGTTCATAGTTTTCTCTACTAGATCTACCGTCTTTAAACTACACCTACTCATTTCCCCTCAACTCCCCTGGAAGTAATTAATGAACTATGAGCAAGCCTAATGCACAACGCTTTCTCGAATTATAAAATACAGTAAAAAATATCAGTGAAAGTACTATTTTTTGAAAGAGTAATTTTTACTGTAATGTTAATGTAATTTTACAATTAGAATGTAAATTCAAGGATCTAATGTGCTTATTTCCTATAAAATGTTGTAATTGTGTAAATGAAGTTGTTCAGAATTCAATGGTATTTTCATACATATTATTATGTACTAATTCTAGTTCTTCGTAAAGTTTCTTAATATGTTCTTGCTTGTACACATAAGACTAAAGCATAATAAAATTATATTTATTTAGTGTGGTATAGTAGTCTTACAACGATCAGAAAGTCAGTGGGGAAATTATGCAACCTGTAAGACCGCTGTATCATACCAAACAGATTAACAACAATTATCCACATGATTTAGTATAATACCATGGGAGAAGTGTAAAATTACAAATAACTAAATAAAGAAATACATATTTATCTGTGACGATTAACACACTATTGAGTAGCGTACACAATGCAATGATAAACTGTAACTAATTTCCACAAAATTTCGACCTCGTGGCTAAACCATTTCTTGGATAATATTGGGTTCCGTCAATTAAGTTAGGATATTTTCAAAGAATTTTTGAATATCAGTTATACGAAGGACTTATGGGATTTTTTCCATATCGCTCATTAACTAACTTATCCTTATTTTTCCATTTTACAGGTGGTGACAAAATTTCAGCTTCCTAGGTCAAGTGACCTAAGTGAAATGAAGTACACTGAATGAAAACATTTTTGAAGGAGGCGATGAACAAGGTAAAAAATTGTTACTTGATATTCTTATTAGGTAAAGTCGCAGCTGCCACTCGGTTCAACCAGAGACCAAAAGTAAGAATGCATTACGGTGTGTATTCCATAGGGTGCGTCAAAAGAGAGAAAAGATAGTTTGATAATCATATTTATCTCTGTTTTCAAGACACTTGTAACATGCTTGGTTGGATAATATAAATAAAATTAAAGTAAGTACAAAAGCACCAAATACTGATATAAGAACAAAATATAGAAAACTTTAGACAAAAATAAGTGAGAAAGACGTTTTCGTTGTTTTTGTACTTTCATCCAATTCTGAGGAACAACAATGGAGGGACAATAAATCCTTCAATCACCAAAGTTTCACCTTGACCCATAAAACGCTCAGGAGATATTGATTTTAAAATGTTTCGATTCACCTTTCGAGCTCTTCCGTTATATTGTTTTTCTTCCAGTTCCACATATCACAACCCACACGTTGGCTCTTTTTCGAAAAGCGCTGCTATCATTGTACAACATAAAATCCAAGTTTCAACTCCCTAGTATTCGCGGTTCCTGAGGTATAGAAACAAAATTTTTTTTTAAACATTACCCCCCTCACACATTTATTAATAAAATAGTAAAGTAATATTAAAAACGATATCCGACACAAATGTTTACCGAAAAACTAAATTATATACATAAATCAGTTGAAACGTTAATTAGAACTAAACATAAACATCTAGTTTGAATCTTAAGTTTAGAGCACTCACACAAGATACTAGAAGAAAGCAAAACGCTCAACATGTCCTGTTGATTCTGCTGACTTTACACGTAATTTCCTATTTTATTATTAAACCAAGTCACCTCTATTTTGATATTATATTTAACTCGATTAACAAGGTGTTATTTAGAGATACAATATTCACATTCAAAGATGAAAATCACTTATCACGTCATTAGTATTATCCTACCCCAAGACAGCATTTATAAACGCTGATAACGAAGGGAATCGTAACTTACGACTGTCCCTTGGAACATGCAACGAAAAACTACTTCCATACGTTCAATCTCCCTGAATAAGTTCCCTCCATAAACGTTATTTCTATAACCTACTTCTAACTATAGCTCCAACAGATTGTTCCCCAAAACCTAAAAATACTCCATAATACCGTAATAGGTAGGTACTAGATAATTCCTCAGGTAATGTAGTAAGCCCGCCTTTAGCCAATGTGGTTGACCTGTTTCTGGTGCTTCCTTGAAACTGGTACGTGTGAGCCTCCCAGGAAAAGCAAATGTTGGTCGATTTGAAGCCACGTGAATCGATGGCATGCTCTGTTTCGTGTAACACAAGGATAGTAAAGGACTTCGTAGTATAGTTCAACTCCACAACATATCGGGAATCTTAAAGGAATTTATGTATCGTGAGAATTATTCTCATGAATATGTTCAACAATTGCATCTGCGATCATACGCGAAAGATGACCTACTTTCATGACAAAAAGTTTACCTACTAATTTCTTGGGTATGACGTGCGTGTTTAATTCTAGGTGATTTATTGCAATGTTCTTGAGATAGGTGAAGAAAGGATATGAGTTGCTGACTAGTAACTTTTCTTTTTAAACCGAAAAAGTTGATTCCAGGCTATTGAGTGTATCACTGGTAAAACTGTTGCATGCTAGTAATGACTCTATAAATAATGACTGAAAGTTTGATGAAATAATTAGTGAAAGTTTTAAGTAGTAATTTTAAACAATTCGTCTATGAGGTTGAAATATCCTCGAGCCATGCCACAGCCGAAGTATTTGGAAAGGAAATTGGAACAAGTTATTCGCTATTAGCGAAAATTACAATCTTATCTGCTGCGAATATCTACATTATTTCCTTATTGCAATTCTGTTTAGATCAAATCATCAATACAAGATAAAGTTGCATGAAAAGGAAAGCAGCTGGGGTTTTCACAGATGATAGTGAAAGCGATTGTAGAGTTGGTATAGAATGCGCATGTTATCTTCTAATTTTTAAGGACTTCCATTTGGTTGGTAAATAACCGAAAGTAAAATTTCTCTTTTCCTAAGACTTTTTAATGTTGTTTGCAAGAAGGAAAAACTCGATTCAATAAATGTTAATCTTATGAATTTTGCTCAATAGCAAACCCGAGTGCACTGTGAACTCAAAATTAAATGATTTACACATATAATATAATTCAGATTTCCTAGCGCAACTATTTCTCTTTACAAAAATATTTCAAATGGGTTTCAAAAGATGATGCATATATTTTGAAGGCAGTCACACGAAGGACTCGACTATCATCATACAAATTTCTCTAGCATTCTGAAGTTATCGACCAGTATTTGTGAACACGTTTTCTAATGACTTTTGTATGGCGCTACCCGAAGTTTGTTTGTTGGTTTTTTTTCTGCATTGTTTGATACTAAGGACTAAACTAATTTGAAGCTTCTAATGAAGTACATACCTTAAACGGATCGTTTTTCTTTAAAACGACGTATACTCCGCTCAGTCTTCACACAATTCCAAAATAATTTTACCTGATGCTAAATATTTGAACAAATTCAAAAAATTGAGGATGGTTCAAAAATTAAAGGCGCTGCAAAGAGTGTTTTGGTAGTTAATTTTTTGATGATTCCAGCCATCAGATTTACTAGATAGATTCCAACACCGGTCTCTCAGTATTAAACAATTAAAAATTCTTTTTATTATTATAGATTTTTTTTTATTTCATAATGTATTATATATTTCTGAACCAAATTAAATTGCGCTACTTATCGTTCTATACCTACATATGTATCGAAATATACAATGAATTTTTTTTAATGCTATTTGAATTTTTAAGTTTCTTAAATAATAACGTCTAAAATACTTTATCTTTTCTATGCATCGTCAATCATCTCGTCTTCTTCATCCCAGTTCCAACTGAAATCCTTTTCTTCTTCATCAAAGTCCTGAAAAATTTGACCCATTTTTAATAACAATAAGAACTTATAATAAATTCGACTTACATAATCCACATTGGATGCACTTGAGACACTGCAGCTTGTACAAGTCATATATGCGACTCCGGTATTATGACCAGTACACTCGCAAAGTTGACATGAGCTGGGCAGGGCGGTTTTAGCCACTCGTTTCGCAAAAATTGTTGCTAACTTCTTAACCGGATTTCGTTTTTCTGGTCTTAGTTTATGAGCTGTAAATACGGATCCATCTGTTTCTATCGCAAGTGGAGTACAAGAGCCTAAGACCTCCTTGGGAATACGGACTTGTTTGCGAAGTTCAGTATCGCCTTTAAAATCCTTGAAGTCGCGTTTCGAGTAAGCAAGTTCGCGATCCATCCCGAAGAAAATACGAGTCAAACGAGATTTGTCAAAAACAAATTCCTTATCCATTAGAATATGAAGATTGATACCTTCTTCAAGCATTAGTTGAAGCAGCGATGAATAATCAAACTGGAATTAAGAGAAATTAGTAGTTAATAAATGTATCGTTGAATTTCATCATAGTAGATCAGTAATTTTTAATTTTGATGATCGACTAGTCTTGTAAGTGAGATGAGGTTCAGTTGAATGAGATCGTTTTGGCAAATATAGTCGTAATAGGTATAGCAATGTCTAAAAAGAACCTACCTTCATAAACGTCGATTGACACTCAGAACAAGGTACCAAAATAAAAATCTTTGAAGCACCTGGTCTAAAGATTAATTTCGAAGCAACACTAATAGCTTGGAAAGTATCGTTACTCATTCCGTTGCTGGCATCAATATGATCGAAGTAGTTCCTAAGATCGTCATGGTCGGTAAAAACTTTATTGTTGTGCACTACGCTACGTGGTTTGTCAAATGGTGCTCGTCCTCCAAATGCGAGAACTGAATAGCTTTAATGGAATAGTTTTACAAGTTTTTTCTTTATTAGTATCTTAATTGAAAATAATACCGATTGTTCGTTATATTGGCATCTACAAGTTCCTTGTTAAGGGCATTAACAACGGCCATCATACTCTTTGAAGCAGCTAAATTCTCGTTGCACGGTTTTGCTTCTACGATAAACACTACATCACTAGTTCGAATTACACCTTGACCTTCAAGACGTATGAATGTTCCTTCGGCAACATACGATCCATTAATTAAATCACAACTAAAGAAGCAATAAAATATATTTAGAATTTCCAACAATTACGCAAACGAATATTAACTTACTGTACACATTTATCCGGAATCCGTAAGGGAATTTTTAAAGCGGCACAAGCTTCAATGTAGCCCAAAGCTGCTGTACAGGCACCCTTTTGAGCCGGATGATTATCTTTCAATACGGTGGAAATCGAATTGTGCCCCATATCCAAACACATCTCATAAAACGGTTTTGGATCCAAACTAGCAAAACAGTTTGAGAAGTACTGAGTTATGAAGAACTCATCGCATAAGTCCAACAACTCGCGGGAATAAGTTTGATTCTTTACTTTCAAACTCTGTCCACATTGATTAAAACTCCACGATCGTGCGAATTCTTCCTCACTTTTTGATATCAAGTTATTTGAGGTTGTGTAGTCATCATAGAGTTCGTTATTCATGGTGCCTAGTATTCCGGCAGTTTGTCCAAAGTAATGTCCACCTAGTTCAAACCAGCATAAGTCGAATTGCAAATTACAATTTAGGATGTAGTCCTGCTGAGCCTCAATTGTTAGCACATCCGAATCACGAGATATTAGGATCCCACCAGTCTGAATCGGAAGAGTATGTACCGCCTTTCCGTTGATGAAAAGTGTCTGCAAATTATCAATAATTTTTAGTGTGGAAAGAACAAATGGATGTAAATGTTAATAGTATGTACATACATCACCTGTAACATCAATTTCAAATAAATTTTTACCAGCAACTAGAGCCAACTTCCTTGTCGAGATTGAATTTCCATTTTGGCGTATACTCTATAAATAATACAGCGTGAGATACAAGCATTTTAAAACGATTTAGTAGCACTACTACCGATGGTTTCAAAATGAGACTGAAGTTGTTAAGGAAGAAATCGTGGGCCAATACATACGAGCACTGATCCTGCCTCTGTCCACCCTTAATAATATCATACTGCATATTCAGTGCTACAAATTTCCGATCGAATGTCATATAGTGCCGCGATCCAATAAGCATGGAATGAGCATTGAACGGTGGCAACCACATTTTCGGATCAAAATGCGGTCTTAAACTGTAAACGTAATTGAGCAAAGAAAAGTTCGTTCCCACAAAGAACGACTGAACATCATTCATCAGCTTATATTCCGGGATCTCTTCGAATTTCGGTGTCTCGTTAAAAGCGTGCCAGGACATCGGTAGCTTTTGTTCTAGTTCTAGAACACCTACATCCGGATCAAATATGAATTTTGTTTTAGCTTCACGATATCGGTCGTCTGCTTGTAGTGCCGTTTGTGCATAACTAGCGATCTTATTCCGTAACATGGACCATATTTGATGTAGTCGTCGATCAAGCTGGAATTCATCGGCAAGCCATTCTATCTTCCCCTTGAGCTCGTTTACTCGTTGCACAAAGAATTTCACAGTTTCCAGTTTCTCGAGGGTTTTTAATTCTTCCCAGAGTTCGGTAAGGACATCGTTCAATTCCTTTCCGAACGGCACTAATTTGAAGTATTTTTCTTTAAGGAAACTCCATGCAATCAGTGAATACTTTCTAAAGTTTGTGATCGCATCATTTGCCTTTATGTCCTTGTATAAACGATCCAGATCTTGCGTGAAGCTTGAAACTTGATTGAAATAGGGCGATTCAGCCAGCTCGTTTGTACGCTTATAAATGAAATCTGTAAGATAAATGTTAACAATTTCTTGATGTTACAATATTTATGAGAACTTACCAAAAACTTCTTTACTAATATTCCACACTGCACTTTCTATATAATGCAAGAACTTGATAATATGCGGTTCCAGCCGCCTCAATGTTGTCCTCCAATAGTTAGACAGTACGGACGCAAATTTATTCCACAGATTTTCAACGTACTTTATAATGGATAAATGTAGATCCTTAATAAATCGGTCATACTTCTCAACGGCTTTCTCCATTAGAACCGATAGATGTTCTAGTGATTCACCATGTAAAAATCTACTAATTACATCAAGAGCCTTGTGATAAGATGTTTTGATAGTTTCGATTAGCCACAATATACTCTTCCTTAAGGCCTTTCCAGAATCTCCCATTACTTGCCATAGTTCTGTTAAAATTTTCGGAAGTGATTCAATATGATCGCGAATAGCGAGTTCATCGATTACGGTCAATGTGAAGTTTACAACTGTTTTTATATAGAAGTCGTTGGCTTCATACGAGTTGTTAAGAAACTTTCGGAATTCTTCAATGTCCTCTTCGAGAACACTTAAGCCGCTGTGAATTTGTAAAGGTTAAAATTGTGAATTATTTGCTGTAGTGACCTAGAGTAGTTGTATACAAACTAACGCAAACATAAAATATCTATATCTAAAGTGAGGCAGTATTTTAGCTCATTTGTAGGGTGGAAAACAAAATTCGCATAGACTGTTCTCAAGATAGTGAATGTTTGTGCTAGTGCGAAAATAGTATCTCTACAGCAACCTACCTTAAATCATCTAAGAATAATTGAGTATGAGGCTTGGCATTGTTCCACACATCATTAACAGTATCCACAGATTCAGTGTACAGTGTTTTCACCCAAAAGTCAATTCCATCTGACATGGATTCATAGAAAGATCTAGCAATGTCCTTAAATTTACCCTAAAAAAATTCAAAGTTACTCAATTCAATGTCCGCTGAAAAACTTTCATAAATGCTTACCTTAATATCACTTTTCAGTTTTGGCCTCCAGATCAACTGACTTGTTACGAGACGAGAATGATTCATACGCAGATAGTAGGCAATATCAATTACTCGGATCTCGTCATAGTTTCGCCATAAATCAAAATATGCGCTTCTCGCATCTGGGACATATCCAATCATTTGAAGATTGTGTGATGCATCCGATGTTAAATTTACTTCCATCCTTGTGAATTTTTTCTCAAAGTCAATGAAAAAGAAACCAGTAGAGTTTAAGTCCGGCGAATCCCAGAGTGTTACGTTCAAGCCATAGAGTGGATAGGAACCAAACGGTTGTGACCATAGACGAACTGTTTTATATGGAGTCATTCTCTGGAAAGTAAGATTAAATCAATAAAATTTAATGCAGAAATGAGATTGGAGATGTAACGTAAAAGTTTGGGAAAGGCTAATTCTGAAAATGAACGGTTAGTATTAGTTAATCAGATGGTATCAAATATTTAGATGATAGAGACCATCTGCCAGACCCAGACCATCTGCTACTCCCAGATCATCTACTACCTCCTATAGACCGTCAGCTTCCTCCAAAACATCAGCTTACTCTGTCTCCCATAGAGTTCATATTTCTCTAGGCCGGCAGTAGCGATTCCCTACTCAGGAAATTCCCTCCTCGCGAACATGACTTCCGATCTGCTATGCTCAAAAATTTAGATAAGATGCTGCAGATACTTGAAGCTCTCAATCTGGAGATCTCAAAACGTTGACCAAGAACATTATTTATATGATCCTTGGAATGGGGAAGGACCTAAATTCGATCACTCTTCGGTCATTCAAAAAATACTGAAATTAACTTGTTGGAGCTTTTATAGGAAACCTTAGGAAGTAAAAATGAATTCGATATATCATGAGACCTAAGCAATATGTTAGAATGTGTGAAAACATATGCAACCTTCTCAAACCCAATATTCAATATTTGTGAAGACCTAAAAGATATGACGAAAATCGTGAAAATATATATATGCATTCCATTTCCACTGATCATTTTTTTCAACCCCTTCCAAACACTAATGGATGTTAAAAAATTTGTTTAAATCTACTGTACCCCTATCTAAATATCAATATTTCATCTTCATATCAATATAGATTCTCGCGATATAAGAATCAGAACCTTTGCCATTTCCATTTCCACCATCCATCCATCCATTTCCACCATCAAAATTAAAAAAACTGAATTTTATTTGTCTAGTGCAATTGGATCGTGAGATATCGTAATCTAAAGTTGTTTACCTCCATCCCCGTACGCCACTGCCTCCACTAAAAAATTTGATTCCGATCTATTCTCCTAGTATATCTAAAGATGTTTCTTAAGTTTTAACTTCGTGATATGGATTTTAGAATGTCTCAATCTCGGCTTTTTTCATTTCGGACGCACTATTTTTCCCCCCACCCCTTGACGTATATTTTTTTTAAATGGGTCTACCATTGAAGCACTATATAGATTCCAAGTTTCAGCTTCCTAGCATAAGCGGTTGCTGAGATCCAGAAACCAACATTTTCCAGAATGCATTGGGATTTATAGTTAGCAAGAAACTTATTGGTTATTGAAATTCCCTAGTCTTTTATCTTATACAAAAACAGTACATAATTTCTCACTCCCTTCTGTGATTTGTTTTCTAATGTTTTAATAT
Organism: Beris chalybata; assembly: GCA_949128065.1. NCBI lineage: Eukaryota > Metazoa > Arthropoda > Insecta > Diptera > Stratiomyidae > Beris > Beris chalybata. Next base: position 24,054,140 of record OX421896.1, on the reverse strand, counting down.
GTAAGGATCTTGTTTCAGTATTTTCTGCGATGATATTTTTCTGGTTGAAATTCAGACTTTACAGGAAAGATCTGCCTTTCTTGATCTTACAAAACCTCATAGGTAGTTGTTAACTAGTCATACCGTAATTGAACTTAGTCTTCCAAATTCTATTTGACCGAGATATTAGATCAACGTGCTCTTTAGTTAGCCACCAGATTTCGGGCTTTTGGCAATCGCTGAACAAAAATTATAGACATAAATGAAGAACAATTCTTCGCCTGATCTCCGTTTCCGATCTGGATTAAAATTAACGACACTTTGCGAAATTTATCTAGTGTATAACCATTACATATGACTTAAATCCGAAACTTTATACGTAAACCATTTCACCAATTATCACAGCTTCGGTTATTAAAAATTAGAACTCTTTAAACTTACATGGTAATGGACAATCTTTTCCTTCAGATCCAGCATTCCTACGAATAATCCATCCTGGGCGGGAAGATAACCACGTTCATAGTGCGCGTATGACTCTGTTTTGTACAGTGTTGGTTTAGCACCAATAGATCCTTTTACATCCAAATTAAATTGAGATGCTTTATGATGACCCTGTATATCTAGAGAGTAATTGCGATATCCTACAGTTTTTGTTAAATCCTTGGCATTAACACCGAACGTAAGAAGGTGATCCGGATCATCGGTATATGTTACTATGATATTACTATTTATTAGATCTTCAGAACTCCTATGATAGTATCCCTCAAATGTTGCATTCTGTAAATAAAACCATTTATTGTGATATTTGGCTAATTTTGGAGTTTCGGAGCATGATTAAGTCTTACTCTTTCAAATGAGGGATGTCCGATAGTAATGACGGCTGTTTGATTGTCCTTATCACTTCCAGTTAATGGTTCGCTTCTCCAGTTCAGACCAATACTCATTACTTTCGGTTTTTCAGGTGAGTGATTCTTGTCAGTAACGTTAGCCCATTGGAAGGATACATCGGCATCAAATAATTTGTCAGTCACCAAGTAGAATCCTTCAGTAGAGAGATTCCTTTTCGGATAGAACAGTTCAACTACAAATGCTTGTGACTCGTTGGCAATCTGAAAAGTAGATATCAGTATAGGTATCGAGAAAGTATTATCCGTTTCTCTATTACATTAGAACGATTTTCCATTTTAATATTGTAGCCAATCCAAGCAGTAGGAGCTAGCTGAAGTTTGGCTCGCTGTTGTGTAACCGTTTCTTGTTTGTCGTACTCAGATGTCAGGATTACAGTGCGGTTCGGATGAATTGCTATAACCTTGTATTCCTGCCCAGTATATGTCGATCGAATGTGTAATTCGCCAGTGATGTTGAACGCTTTTACATTATCCAGACCAAAAACTTCAGCATGTTTCATGTCCTAAAAAAGTTAATCAAACGAATTAACAAGGTATACCCTTTACAACAACCGCTACATACGTATTCCGGAAAATCTGTTCTTGTATATTGACGCGAGTGGACGTAATGGATACCAATTGGCTTAAGTTTATTCTCTAGGGAAATATCTACAACATTCTTTTCGAAGCCAGCTCTTTGTTCTGTTTTACATGTATACTTCCCATTCAAAACTTTCTTGTCGTTGTATATCATGTTTCCATATCCTGTAGTCAAAATATTTCGTTCTTTTAGTCCATACTGAATATTTGCAACATGCCGGGACGCAAGTGGAACTTCAATTAGAATAGTCCCTTCCAAATCACGGTCCAAATCTTTGGAGGCATAATGGCTCTTGTGGTCATAGATGGCAAAGTTTGAGGGCCATGATGCTTTCATGTAATGCGATTGATCACCTCTACACCGAGTATCAAATGAAAAAAATAAAAGTGGAAATAAGATTGTTTGTATATTGTATATGGAAATGCAGTTCTAGCTTTACCCTATTGTTGAAAAATTGAAATCGCCACGTAGCCACGTTACACGGAAGAATGGAACTGTGCTATTCATATAGCCTACCATATTCGATACACTAGAGAAGCTTACATCTGTATCAATAATTCTCCGACTTGCAGGATAATTTACCGCACACCTAAATAAAATGAGATTAATAAGAGTATTTACTTAAATCTATTGATCCGAAAACTTACTTTAGAACGTGATAAATATGCTTTTGATCGAAACTTCCATTCAAGGCGAATGAATCTTCCTTTTTATGAAGCGGGGTAGCTAGCCTCGCGGAAAATTCTTTTCGTCTATCACCTTTTCGAAGCATGTGAATATTTCCTTCGACCGCATTTGTTTCATTACCATGACCCCATTCCACGTGGCCCAATCCTTGTAGGTCGTTAACATTTCGATAATGTCCTTTAGCTGTTAGTTTCCGATCAGCTTCCTCAGACTCGTATTTTGCATCAATGGTCACATCTATCGGTTCATTTGACATTATATTTCCACGATATTTTCCGAGAATTCTATGAATATCCCCAACTGGTTTCGGCAGTTCAGCGACCAGCGACACTCCCAAATCGTTGACCGACAGATACATAAGCGTTCCATTTAAGTCCAAAATCCACAGGGAATCGACATTTACTTTTCCACTGACCAGCAAATGCTGGAAATTCTTTTTCGGATTGATGTATCTAAGATGGGCTTGGACTATGCGGGAGTTCAATTCAGTGCGTTCGATACAGCTTTCAACATCAAATTGCATATTCTCGAAGAGGATCCAACTCCATCCGATTGAACCATTCCCACGAACCTGACCAAGCTGATAAGTTCCTTGAATTTTGCCAACATCTTGTAAATTTATGTCTCCACTTAGTCTGACATTGTCGATTTCAAGATGCTTCCATGGAGTCTGTATCTCGACCAAACCAGACATTTGACCACCGCGTTTGGGAAGCAGAGTACTATTTATTGATATCCTCGGTACTACAGGATCGGTGGATTGCATGAGAATCTTAAAGTCCCAACTCAATGGACTTCTCATTGAGTATCCTCCGCCGATTTGATGTAAATATTTTCCTTCCAATGCTTTCAGCTGGAACGTTTTTCCGTAGTTACCCTCCGATGATTTGATATTATACTCAATGGACCCGTCAGCTGCGTTTGTTTTTGATCTTAATTTCATATTAGCATATACTGGCAACTCCGATGAAAATATAACCAAGCCATCAACGTTGTATCCTGCCGAATTTCGATAGAAGTTTCCACGTATTTTGTACTGATCTTTGGTTGATAGCTCAGTTAGAGTGCCACTTAGGGATATGTTTTTGTATTCTGGAAGCGGTGTTGCAATTTCTATACTAACAAATTCCTTACGTCTACTTGCTCTACTACGAAATTCTATTTGCTTATTATTGGCATCCAAGAATAGAATATCGAAGGTAGCTAAGGGATTTGGGTTTTTCGTCACCAGTACAGAGCCTTGTGCTCGTTTTAAAGGTAAAATAGTTGTGTCAATTTCAGCTCTCGCGTTAATATAATTTCCATCATCAAGATGCCAAATAACTAAGGTGTGAAGCTAGAATTCAATAAGTTATATTAATACTCCAAGTTTTTTTTTTAATTTAACTCACCTTGTTACTGGTTTTGTTGTCTTGCACATCAAAACCAAAATCCAGGGTATTTTCAACCTCTGAAAAATCCTTTTTGAAATAAATGCGACACGAATAGTGAGGAATTATTGGGGAATCCAATGATATGCCCAAGGAAGTATCCAAATAATTATCGTCTGACTGAAAGGTTAAGCAAATAATTTAAAGTTCGATTTAATTCGAGTAGTTAACTCACTTCCAATGATCCAGCAAATGAGAAATGTGTTTCTTCAGTTTTAGCTGAAAAGTTGCCACGATAGATACTATCTTCCAATTCCACAAAACCGACCAAGTTCAACTCCTTCATGATTTCTGCTGGTGTTTTCAAGCTGACCATTAAATCGTGTGTTCTCATTTCGATCTCATCAGTCGTAACGGTATAGTTGACAAAATATCCTACCGTTGTCCATTCCTTACCACTCATAACCGACACTTCCAAGCCTGATAAATACTTCTTCTTAAACTCTATACTATATTGAAACGTTGACTTTATTTCAGATGCAAAGGTGAACGGGGTTTCAATTTTCAATTTATTCTTAATATTTAACATATCAGGATAGTAAAGACGATCCCTGACGTCGACTACACCCTGCGGTAGGTTCAGTTTTCCTAATACCAAATAGTACTCATCTATTTCTGATATATCAACCGATCCGGTTATTGTGGGCCAAATTAAAGTATCGAGTTGCATAAATCCAATGTAATTTAAAAGTTGATTGTAGTCGACTTCATAGCTATCAAATGATTCGTAGTCTTCTCCATCTTCATCAGTTAATATTTTGTCCTCGTCCTCCTCAAATTCCATTTCAATGCCTTTGGTACTAAGTTCGGCAATTAGATTCGACTTGGGCTTGACATGAACCATCACTCCAAGCTTATAGGCCGCAAGTTTTGCATAGAGCTCCAAATCGAATTCTTCTAATTTGACGAATTTAACAATTGCTCCATTTTCTTCAAATCCTTTCAATGGCGTGAAAACCTTATAGGAGTATTCGAAATCCGTAAGGTTGGACTTCTTCCATACACCTGTGAATCCTAAAGTTACGTTATTCCAACCGCCACGCATATCAATAGTTTCTGTTTTCATTTTTCCGATTAAACTTAATCGTTCGAGTGCCTCTAGAGGAGTAGCTAGACTCAGTTTAAGATCAAAGTCCGTGAAACCGAGAATATCAAGTAAAATTTCAGCACCCAATGCGCCTGCTGGCGCCCGAACTTCTGCAACAGCATGCCTATCTTTTTCATTTACGCCAAACCGACCAGTTACTGTCTTGAATTTCTCAATTGGAGTTGTAATATTGATTTCCAGCTTATTATTCGTTATTTTCTTCATGTATCCTTCCACATCTAATGTAAATTTCCTTGCTTCGATGTCTAATGTAGCTCCACCTTTTACCTGACGGTTTTCACTGATGAAGAATTTGGTTGCCATTGCGGCAGTTCTGTAGCCCTTGAACGGACTTCTCAACTGCAAGGTACCATTTATATTCCGAACTGTGTCATTATTGTCAAATTGCCAGTCCGATTTAACACTATAGGCTTGTATTGAGTCATTGGGAAGACTATATCGAACGTTGAAATTTGTATTGAACTTCTTGAAGTCATGCTTGTGTTTCAGATGAGCACTCATTGTAGGCACATCGCGAATTGTGCTGTTTACGGCAACTTTTAGCTCACAACTGAACAACGGCTCCTTAATGGTATAGTCGCCTTTGAAAAGCATACCAATATGCTGATGGTCTGCCCACAGTAAGGATCCATTCGCAAGAAGCAAGTTATTTTCATAGTAAACACCACCGTGTAGTTTATTTCGCGCCCAACCTTCAAAAGGTGTATCCAGTTCGGCCCGAATCCAATTATTTCGGATATCTCCAGGAAAGTAGCCAGCATTATAGTTCAGAACAATGGCTTCATTTGCACTCCAGCTAACTCGACCATTGCCATTATATTCCGGACCACCAGTAAACACATCGAAAGTTGTGCTGAAGGTTCTTTCCGGATAAGTAACCATTAAGGATCCTTCGTAGCTCTTCCATTCAGGATTACTGTATTCAATCAACAGGGCTAAGCGTTGAGATGGATCGCGATTGGCGTCCCATTTCAATTCAATCGATGCTTCCTTTTTATTTTGTACTGATAATCCTCGCATATTAAGGTGAATATCTCGTAGTCTAAAAGAAAATATTTATTCAAAAAATGTTTCAAACTATCTTTGTCATTTCTTACTTATCTAAATGGATTTCAATGAAGAGTAGCTTCGGTTGTTGCGACATTAATTTTGAGGAAAGCCAATAAACTTTATCACGGAATTTAATTTCAAGATACGAGTTATACTGATCCTGTTCCATTCGGGAATAATTCAGCGTAATGCCATAGGGCAACTGTTCATGATCAGCTTGAACGTCGAAAAAGATTTCTAGCTCGTTACGTCGGTACACAACATTTATCGTGGTATCCTTAAAAGAAGGACTCTGCACGAGAAGTTTCAAATGATGGTGGGTTTTGATCCGCGTACTCTTATCTTGGTATGATCCTTTAATCACAATCGAGTGACCCGAAAACCATGTACCTCCAAAATCAATCTATAATAAATCAGAGGTTTTATGTTTGGATGGCATTGACAAGAAAGGCACACTAACGTTGTAGTCATTGGAATTCTTCTCAACTAATCGAAGTCTAGCTATACAAGAATCGAAAGCTGGAACTGTTATATTCATAGAAGCATCAGCAGCAAACAAATTTAATCTGGGTAGAAACAGGGAGAATACTGCACTAGATTCCTTCTTGGGTGCGTATCTAACTGCTATTAAGAGATTGTGTTTTGGACCATTTTTATTGCGTTCCTCATGCCTGAAATTGAAAAATTTTAGGTATCTTTTTGAACTTTCATAATTGAAATACAGACTTCAGCTTAATACGGAAATCTGTATTGGCAGCAGGACGTTGAATTTCCATTGAGACGATTGTTGTATAGTGTGTAATATCAGTCATTTCTTCCGAATTGGAACGAGCAAAGATTAGCCGAAGTGTTGTGGTATAATGGGGATTAGTAAGATCTAGAGCATTGTTATATGTTAGCATCGCTTCAGTGTGTCCCAGTAGCGATAACATAGTAAGATTCGAAGCGAAGTTTATTTTTGGATATGCAGTCGATTTCAGTTTGACACGTCCCTTGTATTCAACTCGACTTTTCACACTACGATCAGCTATTTCCCCTTCAAATTCGACTGCTTCAATTTTATTCTCCAGAAACTGCAGAAGGAAATAAACAACGTATAGATCTTGGTAAAGTCTAAAGTCAGGATTAGTCTTATTAACGCTTACCCTGTAATCTACTTTCATCTTTGTGGAATATGAAATGTCCGTTTTAATTATGTTGCCGCTGACCCTAGATTGTAGTTTCTTCGTTTCGAATGTTAGATTAACATCGTACTGCACAATACCGCTTTTGTCTGTTACTTTAATGGTTCCGGCCGAACCTGCAATTCTATCATTATTCACAGATAGTACAAATCTCGGATTATATATCCAGCCATGTTTTGCTACAGTTCTATTAATACCCATCTGAAATGGAAATATTAAAGAAAGTGTTCTCTAGTTTCGGGCATCACAAGTTCACCTCAAGAGCTAAGTTCTTTTTCCCATTACTGTCCAAGTAAATTTCCAGTCGCCTATCATCCGGATTTGACTTGTAATTTCCAACAGCTGAATGTATTGTTGGTCCATTTTTAAAGGACATAGAAATATTGATAGCTTCTAAAGTCTTGAGAATGTTTGCTTTAAAAATTCTAGGTATATCTGATCCTGGCGTTTCAAAAACAAAGGATCCGTTTGAGCTATTTCCGATTTGATCTAAACGATATTCGAAAACAAACGTCTTGGCACTCAGATCAGCTTTGTCCAAATGAATATTTAAATTTATTGGTCCACTCAAAAGAAGGCCAGGATAGTCGACAGTCGAATTACTCAAATCCGGCAGACTATAGTCAGAGCACAATTTAAGACCTATTCCACGATCTATGATGGGCCAAGTACAAGTCGAGTTAGAATATCGCCGTTCGATTCCTTTTTGAGGAAACTCTTGGACATCCTTCATCACAATAATCTCTGATCTGAATTAAAAAAAACATGATTATGATATACTAAACCTCTTTCGAATCTACGCATTACCTTGCACTAAAAATATCATTTCGATCTTGCGGTAGACTGAAAGTCAACGAGGCCAATTGAGCCCCTCGCATTTTAAGCTTGGCTTCTAGAGATGAGCTGGAATAAACATTGCTCTTCACACGAATTCCCGATGTGGCGTAGAAAAGGTCAGTTTGCATCGATGTTAGCACATCCACGGATATACTTGGCTTCACCTTTCCTTCGACTCCGAAATTCCATTCTCCGGATGAGTGATTCTGACTATCTAACTTACCGGACATTCTTAAGTCGATCGAATTTGCTCCAAAAGCATGTATTGATAGCGGAAGACCCGATGACATAGGCACGTTGTAGGATGCGTCCAAAAATACTCCAGATTTTGTATATGATATTTCCTTTCCAGATAAAAGCTTTGCAATTTGGTTTAGAGGATTCAAGTTGTTAGCAGCATTGAGAACCTCTACCATGCCTTCTAATGTGTAGTATTTGATATCGTTTCCAAATATTCGTATGCCAAATACTGCCCGTGGTTCATTATAGCGATACCTGGAAATGAAGAACAATTACAAATCTTCTCATCGTTAATCTTTTTATTTAGATAGTTACTTGAGGTCATATCCTAGTTTGTCGATATCGTTTTGAAAATCTTTGAAGCCAGCCGGTCCAGAGCGCTCACGTTGCTTTGATCTCCCGTCTAAATCACGCTTTAGACGTAGCTTATCGAAATTTATAAGTTCGCCTGCGTTAAAATAAACATTTTGAGTTTTAAACAGTAACTAAGAGAATATTAAAAAGTAAATATCCCAAAACCCATCCCAACCCATTTACAATGGGAAAGGGATTCGGAACTAAGAGAATATTAAAAAGTAAATATCCCAAAACCCATCCCAACCCATTTACAATGGGAAAGGGATTCGGTAAGGATATAGAAAAGTCCGTTCAAATATCTACGGATGGCTCCAAAACTGAAGGTGGGATGGGTGAAGGTTTTTTCTCGGACATGCTTAACATTAGCAACTCCTGCCGCCTTCCGGACCACTGCAGTGTCTATCAGGCGGAGCTTATGGCGATCAAGGAGGCCTTGTCCTGGCTGAGGTGTCATCTAATATCTACTATTGTTAGTAGTATTTTCACAGACAGCCAAGTGGCAATCAAATCCCTGGAATCGGCCTCGACAAAGGACGCCGTAGAATGTTGATTATCTCTTAAGGAGATGGCCGAACAGTTCAATATTCTTCTGTGCTGGGGGCCAGGACACAGGGATTTCCCTGGAATATTGAGGACACAAGGATTTCCCTGGAATATTCCTGGGTCCTGGCACGAATTCGCTCGGTGTGGTACCACCGTTCAGATTAAGTCGACACCCGTTTTCTGGGTGTGCCTCTCTTTGCATGCTAGGATTGTACTCAATTGAGAAAACCAACTCAAGATAGGCAGTCTGCCTATCTTGGTTTTACAGATGGTATTACATGCCACACTGCGAGATAGATCTGACCAAAGCTGGATTTAAAACGATCTAAAGGGCTGACTTTACGCAAAAGGGCGAGTATTAGCACAACACTCGGTGTCCTGACCGGACACTGTCTTATAGGTCGACATGCTTAAAGACTCAGTCTCTTTTCACATGACTTCTGCAAGAGTTGCCTGGAAAAGGAGGTGGAGGAGACAGTCCTTCATCTTTTTTGTACCCGTCCAGCTCTATCCACTAGAAGAAAAGCTCTTCTTGGAGCTAACTTTTCTATCTGCCTTAGTGACCTTGCCGCAATGGAGGTCGCAAGAATCCAACTCTTCATTGGAAGCTCTAAATGGTTTGACGAGTAGGACCGTATTCGATGATCCTGTGGTAACACAACGGTTCTAAGTGTGTCCGTGTTCTCACGGTCAGCCACACGTACCTACCTACCTAAGAGCATATTAATTATTTATTAATTACCTTCTTCTTCAATGCTATCGTCCCCAAAGAATTTATTGAGGAAAGTAAATTTCTTTCGAATAATATTCGTGTTTAATGGTCCTGTTGGTCCAAAAATCGATGAAAATAGTTGCTCAAACCCTTGTAAACGTGTTGATAATTCGAAGAAATTGATAGACTCTCCGAAAAGATCCGTGGTAAAATTCAGCGACATTATTCGTGGTAAATACGAATCCGTACCGAATATTAAGTTAGCGTCCGTTGCCGTTCCTAATAATGAAATTCAATAGTTAATATTATTCTCTTCAAAAAATACAAAATATTTTCATTCTTACCAAAATTGTATTCATCAAAAAACAAGCTATGTTCGAAGTTTCTTGAGAAGCGCCTTATGTCCATTTTAAATTTATTACTCAAATCTCCATCAGTCAGAAGTCCTTGGGCTTCGACTCGAACTGGCGATGAAGACTTAGCCAAATTTGTTAAATGTGACCAAACGTAAGATCCAACTTGGTTTACTTCTTCCGTCTCCAACACCTGTTTCACTGTATGAATCGATTCGTAGTCAGGACATCGCATCGACTGGACATAGCTAAGAATTCGTATTTCCGAGTTTCCTGTAAAATTGCGATAAACATCCAAGAAAAAGTTTCTGCAAATTGAAAACTATGAAGTAACGACGGGCATAAAAGAACACATTTTTCGAACTACCTATTTGACAAACAATCAATCCTTCTGAATGATATTACTGTCTGTACTCGAATTTCAACAGGAACCAAGTCGTCCACAACTAGTTTCTTCATTTTTGACAAAAAGCTATCGCCAACAATACCGATATTTCCCAATCCTTTCAACACAACAATCAAACGTTCCTTAACCGTTCTGTCGTTCAAATTTTGTAAAATCAATTTGATGCCATCTTCTTCTAAGAATCGAACAATTTTGTTAACTTGTTCGTAAGTTTCACAGTTGGGATGATGTCTACAAAACGTGTGTACAACGGCAGTAGAGCCTAAAGTGTAATCCGGTAGATTTTTCCTTTTACCATACTCGATCAGAGATAGGAAGGTTTCAAGTATTTCTTCATCGGGCCTACTGATAAAGGCAAGTGAAGACATCCAACTTTTGGCCATCGATTGTGGAATCACCTCACCCACCAATTTGTCACGCATAACGTGAATAGCTGCCGCACTTCCAATATATGGAAGACTTTCGAGGACGTGGTTTCTGCGAAAATTGTTGTAAGATAAATAAATATCTTCAATTGAACATCAATTCAAGTTTACTTACTGGCCATTACTACAGATGCTAGATGCCCGTGCTAAGAGTTGATGAAGTGCCTGGTAGGATAATATACGGGCTGTTTCCAAAAATTTTGTGAGGTTTTCTATAAAATCGCGTTGTATATTGGGGAAACCGAGCTTGCACATTTGTTTCAGGAGGTCCCGCGATGCTTTGATTTCACCATGTGTTGGCTTAGGCGTTGGTGTATGATCATACAACAGGGCTGAGCGACGCTTGACGGTATCGTCCTCTGGGAATGCATTTAGTTGGTGAGCATATTCCAGTATTTTGCATTTGAAACTCACCTTCACTCTCGAACGAAGATTCATCCAATCCGATAGTCTCTTCATCAGTTAACGTTAACTTAATAAATGATTCGGTTATGGCACCAGTTTTGTTGTTTGAGAATGGAACCAGCTGATGTCGTTCGAAGCAGCTAACGGCTTGGTAGACATGATTATCGACAGTAAGCTGTAATTAAAAGTCCTCCATAGAATATAAAAAATAACAATATCATTTATGTACATACGTTACAATAACTGATCGAACTTAGAATGGGCCAAATGGCTTTGTTATCACGAAATGTGTAGGGACTTGTTTGCAAAACTGACTTAGTTTGATAGCGACTACTACACGATTCAATATCCTTCGTTTTCTTAATTATAACCTTAGTTCCATCGGCACCATCTAGTCTGTAGACTACATTGCAAGCACCAGACACATCTGTTTCCGTAGTGTTGAGATCAACATCAAATCTCAGCATGGAATTCTGAAATGCCGACAGGATGCCTTTCTTCAAATTCAAGACCCAGCTGGGCTCTTCCACACTGGGACAGACCTCGCCGATAACTCCATCATGGAATGCAAATCGTAGCGAATAACGACTCAAAGATAAAGCAACATCACTACTATTTCGGTGAAGATCCGTTTCTTCGGGTTCCGCGTATTCGCTGTAATAATCGAAGTTGTCTTCACTTTCAGATTCCGCTGCAGGTTTATCTCGAAGCTGGACACTATTTAAAGCTAAGAGTCCTTCGCAGTCTCGCTTGAAGCTGAGCTCTACTTTTGCAGTTAGGTAAAGATCAGACGAATTATCGCCACTTCCGGAAAATTCAGATAGTACATGCATTACATAATCATATTTGTAGCGACTATTTTTGTTGTAGCCAAATTTACTAGATTCAATATCGCACTCTGGACTTCCACATATCCGAGGATCTTTAAGGGGGTCTGGAAAACAAACAAAAAAATTAATAAATCTGTAAATCTTAATTTATGTTTTAAATCTATAAATCTATAGATTTAAATCTAAAAACTGAAAAAAGACGGTTTTCCAATCAAACATAACACAATTTAATAGTGCCGAAATAATTCACAGTAAATGGACCATAAAATAGAATACTACTTAGTGCGACTGTTTATAGTACATTTACACCAAAATGACCTACATATGTATATGAATCCATCGCCTGCCTCTGTTTTAAAAACACATATTAAAACATAACAATAATGTTAAGGTACGATTTCGAATGGACCCACTAATAACAGGTAGCACGTAAGCACTAACTGCATGATCCCAATGCAATAACCTACCCAAAAATGGCTTGTGTAGTTCACGAACGAACTATTTCGGAGTTCGGAAGAGCGATCCCATATGAGTGAAATTAACGAACTAGTTCACAGTGAGTTCCGCTCCTAGTTCGTTTAAATATTTATTTTTTTAGGTCATTGGATTTTACCAGATGATGGTAATTGAACTGTACCAAATGACGGTATTACACAGAGGACATTTTTTAGGTCATCACATCTGCGTACACCATCTTTCACTGCATTCTTGCGAACTGGTGAACTAAAACAATAAACTAGTTCGCAACGTATCGTTAACCGCAACTGGTCTTCGCATTTTGCTATACGACCTTTGAACTCCAGCGAACTAGTGAACTAAAAGAACGGGCTACTTCGCGACGGATCGCGAACTGCAAATGATCCGTCGCTATAGTGAACTAACACAACATTACAACATTAGTAAGGCAATCGTTCGATAGGATAGCCACTCTAAATGTAGCACCGAACTGCGATTTAAATTGTAGCAGAAGGGGAAGGACACTGTGAAAATCTTGAGCTATCGTTATAAGTTGGCCAACAAAAGCGTGTTTTTTTTAATGATTCATATATGGTGAATATATGCATAATTACTTATTTCGATATTTTGGTCGCATACATTCTGCATATTACGTATCATTCCATAAGTATAATCGCATATTTGAAGTTATTTTTGGATTTAGCAATCAGTTGCGGTCTTTAGGTCAAGGTAATCGACATAAGAAGTATTTTCAGGGCCTCCATTTTTCTCCGGAATTACTCGTAACCACTCTATGGTTATGGCACTCTATGACTTTTGCGCCGAAGCACAACATCGGTGTAGCACGTCCTTTTCGTATAAGTTGATAAAAATTATACCAGGATTTACAATGTTTTTTTTTTCTATGAGCAGTTTATATGTAATGTCGATGTTTTTATTAAGAACCACTGATTGATGTTGAAATTGTATCTTACTGGTAAAAGGAGCTATTCTAGTGGGAAAATTACTTTTCCGAATAACCGAACAAAGGCAATGCAGCACTCTGTCTACGGATAGGCTGAAAAATACTTTCGAATGCGAATGGAGGGACCGGGTACAGCTAGTAATAATAAGAAAGGTAAGGGTTTTTCACTACATTATCTGAAATTTTTTATACAAAACGAATAGTATCGTATGTGTTTTTTAATAACAAATGTACTTACTTCGCCTATCAGTGACTGCGCTCTGGATTGCTAAAATGAGCACAAACAGTAATCGAAATTTATCACTATGAGTCATTGTGTTGTTTAGCAATTAAACTCTTCTCAGTTTTTGGTATAAAATTATATTTCGGGTATGAACTTTTAGGCAGCATTCATAGTTTTCGATCTGTAAAGACAATAAAGATATGATTAGTAATTTTGAACAATTGGGAAAAAAAACTACCAATGTCACGATGGGCTTACTGAATCGGATGATACTCTGGATTATATATGTACGTATACTAAACTCTCATTCATATTGTAGTTGTTGATAAAGTAAGTATTGTATAATAAATAATGCGAGTACCTATAGTTAAAGAATAATATCTTCCGGTTTTAATTTCGTATGTTGAATGTTTCTTCTGAAAAAGTTTAATTTTCAAGATCTATTAAGAAAGCTTGCAAGAAGGACACATTTGATTTTCAGTATATACAATTTTAAATTACTAGCTTAAGGAGTTCTGAAGTTATTAAGAAATGCTTATGGACACGTATTTTAAGAACTTTTGTATTATAGCTACCCAAAGCAGTAAAGGGATTTCGCTTAATATCAAACTCGACTTTACTTTCAAATTAAACGTAGTTCATGTAACGTTTCAACTTCCTAGCTCAACGGTTTCTCGAGTGAGTTTCAAAAGGTGCATACACATATTTTACACACAGTTTTGAAGGAATTATACCATATATGGCATCTACTCAATATATGTTATATTGCGATACAAATGCTCTGCTTGCATACATTGTAATATTAAATTGGTAAAATGTCAAATTTTTAGCTTGAAGTGTTCAGAAGTTATCGGCCAATATTGTTGAACACTTGTTTTTCAAGGACTTTGTTTGGTAGCCGAAGAAGTAGAGGAATAACTAGTAAACTCGCACATCATTTTAACTCAAAACTAATTTGTCAAAATATTTTGACATGATATACCGAAAATTGAGTGAGGACAGTTACACGAAGGTAGGTTAGTTAAAGTGGAGGTTCGTTAGTTGAAGAAAGTGCAGTTTTGGTACCACCCGGTCGTGAAGGGCTGATAAAGTATATGTTGGACTATCATAACCATCTGCAGCTGTTTAAAAAGAGAATCAGTTCTTTAATATTATTCCTCGTCAAGCCCAATCGGTTAACCAAATACTTACTATACTGGAATGGGAAAATTTCTGTAATGGCTGTAATGCGTGAACCTCATACCTACCAACGTCAGGCGCGAACGCAGGGGGTGGGTTTTTTGGGGGTTCAAACCCTCCCCCCCCCCAGAAATGATGTAATTACAAGCGCATAACTAAATGTAACTTATGCTCGACGCGTAAATTTGTCCGAAACCCCCCCCCCCCCCCCCCCCAAATAACTTTTTGTCTGATTCCGTCCGGATTGAAATTCCGATCCGGATCTAAATTTCGATCCGGATTGAAATTCCGATCCAAATGGAGAGGGATAGAAGATGTAACATACAATTTAGACTTTGGTGTGAGAGAGACAGTCCGAGTAGTACAAAGTGAGTACTGTCAAAAACTAGCCGCAACATAGCCGTAAAATAGCACTTAATCCTAGGAATATCCTTCTACCAGTAGATTTTTGAGCTGCTACAGACTTGTTTTTAACAGTTCGGTACGTATAAATTGTGGAAAGTGCCATGTTATGTTATGAAACGCGCTAAAACCGATATTTTTCTTAACAATGCAGTTGTTAATGTTGTTTACTAGATGCCGCTAGCGTCGAAAAGAGTGGTATTTCTTTCTTTTATTGTTGTTCGCCTTATCCCACGATGGGGCCTTTGTTGCACTTTAATTGCACTTAATAAATAGCCGCTACATAGCCAGTGTCATAATAGCATAAGTAAGAAAGTTTGTTAGTTCACAAAATTAGTCCACTCTTTCGTACGGATCTCATACAAAAGTTCCTAAACTACATGAGATAGTAAAAAATTATGCAAACAATACCATAATGTTTCACCATTTCAAAGAAGGAAACGAAATCTTATACTCAAAAAGGTCAACCAAACCACACAAAGTTCCTTAAAAATCCTTAAAATAAAACAATGCTTGCAATCGCCCAAAGTCGCGAAAACTGAAATGCTAAATTGTTTATTGTGTATTAATGTGCAATAACTGCCTAATCCTTTGGCGTAGCTTTCTTATAAAATTCTTTCAAATCAAAGACAGAATATAAGGTGATTTCCCTCGTAATTTGCAAAGTACTCCCAAGGTCAAGGTTAAAAATGGAAATAATAACGTGTTGCTACTATGGAAAATAGAATCCAGAACGTCTCAAAAAAATATGTAAATTATAGAGCGAGTTAAAACTGAATAAAAAGGTAAATTCGTAATAAAAAAAAAATACCAGTCAAAACTATAGCAAGTTGCTCAAAACTAAATTCCTAAGATTTTTTCTAACATTTGTCAAAGTCCGTTCAATTGAAATCATAAAAGATTAGCGAATAAAACAGTCATTGATATCTCAACTTCTAATCCAATAGAAGTTTAGTTAAGTACCATAGAATTGGTGGATGCAAAATTTTTTTTATATATTAGTTACTTACTGGTGGTTTTTAAGTTCCATTTCAATTTTTTGCAATTTTTACACTGATTGTACAAAATTTCCAAAAAAAAATTTGGTTTTACAATTTCTTTATACTGAGCACTAAATGTATAATGTAGGTATACTATTTTTAAAAGCCGTGAAAAGTTAAATAATCACTTAAACTTAAAGCTAGGCTGTATATTCACACTAAAGGCAACTGGTCAAGTGTGTTCACTGAATTAACATGTCAGCAAGCACATAGATTTCCGAATATTAGGAATAAAGATAATGTATTGTCTTATCAGGGATTCTGAGGTTGAAGATCAAATTCATGGAACGACCATTATAAAACGTATCGGTATTAATAGCGTGTAGAGAAGGCATCTTATTTATTTTAAACCGTCATTCATTCGGTTTGCTCACTCCAGCACTTTCAACGTCATGCTAGTAGCAGGAAAGCCGAATAAGTGCACTCTTATAAAATCAAATCCGAATGATAAGTACTATGCAATCATTTATATAGCGCACAATAATCGATAGTACACCACATTTAGGATTGGAACTGATGAAATAGGGATTCTCTATCACTATCAAATGCGCGACAGCTCAAATCGGACCTTGGCATCCTAAAGTCGTAGCCTCCAATCATCTCGATCCGAAGACAATGTCCTCAAGCTTCTAATTTCAGGAATTTTGTCGTCGCCAATATTTGTCAACATGTGCTTCAAGGACCTTTATATGGATAATTTGTCCATTAACGAACAAAGCCTTTCGAATTCAACCCACAACTTTCTGAATTTGAACATTCTAGACCAAGGCGTTGTTGTGTCACCGTGAATTTGAACAAACGGATTGATATACGAATAAACAGAAATAAACCGACGGACGGACTGCAAGAAGATTTGCAGCCTTTGACTACAACTGAGCAAAAAACAATTTTGTCGACCGAGAGATTGTACATAATTACATTTTGTAACACATGGCATGGGTATTACAAAATGTTGGGTTCGATTCGAATAATTGCAATTTTAATTCTCTCCCAACAAGAACGTAACTCGGAATTCGGTATTTCATGTCATGCGAGTGGCTGGTGCCTATCATATCCCCGAAATCTTCAGTTTCATATATGATCCCTTCTAGGACATTCACAGTAAAAATTATTTGTAATTTTACAACATTTAATGTAATAAAATTATGCCCATAAGTTTTTTACATGAAATGCTTTGTACTTTGTAAAATTACATAAAGGTAAAAAAAAAAAATCTGCCAACAGTCTGGGCGCAACTGTATTATTTTTCCGGCAGAAGTTCAGAACGCGTTCAATTCGGGGATGCGGTGTATGTTACTATGTGACTGAAAACCTAACAAAAAGTTCGGGAAGCGGTTAGAAAAGGGTGTAACATATGAATTAAATAATTGGGTCATATTCCGGGATGCGGTCTAGAGGTTGAAAAAAACAAAACTTAAAAATAGGTGATTATTAAACAAGCCTGGGGAAGTGAAAAGATATTCGATATCTGATCAGACCTGAGAAACATGGTGGAATTCATGAAAAAGTATACAACCAGTTTACACCCTCTTAGGGGTCGAATTTCAAAAAATCTTGAAAACACTTTCTAGGTATTCACATGGAGAGTCTGTAGAAAAAAAATGAACTCAATATTTCGAAAGACCTAGTAGATATGACGAAAATCGTGAAAATATATGCATTTTATACTAACCGATAATTTTTTTTTGCCCCCCCCCCTTCTGAACGCCAATGAATATTCAAATTTTTTTTTATCAGAATTACTTTTCTAGTTAATTTACATATACGTACCGAGTTTCAACTTCTTAGCATAAGCCGTTCTTAAGTTACGAAAAACACCCCCCACCACCGTACCATACTACCCCTAAAAAAAATTTTATTTTTCCACCATGCCACTACTATAGCTCTATCTAAATACCAAATTTCAGCTTCCTATCATTATAGATTCTTAAGATATAAGCATCGAAACTTTTTCTTTCTCACCCTTCCCCACCCTCGCCCTCTACACCCACACCCCCAAACTTTTTTTCCCTACTAGGGTTCTATTAGGCCTACTTCTGGTAAAAATTTGAAGCAACCATCTTACACTGTTATTGAGATATGAAACGTGTTGTTTTTGAAAAATTCTTATCCCCTCCACTTACGTACTCCCCCGCCCCCTTCAAAGATTTTACTTTGAGCAATCTTTATTTGTCAAGCTTTATATCCAAACCGAATTTTGTTTTTCTGGTACCACTGGTTTGGGAGATATTGTAATGTTAAGTATTTCAACCCCCACCCCCGTACGTCACTACCCCCACCGAAAAATTTTGTTTCAATCTACTCTCCTAGTATAACTTCAGATATTTGTTAAGTTTTAATTGCTTGCTATTAACGGTTTAGGAGATATGGATTTTAGAATGTGTCGATCTCGACTTTTTTGCGTTTCGAACGCATTGCTTCCCCCTCCACTCCCACACCCCTTAACCCATATCTGTTTTCTTTTTTGCAAATGGGTCCATTATCAAAGCTCTATAGAAATTCTAGGTTTCAGCCTCCTAACACAAGCGGTTCCTGAGATCTAGAAACCTAAATTTTTCGTCTAAAACGCTTACCCCGCCTTCCCCCTTACACCTCCTCCCCTGAAAATAATGTCAATTCAAGGGGTCCACCAAGTCTATTCTTAGAAAAAAATTTAATTTAATAGCTCCACTGGTTTGAGAGCTACGAGCCTTCAAAGATTTTGGGGCGGTCGACGTACGGCGTACGGCGTACGGCGTACGGGGTACGGCGTACAGACGGAGTGAAAATTTTTATTGCTTTTTTCGCGTCTACTAGTCATGAAACGTGGACAAAAAAATTTTGAGGGCAGCAAATTTTTTTTTTTTAAAAATCGATAACAATACTGTATTATAAATAATACAGTAATAACTGGTATGGAAAACTACATTTCGAAACATGGATAAATAACATTATTACATGTAAAACATAAAATTAAAGACCGAAATTGCAGTCAGTTCCTACTTGGATGGAATTTTACATGAAATTGAACTGCTGTAAGTAAAGGAAGATTATGCATTCGTGCGTGGATTTCTCAGTTCTTTTACGGATATTGCTAAGTAGACGTCACGATTAGTTTTTCTTATGATAAGCAGGTAATAACTGCATGACTTGGTTAAATGCTATTATACATCATCTTATTTATAGTGAAAATGTTTATTTGTATAATTTTATTGTTTTTTATATTTTTGATAAATAAAATAATTTTTTTTGATATTTGCATTAAATTATTTACCTATTTTTTTATTACAAATAAGTATGTTACTATTTTGCTGTTTAAGTGTTTATAAAGAACCATATTAAAAACATAATGCTTAGTTCGTGAAATTTTCCAGGACTTTAAATCTTAGTAGGTATTTTAGATTATAATTCCAAAATTATCGATGTAAATTAAGTGTTATGTAAATTAATTTATAAATTGTAATGTAGCTTAACATTATACAATAAAGCCTTTACTTATACAAAGCCATGTACATACAGTATTTATACATTTCCCAATTTTAGTTTTACAGTGGAAATGCAAGTGGTTTTGTGACATGTAAATTTACATTTTCCCTTCTTGGCTATTAGTTGCCAACATTTAATGTTATAAATTTTTTAACTGTATTGGGTTATAACATAACTTTCGTCTTCTACTTTTAATATAATTTGCTTTTCTTAGACCATATATTTATGGTTTACTACCCCCAAATAAAATGAATTTTACTAAAGTGCTTATCATCATCAATACTGAAGCTCGCTTAGCCGACAGCACATTTATAAAATTAAGTATCACTCTAAGTGCGGCGTAATGAACTGTGTAAATACAAAGTTGAATAAGATTTTAATACAAAATGTTTATCAAATGCAAATTGATTTTAATTTCTCGCTATGACAATTTACATGTATGTGTAAGTTATATTTAAAACGTTTGTAAGAACATACAGAATCACATTGCACTTTGTACCATATTGAACTGCTTTAAAACTAATCACATGTATACATGTGTCCAACATATCTACTGACATTTAATGACTGTACACATTGATAACATAATTGATTTGGGAATATACATAGTTGGCTATCACGACGGTAAATCTATGGTTACACGCTGTCTTTAATTATACATATTCCAAAAACTCCTTAATGTGAGATATTATAAACTAATTTTTTATCTATCTAATTATACTATTTTATGACGTCTTTAAATTCCGTTAAGGCTTAGTTTCCATACAACAAGTTCTTTAAATAAGGATTCCTACACACCGACGAGAAATATTCGATGCTGCTGTGATTATTTCGCACGTTTCAACAGACCGTACCAGTGTGTATCCGCTGATGCAGCAAATCTATATTCATCGCGAATTTATTTGACTATTAACCGCGTTTTCGCTGCCGCTATATCGCAAAACGTGCAGTTCTTGATAGTCCTCTTCCTCTCTTCGAGTAGCTCCCATACATATATATATATGGTTTACTGGAGATGATAAGCCGCGATTGTCGTCGCATTCACTTTCACGCAAAACAACGAAAAATTGACATAACGACCCTGTTTTGTCTAACTCACTCACACACTAAAACAACAACAACGACCCTGTTTTGTCTCACTTCTCTGGCTTGAAAGAGCTTTACCCAAAACCGGTGGCTTGTCGTCTCCAATAGATCTTTACTTCCATACAAGAGTTCCTAAAACACGTGTCCCTGATTACTTTTGAACGCTTCCTGCTAGGACTTTGAAATTTTAAACCCTTTAATTTTTTAATAGCTCCAGTTAAACCCCACTTTGTGAAAGTCTTTTAAAAAAAAATTCTTTTAGAGATTAACCAAAAGTTATGATTTGAAATTTTAAACAGAAGATATTGTGTGATATTGTCACTTTCGAGAAGGAGTTCGAAGTACAATTCTTTAAGTTTAGATTACTTACTGGGGTTTGTTATATTCCATTTTTCCGCATTTATTTTTCACTCAATTTTTACACTGATTATAGTCAAAATGTCCCAATTAATTTCTTACTTTGTATAGTTTCTTTTAAACTGAGCTCTTAACTATGTTATAATTAATTTCTGTTAAATTAATTTCTGTTATAATTAATTTCTGTTAAATAAATTTTTGAAAAATTAATTTCTTAGCAGCGAATTAAATATATAAAGTCAAATCACTGAACTTAAAACTAAACTCGTAAAGGAAACTGATCAACTGAATTAACATACCACACAGCACAGAGATTTCCGAATATTAAGACTGAAGATAATGTTTTTTCTTATCAGGGATTCTGAGGTTGAAGATCAAATTCATGGACAGCACATTATTAAACGTATCAGTAGTAAAAACGTGTGGAAAGCATCTCATTTATTCCAAACCCTCCTTCAATCGGTTTTCCCACACCATTTCAAAATGTCGTGATAGTAGCAAGAAAATCGAGTATGTACACTCTTGTAAAGTGAAGCCGAAATGATAAGTACTACACTTTCAATTCTATAGCGTACAACCGTCTATAGTACGCCACAATGAGAATTGTAGCTGGTGGAAATGGGGATTCCCCGTCCTCAATCCACAGTACGCATATTTGAATAAAGGAACCATTATGCGATGTTTCATTAACCAAGAACTCAAAACGGCTTTTGAGAAGCGAGTAGTTCGAAAGATAGGGCATCCTCTTTATGCTCGTTAATATTACCATAAAACAGAGATGAAATGAAATCTACAGAAATCGATAAATAAACGGGTATATTGCGCTGTAACCAATCAATAACAGACATATGATTTACCTACTATGAATATTCTGTATGAAATCTATGGAGAATTTTATGTAAGTATACTACGTTGTGCAATGGACCTAATACCTACATAAGTATGTAGTAAAGCACCTGCAAAGTTATAAGAAAGTAATAACCGCAGAAGCAAAATGACTGAAATCAGTCATGAGATTCCAGATTAGATTATATTAGAATCTGAATGGTGGAGGACGGTCTAAGCTCCAACCTCAAGCCTCAGTGGGCCTATGTCTGAGGCTTCCGTTATTCACAATAGAATAGAACGTGCCCAACAGTTCTTCTTCTTAATAAAATCTGCAAATGTTTTCTGAAATCATTCTAATGGTATGCAGATCCTTTTTAAGCTTACCGTATCCTGTAATTAGCACAATCATGCGCCAAATCTTATTCCGTTTCTTGGAGGTACCTTTCAACAATGGGAAGGCTGTCCTGGACCATTTTTTTTTCTTTTCATTTATACGACATTTTACGACGTTTCTTCTGGTTTTTTGTTTCACCAGCATTTCGGTGTTTGCTTTTGTGTGCTCAATTAAAAATAGGGTTTTTTTAGTTTCAATAATAGGTGCAGTTTTCTCTTGCACATTTATCCAGATCAGAGCAGGTTAGAAAATTTATATACAAAACAACAACAACATTGTTCTTTTTATGACGTTTGTATTGCTGTATCAGTGAGCTCGCTGTCTATGGAAAAAAGTTATCAAAAAACAAAAAGTCATAAAAACTGCCATGTTGTCGTTGTTTTGCATATAAATTTTCTGACCTGTTCTGATCTGGATAAGTGCTCAAAAAAACACATCTAATGTCAGCAAATGCTGATCGAAATATTCGAGTTTTATTTGTACTCGTATATCAAGTCTATTTTATGTTGGTGGCACGAATTTTTGGTAAGCCAGTAACAAATTACTATTAGTGGCATATAACATGGTATTAACAGTATTCTAGCAGTCCCCATGGAACAGTGCATAACAAGGTTAAATTGAAATTTATCATACGTTACATATGTATACCCAAAATCTACTAATAGTCTGGACACATCTTTATTACTTTCTGGGTAGAATTCCGGGATGCTTTTAATGTTTAAATGTGTTAAAAAAACAAAATTCCAATTACGGTTCTCGTTATTCTCTAGGTTAATAATTATTGCATAAAAAGATTGCATTAAATGATCCTAGAATACAAACTAAGGCAGAAAAGTAAAAATTTATGTGTTTTAGTCTTTGTATCATTTTAAGATATCTGATTTGGAAATAATATTTAAGTATAGAATAGTAGGTATTTTGTATATTACTTCCACTAGCGTTTATTTAAAATCGATAATTGTTATATGAAACGAATATTTCTAAAATGAAAATTTTTAGTTGTATTTTCTCTTTAAAAATATCAATTATTTCAATAGAACATTGTGCTTTTGGAATTTAGAAGTAGTGCTTCAGGACATCTCTATTGACAACACCTGAGTAATCTTTATATTTTTCCGATTTGCCATTCAATGCGATGAATTGTTCTGCAACTTCGACTGCAACACGAATTTGTGCTTCTGCTGTACTGGCACCTAGAATTTGCAGGAGAAATATAATTGGTTTTATATTTAAATAAACGGTATTAAAATAAATATTTATTCAAAACTAAACTAGATTTTTATATCTCAGGAATCATTTACGATAGAAAGTTGAACCTTACAATTTATATATACCTATGTTCTTTAATATTCAACCCGAAGAAGGTGTAAAGGATACGTTTTCTCTAATTCCAACATAACTTTTAGATCTGATGAGATATCGGATTTTTTACTTCCTGGGTCTTTTTATGTTGTCACCTACAATTTAATTTTTTGTGTCAAGGGAGGCGATTACTACCCGACCGAGAACGCGCGCCAGAATAGCGGACCCATCTCCTGCTGCGGATGCAGTGTTGAAAATCGGGAACCTTTTTTTCCAATTCACAATAATTGTGTTATTCGATATTCACCGTTCCATTTAACTTTGTTAGAGGAGCAATAGACTAGAGGAACCAGAGGAAATCATTAGAATCACGAGGATCGTGATTGAAATGGAGTCTATTGCTCTTCCAACAAAGTTAAAGGGAGCATCGGCCTGGGAAACATAAATACTGAGGGTGTTGAAAAAGGACTAGCAAGAAGCAGATGTTGATAAACCAATTCATCCAATCCATAGTTCTAAAACATCGACCGAGGAAATGAACATTGACACTACTTCGGCTCTCTTGATGTTGATCCCATAGACTAAAAACTCGCTGAGCAAGTGCTGGCGATACCTATGGGCGATGCCTCGCAAATATTGCAGGTTACTTGCGATTCTCAAATCGAATAAAAATTAATTAGATACTTTAATGCTTACCTAAATGAGGAGTAGCTATAACATTTCGATGTTCAATAAGTTTTTTGGTTACTTCAGACTTAGGTGGCTCCTCTGGAAAAACATCAAAAGCAGCACCAACACACTGTCCACTTTCTAGCGCCTCCAATAATGCTTTTTCATCAATAATTCCACCTCGCGCAACATTTACTACTTTTACACCTTTTTTACACTTGGCCAGTGTTGCACTTGATACCAGATCTGAAAGTTGAATGCAATTTAGTAAAATACAAAAAAATATTTGAGTAGTAATTAGTTTACTTCTTGTAGCCGGGATTAATGGAGTATGAACTGTTATATAATCAGCCAGCGGCCAAATTTCTTCTAGCTTCATCTTCTTAATACCGGCAGCTGCAGCTTCTTCATCTGTTGTAATAGGATCGTACCCAATAACCTAAGACAAAGTATTTTTTTTCTTAAATTATATTTAATACATAAATATTATTTGATCAAGTCAACAAAAATATTTACGTACCTTCATACCCCAAGTATTCATTCTAATCGATACTTCTCGACCAATACGACCCAAACCTATTATAGCCAAGGTTTTTCCATATAGTTCAGATCCACTGTATAATTTTCGATCCCAACGTCCTTCTTTCATACTCTGACCCGCTTGTATAATAGGTCTGGCCAAAGCACCAATCAGAAGGCAAGTGAGTTCGCAAGCAGCAATTGAATTCCCACCAGGAGTGCTGAAGTTTAGAACAATTAAATTCAATTGATCGACAATAGATTAATATTAATAATTGAGCAATTCGATTAGAGGTCCTTCAGATAGACCGATTAAGAGGTTACAATTAATTTTTTACTAATTCATAAAGGTATCATTCCATAAATCTAAAAATATGTAGGGTGCCTTCCGGTTCAGGCTTGCTCAGCAACCTAACTTAGCCTGTGTCATAGTAGCATCCAGAGTAGAGTTGTATAGTTCGCACAAGGAATAGTTCGCAAGAGCGTTCCCATAAGTTAAATGAGCGAATTAGTTCGCAGTAAGTTCCGCTCCTAGTTCGTTTCAATTCATTTATTGCCGTTCCGTTCGCCAAATTTGGATTGGTTTCCAGTTGCTAACGACTCTCTTTCCCGACTTAGTTTTAATAGCTTGCGAGTTGCGACTTAAATTGAAAATACTTTATTATTGAAAAATAATAAAGTAAAACTGAGATGTTTCAATTTTGATCAGAGAAGTTTTATCGAAATGGGCAAAGTTCGCTTATGGGCTGCAGAAGAAGACTAACATTAAACACCATCTTCTTTACCTATCTTTCCCATCCTTTGTACATATATTTATTGTTTATAATAGACAACGTAAAGAAATTTATATTAAAGGATTCTGCCTTACAAATTTAAGGAACCAAAATACACTGAGTACGTTAACTACATTAATACAATTTTTACTTACTTAAGAACGATAATATTCTCTTTAGTTGCAGCCGGGATATCAATATTATCGACGCCAGCGCCTGCACGTCCTACCGCTTTAAGGCTTCCGGATCCAGCGAGAAGTACTTCTTCAGTTATCTTGGTGTCTGAGCGAACAATTACCGCATCAAAATTCTGTATAAGAATGAGGATTAGTTTATATACCACAACGAAAATAACTTGTAAACTAGAGTATAAAAAACCGATCAACAGTGTGGGAACAACTTTATTATTTTTCGGAGCGGGAAGCGGGTAAACCCGACGTGTGGCAGAATCCAAAGTCGAACTCTGCTTGGCTCGAGTCAAGAAGCATATTTGTAATGTTGATTTTGTCACTATACCATAGAATAGTTAGTTGTAAAATACTATTTTCAACACTCATTAGTAGTTCTTCATACAAAAAGTCTGGCGAGATTAATATCGTATAGCAGTTAATGTCAAAGTGCAGTAGAAATATATACGCTGCACGGACAATTAAAACAGAAAGTATGGATTTAATATATAGGATAGTCTGGGATGCTGTTTCTTAAAAATTTAATTAACTAGAATAATTCCTCATAAGAAACAACTTTCAACACTCATTAATAGTAATCCATTTAAAAAAAACAGTGGATATTAAAACTGATTTGATATCTAATTGGATCTTAGATGTATGATGGAATTTGTATTTGTATATCCTGCACGCCCGCCTTGAGCGTTGAATATCAAAATATCATTAAAAGAGGATGATACAAAGTTAAGAAAAATAAAAACAAATCGATTTTATATCAGATCTAAGAGATATGTTGAAATCCGTGAAAACGTATGCAACCGTTTAACACTTCTTGGGGGCTTAAAATCAAAAAATACTGAAACTTCTTTTTTGGCGATTACTTAAAAATAAAAACCGAATTGCTGTCACATGCCGTTTCTCTTTGTTCAGGATAAGGAGGCCACCATTTATTACGAAACTCGACTCGACCCACATCAGATCTAAAAGATATAACGAAAATTGTAAAAACCTATACAACTCCTTTACTTCCCCTGGAGATTAAAAATTGTGAAATTAGTTTTTAGGCGATTACATAAAAAGCCCGTTAAAATAATAACCGATTTAATATCTCATCAAACCTAAGGAATGTGAAATTAGTTTTTAGGTGAGTGTATAACAAAACATACTGCAGTCATGATCGGCTACAAGCCAATCGCATAATACTCTAGACGAAATACTGAGCTCCGATATATATTGCAGTATAGTAAGGAGAGCGCTTGTAATTTTCCGTTTATTATAAGTACTCTCATTTGGTTGCTATTCTAAAGTAGTAAACAATATGTTCCGCTTTCAATTTTATATCTTAAAGGAGGTAACCACTGAAAGTATCTAAACCTTTTTTTTAAATGGAGGCTATAAGAAGGACTCACTTAATTTCTAAGATATTTATCATTTTACCTGGAACCATTTAAAAATTACCTGGAACCAAAAAAACTTGAACCGTTAAAAAGTAATCGGAAAATATTGTTGAACACGGGTTTTAAGGCTTTTTTTGTATGGAAGCTACTCAAAGGAGTAGAAAAATTTAGCTGACTTTTTTTTTTACAAAATTTCGAATTCATGGCTGATCAATTATTCGATTATTTGAGTTATAGTGACTTTCGTAAATTGAGTGAAGACATTTTTACTGGATATTTGAATGACACGTACACGAAGAACTCATGGGAAACTTTACATATTCCTATACCTTTAACTACAAATATTGGCGTTTTCAAAGTTTTAAACTAGTAGCTGAATGCGTTCCGAAGTTATTGACCAATATTCTTGAACATGTGCCTTAAGGACTTTTTGTATGGCAGTTATCCGAAGAAGTATGCTGATTTTGTCCGTTAACTTAGCCGCACACATTCTACCAAACATACAGATTTAAAATTTCGACAACTTTGAATAGAAATTTAGTTCGTTCAGTTAGAGTAGCTAATGACCTTTGAAAGCTGTTGATTATGATATCTCCAGAATGTATCTTTCAACAATAATTTGACGATAATAAGGACGATGAACGTTGTGACTTACAGTAAAGTTTTTAGTTGCATAAAATACGTATGTATCTAAGTCATTTAAGATTCCGGAAATAATTAGAGCTTTTCTGTAAGTATATCAAACTTACTTTAACTTCTTTGCATAGTTCTTCCTTTGCCAGCTTCAGCTTATAAGTAACCTATAGGACAAAATTATGGTGCATGTTAATTTTAATAGCCGATTTAAAAGTAGGCTGAAATTTACATTGATTCCATGACCTTCAAGGAGGTCAACGCAAGCACTATCCACTGCGTCACAAACTAAAACCTTATTAATCTCGACCGGCATTTTATGGAATCACTAAGAATATCACTGATCACTGACCCGAGTATTAAATTCGTTCGTTTTGGAAGAAAACAAGTTTTTTGCTGAGCTTGATTTATTCTTCTCTTCTAAATTGAAGCAAACCAGACTTCAGTTCTTCTTTTCAGGGCTTGTAGAATTAAACTAAAAGAGTTGGAGCATTTTCTGACTGGACTTGCTATCGGATTTCGAATCGGATGACGGTTCTTCGTTGTTTTGTTGGATAGACGATGCGTTAGTCGAGCTCCGACTACAATTCATCTGCACTTTTCCCTCCTACAGCACCAACCACGTCTTGGTGGTTGGTATGGTAGAAGCAGTTAATATACTGTGTACTGCTACTGGGTATTCAATAGAATGGTATTGCGAAGATGGAGCCACTGACGTACCACAATGAACGGCCGCTGACCTGGCAAGAGTTTATCAATTATGCTATAAATAAAAAGTACACGGTCGATTGGTAACAACACGATAACAAAGCAACAGCAGAAAGCACAGACCAGCGGTTTGTCGTGAGATGAAATCTGTAATCAGTATAAGTTTAAGCCAGCCCCAAAATTTGTAATGCACAGAACGGATCATCGAACCTAGAAGAAGGTATTATAGTCTAGCCAAAATTTAAAGTGATCTTTTGATTTTCAAACTTTTAATTCGTTGTGCAGGAAAAAGTGAAAATGTACCTACTCAATGTAGGCCACATTTCTCTCATGTTGATTGGCATTAAAACTATTTGTATAATAAGTGGAACTACCTTGTTGCAGCTTTTTCGCGAAAGCTCTTTATACGCTTCAGCTTTATTAAAAAAAGCTTTTCAAAGGTACTTTTCCGAAACACAATGCTCCCGTTCCGTTCCGTTCTGTCACGATCCAATCCGTTCCATTACGTCAAATATCAGTCTTGGCCACAAGGCTCCGTTCCGTTCATATGCCTGCCACACTCTCTTTGACTCTGGTCTGCATATAGCCGCGACTAATTTTTTTATAGAGCTCTTCATGAGCTCTAACGGCTTCGACAAACTGTTCATCATCCATATTTACGTAAAATTACTGAACGATTACGTTTCGTTACGACCATTGTGTGCATTTATATGGCCAGTCCCCACACTGTCTACTTTGACAGCACGGGATGCATTGTGTTTCGGGCTTAACGCTTCCACTTTTTTTCCATTCTGTTTTTCGTTACTAACCGTCGCGACAGTATATTTTGAATTTATATTCATTCTAATTTGAATTTTCAGTTATGGCAAGGATATGGGTGGCGCTGACCGCACTTGCCATAAGAATGAAGAGAGGTATGTAGATGCAATTGACGAATGGTAAAGTTGAAAATCGCCACCTGGTGGAAATTAAAACAACCCTCTAAGATAGACAAATTTTCGACAGCTGAATGTTATATGGCGGTTTGTATGTAATGTTACGATTCGGGGATCGGCGAGTATTAGATTCTCTCATAATTTCATTATGAAAGACATAATAAAGATTGATGACGATCGGTTCGATTGATAATAAGGTATTCATTTCCGGTTCTACATTTTGGAAATGTATGGTGATTTCTTTTCTGCAAAAAAATGTGACCCGTTTCTGCCCTCAATTTTTGTTGTAGCAGTTCCGCTGTTCTATTCTCAAATTTTTTTTTTGACCTGCTAGAAAAAGGGGTTTGAGTCCGTGGCTAAAATTGACCTGAAAACTCGCATTTCTTGCCCCGAAAATTTCGGCGGTGCAACTCCTTTAACCTCAAATGTGCGTAAGAAACGATGAAAATAAGAAAAAAATATCCTACGACTACAGCGGCAAACGATTTAAAAGCATAAATTAAACTGTCCAACGGGTGATCGGTAATTAGAAATCATACGGAGTGTAGTGTAAATATATTTAAATTTTCATAATAGCTTTTTGACCTGAAAGCGTTCTATTGTAAATTGATCTGTCGGACGGAACTGTCAAAAAAGAGGGCAGAACTGCAATAATTTTGCATCTTTACAGGTCACATTTTTTTTCAGAAAAGAAATCACCATAACTGTCGCGAAAGTATATTTTGAATTTATATTCATTCTAATTTGAATTTTCAGTTATGGCGCTGACCGCACTTTGATGTCAGCCAAAATCCTGCCATAAGAATGCAGAGAGGTATGTAGATGCAATTGACGAATGGTAAAGTTGGAAATCGCCACCTGGTGGAAATTAAAACAACCCTCTAAGATAGACAAATTTTCGACAGCTGACTGTTGTATAGCGGTTTGTATGTAATTTTACGATTCGGGGCTCGGCGAATATTAGATTCTCTCATAATTTCATTATGAAAGACATAATAAAGATTGATGACGATCGGTTCGATTGATAATAAGGTATTCATTTCCGGTTCTACATTTTGAAAATGTTAGGCTCAAACCCACACAACTAAATCAGAAAATGGACTATTTTTTTCTGTGAATGGCAGGTATAAACTTCACACAAGCTGCACAAATATTCAATATTCCGAGAAAAAAAATATGGAATAATTACTACATTACATTTACTTTACATTTTTCTTTCATTTTGGTGCTTGAAATTCGTTTCTTAAAAAATAAATTCCGTTTTTGATATGTTATGATATATTTCTCCTTCCTATTTAACTATAACAATAGTTTAGATTCACTTTAGGCTATATTTTGTAGTAAAATACTTTTATTCGTTCGCAATCTTAATTTTGTATGAAAATAACATGCACCTGCCAGTTTCTGTTTATGTTGGACGGTTCTGAAATTTACCATCAGAGCACACACTATATTCGTCAATAAATGAAGCAAATTAGGTATTAACATCTACGGATTCTGTACTGGGTGTGTGCTAAAATACAGCGGCTCAAATTGGTTGATACCCAATATTTTAAAGTACCTAAAATGGCGGAACAGTTTTTGCTGAATAGAAAGCCATAAAGAAGAAGACACACAGTAAAAAAGAAGTTAACGATACAAGGCGAAGAGGAAGTATTGGCATTAATTTTTGTTTAGTCGTCTTCTACAAAACGTCGAGCTACTATTAAATACAAGTTCGGTGATTTCCACA
Organism: Beris chalybata; assembly: GCA_949128065.1. Lineage (NCBI taxonomy): Eukaryota > Metazoa > Arthropoda > Insecta > Diptera > Stratiomyidae > Beris > Beris chalybata. Next base: position 24,022,877 of record OX421896.1, on the reverse strand, counting down.
AGTTCAAGTAAAATGGATAATATTGAAAAACTTTACAAGTGCTACGAAGTCCTAACGGATGCCGGCGATAAAATTTCTGAGGTTTGTCATTTCGCGTTGAGGTTAGGTTTCAGTTTATTTAATTTTTGTTTTTTCACCCGCAGCATGAGTCTGAATATAACGAAATCCTGCAAGCAGTGAAGGGATCTTCGAAAGAAAAGCGCCTGGCCTCGCAATTTATCGGGAAATTCTTTAAACATTTTCCAAGTTTAGCAGAAGTTGCTATCGACGCGCAGTTGGACCTGTGCGAAGACGAAGATGTTCAGGTACGTTGTGTTTTTTGTCAATAGTTTAACGCTCGAGGCTAGAAAACTTTCTGAAAATGTGCGTCACTGTAATATTTATTCCATCTAAAACCTGAATTATTTGTAGTCATGATGTTTTTGATTGAAGGGGGATTGACACATATAAACAAATGTGCAGGTGATTCGAACAAGTGAACGAGTCCATTTACTTTTTCTTTTCAAGAAGCTTGCGAGAAATATTCTTGGGTGCGCTTCAGTGATACAACGAAATAAATCTCAAACATAAAGAGCTTGATATTTATTTTGTTGTATCAAAGTTCGTATTCCCATTATCGCAGTTACACTTAGTGGCAACGAATACTTTACTTTGGCAAGCAGGCAAAGTGATTCCAGTGGCTTTTGTTTTTTTTAGACTGACAAAGATTTCTTTAGGATTTGTGTGGCTCCGATTTTGTGTGTTCAAGTCATCGGTAAAAGAATCCTTTCACATCTTCACGAAAGTAAAGGGGAAACTGTTTCCAACCCGTTATTTGTATTTTATGTTCATAATTGATCAAATACTTTTTTGAAAGTTTCTTTCTTTGACCTGCTCGTCATCTCTAGCACATACAAATATCTCTATGGTTCTAAAAATATCATTTTTTACGTGTTTCTTATTATCACTGATGTTCAAGAAAGTACAAGTCTTGTGATCAATTGAACATTCGCACACCATCACTTGCCCTGGGATGTAGGGAAACATTTTTTTTGAACTCTGGCCAAAGGTTATGCAAAATTTGGAAAAAGAATTCTGGTCTCCTTGCCGCCTGTTCGACTTAGGAATAATTGAGCGTACTGTGAATGTCTCGTCACGGCAGTTCGATGCCGATTCAACGTGTTACGTCGATCGAAAACCGATTGTGTAACCGCATCGACGCATCATTAGGTTTGTTCTTTTTGCCAGATTACGTTTATATTTTAGTGTAGCCTACACTTTATGGTATAAACACAATTGGGTCGAATTTCGCTAGCGGTGGCGGCGGTCAAAATTATAACGAAACACCGAAAAGTTCGCCCAACCGCTCGTCCTACGTAATTCTGCGTGAGTACGTGTGTTGCGGTACAATTTTGTAGCGAACTTCGCTGCCGTTTGCTACTAGTTGGGTGAACTTGAATAGTAGCGTTGATTAGGGGTTTTCGGATGACATACTCTACAGTCAGATTGAAAAGAATGGGAGTTAGACCATTTCCTTGCTTTAAACCACATTCCGTTCAAAAGCTGATTGTGGAATTGGTCAGTATTCATTCTTACTTGGGATTCAGTGTTCGTCATTGTGAGTCTCGTTGGTGAACTAATTTTGGTAGAATTCCAAACTCAAACATGATTTGGTACAGTACCCTCCTGTCGATACTGTCATATGCTTGTTTAAAATCTACGAAGATTTGGTGCACATCTGTGCTCCAACATATCTCCAGCACCTGTTTCACCGAAAATATCTGATCTGTTGTAGATCATCCGGTTCTGAATCCACCTTGGTATTCGCAAATTTTACCGTTGATTTTAAAAGTGGAATAAGTCACTTTAAAAAAAAAATTGTTGTGACATTGTAACGATGTTTTATACAATACAAAGCAACTTTCTGAGAATCTCTTGATGCAATTGTTTCATCACATTTTTAACAAATACAAGTAAATTTTAACGAAAGTTGGCATGACTTTCTTAAACATGTTAAACCAAACCCTTAATCATGTCGATTTAACCCTTATGTTACCGAGAGCGGGTACGCGGTACCTTTTTCTACAATTTTTGGTTTAATTTTACTTTATTATTTCATAATAAAGTATTTCTCCTGGTATAATAACAGAGACATCGGTCCGAGCCATCTACAAGTAGTATATTTAATGCAAGTTTTCGGGTTTATTTAGAAATATGTGGTGTTAAAAGTTGGAGATTTTATCGTTTTTCGGTACTCATAGAAATGAATAGCCTTTTATGTACACCTTTATATTATTTTTCGTCTATTTCATGCATTCCAAACAATATGAATTTAAGACAAGGTTTATGAAGTATAATTATAAGGTATCCATTCGGAAGATATGTACTTCAGTTCACTCAATGCAGACACGTCAAAGGAATCTTTCTTATGATCGCAAATAGGTTTCGCTAATTTTTCGCAGCATGGAAGAGCATCCGATTTCCAAAGCTCAGTAATGTGTTCATAGTTCGATAAATGAACGGAATGCCAAAAAATGTATCTAGCTCCGCCATGGTTAGAGGATCAAACGGCTTTGGATCAGACTGTCGGTTACTATTATTCTAATTTGCTATGACACTGGACGCCTTCCGATTTGTCTGCTCCAAAATAATTTGTCCGCGAAGAACATTTTGTGCACTCTTTTGAAGTTCCGCAAGCAATGGGGTTTTCCTACAAATCGTTGAATCTTTAGCAGTAAGCATGTTCTGCCACTGGGTCCCGCAACATTTTCAAAATTTCCATCTGCTAGTTTCACATAAATATTTTCGTATAATTTGTCTGGAAAAGTGCACAAAACTAGATAACCTACTATGATTTTAACGCGAAGAGCAGACGCGAAGCGGCGAAAAATGTAGAAAAACTAATTTTGAGAAAAGGATCTCGCATGAAACATAGAAAAGTGCAGATGGATTTAAAAATGTTTGGCTACCAAATGTCGACACAATAACACAATAAAGAAAGCGTGTGTTTCAAATTCCGCTCTTACAACACGGAAAAACCGAATTCACACCTTGGGCAATAAACTTTATTGGAACGGCGGAGACACTAGGATCAACATGTACCATGTATTTCAAATTTACCGATCCTTCTCTGAGTAACTTTATTATACAATAAAAGCAAATAGAGTATAAATGCTAATTAAACAGAAGTATCTAACAACTGAAAGAAAATCAGTCTTCGTAATAGGTACCCGGTACCGCTGTTGGTAGATTTAAGGTGACAAATCTTCTGGTAACATAAGGGTAAAAACGATATGGACTTAAAACCAGATTTTACATATCATTTTGTGAAGTATTTCCACCATTTTTCAGAAGTTGCAACTGGTATTTCGTCAATTCCCGGCGTTTTGTTTAGTTTCTGTCACATGGGGCTACTTGAATTTCGTCTAGTGTTGGTAGTATCGATGATGGTTCTTCTTCGTCAGTTGAAACCTCAGTTGAGATATTATCGGTCCTTATCGCGGCTGATGGAGAGGAATTGAGACGATGTTCGAAGTGGAAATCCCATCTCCTTTTATTTTCTTGTGAGTCGCTGATGAAGTTGCCCTCTACGTTTTAACAAAGACTGGTTATCGGCCTCTATCTACTTTTTAGATCTTTTACTACTATGTATGCGTCCCGGGTTTTATTTTGTCTCATATTGTCGGCCAATTTTTCCATTTTCTTATTATAGCACTTCCGTTGCTTTCGACTGTAGGTCATTTTTCTATATCACCTAAGCTCGTCATATCTATCTTTTTTAGTTCGTGTTGGTCGTTCAGCAAAAATTTTCTATTAACTCTGTATGGATGTATCAGCTGTAAATTGTGAATTTAAGCTCATGAATGCCTTGACTTACAGTCATTCGGTCAATGCGAGTGAAGGCGCGTGTGTACTTGAGGCATTACAATACATTCAAATGAGGTGCTCAAGCCCAATATAATCGAAAGACTTGGAAGGTCATGTTTTCAGGAATAATAATTTTATAACAAAGCAATTCCCACTTTAAACTATTTCTCGCTATTAAAGAAAAAAAGATTGCATACGGCCTTGACGTCATTTCACATTCCGTCAATCATAAACTTTTATAATAACGATTTTTTTTAATTAGATTCGACGACAAGCTATTAAAGATTTACCACAACTTTGCAAAGATACAAAAGAACACACCCCTAAAATTGGTGACACTCTAGCGCAATTGTTGGTTTTGGAAGATCCCATCGAATTACAACAGGTCAACATGTCACTGCAGACGATCACTAAGGTAAATTTTGGAATTGTATTTGGGGAAAATTTTGGCGTAATTCAAAGTTTCTATTATTTCAGTTCGATCCCAAAGGAGCATTAACCGGAATTTTCAGTCAAATTACCACAGGAGATGAAGCAACTAGAGAACGATGCTTTAAATTTATATCAGCAAAACTATTCACCCTGGGATCAGATGTTATTACCAAGGAACTCGAAGAATTTATAATCGAAGAAATTAAGAAAATTGTTCAGGTATACAGACCTTCCTTACCTTAAGATTCCAAGTGATCCACTTCCATGTAATTCGAAGTCTAATCTCCTTTCATTTTTCTCTCAACAGGATGTTACTGCAGATGAATTCCACTTGTGCATGAACATTTTAAGCTCAACCAAATTGGGTTCGACAATTACCGGTCACGTTGACCTCGTCAACTTGGCAATAGAACAAGCCGAGCTGGGCGCCGACATCGACGCCATTACAATCGAAGATGAAATCGTTGAACGATTTATACAGTGTGCCAATCACGCAATGCCATACTTTTCGGTAGTTATTTGCTGACTATATTCGAAATCGACAATTCAGTAAATCTTGGAAATTTCTATTTTCAGTCGCAGATTAAATCAACTCCATTTATCTTGTTCGTTTGTGATAAACTGCTTCCTTTAAGCACCTGGAATATGATTGCTACCGCGGAACAACAAGACCAGGTTCAACTGCGACTTCTCAAAGTATTTGCTGAAATGTGCGCATATTGCGGAGTCATTGAGAACGCTTCGACACGAATTGAATCGATTTACACAGTGTTGCTGGTGAGTAATAGAAAATAATTTCCCGGTAGCAATACGAGCCTAAATATTAACCCGCTTCTCAGGAATACATGCCACTTCCAAAGCTGGATGACGATGCCATAAACAATACGCCATCGTTCCAATTCTCACATGCAGAATGTCTTTTATACGCAGTCCATACAATAGGAAAGCAAAATCCTGACAGTCTTGTTTTCGCTAACGATCCCTCAAAGCTAAAGGACTTTAGATCACGACTGCAATTTTTGGCGCGCGGAACACAAGGGTGAGTACTGAAAAAATAGAAAATAAAATTGACGGCATATGCTAACGTTATTAATTCGACAGGTATATTAAAAAGCTCCAGGAAGCAGTAAAGGGCAAAGTAGCAGAAGATCTCAAAACCGAAGAAAATCAACTAAAATTGACAGCATTAAAAACAACATCGAATATCAGTTCGTTAATACGTGACCTATTTCATTCTCCGCCAAGCTTTAAAACTGAAATTCAATTATCATGGGTAGTCCGCAAAAGCGTAAGTACTTTTTTATTTCCATTTTATCGTCTCGAACCTTGAATTCAATTTCAATTACAGTCTAAGTTTGCGGCCAAACGACATGCACCAATCACATTCAGTGCCGGTTCAGAACAATCGGAAGCTTTGAAAAAGCAAAAACCAAATTCCGAACAACGAGTTTATATTCCACCGTCCGGAAAATACTCGGGAAAAGTTCAGAATTACAATGGCAATCGTTCGAAAGCAAAATCGGGCGCTGGCTTTCGCAATATAAATCGGCGGAATTTTAAGAAATATTGAAAACAGTTCGAACGACAAAACGACTTAGAATTTAGATATGCATTTACTTCACAAAAAAAAAAAAAAAAGTGGAAACATATTTGAATTTATCGCGATCTGTTGTCGTTTCAACTGACACTTTGGAAGAAGTATTCAACTTTTCTTTTTCATACTTAAATTTTTGAATTTCTTTTCAGCTTCAACAGTTATTTAGGGTGGACTTCTTTCGACGCGATTGGATTTTTCACTATACCTCATGAATATTTTTTTTTTCCTTTAATATCTTTTTGTCTTTTTGACAAAGTATTATCTTCAAAATACCCAAAAAAAAATAAACGGGACATGATTAAGGAGGTTTGTACTCGTACTAAGAACGAATCACGTCCGAGTTTCTTTTTTTATAATTTTTCTCTAATGAAACCGATCCCCTATAATCAAACGAAATCTCTTGTAAACATTTCATTCATTCTGTGTAGAATGTATAATACAAATGATATGAACTGCTCAAGGAATAAAGAAAAAGCATCACTAATTACTATTAATATTCGATTTACAAATTCATAATTTGGTCTTTCTTGTATTTCATTTACATATTTAAAAAATTTATAGATGAATCTGATTGCAGTTTGATATTCTTGAGCTTGTAATATTTATCAAATAAATGTAGTTTCAAGGTCATTTAAATATATATAGTTCGATTGAAATACAAAGCTTGCGTTTTTATTAAACAAGACGGTTGTACGATGTGTGATCTTCGCTTATTAGATTTTCAAGAGGTTGGTATGGTTAACCTCTGTCACTGAAGCTACAGTTTGGCCTATTGTGACGTCCACCTGGATTGACTATGATATCAATTCCTGCGCTTTCAATGAAGCTTTATATTTTCCGAAGATGAATGGTCAGAAATTTCGATCGTTCCATGAAACCCTGACCGAAGTGACGAAGTCTTTTGTGAGCTAAACCCTCACATTCACAGAGGATATGCTCTGGTGTTTCATCTTAGTCATTGCATATTCTGCAAATTTTGGTCTCAGAGAGACCAATCCTATCGAGGTACTTCTTCATGTGACAATTGGTCGTATTGCGAATGTCACGTCACTTCGTTATCGATGCATGAAAAAGCGATTGTGTATATCGATTGTCATCGACAGTTGTCACTTTGATCGGCAGTTTCCGTCGATGAGATTTAAGGGGGATTTCCGTTGTCGTCGCAATTCTGCGTTTGCGTCACACGTCGAACATTCTTCAGCTTTTTTCTGTGCCGCAAAATTAAATTGCTATGACTTTTCTATCAGACGCATAAGTCCGTGACGCCTGAACAAAATTAACAGCGATGCAAAAATGAAAGGGTTGTAAGTGAAAGTATTCGCATGATCTTCAATATTCAGTCAGAGCTCCCACTAGGGTTTGGGTCTGATGTCTGCTTAATTTTAGACAGTCAGCTGTTCTGATTAAAAGCTTTGAGTGCCTATTGCCCGGTGAATGGCACTTTGCGATTTTCGGCACATTCAGATGTTCATTTTGGCTGTGCTTGATGGTATTCCACAGAATGGATATTGTTCCAGGAAGTCATCTTATGAACCTTTCCTAACGAATAAGTCGGCCATTTCATTACCTTCATAGCCGCTGTGTTCCGGAATCCAAACAAGGTTAACTCTGTTCTTATTTCTCTTCTGGGTGCCAGGCCACTGTGGAATCCAGGGGAATGAGCAAGCTCATGAACTCGCTCGAGCAGGCTCCAGCCTAAGCTCACCAGTGATGGACCAGCACATTGCTATTCCCATCGGATCCATAAATCATTCTATCGACTCACTATGCTTACAGCGGGCAGGCCGATAAAGCTATGTAACATAGCAAACTTTATAAAATCCACTAAATGGTTTTAGGTTCTAGGAGTTCTTCAAACTCAAACGGGGAGCACAATGGACGAACAATTACGTCTAAGTGAAGGAGGATGATAGCATCACCACCCCTTATATCATACCATACCATTCCTGTTCTTATTTCCGAGTAGACATTGGAGGCAAATTTGGAGTAGATTTGAACGGACTGAAGTGCCATTATTGCTGTCCGAGAGAACATATATTTGTTGGTTTTTGTAGCCCCGTCTGATATTTTCTCTGATGCATAGTTCAATAGCATGAGTCTCCGCCTGAAAATCAGTGGATGTTAAGTGCCATGCTACAGTAGAATTTGACATTTGGACAAACCGCATAAACGCCTTGATTTGTTTTAGATCGGTCGGTGTACCAAATTATGGATCCTGGCTTTGGAGTGAGTTTGTTTGTGGCCCAATCCTCCCTTACAGATAGGACAACTTTGAATGGTCTTGTGAAATTAAATTTACCATTAAATCAGAAGGAGGTATCGCTAGTATGGGATCATTGTTGAGTTCCGCGGCAAGAGTGTGACAAGCCGCTTTGCACTCCGACTCGTTCTCCGAGTTCAAAAGGTTGAATGAGGTGAACCAAGCTTCTTTCTGTCTGGGCTAATTTTATCATTAAATGTTAATTGTTTTCCGGTGCCAGTGAAGTAAAAAACCCCAACACAAAATCCCCGATCGCTGTCCTTGAGGACATGACAATTGGAAAATCTTCACTGGTTAGGCCAGTTTTATAAGATTGTGTTGGACTAGATCCGAAGGAGCTGTTTAGTCATCGGAAGGCAGACTCTTCAGAGGATGTATCGTGCCTACTATCCGAAACACCATGACAGCTGGTGGTATTGCTTAGGAATATTCTATATCGATGTTGAAACGAATTTCATTTCACGAATTAAATTGATAGTTAAATTTCTTGCTACGGAGGTAGATGGCACTGAAAATCACCCAATACTTCAACCAATCTGGTGGAATTTTTAGTTGTATTTGGTAGTAACCTGGATAACGATAAACGCTAAGAGTGTGAGACCGAATCCAGCCAATACAACTAACATTTAATCATAATTGCTTCTATGGTAGCTTACCATGAAAAATCAATTAAAATTAATGTTATTAATCAAAATAGGCACCAGCACATGCAATACTTTTCTCCGAAGAATGTTGGCTGCTTCATTATCGAATTGTTTGTTCACCAAAAAATAATCCAAATGTTAAAAAAAGTGGTAGTCGGTTGGTGAAACGTCTGGTAAGTATGGTAGATGAGATAGAGTCTCATACTGTAACTCGTTTAATTCATCATCAGCATCCAACCATTGTGTTGATCGGCGACGATTTTCGTACAGTATCCACATGTCACTATTCTGTTCAAAAACGGATCGTTTCCGGAAGAACAGGGAACTACAAATTTCTAGTCTACGTGTCATGTATTGCTCAGTGATCTCATGCGGAACCCACTTCTCAATCTTTTTGATTTGTCCAAGCTGTGGCAAGTGCCGGCAAACTATCGAATGATGTTCGCCCAATTTCTTGCAATGTTCCTTACCCTTTAGCGTGTCAGATTCAACTAATAAATTCAGTTCGTCCTTGCCGATCGAAGGTCCTCGGTACCATGTTGCTCACTTTGAAGGGTCATATCTTTTGATTGGAACTTTTTGAACCATCACTGTGTGGTTAGTTTGTTTACCGTATCAGTTCCAAATGCCTTGTTGATGTTTTCGGCCGCCTTCATTGCGCTATGGTCAAGTGTAAATTCATAAAAGAAAATTACCCGGTTTTGACTCAAATCCCTTTTTTTTGTCCGATCTTAATGAAGTCCAAAACTAAAATGACTCCATGAGTAAATGTAGGGGTATTTATATTTCAATACCCAAAACCACTTGTGCCACCTGGCGGCAGTTTGAGACATGAAATTCGCAACAGACTTCGCTTCATAGAGAAAAACGACATTTCGTTTGCAGCAACCATATATATAGAAATTCAAGGATAATCTTTAAAATTCAGGAAATTCTAAGATCACTTCAGATTCTAAAAAATGAACCGACGACTGAGGAGACCAAAACCACGAACGGTCGGAACAGGAACACCAGGAATCCTACACACCAGCGAACCTACATATGTAGTTCTGCAAATATATATAACTGGCAAGTTTTTTTTTAAAAAGTACTCTCGTTTTATTTCGTTTAAAGCTTACTTATACGCTGTTTTATTTACACGTAAATCTGGAGCTGGTTGTTGATGTACATTCTGCACAAGGGACATATTTTCTGATATGAGGCCAGACTGTACGAACACTCCTCGCAAAGGCACAGATGCTTGCATGGGAATAATACAACACAGCGCGGTCGTTCCTGGCACACAACGCACAGGCTCGTTTCTGTTTCGCGATCGTCTTTATTCGAATTCGTATCGAACTGCCTGATGGTTGGTTCGCGACAAGGTACTCGTGCTGGGCTCGAAATCCTTCCAGGTTGCTGCAGCTGGATCGTGGTCGCTTGCTGGAGCTGTCGTCTCATTGATTCCCTTCTCCTCGAATATACTCTAAAGATTTGCCGGGATAGAAGTACCGTACTGTGGTACACCCAGCGCACGAATAGTTGTAGCACTTTTAATATTTTTACTAAGTTCGCGAGGACCAGGAGCAAGATGAGTACTTCGATGAAAAGTCGTAAAGACTTTGTCTTCAGCCGCTGAACAAACGTCGCATAACTTTCAATGAGCAGCCACATGATGCCTCGGAAAATTGATGAAATAACATTGTGGAAATACAGAAGTGCAGACGAGAGCACCGTGAATAGAAGGAGTATTGTGTTCGGTAGAAAGGTAACGAGAAACCACAGTAAATCCAGCAGCAGCGATAACCCACCGTGTAATATGTTGAACAAACATTTGGCGCCTACCAGAACGCCACTGCTGAGGTCCGAAATTCGATCTTTCCTGACAGAAAAAAACGCTGTGGTGGTCTCTTTAGCAAAATCCGTGCCACGCTTGAAGTTCTCGACCGTTTCTGCTGCACTTTCCGACACGCTTAGTACAGCTTTATTCACGTTACTATCAATTTCCGAGTAGAAGTACATAAACTCATCGAACAGCACCGATATACTACTAATCACTGAAGTTATCAACGAAATAAGCAAGTTGACCGTTTGATATGTGAAGGTGTAAAAGATCTTTCCGGCTGAGAAGCTCCAAAAGAACAATGCACTCGCACAAGTCCCGAAGAAATTGAATATATTGACTACTACTGTCAGCATTTTCTGTAACTTTGTAGATCCGGTTTCATTTCTGCTTTCCTTAAATCCAATCGGTTAAAAATCGCTGAGACTCCGAAGCAAAAACGGCACATAAGCACAACTTTCAAAGTTCAAATAATACAAACAGTCTTCTTCTTGATTTTATTGAGCAACGAAATTTGCCGGCGGACTTCCAATTAATTTAGTAATCACGAATCATTACATAGCTGGGTCACTGAAAGTAAATTCCTTTCGCAACTTTGGCGGAAGTGGGTAAACGCAGTATCAGGCAGTATCAAAATTTGAAAATGTGGACATTAGCATTTTAGTATATCATTCACAATTTAAAGAAATTGACAAATATACCTGCTGAAGCTCTTGTGGCAAATTCCGGAACATTTCAAGATAGACAGAAACTGGCAGTTACATACAAAATTGAGATTGCGAGCGAAAAAATCGCTTAAAACGAATTTAAATTATTGTTATGATTAAATAAGAAGGACAAATGTATCATAACATGTCATTAATAAAATTAATTTTTTTAAGACTTCTATTTCAAGACCCGAAAAATGTAACGAAAAAATGATTTATATTCTTCTTAAAGAATTTAATCATTTTGCCGTATTTATTTTTCTTGGAATATTAACCGTTTTACTTCATTATTTTATTTTAATAATATGTACAGTGTTTTGATCGGTTTAAAAAAACTGATACTCTGAAAATGTACTTATATCCTGTTTCATAACTGGCACCAAAAAAAGCTAAAGAAAACAATTAGTCTATTTGCAAAGCCGTACACTAAATTGTTGTAAGTCGTACATTTCAGACCCTTTGAGCCATTGATTTGATTTTTTTTTGTATTTAAAGTAGGTGCACCCGTTAAATTCATCCCTTTTAGGAGGCGTTTGTGTGATGGAGGTGATATGGGAAGCGTTTTAGATTTTTATGAGTTTTTGTTACTAGATCTTAGTAACCGTTTACGCTAGAAAGCTGAAACTTAGAATTTAGTTTTGATACTAGACCCAGATTGAAAAAAAATTTCAATATGGGCGAAGAGGTGTGGGAGTGAGAGAGGGTGAAAACAATGTGTTCTATATCTTCGAAAGCCGAGATTCAGACATTCTAAAATCCATATCTCCTAAATGGTTAATGTTACGAAATTGAAACTTAAAAATTCTCTGTACACTTTACTACTTTAGGAGTATGCAATGAAATGCCAACTTAAATTATAGTAAAAATTATACTGCATTGTGTACGCTACACAATAGTGTGTAAATCGTTACAGATAAATGAGTCATTGTTTTTGAAAGGGGAATAAGTCCTTTTTAAAAAAAAAAGTATTTTTTATGACATTGTAACGATGTTTTATATCACACGAAGCAACTTTCTGAGAATCTATTGATGCAATTGTTTCATCACACTTTTAACAAATACAAGTAAATTTTCCTGAAAGTTGACTTATTCCACTTTCAAATTCAACGGCTCAAATATGTATTGCAATTACATGCTTTTCCGTAAACAGTTAACATATGTACGTAAGTCATGTAAAAATTACGTTGGATTCCGTACTTTACACACTAGTGTGTAAACTGTTACAGATAAACATGCATTATTATAATCAGACACATTTTGAAACTCAATAAATCACATTTCGCATAAAATCATCATGAACTCTTAACGACTACAAAGGACTAGTACAAACTATCACCTATCACGTAAACTATCTTCTATCGTGGTCAACAGCACGGTATTGAACTTGCTTTTGTTTCACGTATACAAAAAACAACATTATCAAGCAACTTTATTCAGAATTAGAATTAAGATCTACATAATAATATGTATGAAACACAAACCCATTGAATTTTGCACAACTTCATTTAAGCTTACATGTTTTTATTTAATTTTTACAGAAATTACAAGATTTACACATTTTATAGCAAGTAAGAACATTAAAGGATATGAGAGAATATGAGATTACAGTGCAACCCGGTTATAACGTACCTTGAGTGGACCACAAAAGTAACCCGTAAGTCACAACGGCAACGCAAGCCGGCGCAGCCTAGGTGTCAAAAAGTTGAGCACAGTGTACTTCTATTGTGGTAGTCACAACGGAAGCAGCTTAACGCAGCCATCAAAAAAAGTTCACCAAATCTTAACTTTTCCATAGCCCGTAATTAACCTCAAAATTAATGACTGATTTTGTTATGTTTAACACGTTGAATCTGTACTTTATCTGCCCCGGACTAAATTAAAATTAGCTACAAAATTGTTTCTAAATAGTTAGTTCGCTGCTTCGTATAAACGAATATGAGCACTTTTGTGAGAATTTCAAATTAATTTAAAACTCAACCTGACGCAGAGAGTGAATAATTATCTGACTTGATGATTTATTGGAGGCGTCAAGCTGCGCCGTGCTGCCGCATTCTACTTTGTATGTGACTCAAGCATAAAACGTTATAACAGATAGTACGTTATAACCAACATAAGAACCTTTCACATTTGTGAATGGGGATTGAAAAAAGGTACGTTATAACATAAAGTACGTTATAAAAGTGCACTTTATAAGCGGGTTGCACTGTATACTGTTATGAGGATCTAGAGACTCGTGGAATCAATGCCAAGGCGATTAAAATACGAATAGTTTTGTATATGCCTGTATACACATTGATTGATCTAGACTGGATCAAGCCTGAAAGGTATATACAGTCAAACAACTATACCTCGAAAGTTAATAACTCGAAGTTTTAATAATTCCTTTAGACTGAAAGTGTCAACAATGTGATAATTCGAAATTTTGATAATTCTAATTATTTTCGTGGCGGATGGTGATTCAAATTCAAATTTATTATGTCGTGAACCATATAATAACATGTACATTTAGTAATAAAAATTTGTGACCAGGCTTGTGCCTCTTCAACAATGGTTTGGAACTTAAAACTAACAATGGCTGTATTGAAATAAAATTAATTAGATTGGTTTGAAGGAAAATGGTTCGGAGAACTGAACAAGGAATAAACAGCACAAAATAATATAATAAAAAATAATTAAACTAAAACTAAAGTTAAAGATGATATTACATGATAAGTATGAGTAAATATATCGGTTAGTTAGAGATAATTAGTTATCTATAAATTGAAGCGAATGGTGATTCGAGATATAGAAGTTTGACTGTATGTATTCATGTGACATTGAATGAAATTTTAAATTACCACTACCTAAACTGAAGAAAAAAGCGTCATCGTTTGGGCTTATATGTGACAGTCCATTTATTGCACAACTGCCTTCGAGCTAATAAAACCATAAAACGTAACGATTAATGCCCAAGTTTCTATGAGCTATAAAGTCCGCAGTACTGGTCATAATTCATTTGGAGCCATACGAACGCGTTCTACATCCGATCTAAGACCAAACATCACATCTACTTCTGAATAAAATACCGAAGGGAGTAATGAAATTTGATCTTCGGATTTGTACTTGTACATTCCTCGCAAGAAACCCGGACCTCTGCATCATGGAAATTGTAAGCGTGTGATTTACCGAAGAGACCTCATTACCAATGCAGAATTGCGAAAGTGCAGTCAGATCGAACCTCTCTGGTGCTCTCAGGTCACAACACAACTGAACTGACTTACCGTGAATTTTGCTTTTGCTTTTTTGAAGCGATATTACAATTCGATTAAGAATGCTAAGTAATTTCCATTAACATTACACTAGACTAGCAGTCTCTCGCTCCTAACTCTTCTATTGCTTGCACATCGATCGGCTTGGCTGTTTTTGGACGCTTAAAATTAATTTATGCATCTTGGAGCGCCTCTACCAGCCTTGTGTCTTGTCCCGATCCCGACAGCGACACTATTAACGAGCAGCTAACGTTCAATTATTTCTAGAGTTAACGTCTGGGGTCGTCTGGGTAACTCAGGCTCAGCATCAGCTCAGGTAATATTGGGTTTATGCAGTGGCCAACAGCATCGACGACGGTATACGATTACACGATTTGGATGCAGCCTGCAGGGAACTTTAAAATATGTAAAGGTAATGTCTTGCATGGGAATATGTAAATCCATTAAAATGTTGGCTATTACATCGAGTCAGGCGGTCGGTCATCTTCAAATCTTCAATTCAGCTTTTGGTCCTTTCTCCTTTTCATCTTAGACCTCTCACCACCGCGTGTGTGACTAGAGTATCCTACCACAAGTGAAATGAATGCAACTTACGATGATGAGTTTTCCGTTTGGGGTCACATGCGGTATGTCATTGAGTTGTGATATTTATGGTAATTAAAAATGCTGCCTTCACGTGTTATAACGGTATCTACAGTATAACATTAAACTGGTCTCAGTTTCTGTGAGTAAGAACACGACAATTTCATATCAATTAATTTTTTCTTCTTTTTCGCACATCATTGGTGACTTCCTTTGATATTTATAGACACATTTCAGTTATTTATTGCAATGTAGCAATCTTTAATATATTATTCTTGCGTATAACTATTCAGTTTTACACTCATAGATAGTAAGTAGTCTTCTGCTTTACAAGGCTGTGCACAAATTGATCTTTGTGTAATACAAAATTTTATCTAAATGAATAAATAGTACAAATAGTTGACGAAACAAGATAGTCCTGATATTTAAGGAGTGTCAGGAGTTAATAGTTTATTGATGGATGAAGGTGTACCGACTTACTTCAATTATCATAGCATACCGACACTATTCGTAACAAGAAATGGTTGTTTGAAATATAATTCCGCATTGGAATCCTAAGAAGTTAACAATAAATAAAAGTATATTGGTAACTACTGTAATTATAACGAGTTAAATACTTTCACATGCTTTCTAGAGGGCAAACAGGGTGGCAACATTTCCGTTTCAGTGACCTAGGATGTTGCCATGGCAATGTAATTTTGTATCTGATCATTTTTCAACACATAAGGTGTGTTTTTTTTTAACTGGATCAAGATCAAGATCATTCGTTTTACATAGAAAACAACAACAAAGAGATGATCCAAAATCAAAATGGGATCATCGATGGATCAATTTTGTGCTTTTAAAGCTTATTTAAATGTAAACTATTTTAGCATTTTCACAGATGGCGCCACGTGATTTAGCACTAAATTCAATTTGTAGCAGGTATTTCCACCCAACAGGCAGAATATGCTCGTCGAAAAGACGTGGTAACTCAATACATTTTGTACGGAAATGCAATGTGTAAGATAGAGAAAGAATGTACAACATTATCGAAAAAGTCTTTGTTTATATGACCTTTGTACAGTGCCGTTTCGTCGTATAGTATGCGAAATTTTGCCGCCAGGGCAGCTGGCATTTACAAACAGGATTGTTAACCCTGCTAAATTAGCATTTGGGATGATCCACATCGCTTTTTTCAATTTGATCTTATCCAGTAGAAAAAAAACGCACCTATTGTTGCAGTTGAAGGTATTAATATGAAAAAAATCCCATGAGTCCTTTGTGAAGCTGCCATACAAAAATGATGTAAGATTGTTTACACTCGATTTACGGAAAATCGTTTAAACACGAAGTCAAAATTTTGTATGTTTTGACTTTTTAAATCAAAATAACCACTCCTGGACGAGATCTCTGTATGAAACAAATATTAAATTTATGTTCTTCCAAAGTGTAATGATAATAGTGTTATTTGCTTTGGCGCTTGTCCGGAAATGGTCTGAAAGTATTTCTACTGAAACTGTATCTTTCTGGCATCACTACTGAATTGGAGGCTATGATGGTGATGATGATGATGATATGATGAGATTAGTAGAAAATCGTGTCTTGAAAGAAACAAACGAAGATTGACTAAGACTAAACGAACCGGTTATATAATTTTTGCTGCTTTAAACGCCGAAGGTGCAAGGTAATTCATATTTGACGGGTCCGCGTTGAGTGACTTGTCGGTGGTTATCAATACATTGGATCTTATGGGAATTATTTTCATCTCAATGCGAAGAAATTTTAGTTCTGTAACATAAGCGTGAGAGTAGCAAGAGCTTGCTAAGCTAGTTAAAGCTTAGTGAAGTCATTCATTCTACGAGTATATGAACCGGTCTGATTGCAAATTGCAGTGAAGTAGTTAAAAACTGCAAAGTTGCCGAGGTCACATTGCTTTGTGCTCTTTAAGGCAATTACAAGGCTATCATCATTGTTCTGTTCTGATGCATAGCACTAGATATCAGACAAGTAACACCACAAATAAATAATTTATTTTTAATGTAACGGGAAAGAAGAACTTGATGTGTGTTCTACTGACTCTGAATAGGAAGAATTTACAGGGAAAACATTAGTTTCTTAATTAGTATTGCGCTGTCGCCATTCGTAAAATGAATTTGAATCGGAATTCATCTTTCCTCTTGCGTATCCACTGAGTATTGATAGAGTGAGTTATGTTGCTACATACTATGTACGTGTATACTATTAATTAATAAATATAAAAGTTACCTTGGTACCTACGTTATGTCTTGATTTGACTTTCAGTGGTATTTTTATAACCACATCCTTTCAACAAGGACGTATATGGTATGGAAGTATGAAATTAGATTGGTATCGTCCCAAATCCGACAATTTTGGTTGTTCACACCTCCATTCATGAAGAATTTGCAAAAAAAATAATTAAAGACAGCCCAAAATTGGTTGAATTCAAATTCAATATAGCCTAAAATTCGCCGATTCAAATAAGAAGTACCCCAAAATTCGCCGATTCCAATAATAAATAGCCCAAGTTAGATAACTCAAAACTTTTTTTTGTAGCGACCAGAAGATCTGTGTAGTCCAATTGGCGATAAATAGATTGAGCTGGCAATCCTGCTTGGTATTAGACATGTCGAGTGAAGTTCGCTTGCAAACTTCCGCTCGCAAGTCTTACGGAAGTTCCATCGAAGTTAAAAGTCCGCAAATCTTCATAAGACGTTGGTATTTATTTCCATAAGGCCTTATAGAGATTATTAGCGAAGTTATGGCTTCTGAACGTTCAGGCTCCGCTCGCAAGTCTTACGAAAGCCTAAAGTCTCGTGTATACTAGCAAGCAAAACTTGTTAGAGTTGCTTTGTGACATTTATTGCTGAATGTGTACACGGTTCCGAGAGCGCATTTGCCCAAGTTTTTGCTCTAACCAGCAAATGCATGCCATTTCAAGCAAGTTGTGAATGTACACACTAACTTGCGACAGTTGAAATCTCGCAAGAAAGGTCCGATCGGTTCCGAAATTTTTCAGCAAGTAGGTACAGTTGCATTGGAAGTCAGGTTAAGTTGAGTTTTAGGTGTCATAGTTCTATAGTTTACATGCGAAATATAAACGGAAAATCCAAGTGGAGTTCCGAGGACACGTTTTTATTCATTAACAATGTGGAACTTTATCCAGAGTTGTGGTATTTTTCTTTTTCGTTTTGACAGTTCAACGAAACTTTGATGATGAAGTGTACACGGAAGAGCAAGTTTTACTTGCAAGATTATTGTAGAGCTACTTGCTAGAGCAAAATTCTTGCAATTTGACAGATAGTGTAAACAACGCACCAAATTACTCTAGCAAAAAATGACACAAGTTACTTGCTAGAGTACAAGCCTTTATCGAAGGTAAAAGTTCACAACTTGCGCTCAACAGTCATTCCGAAGTCTTATCGATCTTATATCCTCCGAAAAATCAAAATGCGAAGTTTGTTTGCTAGTTGGGAGGTTATTTTAGGAAATGCTTAATATATATGCATCGCAACTAAACGGAAGTCATGGGATAGACTTATTGGTAAAGTACGATTGCTTGCTAACAGACTGGGATTATTCTTCTTGGCGACATAAATAAGTTAACAACTTTATCTATCATGATTCACACTTTACACTAGTGCAGTACACGGAAGCGCATTGTACAGAAAAGTATGCAGTACACTTAGTAACGAAAATAAACCCACTCTGTCCAGTTTGAAGAGGTTAAAGTTGATCTTGGATATATTATGCTGTTGTTGCAAAAGAATCGGTTAATTTTAACATGTTTTATCTCACGCTCCCTTGTCCAATTTGTGGCCACCAACGCTAGCCTGGCTAATAGTCGATCGCAACCTTAAAGCCTAATTATTCCAATCGTCTCAATCGAAAGTACAGGCAATATAAAAGCTGAAAATAACTTTATACGGCAATTTGTGAACAGTTTCAAGAATCTCGTGCTTTTCACATGCAATCTTCTAAATAACTCGTTATTTGAGCCTAACATGGTGCTAAAATATTTCTGCGCTTTTTTCTCCAATTTAATTGTGCAGATCGTGACAACTTATTTAAAATTATTAAATATTTGGGATCGGCCGCTACAATATTTTATAGGTTTGGTGAGAGGTGAACCGACAGCATTGTGATTTGTGTTTCTAACGATTTCGAAGACGAATTTTACTTTTACTTCGCCCTGGGTGGAAACTTAGTAAATGCACTCTGCACTGACTACGCTAGCGTCTGTCTAGCACGGCTTTATGGCCTCGCAGAAGAATGCTAGATTTCGTCCCGTCCTCAGCAATGATCGCGTTCGCCATTGTTCACTACTTTAACTGAGCAATGTGCTTAGGCGTGATTGAGTTCCACAGGCGCATTTAATATGATAAGGCCTCAAGCATCAAGCGGTAAAACGATGTAATAAGTAAAGTTGTACGTATCACATGTATATGGTACGCTGTAATATTTCGTTTCCTGAGCTGAATGTAAAGGTACCAGAAACAGATATCGGGTGCAGTCTCAACACCAACGGTGTATATTTTCTGATCATAGGGAAATATAAAATGTAATACACCGCAAATTATCGTACATACTTTTAAATTTCAGGTATAAATGTCTTTAACCGATTTCTGAGATATGACACTCAAAATTGTTAATCGTCACCCCAAAAAGCAACTTCGTAAGGGCGGATGCACCCAATCCAATTACCAACAAAATTTAAATGTAGTAACTCATAACAATGGCGCCTAATCGGGCCTAGGCCTTGAAGTTACTTCATTACGAGACCAACGGAACACTAGGAGGTGAAGTGGTCAGCTACACGCTCGTCCATGATTATTACTTCGATTTTAACTCAGGTACTCATTAACAGTTAAGCGAACTGGTAGTCCGACACCCAATCCCGTTCTCGAAAATTACTTGTCGCCAAGCAGATTCGAATCTGGCACCAGATGCACCGAAGGCAAGTGTTTTAGCCACTAAGCCACCCAAAGTAATGCTTACTTTAGTGAATAGTACTGAGAACGGTGATATGATAGTTCTCACAATGTGCACAACGTGCATGACAACTATTTAGGAGCAATGCACTACTATTTTGTTGAACCAGGCTGGTTCGCAGTTTGAAGTTGGCAGGCGGTTGTGCGAACCACACACGGACCTTGCAGTGAGGACAGAAGTAATCTTGCGGTTGTCCGCATTAGTTCGCAAAACCATTGCACAGCTACTTAATGGTCGTACTACTATATATTATAGTATGTACTGATAATAAATTGCTAAGAGACTTTTCGCAACTAGTTGTAAGTGCCAACAAAATTAAATACACACAAGCCAAAGCTAAAAATTAGTTGCGTCCACATTAACTACAGGTTGTAACTATCCGTGCTACAATCACAAGACTTTATAAATAATAAAGTAAAATTACACGAAGAACTCTTTAAAATTCCATCGATTTCATCCAGATTTACAGTCAAACTAACAGGTATTTATTATGACGGTACATAACATAGTAGCAAATTTTTAATACGTATGAAAGCATTTAAGTTATTTGGCATAAACTTGAATTCTGAATTACGATTAGCTCACAAAATAGCGTGTAGTTTTTCGTTTTCTTTCATAGCTGTAATACAAGTAACCTTGAAATAAGTACATGTTTGTCAAATGACCTGCCGCAAGGCTGAATAAGGAAGGGTGGCGAAGGTAATAAGTAAGTACATACATATGTACCTCGCTGTATACACGTATCTTTAAGAAACCGTTTTTCATTACTTTAAATTCGATTCGAAAAAGAACTATAGCAGTAGCAACAATAAGAATAAGCAGGATACACGATAGTATTTTAACATTCCGCTAGCTGTAGGTTGTTTTTAGTGTAAATTATATGCTACTCAGTATTCGTATTTTGCACAAAATGCTTTAAGAAGTATTGGAATTCCATTGCGCAGATGCAATTTGGCAGAGCATAGTACCTATAAGGAATGTATTAGTAGTCGAAAAAATATAGTACATAGCTCTGTGCATGTACTATCCTCGTAAGTTTGCTACGTATATAAAATTATGAAATCTTATGACGTAATTCTTATGCCGTCACTAATTTGAAACGGTGGGTTTGAGAAAGAAATGGACATGCGCTAATCTAAAGGATTTTTCTCCCTTTACGGCTCACTGTGCAGTCAATAATAAAAGCTTTACCATGAATGAACCCACATTCAATATTTCCCAGAATAGCACGTGCCCGTGTGACGCAATGAACGTAGCGATTCGCGTAATGGAGAGAGAGTATTTCTGAAATTGATTGCTGACGTCATATAGAATTAATATGTGTCTGCATGTATAATAATCTTACGAGTATCATATTTGTAATTAAAAAACCGGCCAACAGTCTGTTTGTAATTTTATTATTTTTTTGGGTAGAAGATGTTTAATATACGATTGACAAACTAAAATATAACGTTCCAAATATCCTCCCAGCTAATTTTTTATTTGCAAATGAGTCCACTATCATAGCTCTACATAAGTTCAAGTTTCAGCTTCCAAGGTTCCTGAGATCTAGAAATCTAAAGTTTTCGTCTAAAATGCTCTACCCAGCTCCCGTACGACGTACGGCGGACATACGGAGGTTTTTTTTGCTTTTTACTAGTCCTAAAACGTGAAATTACAAAATTTCAAGGTAAAAAATATTTTTAAATTTCAGGTAGATTGCAATTCATATTTTAACCACCGAGAGTAAAATTTTCCTTTTAAGGATATGGCGGCTGTAGAAAGGACTCACTCGATTTCTAGAACATTTATCATGTTAGCTGGAACCATATAAAAATTAATATGTACCAAATTTAAAATATACCCGAAGGGTAACTAAATACTTTCTCTAGCTTATAAAATCGAACTTAAGTTTTACTCCAAACTAATTTGTACAAAAATCCGACTTCGTAGGTTAACGATTTCTTGAGGTCTAGTGAGTCCCGTCAATTAAGTTAAGTCATTTTTATAAGATTTTGTATGGCAGCTACAAGGACCCAAGGACCAATGGTATATTTGTACTTGTAATAAAATCAACGTAGTTATTGTTTTATAGTGGTTAATACATGTTTTAAGGACAGACGGATGTAGGTAATTATTGATCTCAGTTTACTTTTTGACATAAAACTAATTCCCGTAATCTTTTAACATTTAACGCGTTCTTGAGTGATTCGGTAGCTTGCATAGATTTTTGAATGACTTTTGTTAGCTGCTACGCGAAAGATCTGTCGGTTTGCATTATACAGTGCAACCCGGCTATAACTTACCTTGAGGGGACCACAAAATTAGAACGTTATAACCGATAGTACGTTATAACCAACATAAGAACCTTTCAAATTTGTGAATGGGGATTGAAAAAAGGGACGTTATAACCGAAAATACGTTAAAAAAGTGCACTTTATAAGCGAATTGCACTGTATTCGGAATTTTAGCTTCAAACTTCAAATTAAATTAGAAAGTTTATGCACTCAGAGAAGATTCGGTTGATGAAGACAGCAAAGCCATCATAAAAATTAGCAGCTGGAGGACTTGGTCTTTGGATTGAGACGATTGCAGGCGACGACTTCAGGAGACCAGGGCCCGACTTGGGCAGTCGTGCCATTGATGATGATGATGCACTCAGAGAAAAGTATCCCATTAAATTGTTAATAGTACCTACACCCAATTATTACCTAGTTCAGAAAACATTAAATTTTTCTTATTAAGATAATATTTTTCTAGCTTTTTATACCTTTGATTTTAATAGCAATATACGTACATTGTTGATTTTCAAACTGTACAAATTGTTAATAATAATTAAAATACTATAGACTTAAACCCCATTTCCCTATTATTTTTATTAGGTTATAGGTACTATTGTTCTGATATTAGGCCACAGTCATTTATTAATAGTACAAAACGAACTAAATTTATGGTGTTAAGATTAAATATCCTATTGGCTTATTGTAGTATACATTTTATTATTTTAATAATTTTTAACCTTTATTTTAATATATAATAATATAAATAATAATAATAATTTTAATATATCGTACGATTAAAATAATAGGGTTAGTAATAAATAAATACATGCCAAGTTCATATTGCCAATTGTTTTTCTTGTGACATGACATATTTTGAATATATACATAGGTTAGTTGATGTGATCATCCCATTGGACGAATAGGATTCATATTTACTTGCTATTAAATAAATGTGATCATACCGTTGTGTCAATAGGACACACATCAATTTCCGTATTTTCAACGTTATTTTCTGTTTACCTGAAATATTAGTGGTCAGAGTTCAGTTGTTGAGTGATGTCTGATGTGAAACAAGTGTAAAATTGAACTATAAAGGTTAAATAATATAAAAATTATTATTCATTTTTTCAGTGAGCACTATCATACACTTCGTTCTTCGAAACACTATCATACACTTTAAATTTGACGGTCCTCCATTTCACATACATCTTTTAAATAATGGAAAAGAAGCATTTATGTACTAGTTAAAATAAAGCCACTTAATACTTAAGTTTGCTTTATTTCATTTTTTTATTAGAAAAACTATAAGAATAAAATTATAAATTTCATTATATATACCTATGTACATATAAAACGAATAACCAATATTATATATTAAAAAAAAATCATTACTTCAAATTTTCAGGTACAACAACTTGGATATTAATTAGATATTCCACATTATTTATGTTTAATTTACTTTATTGTTTTTTTTTTTACTTTTTCCATTTTATAGGAGGGGATAAAAGTTTAGCTTCCTACATCAACGTCCGTTTGTCTGCCCGTTAGCACGATAACTCAAAAACGTCCTAGGATGTTGAAATTTTAAATTTAGATGTTTGATGGAATTTGTAAGACAAAGTTCGTTAACGGGCAAAATCGTCCTACTCCTTCGGGTAGCTGCCATACAAAAAGCACTTGTTGAAGAATAATGGTCAGTAACTTCGAGACAGTTACGACTTCGACTACGACTTTAAAATTTTGTATACGTTGATTTTCGATTCAATGGCACTGAATGAATGGATAGGTATGGCTCCTTCGAATAGATGCCATACAAAAATCCTGTAAGAATATTCTCAATCGATTTACGGAGCTTACTATACTCTAGAATGCGTCAAGCCAAAAATGCGAAATTCGCTAGAAATTAGTTTGGAGTAAAAGCAAGGAAATCCTTCTACTCACTTGGGTAGCACCCATACAAAAAGTCTGGAAGACACGTGTTAAAGATTATTTTCCATTGGTATGTCCATATATTCTAGAATCTAGATGGTTACTTCTAGAAGATAATAGTATAAGATACTACAGTTGAAGTATCATTAGTGAAGCATCCGTAGTTGAGGTATTGTAAGAAACAAATACGGTTTAAGCTTCGTGCACAAAGCGGATCAGAATTATTTCAATAAATTCACCTAATTCGCTTAACATATCACATTTAATGTAAGGTGTAACGAGCACGTTCGTGCTCCATGAATGGTGAATTGAACATTCAACAGTCGGCCGACCGACCTAGAGTCGTTGGAAGCTGAATCTCGTTCCTCCAACAAGTGGCAATCTCAAATAGCCATTCACAGCTGCCTTTGTACTATGATACTCAACCTGCAATTTTCAGCTTTACGGTACGGTACGGCTAAGCAAAGCAGACCAGACCATCAGCGAAACCTAACCGCCTAAAGATGAACGAACAGAACAGGCAATAACAAAAACAGTGCTACTTGCGGCTTACAACCCACTACAGTTTCTGTTATGTGGGGTCTATGACGTCTTTAGATTAATGACGTCAGATCACAACTCGCTCTTACTTTCAATAAACGAACATATACGACCTTACCTTATCATAAACACAACATAGTGAACAAAACTCTCGAGCATCTATAGTTAAAAAACATGGCATATATGTAGAAATATATGGAGGTAGGTCCAAGTCCAACACGAGCACAGCATCCATAGCAACACTCTCTTGGAATCTAGAAGAGCTTCAGCAAACATCAACAGAGCGTGGCTACTCCGGACGCCGTTACTTGTTTTGCAATATGCCTTAATGCACGCTTAACAACCATGTGAACGCTCGGAAGTGGTTTGTCGGCCGGGGCACCCAGGAGGATATCAATGACGTCATGTTGGGGATACCAAGCTGAAATGTATATTTGTTTAGCGTTATGATGGGAATGTGAGGAGCTTGTGGAAGCTTTTCTCTCTTCTATTTACAGGTAGTAGTTAGGATAGGACGTGATGGTTTACAGCGGTAATAGCTTGGGATCGGGGGCGAGATTGGAATTGGAAGATGCCTTCGACCGAGACATTGATGACGCCGGCGTCGACGAAGCGTGCATGAGGCACGGCTAGGAGACGAGACCGAAAGATATAGTCTTGTGCAATCTGCGAAGTCAGTTCAGTCGCGTCACAGACGCCGCATTGTTAACATTGGTGGTTCAGTTGGATATAAGTAGTTAAAAGTTGATTCCGGTGACCAATATTCTCAAGTTAATGTAACGTGCAAAAACCGCTTCTAATAACATATAAAATTACGAAACTAATGTTATAAAAAAAGTATGAATAACGCTAATCAGTATCGCGAAAGTGAAAAGTGATTTTAGTTAAATAAGAAAAGGATATACACTGCAGTATTTAAGTGCGAACTATTGGAAGGAATACTACTCCTACTACATTGTGCTGCTAGATCCCGAGTTCGAATCCGTACTGGAGGAACAAGAAGACTCGCACCCGAGGGTTTCAGAACCTTCTTCAGGTGCTTAGGTGTTTTATGCTCGTTCAATATTAAATGTGTTGTGTTCTAAATGTAAATGTAGTTCCTGTGCTCTATTTGTTCTGAACACTTTTAGTTATGTTTTGTTTTTGATTTGTTCAAAATTTGCTTCATATTCTGACTATGTAATTTGCAAAAAAAAAAAGACCTGAGATGGATTATTTTACCTGCCTTGTTTACCTGGCATTCGAAACACAAGAGATTGCTTTACGAAACGTTGGTGACCTGGTGGTTCTTGAATGATTTGTTCTGATTTTGATTTGTGAAACTTAAGGACATGCGAAATCGTCTGGCATCGCTGATTGTTGTAAAGCAAGAGCCCATTAGCGATGATTTCGTGACTGGTGACAATGAAGATAACAATAACAGTAGCGGTTTACAGATTGGTTCGCACGTACCTTATCGTCGGCAGCTAACACCTCTAAATCATTTTGAGGACTTGAATAATAATAACAACAATAGCAGCGCTAACACAAAGGGCGTGTTCGAGGACAAAAAGTGTACGTAAAATAAAGATATTACCTCCTATTAACATCGCTACTAACACGTTTAATTAATGAGCTTCTTCTGATCTTATGTGGACAAATCTTTCGTTTTATTTATGTAAGGCGCGCGCTCTAGTCATATGCACTTGTGACGTAGGCGCGCTCTCATGCCAAGAATGATGACTTCTGGCGAGCACAATGTGATCATGACCGGTCGAATAAATACGGGGTTTGTCACAGGAACTGTATATATCTAATAATACCTGCGTCCATGCGAAGTGGAAGCAACCAATATCGCGGTCAGGTGTGCAACTACCGTTAATTTGCTACCATCCTTGATGCTTCATTAGTATGAAGCCTGTTGCAAACATCCCGTGATGATTATTGTGTCTTAGCCTGTTGTCAACGCCGGCACGAGACAGTTTTATTAATAAACTCGTACTTAGATTTAGATTAGGATAGGATGGTCGTTTGCTCTGTCGACGACCAAGTCAATATGCAATGCAATCGGGCAAACAACTCTATTTCGAGATGTTCTGATATGCGGAATCAATTGTTCGAAATACTGCTACCAGCGAGTCTGGCGCTTGCTAGTTGCAGCTAAGAAATTGCCTGCAATGCAATCAAGTCATTTACATTTGCCACTTGTGCACTTGCACATAAATGCGCTTTCATTTTGGAATTAAAATAAGTCGAATTAGAAGGTGAATTCCAATAGAGTTTAATCGAAATTTGCTTGAGCCCGTACTAGGGTCAGCTGTGACGCTATGATTCGTGTATAATAGACGGAGCCATTATCGACTACACACCCTCGCAACATATAGTACATCCACGAACCACAACAATATTTAACCTAGCCCAATGACGTCATATCGCACGTAAGAAGTCATAATTGCTTTCCGGCAAGCTTACTGCATACGGTAAATACTATATTGGTATATACGTATTGTATATACCTGCGAGTATGTATCCATAAACCTCACGCAATCCTTTGTACGAGATAAGAGTATATACCTGCCCCGGCACACGTGGTGGTTAAAAACGAAAAAAGTGGATGACGACAGTAATGCTGGTGCGATTGCGATACGTATCGCAGGTGTGAGGAGCAATATATACATGAATACAATACGCAGCAGGACGAGCTTCATACCATACCATAAATAACGTCACAGTTGAAAGTATCCCTCGATCGATAACCTTCGTTCATGACGTCAATCCGTCCGGGTCAATACAAGCTTTTGCTTTATTAATGAGCTGTTCCGCATCCACCTGCGAGTAAACGTGCTCTATTTATTGCATGGCCTTCATTTGTGTTTGGTTGAAAATGTGACGTCACTTGGCAATGGGGTGACCGGTGTATTGATTTTTGTTTGGGCTATAGTATGAATTCTTGGATGATGGCAAGTGTAGTAGGAGACAATTTTTTTCCTAACGAAAGGACATTACAGAAATCTGTAGATTCAGCTGTAGAAAATCACGTACATAAGGAAGCCGGTACAACGTGCATCAGCTGATGGCTGTGCCGGTAATATGGCTGCAGAAAACTAAGTTCATTGCTAATAGGCAAACAGAATATTAAAATTATATGTGCATATGTACGATTGTCACGTGTACGCAGTCATACATATCTTGAATTATGTAGGTATGTGATACAATTAAAGAGTTTTGTGTGAAACTTGAAGTATGGAAATTTCTTAAGTTAAATTTAGCTATGCAGTTAGTTATGGCGTTTAAACAGGCAGCAATTTTTGTTTAAATATAGAGGGCTACTTATTTTTATTTAGTTTCTAATAAAAATAGAACAAGCCTAGGCACGAGTATGTATATGTATATTCTGACCGACTTGAAATTTAGAGAACTGCTTTCGCCAAAATATCCATGAATTCTCATAGATTTGAAACATACGGCAGGGGTGTATTGATTTTGAAATTATGTCCTTAAGCACCTATGTAGGTTTTGAGAAAATATAATTGGGAAATCTGTTGGAATCAGCCTGGACTGAGACCATCAAACCCTTGAAATACAATAATTTTTATTTTTTGGTTTCTATTAATGGGATGTCATGGTATTCTTTACGCAATGCAAAATACGCATATTTCATTCTAATTCGTTTCATATGGTTCCCATATGATACACCACTGAGAAGGTGACTTTCTAAGGGATATGGAAACGGACGAATGGAGGAGATTGGTCTGTCTCTCATCTCACTTAGTCTTCGTTATTCCTTCGTTCGATTTATTTATTTTTGTATACAGTGCAAAGTGCACTTTTATAACGTCCTTCCGGCTATAAAGTACCTTTTTTCAATCCCCATGCAGAAATGTGAAAGGGTTTTATGTTGGTTATAACGTACTATCGGTTATAGCGTTCTAATTTTGTGGTCCCCTCAAGGTACGTTATAACCGGGTAGCACTGTATAGGTACACCTTTCGAATTGAACTACAGTTCACCAAAATGACTGTATCACTTGACATGATCACTTCAAAGAAGTGTTCTTTTATAGTAGTTTGCTCGTGAACTACTCATTTCTACTTCACTCGACTTTTAAGTTGTTAAATATATTTTCCAGTATTTTCGACTAGGGGTGCATTATAATATCACGAAATCGGCTAATAGGTACTTAGTGCTTAGATTCAAGACCTTACCAATTTATGTACATATGTATGTATATTTGTTTTGTAAGTGGGCTGTTAGTTTTAGACAGTCCAGTTGGTCTCTGGACCTATTACAAGACACACGTTTCCTTTTATTAAATCCAACACTGGTGACCCCAGACAAGAAAGAAAAAACGCAGTTAAAGTAAAATTAATTTTATTTAGTTTAAAAAGTTTTTTTTTACTTTTTCTTCGGCCAACACAAAACCCATCTTCACGCATATTTCTATGCAATTCGAAGCGTCTCAAAACGAAATCGCCTAACTCGATTCTTCAAAAACGAAATCGCCTATATCGAATCATTTTAAACGAGGCGTCTAAAAAACAAGTACATCAACAGCTATTTTTCAAAGAGCATCAAAACGATAAATTTCAACGAGGCGAGAAAAAATAAAATCACGTCGGGGTCACCAATGTTGCATTTAATAAAAGGAAACATGTGTCTTGTAATAGGTCCAGAGACCAACTGGACGATTTATTTCCAAAAGTAAAAATTCACAATGTTATAATATTTCATTTGTAATATTAATTTAGTAATTCACAATTGCGATGTGCGTTGTTTATACTGCAGAAACAATCGCTACAGTACATATGTCATTGTAAATAGTCACTTGAATTCAGCTGAAAAAGTCTTCAACACATAGAAGCTCGAAAGAATGGAAGTTATCTAGGGTCTACCAATAAGAACGATAGGATTTAATATTGAAATAAAACACAGTAAACTCGATCAAAAAAGTTGCGGAATATTTTTATTAGATGGTACGTGCTATGCCATTTATGATTAATGCCATTTATGATTATGAATGTTGTTTTAATGACCACCACGACTTTTCTTGCACGTTGCACTGATTGATCCGGTGACGCCAATTTTCGATGACTCTATGCAGCATTTCGGATGGTATGTCCGCTATGGTGCTGCGAATATTGGCTACGAGTTCATCAAGATTCGCCATGAGCTATACAATCCTATCGTCCCTAATGGTAGAGGTAGACCCTATAAATTTATTTTCGATTAGTGGTAACGAAGACGTGAGTCAACCTAGGTATCTCTTCATTTTCCATGGTAGATAGGGACATAGTAATTCAAAATCGCTGGGACAAACGTATACAGCAGCTTAGCTTTTACAAACAATATGTGATCCGGTAAACTTTTTCCATCTCGAACTCCATCTCCATCTCGAACTGGTCTTTATCTCGAACTGGTCTTTATCTGGTTTGAGCATGGTTCTTGCAAAGGCATTAAGAAAATTATATGTCGTTTCTACATTTATATACTTATAGAACCGTCGTCCTATAAACAATAAATTACTTTTATGTTCAAAAGGAAATTACTATTATGTACAATGTTGCAATTTATTAAGCTGGATTTCTATTGTATATTAACTTTAAAAACCAGCAACATATCCAATCCGCTAAGTCAGTTGGTAGTTGATACGATATTGAAAAAAAAAGAAAAAGATACACGCTTATAATAACAGTAGTAAGCCTTACCTTACATAATTAACCTCTATACAATAACGTCGCTATCAAAAGCTGTGTGGGTTATGTCTCGAAAGTTCTAAGACGATGACGAGTAGTTCCATTCTACTTTTAGTCATCTGCATGCATACCGCGTAGAAGACGAGACCCGTTCGATCTGCTCACATACCTTGACTGAATCTGAAGAAATCGACTTACAAACCTGTACCGGAACCAAATAGCAATTTCTTGGCAAAACCAGAATATCATCATACAAACTGGACGTGGGAGCTCAGGGTCATTTTGCTAACGGTTAATTTTTATCAAGTTTGGCTATTACTTAATTATTTTTAGTGTTCCAAGCACAGATTTTTTTTTAAGTACGCTTAAATTCACTTTCGAAGATTCGACGACTATCTAAACTTGGGATGCAGGCATAATCCTGTAAGACTTGAGCGCTACCTAAGAACTAGTTTAACACAAATGAAAGTTACTGCCCGATGACGTTGTCCTGTTAGGTATCGGCAGCTCATCTGCATATTTAAATTATTTTGTGAGGTGATCAGACAGGTATTAAAACTGAAAGTGTTTCGCGAATCTGCGGATTTGCGGCAACATGGTATAGTGTTTTGTTGCCTTAACATGGCCATCAGTTAGTTATTTCATCTTTTGTACTGGTCAAGTTATGCATGTGGAGATTGCTCGGTCGGTCCAGTCCGGTCCCCGGTACGTTGTTTGCTTATATTTGGCTGGACACTTGTTAATAGCTTTTCTTATGGTTGGCTGCTATGATGGTGTCTTATATATGCACATATATCGATAATTTATTTAATGTGTGATGCGCGATAATACGGCTTACTACATAGCTGACATATGTGTCAAACATGTAACACATCCAAGTCGCAGATCAGATCTTTTTTAGTAAATTTAATTTTGAACTTGTTCATGAATGACATATGCTCTGAACACGGATTTCTAATGCTATGCGACTGAAAAAACCTTGTTACCAAATGTGAATTTTTTATGTGTACTTTAAATTATTTCTCAATTATAAAAAAAAATTAAAGTCTCATCAGCACGTTCTATTTTCAGTAGCTTATAAAAGTGGCACTTTACCAATATGGAATATATCCAAACAGAAATTATGTGTATTCATACAATATAAATTCATACATAGGTATACATCACATTAAATAGCTCCTAATACAGAACTGCTCATACAGTTAAACGTCTCAATTCAAATTCTTTAAGTAGTTTAACAATGTCATTCTACAATAAAACTGTATCAAGTAGATAATATGTTTTGCTCCAATATTTGTATACTATAGATAAAAAGTATCAGATGAATAATTTGTAAGTGGTGCCAATTTAGTTTGAAAAATTCGAGACATTCGAGACAGTTGAATTTTAAAAAAGTGATTTTAAAAAACCATACTTAATTTTTCATCACGCTATCAGATGGATATTCAGCGTATGGGATTTAATATCCTAGATGATATCTCAGAGTATTATACGTTTAATCCAGCTCAAAATTGTGTACCGCATAAAACGGAGCCTCGGACGAAAAAAGATGTACAGTATTTTGCCAAAATCTTCTAATCCGCTTAATGTCCGTCCGTCTGTCTGTCCATAAGCACGTTAGCTCAAGAGCGCCTTGACCTAGGATCTTGAAAATTTGAATTTGGATGTTTGGTCAAAGCTGTAAGACTACGTTCGTCAACGGTCAAAACCGTATTAATTCACTCACTCAATTTACTAAACTCACTATACAAGTTCTCTATTGGTAGAAGAAAATTTACTTTTTTCTTGTATTTGTACTTGTGAAATCATTCTATAGGTAAATTTTCATATTTTACTAAGTGTGCCTTTATATTATTAGCTTTTCTTTCTGGAAAATTCTTCCTTGGCAGTTTTTATAGTACACAATTCTGTAATATAGATTATATTCTAAGACAGCATACAAGGTACCTCAATTAGGTCCGGTAAAAGTAAAACTGGTTTCTGGCGAAATGTATTTGGAAGTACGTGGACGTAGCATAAGATTAGAGTCAGAATATCTTGGTTTGGACTAATTTGAATATGCAAAAAAGGCTTTTTTTGTGATTTGCATTTATATCCGTACGAACATCAATATAAATTTAATCTCAAGGCTGAGCGGGCCATTAGTAAAGCTCATCACATAACCGCGCGTTGTACAACTTTGGACCTTGGCGTTTGGCGTTACTGCTATTTGACGTAAGATGCTCCCAAGCCAAACTTCTTGAATTGTGGATATTATGACAATATTCATTTTTTTCGGAAGAAAAGTTGTCGCGAATAGAATCAATTTGCTTTCAGTCGTAAAAAAAATCTTTTTCAATCACCCACTACTTCTTAAAATTTTTACGAGAATTATGTATATTATAGCGACCTGAACATAGAATAAAACCTGTAAAATTGCAGCGGATAATTTGAAAAAAGTCTATTGAGAGCGACATGTTCAAATTCTGTGTATATACGCAATTGCTTTAAATTCGAAACCCATAGTTTGCTGTATGAATTCCATCGATAAATTGGTTTTTATGCGTTAAGCTATCATAAAAGATTCACAAAATCCACTTGAAGGCCGCCTTGAATTAGATACTCCGGAGATGAGCAGTTTGACCGGTATTCGGTCACCAGCCTTCTTAGTTTTCATACAACGGAATAAAAAAAAAAAAAAGTTAGGTACAATTTTTATCTACATCGTCAATAAAGTTTGATAAATTTCCGGAGCCACATATATATATGTATGAATAACAGTATTTTTTCTATTCGATCAGGATCTGTAATTTATATATTGCTAATTGTGTTTTATATTTTTTGTAAGGAGACCTTGCTTTGCTGGTTTCCTGATTGAATGCTACTACAACCATCTTCCTTATGAAAGTTGTGTTTCCTTCAGTTTATGTTAATCGATTTCTATAGATAGATATTATAAGGCAGACATAAATTTAGTTTTCTATGCATTGTTATGAGTATAATAAATGGGTTTTTAATTTTACAATAAATGCATTTTGAAGATTTTTTTAAAAATAATAGGACGGCGTAACGGCGGTTCAAGAGCAGTAGAAAGTTAAATGTGTGTACAACAAGAAACCTGATCTTCAGAATGAAAAAAATATTAAGCCATTGTTTTCTTCAAAAATGTATACTCACTTTTTAAACTCTGACTTACCAACTCTTCATACTCTTTACAAATTGTACTGCAAGAAACATTATTTTAAGGGGATTACTTACTCACATGGAAACGAAAAAGAAAAAAGTTTTTTTTTATATATTATTATTTCTCTACATTCAGTTCTACGCAAAATAAAACCAATCGCATTTTTTTCGACTAATAAAAATGCCCAAAAAACTAGTTCAAAATGAAAAAGACCGGTAATTTTTGGTATTATACATACCATAATTTTCACATGTATTAAATATTATATTTCAAATGAAAAACAGAATAAAATCTGATAAAAAACTGAAGAAGGTTGGAAAACAGAACGAATGCCATCTCTGTAATTTGTATCAACAATATAAGCAAAAAAGAAAAAAGTGTGGTATGATAGACTAGTACGTTCACACTTAACTTTCTCAGATAACAATAACGTAAAATTCCTTCAAGCACGTGATTAAACTCGTAAATGATATATTCCTGATCAAGATTTTAAATGTACAATCAGAATCAGAAAACTGACCTATATTGAACACGTTTACATTATCGGTTTTGAGTCGATTCGAAACTCTATTTAACAAGTGATCAATCTTATTGTTGATAATACTCTTTTTGTGTTTATGGAAATTGTATTTATATTTCCCCATATAAATTAATTCATATTTGGATCCGTCGATTATGATAACGTTGTGTGATTTGTTATTTTTCTTTTGTGTTACATCGAAAAAAAAGACTCGTTTTTATTACACATTAAGGGGCCAACCTAGTTTGTCCATAAAAAAATTTAAACTGAATAGCTCATAGGGTTTGGGAGCACGAGCCTTCAAACGAATTTATTCATTTTTGTTTTTTTTTTTCTACTAGTCATAAAACATGAAATAAACAATTTCCAGGATAACCATTTTCTTATAGTTCTATAACAATACTGTATTATTGAAATAATAAAATGCAATGGCCATACTCCATGCAATGGATGTTCCGTAGTCACTAACTTAAAAAAAAAGAGCATCCGGCGGTGGTGTCACGTGGCGAATGGAACTGCAGTTCACCAAAATGAGTGAGTTAGTTCACTCACTCACTTCAATGAACTGCTCTTTTCGAACAGTTCACTCGTTAACGACCCATCTCTATTAGACACAAAATCCCGATTCAAACAAAACAAAAAATATCCCTTCCTGAACTACTTTTGTAATAACTACGCACTGAATTTGATTCAGCGAAACTTGATGAAGAAGTATTCTAATATCCTGTTCCTGTTGTTATTTTCTCACTCTCGTTGCTATTTTCAATACAGTGAGTAGGAACAATATTTTTCAAATAATGAAGAATACTTACATATATGGATCCACCCACATCTTGGATCTGGTTCTAATAATGTGACAACATTCAGCACATGCTCTTCACTGCAAGAAGCAAACATTCAGCACATGCTCTTAACTATAAGACGCTTTGCTTCTACATACTATACATATATAGTACATTAAAAGAAAGTGAATTTCTGCAAGAACTTACTTTGGAACGTAACTGAACTGAAAGATTTGTAACATTATTATTTGTAAAAATATATTGCATGGTATGCACTTCTGTAATGCACTATGATTGTTTATTAAATTAAGTGCATGTCTGTGTGTAAATCAATTTCTTAAAACCAATGATCTTCACCACTAACTAAATTTATTTAATTTTACAATATTTTATTGTGGAGTACCTGCAACGTTGGTTTGCACAATATTAAAACTGGTTTGGTATGTTAATGTTGATTACTTTGTGTTGTTAATGATTTCAAGGATTTGGACTAGCATCTTGGACACAAATGTTATAAATCACAAGAAAAACATTTCTAAACAATATTCCTCATGGCGCTTTTCGACGTCTTCTTCTATGGGAACATAATAAAAAATCGAGTTCTTCCTCCTTATCATAGCGGTTGCCTTGCAGTGTATCTTTCTCATCTCGTTTTAAACAACTTTCGGACAGTCTTCATCGTCTTCTTCTTTAGTCGAATCGATATCACAGATGAAAGGAAATAACAGTTCAGATTCTTCAAGGTATGAACTGTTAAAGAAGAGAAAAACAGCGTACCGTAAGCCAGCTCAAGGATTCTAGCTGGCCCTGTAGTAGTAGAGTGTAGTTTTGTAGTAACTGGTTACCGCAGCATAACATATAGAGCGGCTAGTTTTCGCGATTCCGATTCACTGTTCCACAGGCACATACCTACTTATCTTGTTTAATTATGCGATCTGTGCTGATAAAAGCGATGCACACGGCATTGTGAAATATCCAAAACTTGTTTTGGATCAGAGGTGCCGAACTTGTTTCGTCTCTCTCGGCATTTACTGGTTCTTCGAGGCCAGCAGCCTAAAGATGAAACACACAAAAAAACAAAATATACAAAAAAAAAGTTTAAAAGAAATGAAAATAGCAGATAAGTGAGACCCAAGAGATGAGCCGGCTATTGAAATAAAATAAAATCATTAAAAGGTTTTATCGCAATTTTTTTTTTCTTGCACGATTAATTGCAGTTTATGCAATTTCAAATTATGACATCGGCATTTCATTATAACATGCAGCGAGATCCTACAATTTGCAATATATTGCAATACAGTTACGTATCTAGCAAATTTGCATTAACACTATTTATTATTAAATGCGTACGTTCTGCAGTTACATTGTAAGCACTCAAAACTTGGTTACAATGCATGCTCGATGCAGTTTACTTAATTTTTTCCTGTATTAGATGAAACTGCTATCGCGCCATGTTTTGATAGATAATTGAAAATTAAGCTTGGGACACTGAAGTTTTAATAATAATGGTCCTTATCACACGATCAACTACAACTTTAGCCATACATTGTTATTACATTTATGTACCAATAGGTGCAGTTAGTATTACAATTTACCAGAATCTACTTTGCTTTGCAAATGTTAAAACTATTGGCCATTATTCTTGGTTTTTTTCGTCATAGTTTTCAAAAATATCTAAACCGCCAAAACTGTTTGCATCAGATTTGCATCAGATTTGCAACAAAATAATTATTTGCAATAAACAAAATTTCTTATTAATAAAATAAATCAGTTACTTTACTTTATTGCCGATGTGTTCGAGTTGATCTCGACCTTATTTTTTTTCAACAAAACTTAATGTAGTTTGTGTACAAAAATCTTTGAAAAATGCGTGCATTCAATGTTCTTAAACCTGTAATTAACTTCGCTCACGATAAGTTCAGAACACTCAAAGAAAAATCCTTAGTAACATTGACAAAAAGTATTTGCTGAATTTCAGCAGTGCAGCTTTGTCATGCAGTTTTGTCATATTGATAATAATATGTCAGCAAAACAAAAAAATTTATTCAGTTTCACAAATTTTTTGTGAAATTTTTAAAAATTCGGCGAAATTCCAGTTTTTTAACAAAACATGTATCTATCGAAATGACAAAGTTTACAATGTCCTCTCTTTCATATTGAAAAATATTTTCATCAAATAAACAATATTTATATCGTATTGAAAGAAATATTAAATGTTCTCCATTGATAAAAGTTTTGTCAAAGTGACCAAAAGTCAACAGCAAGATTTTGTTATATTCATAAAACGAGTTAATAAATTGACAAAAATGTTTGTCAGAAATTCTTTTAAGTCCATACCACACATTGGTATTGTTATAGCCAACCTGCACCGCATATTAGCCTTAAATACGTTTCGGAGTTCTACCACTAAAATAATAAAGTTGTGCCCAAACCAATTTTTTTGTTACGAAAAGGGGATTTAGTAAGGCAAGCATTACACTGTTCTACGAAATTATATAATTTCAGTGCAAAATCTAGTCCCATTTAAACAGGTACCTAACCATCGCACACAACTCTTGCCACAAAATATTTTAATTCCGTTTAATAATATGTAATAATAATATTTATTTCGTTAAATTCAACCTAAACTTATAATATTTCATATTACCCAGAGATTAATGCAAGACATTGTACAATAAGACACAGTTATAATAGTAGTATAGACTTGAGCCTACATTCATATGTACAGGGTGAGTCTGCGTCAATAGGTCAAGCTTATTCTACAAGGCGAAAAATTTAATAAAGTGTTCCAAAAAAGTCAAAATTTTCTTCACGATTTCAGGAAGGTGAACTTAAATACTGAAATCTTTAATAATACTAAACAGAAGTCCAAAATTTCCATTTTTCCCTTAAATACATAGAAGACATGAGGCTATGAGAGCAAGAGTGGTCTAACCCACCACCATCGCACCAACTTATGCATATTATTAACCTAAGTTAACTTAACGTATAAAAAGGAAGAAAGGAAAAAATTAATAATAATAATAATAATAACAATAAAAATAAACGTCAAACCGGAACTTTGTGAGGCATACAGCTAGTGGATTTGGGATAAATTGGAGAACATTTTTTTTGTCCCTAGCCACTTGCTGCATACGGGTATACGCTTGTCCTATTGACTCTGAATCACCCTGTACGACTGCAAGCAATGCAGCTTCAACAAAAGTCCGCAAAACCTTTGCCTGTTTATCATCTCGACTAAAGATGTAGCGCAATGCAGGTACATTTGATATACACCTTTATAATATACCTAGATATAAATGTATACGTATGTAGGTTCGGATTGCACAGAATGTGCTTAAGGCTGCACCCACCTCTAAACGTACAATATATTAATATAGTAAGATCATACCTACTAGACTCTTAAAAAGACTAATTATAGTGTCGGTGAATGACTTTCTTTGACACAAGGAAAAACCTAAAATTCCCACACTTTTAGAAGTTGAACAAAAAACACCGATAACCACACGAAAGAAAATGATCTGCATACATATCAAGTCAATACAAATTTCTGTCGTACTGCTGGCCACTTTGCAGTTCTGTTCATTTTACATAATTCAGACGCCACAGCCACAACAACTAAACATTACAATGTAATTTCAAAAAAAAAAATAATAATAATAGCTCAAATAGCAACAATCAACTATTAATGGGGATCTTGCAAAGCATAAGAGAAACTGTTTTTGTGCGCTCAAGACGGCGATGAATGATTCCATGGTAGACTTCTGAGGGTCTTCGAGCTCAACTTTCCTGTCAGCTGATTGTGGGTGCGTTCTGTGAACACCACGATTATTATTAGTTATGCACCGTGTTTAATCCCAGCCTTTATGTTCGTCTGGTTTTTTAGATGTTGGATGGCGAATGAAGAAAACCTTTCGCACTCTGAACTGGGATCGTGAAGTTGGGCCATTTAGTTCGACTTCATTGTAACTAAGTTGTTGGGAAAGTTAGTTATCGGCAATAGTTTACCTGCGAGAATCTATTATAGGTACATATTCTGTATTTTATATCGTTTAAAATTATGCATAGTATGATGTAAAGCATTATAATAATTATTACAGATACTATTAATTGGAAAACACTCATTAGTTTTGGTATTGCTAAATGGATATAGGCCGTGGGTACTACCGCGTTGAATATCTTCTTCCTCTTCCAACCTTCTTCCAATGTCATATTAACTGAAGAACCATACTAGAGTGCATATTATTGACTAATATTTAGGACTAGTCTGCGGACTACTGTTATTGGATCGATCTACACATTCACTTTTTTGTCCCACTAACCTATAAGAGTCTGTGACCATGCGCACGCCGAAAAACTGCTAGACCAATAGTTCAGTCAATTGAAACTGTAAGAGTTATCAATCTAAATTATGGTTTCATAGTATCAATCAAATTAAACAGATATCAGAGATCAGACCCGAACCCTAGTGGGAGCTCTGACTGGACATTGTCACATGAGGAAGCATCTCAATAGGATTAGTCTTTCTGAGACTGAAACTTGCAGAATATGCAATGACGAAGACGAAACAGGTTTTAGCTCATAAAAGATTTCCGTCACTTCGGTCAGGGATCCCTGACCATTCCTTTTCGCAAAATACTAGGCTTAATTTAAGAGGCATAGTCAATCCGGGGGGACGTCACAATACCAACTGTGGCTGCAGTGACAGAGGCTAACCATATCAACCCCTATTTCCAATCTATCTATCTATGGTATCAATATATCTATCAGAGTTGCCTCAGTGATAACCGATATACATATTTATTTTTATAGAAAAACTAAATCTATTGATCTTAGTTTTGTTTCTACTGCATTAATCCACTTTTTGCTATTATGTAATTCATTCAATTAATTGATACGTAACATGATTTTTTATTGGTATTTGAAAGAAATCCAGCAAAATTATAATATCAGAATAAAAAAGTGTTCAAATGATCTGGGTGAAACTTTATTATTTTTCTTTGACCGTATATACAACACGATACAACAGTTGTACCGACGATATCAGTGCAACCGTCATTCATAAGCGCATACACGATACAATCGTCGCATTCAACTACAAATCGGGCCAACAATGGATACAACCATTGTATCGTATATTTGCCGTTTTAGACTATCAGGCCTATTCAAGATCAGAGTCTCATATCAAAAAAGTCTTAATTAATTCAAAATTCATACAAAATTGAGACTCTCGACCTACTTTGTGACTTGTGACTCGGTCCTGAATAGGCCTGTATATCTGTGATCATAGGTAAGTCGAAAAGTAGTAAAAGGGGATAAGTGTACTGTGCTCATCTCCCAAGACTTGCACGCACTGTGAAGAAGTTATTGTTATATGTTATTTGATCACTGAGATGTCAACAAATTTAATTTTTTCTCAAAAACTGGATTTACAAAAATAGTTTAATTGTAAAAGTACAAAAAAAATGTGCTTTCCTGAATAGTTTCGTTTTTAGACTTTCCTACTTATGCCCTGTGGGCACAAATTTAGTCTGACCGACTTCTAATCGATTGGTGTTCTTCCAACTAGTTATAACCTGCTGAACTAAAAGGTCGGCCAACTAAAAGTCGACAGACTGTGGGGCTTTTACTAAAATTTAACTCTGGTGTAAAGAACTGGCTTGTTCATTTCATAAATTCATCAGCAACATTGCGATCCACCGATCCAGTAAAATCGTAGTTATGTCCGTATCGACTAAGTCTTTCCATTTTTTGCAATGGTCTTATCCGGTTGGGGTCTACAATCTCATTTCATTTAATCTTTAAATGTCATCTAGAAATTCTGCTAGTATGTCGTCGACATTGAAGAAAAGTCCGAGAAAACTCATATAATTACATATTTTTCCTTGTAATAAGTTTAGCTTTAAACGTATCTACTATGAGTCATTCTGTGTCATAGTTGAATCTTAATACAATATAGGTACAAGTCACAAAACATGATATGGACGCATCCTACTCATGGTAGGGCCGTCCTAAGATATTCGGCGCCCGTGGGCTACTAAAAATAATGCGCCCCTCGTCATTATATTGGTTATTTCTATCTTGAATAAAAAAAAACTTATAAATAAATAATTAAAAAATGCTTTATTATCAAAATAACAAAGTAATAAACCACCAATAAAAATTACCGCCGCAAAAAGGCGTGCGTTCAGGAGCTATAGCCCATTTAGCATTGTGGTAAGGGTTGCTTTGGGTAGGGAGGGTTCAGAATCTCTAGGATTACGTGGTTCAGGCTGAAACGAGAGATCATCTAGGGCTACTCGGTTGAATATCAATGATACACTGCATACACCACTACGGATAGCTTACAGACGATATTGCCACGATCTGTGCTATTGAAACTAGGCACACTACAGATTCTAGTTTATTATGCCAGAGATCGTCAGTTAGAACATGTAACTGATGATCTTACACTTCCTCT
Source organism: Beris chalybata (assembly GCA_949128065.1). Classification (NCBI taxonomy): domain Eukaryota; kingdom Metazoa; phylum Arthropoda; class Insecta; order Diptera; family Stratiomyidae; genus Beris; species Beris chalybata. The sequence continues at coordinate 23,981,420 of OX421896.1, read as the reverse complement.
TATAAGTTCAACTTTCCTTACTTTTCAAGATTATCCATTGCCAATTATCCTCTCATACCCTACTCCCCGAGGGTTCGGCCATAGGCTAACAACTTATCCCCCAACAAAACAAGACGAGATATTGTCTTAAACTTGATCGGAGGAATATAATTGATCTTGGCTGTTGATCAGTAAGAAAAAACAGAGATTCTACTTCATCGGCCAATTTTGCGATTCATTTAAAGCTTTCTTGAACTGTATATGAACGATTACTACTTTTTACTATGCTACATACCTACATCATACTGCGGCTCTAATTGTTTATATATTTTTTCTAGAGTGTTAAGATAAGTTTTAAAAATTTACCACCGCTCGTGGACCATACGTTTCGCACGCGATTCAAAAGGCAGTAACCTAATTAGATTACGGGCCGTATCAATGCAAGTAGGCGCTTTAGTAACCTCTTTCGCATTCATTCGTCAATACTAGCCGTATAGGTTATTACGAGCGCATTTCGCTTTCTTTTCATAGTCACAACTTTTATTATTTTATTTTATTTTATATATATATTGCACCGCTTTATCATTTTTTGTAATCGAAAGCTTCGCCAACTCACGTAACTCACGAAATGAACTTCGTTCGGGGTTGAGAGACTTAAACAACACCTAGCACCAGTATTAAAACTATTTTCGCGAATGTATGGATAAGTGTCAGCCAAAAAGACATAATAAAACTACTTATTAGCGCAACCGGTGATGGTAAGATTTATGTAACAAAAAAGTCTTTAACCTCTGATCGTGTGTTGCGAAACTAATGTACCTGTCTAAATATTGAAAATAGGAGAAAATAGGCATCTTCTACCGCCATAGTAGTTGTCGTTCGGTTTAGGAAACATATATACATAAATCTTTTATGATTTACATAACTGCATTTCGTTTGCTATAGTATAGTAATAATTGCAAATTTTGTTCCGACGATCCTAATTCGATTCAATATAGAGCCGTTGTCGCTTTAACTCTTCCCCTTTGACCTTTTCAACAATTAAACGGAAAAAACATGGCTTTCCTGTGATCCCATCGTTGCGGTCGATCCGTAAGGTATTACCTATACCTTCCTTACCTTATTATACCCATTACTCGAAGGTACGTACCTCCTAGTGCAGCTAGAATGGAAACGAAGCTAGCCAACAACAAAGCAATTTTAACATGAATCAATGCACCAATAGATAAATTATTTTATGGTTACATCGTTTGTCTGATATCTTCCTTTTTTGCCTTTCTACCTGTGTTATTTGATTTTTAACAACATTTTACAAAATTCTTCTTTTCTCCGTTGGATCTTTTAAATTTATAAACATGACGATGAGCGAAAGATATGCGCGCAAAGTTAAATAAAATTACATGGAAGATGCACTGTTCAGTTTCAATTTCAGTTTCATTGGGTACCTTGGAGGAACAAGCCTTTTGATCTACGAGCATGTATTGGTTTTTGGGTCAATACTTTCACTCAGCATGAAGACCCACGATCAGCCGAACCATTTTCATCCGGAGAGGGACCAGCTCTATACGAAAAAAAAAGTCACAGCACAAAATGCGGAGTATTGGCGAATTAAAATGAACATTCGTAATAAATTGATCGTGTATCAATTTCCAAACGATGGTATGGACCGCGGATTGTGGCCACACCACTACGAACACGCGGATAGACCATTGGGCTTTTTGATATATGTTTAACTTGAATTTACATAACTTCGGTGTAGTACCACACGCCTTAAGTTTTGTTACTGCCTTTACCACCGCTGGGTGATGCTGGGATGAGCGTGTTTCGGCTTCTTCGAGAGTCGTTACAGCGATCCGCATCGCTTTTAGTGTTTTTTCGCGCACGATATCTGTGGATGAGAATTGCAACCAACTTTGTATTAACGGGTCTTACGCAACTCATCCTAACTCAACACACCTCAATAAATAATTTGCTGGAAAATCGAATACCATACATCTCGCTCTTGCTTCTTCTTCTTCTTTTATTATTAAGGTAACCAATTTGTTCATGTACAAAGATTTTACATTTGCGGTGTGTTGCGGCGATCGAATAATGTTTAGATTCCTGTCTGAGCTATCCAAGTGTGTTGCTCTTCTCCACGTATGCTCATGCATATATACTTACGTCCTTAGCTGACTAGCGATCGCTTATGCTTTATGCCCGGCCCTCTTGTGCTAAATGCGCGCGGCTAAAAGTTAATTAGTTGAAACGAAGTCATGTTTGTGCCACTAACTTCGATCACCTTCCTTTAACTCGATCCGGAGATCAGATCGACCTTCTGCAAAGGGGGATCACGGTAATTTATCATTCTTTTCTGCTTTCATGGCAAGGCATGTATGTAGCTATGCAGTGATGCTGAATAATATGGACTATGGTCTGTTAATTAATTCACATCATTTTTTTCAGTTTCTCAGCTCTATTGATCCGCTATCCGTTTTGACGTGCATATACCTACAACATACATATGTATCTACATCTCGCAAGTTTGATGAGTATCGATGGATCAATTAAGTTCATCAGTGATGTCGAAAAACGCATACGAATTTCATTCTGCCGGTATATGCTGTGAGGAAATTTCACGAACTCCAATTATAATTATTAATTGATTATGCATTCAGCCACTGCTGAGGCGTTTTCGATCACTATTCTTTGCTTTATAACATATGATATATTATTTCATAACATGTATTGTAAGTGATTTTGCTCATTCGATTTTGCCCTCGCAAAAACATTAGTGTAACAAATGCTTTTTGTAATGAGCAGTGAAACAAAGTCACATCAGAATTAAAAGTAAAATAGTTAATGATGACGCTCTTATATTCCAAGCAAGCTATTGTAGATTGATCACTGTACCCCAGATTATTAAAGATTAGTACAGATTGCATAATGCAATGAGCAATTTCAAAAATTGCACCTACTCTCAAAGTCGTGTCGAAATTATTCGTAAAATGTATTTCCTGCGCGGATTGGATGAAAATTGCTTGAGTAGTTGCTAAAGGCGCGAATTTTGAAGTAAACATACACCTCTGATTTCTATTCTTCACTATTTTGCCCTGGCTCTAAGTCATTAAAGTAATTTTGACTGAAACTACTTTTCGAATTTGGTTTTTGGGTGTCGTACTTGGTAGGAAGGAAGCATATTGTTAGGTATTTTTTTAATAGGTACCTTATGAATTCATAGGTATATACTTATGTGAATTACACAATTTTTTTCTTCGCCCTTATTCAATGTTACAATGGGAAATATTCGTTAAAAGTAGCATTTAATATATAGGATGCGTGGCCGGACATTTCTCCTTGAACCTAGTTCTTTAATTGCTTCCATTAAAATTGTGATGATTCGGAAAATTTCCTATAGGTGAACCGTTTTTTTTTTTTTTTGGAAAATGGTATAAGTTCACCGGACGAAAAAAAACTCATATTTTTAATTATTATTTTTTACATTAAAAAGTCAATTTAAATAAAGACAATATCAATAAAAACATGAACTTGTCTTTATTTCTTATAATATGCTATTTTTGAAAGTGGTATAAATCCATTTGATTAGAAAAAATAGTTTATTTTCTTTAACAATTTTAATAATTATTATTGCATAATAAAATTTAACAGGTTTATAGTAGGTGTGTTTTTTTTCGATTTTATCTAGAGCAGAGTAGAAGCTTTAGGTTTTGAGCTCTTCATGAGCCAGAATAGCTGCACCGCTGTTTGAGGTGGTGTAGTTGCTCTTCACAATTTGTATTTTGTTGTTGTTTCCGTATTTCACTAACCTGCTCTGTACTGGATAGGGAACAAAAAAAAAAAACAACCCTAATTTTAGAATATCACCCGAGTTACCAATATTTTTAAATTATTTCAAACGTAAATCCTCAAATATCTCATATGTAAAATGTTTATAATTTATGTGTTAAAAACATATAAATCTTACATTGCCAGACTAGAAAAAATTAACAAGAGATTTTAATTATTCGAAAAAGTGCACCTTATTCTGAAACCTTTATTGTTAAAATTCATCAATTAGGTTTTTTGCTTGCCATTTTGCTGTAAATATTTCTTCTCGTAGGTTACAAAATTATTTAGTAAAAAAACTTGAAACATTATATTCTCAATAGTGGTATAGTTAAGTTAGTAAAACTGAACTCATAAACAAAATTATTATGTATGTAACAAATTTTATCTATGGCAATAAACAAACTAACAAACAAATAAACGTGTTATTGAAAACCCGTGAACAATTCACTTTCTTGAAAATTTGACATTTGAAATTCGCAATGAAATAATTGCGTTTTTAAATTATTTTTTTTCAAGGAATAATTGGCAATAAATTAAGAGAAATTTGAGATGGTCAATCTCTCACATTTACATACAGTGGGCTTGCGCATTTTAGTACACCATACTGCTTCCGATTGCCGATCCCTCGCGAACTAGTTCATTCTTTTAGTTCACTAGTTCGCGGAAGTGAGAAAGGCAGTAAAGTTTGGAACGATTCGTAGTTGAATGTGATGAGTAAAAAATAAAGGTCATCTGGTAGAAGTCAAGTGCAAAGAAAAAGAAGGTCGTCAGTCTATGAGTATGTATATTGTAGCAGTGACTCCTAAACGGCAATGAATGAATTCAAACGAACTAGGTTCGGGACTGATTGCGAACTAGTTCGTTGATTTCAGTTCTGGGAACGCTCTTCTGAACAAGTTCGTTCGCGAACTGCACAAACCTAATTTCATCATCGCCATCATCAATGGCGCGACAGCCCGAATCGGGCCAGGGCCTTTTAGAGCATTTGTGCTGTGAATGGGTATCTTAACCGCATAGTCGACGGGAATAAAAAATCCGCCGTTTTCCAGAATAAACTTTATACGAAAAGTTTTTGTTTCTAGATCTCAGGAACCACTTAGGGCCGGTTTCACAGTCTAGGTTTAAGCCAAAACTTTGGCTTAAACTTAGGAATTTGTTCGTGAGATCCTAAGTTTAAACCAAATTTTTGGTTCGGCTGTGAAACCGGCCCTTAGGCCCGTTCCTACGATCGTCAGTTAAATTTTAAGCAGAACTTTAACTGCAAGTTTTGTATGAAAATCTGTCAGTTAAAGTTCGAGTCAGAACGTTACTGACGATCGTAGGAACGGGCCTTAGGAGGCTTAAACTTGGAACTGTGTAAATAAATTTTTTTAAGGTACTAGTTAATACGGTGACCCTTGATAGTGGGAGAGGGTGGAATAATAAGAACTCTAATTTTTATATCTCAAAAACCACAAGCCATAGAAAGCTACAACCTCACGACTATATACAACCACTATAGAGGTGGTAGGAGCTGCAGGTGGTCTTGGTGGTCTTGTGCTAGAAAATTGAATCGTAGTACGTATATATGGTATAGATGCGCTACTAAAGTAAATGTAGTAAAAAAAGCTCAGATTTTTTTTGGCGTACAGATGTGGAGAAAAAATGCCAGTGAAAACGGCTTTTCACACATTTTCACGAATTCCGTTATATATTTTAGGCTTCCTAATATTTATAAGCGCTGAAGAGAGCAGTCAAATTTCCTGACTTTGGAAGAATTTTAAAAGTTGAATTTTTCGAACTGGAAATACATACCTAAATTATAATAAATCTGGAATGTATTCCTGAAATAGGAAATTATTCTTTCATCCGAGGTTTCATTTAACACGTTACAAACTTTTTGGGCTGGACTATTTTTTATATTATGTGTAGGTATACTCTATGATTTTATCAGTATAAAAAACAGGATTCTTATGAAGTCTTTTGGAAAAGGTCAGCGCTAAGCTGTTCTCATCCCTTTTGCTAAAAAGACGCCAGCCTGAAAATATAATTGCAATGGGATTCTAGCTAAATATACACATAATGTTCCTTCTATGGTAACTTACCACCTCACAACTAATTCGGAATGGAAAATTGAAAACCATTATAGAAAATGCCAGTGATTTTTATAGTCCCGAGGGAACACTTTTATTTTAATTTTCTTTATGCTGTGATATTTGTACTCTAAGACTGTGATATAACATAGATGTTTGTACATATACTTGTGTACTTGGTTCATTGTTTCTTTTATAATAATATTTCTTATTTGTTACATTTAGCATTTAAAATAGTTGTTATAATTACGCAATTATTTTCGATTTGCAGGTGCGCCAACACTACTGAACCCTGTTTTTAGTCAAAGCATTTCTTCAGCTGAGGAGGATACAGTACCTCAAAGCAAACCACAGAGCTCTTCTGATAGGACTCCCTTCCGAGAACCTGCTACATCAAGCATGTTGCTCTTGCAACCAAACGTAAGTTCTTAGTCTATTGTATACTCATCGTAATCATATCATGCTGTGAAGCTCAAATAAATTAAACGAATAGACACGACACTATAATCGAAAAAAATTAAAAAAATTTAATCTCAACATTCAATTTGCTTTACCCTCACACTTTTCATCAGTAGCATAAAAGATCAAGCGATACTTTAGAATATTTTATTATGTTCTATACTCTTTAGCGTGACTTATTATCCGAATTAGATAAATACGAGTATATCAATTTGATGAATGCATATGCACTTATTGTCAAACTTCTTGCTCAGCGGGATATCCTTCCAATAGAACCCTACCTCTAATCAGGTATAACAGTTGTCTATTGTTAGGGTGAAACAGTATTACCTATTTGTTATTTAACGAAGTGTGAGGATAAAGTTGGTGTAAATTCATTATTGCGCGTTGTCCTCCAATCGCGGTTAAGAAAGGGCTACTTTTAAGTTTCGTATCGCGCATGTTTCTAACATTTTCCTTAAGGCTCCGCCTTTTCACCCAAGAAGTATACTTTCTTTGAGTCGGACCACTAACCGTATTTGTTATTGTTTCCTTTCAGAATTCTTTTAGTTCTCTTTCTTCATTCGATAATACTGCATCGCAACAGTCGCAACTACAATTTTCCGAGGAAACAAGTGAAGGTCAATATCTAGAACAAAGCTTTAATCATCTATCCGAGCTATTTTTTGCTAACGAATCTACAACTTTAACGGACGGGAGTGTATTTTCGACAGTAAACTGTGGTCTCAATCAATTATCAAACGCAACATCTTCAACGAACAAAGATTTTGTTGGATCACCTGATCCGGCACAGTTTAACGAACCTGGTGAAGATCCGCTGAAAAATATTCGTCCATCGATAAAAGATAAACGTTTAACTTCGATACCTGAACATACCCATACGCAAAGTTCAGACCACGAACAAAGCTATTTTGATAGAACAACTCCCCAGGATATAGGACTTCTTAGTTTACGATCTAGCAGTGACCCGGCCATTGCATTGCATAGCCTTCAAGCAAGATCAAACTTAGAATCTTCGGAGAGTGTGCAAAATCTTGCAGTACCATTAACTTCATCCTTGCCCGCGGCAGGACCATCTTTACCGAGTTTCGAAGAAACCTATTCTATAAAATACAACCAGTTACAAAACTTTGCACTGAAAATGGATGAAGATTGCTTTAATATGGCATCACCACATAATCAGAGCGTTGCATCTTATTATCATTGTCATCATGGAATTCATCAACCGGCTACTTATGACCTACCGCACAACCCAAATGCATACATCTCGCCCAGCTGCGAAGGTTATTATCCATATCCAGCACAGCAAGCAATTGTAAGTACTTAATAATGACTGTCTTTTTGATATACCTATTTTCAAACCAACATTTAATTTGCAGACGTATGGACCAGCATCTATGCACGAAAGATACTCACTCCCCACTTTTCCTACGATTTCCGAACTACACGTAGCAACTTCACAGCGAAGGGCATCTCTACCACTTCAGCGATCTGAGTCTACGTCTAGCAGCGAAAGCCCCAAACCTCCACGTATGACAATTTTAAAAACCATTCCCAGTGCTCCTAGCCCCCCATCCAGCTCGCCCGGATGTTTGAACAACAACACTGCTGCGGCTGTTAACAACAATGATCCTATGAACTCACGAGGCATACATACGTCGCAATGTCCATCTCAGCTATGCGCAGTGTGTGGAGACACGGCTGCCTGCCAACACTATGGAGTAAGAACCTGTGAAGGATGCAAAGGTTTCTTCAAACGAACAGTGCAGAAGGGATCAAAATATGTGTGCCTAGCTGATAAAGCGTGTCCCGTCGATAAGCGGAGAAGAAATCGATGCCAATTTTGCCGCTTTCAGAAATGCTTAGCAGTGGGTATGGTGAAGGAAGTAGTGAGGACAGATTCGCTTAAGGGACGACGAGGTCGACTCCCTTCAAAACCAAAATCACCACAAGAGTCTCCTCCAAGTCCACCCGTGTCCATGATTACTGCTTTGGTTCGAGCGCATGTGGATACAACCCCCGATCTTGCCAGTCTTGACTATAGTCATTACAAGGAACTAGTTCCTAATGAACCAGTAATAGGCGAAGCTGAAAAAGTTCAACAATTCTACACATTGCTGACGACATCGGTGGATGTTATAAAACACTTTGCTGACAAGATTCCTGGATATTCTGACTTATCACCGGAAGATCAAGAGTTACTTTTCCAGTCTGCATCCTTGGAGCTTTTTGTTCTCCGACTATCATATAGAGCGAGAATCGACGACACCAAGATGACATTCTGTAATGGTATAGTTCTCCACAAGCAACAATGTCAGCGATCATTTGGTGACTGGCTTAATAATATCTTAGAGTTTAGTAAAAGCCTCCATGCTCTTGAAATCGATATTTCGGCTTTCGCTTGTTTATGTGCGTTGACTCTAGTTACAGGTAATTCAAAACAAATCCCTTCAATAATTGCTTATATTCATAAAATATTATTTTTAATACTTTTAGAGCGACATGGATTGCGAGAACCAAAAAAAGTAGAACAGCTCCAGATGAAAATCATTAGCAGCCTGCGAGATCACGTAACTTACAATGCCGAGGCGCAGAAAAAAGCGCACTATTTCAGTAGACTATTAGGTAAACTCCCGGAACTTCGATCTCTCAGTGTTCAAGGCCTCCAAAGGATATTCTATCTGAAACTGGAAGATTTAGTTCCAGCTCCTCCCTTAATCGAAAACATGTTTGTGGCTAGCTTGCCCTTTTAATTACCCTGCGCAGCTTTAAACAAATGAAGAAATTATTTATGTCAATTATCCTTTAGTATTTAAGATTAATGTTCTTTTTTTTATGTTTTAAAATAAGTCCAACTAAGAAAGCTCAACAACGAAATTGGAAATCCTGAATTGCCATAAAGTAATAAACTAATCATATTAGAAGGCACTGTAAATTGCGAAAGACATTGTTCGTATTAGGATCGGTAATTGGTAGGCTATCGTTCAGTTCAGCAGGTACTACTTACTGTATAACTGTATATAGGCAATATTGATAGCAATTGAGTTAATTTCATCAATACGATTTCCTCAATCATTGATTATTTGCGCATGAATCGGTTTATTAAAAATGCATTCGATAATTGCTCTAGCCTAATAGTTTTCGTGACTTGTGTGCAAGTGCAAGTCAGTCGAAATAGACATCGACGAGTTGCTTGGAATCAATTTCGGGCTCTAAATATTTCATTCGTCAATCTTTTTCAGTTCGCTTCAAACATTGTTTATTTTATATTGATTGAACCGTGCTTAATTTCCAAGTGGGAATGTAGTTACACGTTGTAGGAATAGCATGTTGGGCAATTTAATCAGTGCAGGTAATCGTTGTAATGAGATTTTTAAACCCCAATTGCCCACAATATCTGCACTAAATTTTTATTTTTTTTACATCGTTCTTATAGTGCGTATAGTATACATGTAAGTAGTTTGTGAACTACGTATAAGGTAGTGAAAGCAATTGACTCATTTTATGTTATGGACTATAGAAGGTATGAAGGCTTTCGCTTCATAAATTTTGTTCATACATACACTTATTTTCATTCTCTATTCTCTCTTCGGTGGTACCAAAATAAGAAATCACAGTTTCAAGCACGTGCAAAGATAGTATAAAGTTATATATTTTAATGTAAAAATAAAATAATGCTTTTCGGTCGGTGGAGCCCATAGAGATATAAATACTGACGACGTCGTTTTTGTATGAAGCTGTTTGAATCATTTTGATGCAAAATTGAACGTTTTTGTATTAAGCGTTTGTATGAAGCATTCAAATGTTTGGCGTTTTTTGTGTTCAAGACTTTACTATAATATAAATGTGAGGAACATTTTAATAGTAGAATAGTGTTTATTGCCAGTCTTTTGCGAGGAATCGTACAGCTTCAAAACAGTTGCTGCTCGTCATCTCTAGTACCTACATATATATCTATGGTGCAACCTACCAGAATTAATTCAGAGCTGCAAAACAGTGCCAAATTGCGTCAGTGCTAAATTTTGACAAAAGTAAAATTGGTGAAATTCTAAGAGTGAAGAAAAAAAAGAAAAGTTAGTCAATAATAATAAAACAGTTCTCTTCTTTGCATAACTACAAGGTTTCAACTTTCTATCTATAATTTTGAGATTTCAAAACCAGAATTTTGGCACTAAACTTCACGTTTCATACAGTTTCAGTTAAAAAGAAACTTCTTAGTTAGAGTGATTCCCATTAGAAATTGGCAAAGCAGTTCCTTTCAGTGAAGTAGTTCACTCCGAGTCGCTCACTTTAAGGACCTAGTTCAGTGAAGTAGTTCCGGAACTCTTCGTTGCACTATATACTTACTTAAAACTAGACATCAATTTGTTGATTAGGTGGTCAGTTAGAAAACTTTACATCCATAGATTCCACCGTTCCTTTGTTTTTGTTCATCCATAGTTCAACTTCAGGGGAGAAGATGATGAGCAAATAAAAAAGGTCAGGAGATCTCAAAGATGATGACAAAAAAAATCGTTACAGTTTCTTATCACGTGTCCAATAGAACTGCAGCTCACCAAAAGGAGTGAGTTACTTCACTCACTCATTTCAATGAAGTGTTCTTTTGGAACAGTTCACTCGTGAACGACCCATCTTGAATTCCAAAACAAATTCTTTCAACAGCCACCCCCAATATGAGTTTTTGAATGATGTACTCATCAGCTTAAAATTTCTCAATATAACTCAGTTCAACAGTTCTCTTACCACTAGCAAAATTATCCTCAGAAATTAATACATATATAAATTTTATTAAAAAGCGAACAAACGATATCCTTGTAATTGCTATAACTATAAAAAATTCAATTCCCAAACTATTTCTGGTACTATCCACTACATCGACCATATTACCCCATTGACGATCGTTTATAGCGACCTCTATTTTTTATTAAATTATTGCTTGAAGCCAGCTAATACGACAATAAAACTATGCCAATAATGTTCTTTCACAATTTGCCTATGATTTTTTTTCTGCAATAAATAAAACAAATCAATAAAGGTTTACCACAAACCAAATTATAATTTACCTTAATGTCTTTTGGAGTTGATTAAATTAAATTTTATGTTGCAAATATCGAAAACCAACTTAATAAAAAATAAGCGCAATTCTGCAGATCAGAACTTACGGACCATTCTGTTGAAAATCATAAGAATTTTGATTAATACTTGCGATAAAAAATACTAGTCTTTCTATTTCTAATTTTTTTTTTAAAATAATTAGTTACAGTACACATATTATGTAAATTATTACGTGCTGCCAGTTTTCTTGTAAAACGAATTTTAGTTACCATGATTAGCCATTGACTTTAAAGCCTTGCCAATATTAGAAGTGAATGTTTATTTTTGTTATTTGTTTATATTTTTTGCTTGATCTAGAAATAAGCATAGCCATGACTATTATTCGTAAGAAGTAATTATGTATAGGTATTTAAGACTATTTTAAAATGTGTCGATGTTCTTTTAGCTACTAAATTTATATTAGAATGTTGTAAGAAAAATGTGAACATGTAAGTACCTTTCTCCGAAATCATATGTACAAACTGCAACGAAATTGACAAAAAAAAAATAAGAAAAACAGAATAAAAAGTATAAAATGAGATGATAATGCGTGTTTGCGTGTTTAAATTTAAAGTATTGGAAAATATAATGTATTTTACCTATATAATAAAGATTAAATGGAACAAGATTTTCGTCTTTTTAAAGACGCCATAAAACTTTCGAAATAAGCATTAAATATTTTTTAACGTAGATTTATTATCGATGTACCTAAAAGTGCCATTCAAAATTATCCAAAGTATATTTCCGTGATATTTCCGAGAAGTTCTTTATCGCGTCAATATCACGGACACTTTTATATATATATAAAAAATAAACATTTGCACGTTTCCTTGATTCTTTTGAAAAGAGATTGGTAGTTGAGAAATTTGAACTGTACCTTTACACAATAGCAAATCACTAAAAGAAAAATATTATCTAATTCTATACAATGTTTTTAGCAAGTCGAGGGAAGCACGTTGACATATTGGTAAAAAATACATATTTGAATAGATTTATATTTTTGGTACGCTCTAGATAGGTTGTAAAGTGAAATGTGATAAATATGGATTGGACCCAATATGTGATTTTTTATAACCTTAGAGATTTGAAATATACTGGAAAATATTGAAACTATTAATGATTTAATTGTTGAATGAATATGTCTAAATTCCAAACTTAACTTTCTACTTAAATAATACTTAACTATCCTTAAGCTTTATGTATTTTATAATCACTATTAAGTGTTTTTTTTTTTATTTTTTCAATTAATTTATTTTAAACCTGATAATCAGCACATTTCCCGTACTTAATTGTTAATAATAATTTTTGGAAGAAATAATGAATAAATTTTATAAATCTTACGTAAACTTAATAATTATGATCACCGCAATAATACTGATAAGCCAATCGCTTAATAACTACTGTCAAGTATACTCATAGAATTGTAAGGTTTGTACAACAATAATTATACTTTCGTTCCAATTGTTATGTTAAAACAATTACTATCGGTGCACAAACTACAGTTTAAATATATTTGCAATACATACCTACAAATAAATTTAAATTCACAATGTAAAATTTAGAGTAAGAGCTGTAAGCAATTAAAGGTCGGTAAGCAATTTTCATTTAATAAATGCTTACGGGCAATCATTTTATAATATTAGTCGAACAATTTTGTAATTTTATGTTGACTAGATATATACATATCTTGCTCCCTTCCCCTGATTGTAATTTATCATTAGGACCGCTATTATATATTTCGTGCAGGAAAATGCAATAAAAATTTTATTTCCAAATGTACTTAAGAAGTTTTTCAAATTTTCTTTCCCATAAGACAGTCTCTTATGTATCCAGTATTTGATTAAATGTTTGTAACTTTCCGGTGTCAGTGGAATGAAAAGCCAACGCGATATCCCCGACAGTTGATAATTCGCAGTCCTAGAGGACATGACAATTGGAAAACCTATCACTGGACTATTTGGTAGCGTTAAGTTTTGCATTTTACCTGGAGCAGAGTAGCCACACCAATTGCAAGACTAACAATATTATTATTACTACGACTACTATTACAGTAAACACGCAAGAAAACGCTTTAAATTGGCCAGGAAAATGAGATTTCCATATCAGTAAGGTAAAAAATGTGCTGAGTATCTTAATAATTGACGATAGTGAAACCATTTAGGTCATGAGAACATATAGTACCTACATATAGGAAATTCATTACCTTTGGAAAATGGAACTCTCGTACTAGTCTCATAAATATTTGCCCATTATCAAGAACATACCCATTTAAAATATTATTTATTGAGTTATTAACTGATTGCAGGCGCTAACGCTGAAAATTATTTCGGGGGCTTACAGATAAAATTTTAGTGGAATACTTATTATAAACATTAATTTCCATTTGACCCCCTTTTTGCGAGAGAGTGTTCCCTCAAACCAGATCTCCTTTGAACCTCTTAAGAAATTATTTAAAAATACTTCTAGGGGAGCTTAAAACGAGGTCTCTCATGAGACTAATTCTGGAGTACACGTCCAACTAGTAAGTTACCCGTGATTAATCCTAGAGTACTCTTCAGAAAGATTAAAAGACCACGTTTTCTCCTCCATTTGACCTTCTATTTGCAAGAGCATGTCTTCTGAAATCAGATTTCCATTGTAAATCCCAAGGAATCATTTAAAAACTGTTGTAAGGGTGGATAAAACGAAGTCTTTCGCACTTCACTGGGTATGCTACAAATCTAGCTTTGCTCTTCTTTTCTTATCCTTTTTCTGCAATCAAAGTGCAGTGAAATTATTTAAAAAAAAGATGCTTTCATTGGAAATTGGAGGGTGACACACGTACGTTTTTTTTAATCTATATTAAATCAAGAAAAAAGCTCAAACAGTTTGACAATTTAATTAACACGCAAAAAAATGCGAGTTCCGTTTCGCTTGTCGTTAGTCTGGCAAACTGTCTCTCTAAGCATCTTTCAGCTTCTGTTCGTCAGGCATGGACCACAGAACTCATTTTTTGCGCGTTTTATCCGTTTGCAAAAATTTCTATTTTATTAATTAATAATAAACTATTTATTTTCATTCAACAAATGTAAAAAACACTGGGGAATACTTGGGAAAAAACAGAAGCTTTTCGGTTCATCGTATTGCGTCAAGCTTTTAATAATATCGTCGCACAATTTAGGAAAACATCTTTTTCAGCCTTCTGACTGCGTATAATAACATAAAAATCAAAAAATTGCTAGAATTAAGTGAAGCAGAAAACTGAATTAAACATTAAAAATATCGAAATAAATGTACACATACAACACATTCAATTTATTATAATATAGTATTCATTCTAAATAGAACTTTATATATACAAAGAATATACAATTTAAAAAATCATAATTAATACACTATCACTATCAAGGTAATCCGGACAAAAACTTGAAACAATTAAAACCAATAAGTGAGCTGCATTGCTCCGTCTCTGGTTTTCTGCGTATCCATAACACTAGCTTGACGCACAAGGCGTCTCATGGATTGTCTTCTAGGCCGGTTAACATCCAGTGGTGTGCGCTCAGTACCTTCAAACGAAGTGCCTCCAATAGGTTCAGATTCATTCAATTCTAAAGCGCTATACGATGCATTATTGGTTAAATTGTCGAAATTCTCATATGATCCTTGCCTGGAACCTTCTTCAGGCCTGAAACAAAATAACATTATATAGACTTGACGTTAATATTTTTTATGTATGAAAAATTTACCTAATAGGTATGCACCGAAAGCAATCTTCGAAAGTCCAATCCTTTCCAAAGAGCTCGCCATCTTCCAAGGTCTGCGGTAACCTGTGATGCAGAGTTTCAGGCAAACGAAGACCCGTAAATCCACCGAGAACAGAAACGCAACCCATTATAACTAGTGGTAATCGCAAGTTATCTTTCCCCTATAATATAAGTTTAGCAATGAAAATACAATAAGTTTATAGACCTTCTATAGTAACCAAATATGTAATGAATGGTATAACTATTAGTCCTAATCCACCAATATAGCTGGATGTTCCTATTCCTACACCGCGCACTTGCGTGGGATATAGTTCTCCTGCAAACGGATAAATTATCAGAAACGATGCAGATATCATTGATTTGGAAAGGAGGAATAAGCACAGAGTCTCAAAGACGGCGTCGTTAGGCAAAATGACGGTAATTATACAACTGATACCCCTGAAATGTGAACTAATAATTAGTTGCGTACGTTAAAACCATTACAACTCTTACCCCATAATCATCAACAAACACATTGGCCATCTTCTACCCCACCTATCCATTACAAGCCAACAACACAAGTAACTTGGTATTTCAACTACTGCCGACAGGAGAAAACTCAAATACTGATTACTACCCAACGAAGGTCCATAGTAGCTCAGCCCCAAATATACGGTTTCATTCGCAAACCAATTAAGAGTTATTAGAATCGTTTTCAGTCTCATATTGGGTGTCCTGAATTATAAAAATTAGAAGTAGAACTGAAATTATCTTTTTAAATCCATTTATACGTACCGACACAAATCAAATGCTCCGACTGATTCTTCTTTCTTCTTATCTCTTCTGTTCTTCTCAAATTCTACGCGTGCTTCCAATTTCTCTTTGAATGAAGATGGAAACTGTTTACCATTAACTCTTGCCATTACCTGTAAAATCTCAAGAGCCTGTTCCAATTTTCCTTTCATTAGAAGCCATCTGGGTGATTCTGGCATAATCAATAAATAAAAGAAATATAGAAGGAATGGCACTGAAGTATAAAGCGTTAGCAAAACCCAATCTCGGACCATGTACGTTACACCCGCCAACATAACTATTCCAAATGTATAAAACGTGCAGGTCATAACGGTCACGAACGATCGATAGTTTGGACCAACTAGTTCAAGCGCTAAAAGTATGCTTCTTTAGTAAAATTGTTAAAAGTAAATTTTCAATATCATACCTATAATAAATGGAATTTGATACACTGCTGGTATGGTTAAGCCGACAATAACCCTACTAAACGCCCATGTCCAAAAATCTCTACTCAACGCTGTGATAAAACTTCCGATCAAAAGAGTGGCTAAACACGAGAAATAGGATATTCTTCTGCCAGCACGATCATTCAGGAGACCGAAGAGATAAACACCAACGGGACCACCTGTATTCAGCGCTGCCAGTCCAATAGTTGGATAGATATCTCGATCACACACTAGATCAAACTAAAACGGTAATTTTTGTAAGTCATAATCAATGCAATTGTTGTTATTTAGTCATATATTAAAGTTGTTGTAAATAGGCTTTCGCATTTCAGTTCACTATAATGACCGATCATTTGCAGTTCGCGACGAATCGCGAACTAGTTTGTTCTTTTAGTTCACAAGTTTGCGGGGGTTCAGTGAAAGATCGTGTAGGAAAATGTGAAGAGCAGTTGCTGGGCCCGATCCGTCGCGAACTAGTTCATTGTATTAATTCATTAGTTCGCAAGGGTGCAATGAAAGTTGATGTAGGCAAATGTGATGACCTAAACAAAAAAGGTCCCCTGTGTAATACTGTCGTCTGGTACAATTTAAAAAAAAAGGTCCTCGGCAAGCATGAAGGAGCGGCACTCACTGCCAACTACTTCCCTCATTTCAGTTTCAATGTGATGACCTAAAAAAAAGGAAGGTCCTCAGTGTGGAAGTATACGGCAATGCATGAATACTAATGAACTACGAGCTGGACTCACTTTAAACTACTTCCTTCATTTCACTTGGAACTGTACGACAATACATGAATACCAATGAACTAGGAGCGGAACTCACTGCGAACTAATTCGTTCATTTTACTTATGGGAACGCTTTTCCGAACTATAGTTCGTTATAAACCATAAGGAATGTAAACTATGAACCAATAACTAACTACATTCCACAATAGTTCAAACGAAACATAAGGCACATTTCCATTGGTAGATTTGATGGCAGAGTAAGGTGGTAGAGTTCGTACTATCCTATTAATACTAGCTTAATGAAAAAATGTTGGGATAGTGAAAGACGTGTACTAAAGATAATAATAGGAAAAGTAGTGTAGACAGCACATGTAGAACAGTTCCACTTCCCCTATCTGACACATTTGAACAAAAAAATAATGTTAACATGAAAGTTCCCATGTTCATCATATTTTTGTCCAGTTTTGATGAAATATAAGTACAATACAGCTCCTGCTTGTGCTCCAAAAATATAAAAACAAGCTCAACGCCATCTAGACGTGAAAAATAAAACCAGTTATGATGATCTTTTCCACCCTTTTTTATCCAACTCTGAAAATTTCAATCCTAGTATTCGATTATTTGTTAAAATTCTTTAATTGATTGATTTCAATATTAATTTCTGTACATGAGAAGCAAAGGGTCGGATGTACAGTTTCTTATAAATATTCCAAAAAAAATATTACTAAAATCAAAACAAATAAAATCATAATAAGAATTAAAACTTTGAAAAACCAAAAAAAAATTCTCATTTCTAGCAATGTTTCTAAATGAGGCTTGAGAACTTTTACTTCTAATATTGTGATTAAATTGTGGTCAAATTTTAACTCACATGTATCGACACATGTTTACCATTAATATAATGTACGTACATCGATCACAATTGATGAGTTGACTGTTGTTGTATTATATTCCCAACCATCGAGACATCCTTCAGTGCGCAGTGATGAGTTAGTCACCACTTTATTAGCATCTTGATGTTGCATGGCAATGGACCAATCCATAGCATATCTCGAGCATTTGCTAAATGTTTCCACTCCATCTTCCTAGGAAAAAATTCACCAATAGTTTCTTAATACCTATCTACTATTTAATTTAATAGCAGTTTACTACGAAAGCTAGGTTTCTATTGAAGACCCTTGCTCAATGATTTTTCGAGCATATGTTTCAGAACCCCCAGTCTTATGAACAATTAGTTTAAAGATTTTTATATGGTATAGATACACAAGGGAGTCTATCGATTCTCTTCATACTAATTTCTCAATCTGTTACCATTCCCATCCTCCATCGCCATACCTTCAAAAATAGTATTATATTTTCTCTTGAAAGTGGTTCGCGAAATCTATTAATAAATGTTTTTCATGCCACCATCTCTGCTCTTAAAAATTGAATTTCTTGTGCATAATAATAATCAGAAATGTTTCAACTGCTCTCTAAAAGATATTACTTACGGCCACACCGTCCACTCATGTAAAAAACCGGGGTACTAAAGGGTTATTCAATAAAAAAAAGAATACCCACTGAATAACAATAACGGCTTTTAATATGGTTATACAATAGGGACATAAAAGTTTTGTATTTGAATAAAACGCAGAATAATTGAGATAATTTTCAAACGTTGCTCGTTCGCGAATTTCACCATGATAAAAATGTAAACCTTGATTGCCATTCTGTACATTAACAGACCAGCAAAAAAGTTAATGGGAACGTTTGTATTAAAATATAAAATTGTTAGGTACCTATTGAATAACTCTTTACAAGAGTCAGCTTACAATAATTATTATACTGCATAGTATTATTATTATTTTCGACTGTGATTTTGCGCAGCCGATTGGACGTGTTGAAATATATACGCAAATGATATTTTCTGTTTTCAGAGCAGAGATATTATTGCATCTGGTATTACTGGATATCTGTCGACAAAAATGGTTACTTTTGGTAGTCGTTTCTCAAATCAAGGGATTAGGGTTAGGGATGTTTAACTCAAAGCAAACTAATTTCAATTTTAACTCAATTGCTAAGCTTAAGCTGGTCGAGCTGGTATTAACTTTAACTTTTAGTGCTAGTGCATACTAGAGACTAAGCAGTTGGGCAACTGTTTAATAACATCTAGCCGAGTAAACTCTTATCTGCTCGATTAAACTATTTAGTCGATGTCCATATGCACATTGCTCCAACCACCAATCGGTATACGCATGAACATATATCACCACCGCTTGCAGAGTGTTAACGATGTAATCTGTAGCATACCAGATCTATTTGCATGCTACACGTAAGACATGATCAAATGCATCTCCATAAGACGCCATGCATATAGAGGCCTATGTGATTGTTTAGTCGCGCATTGATCGAAAGGGGCTTGTGTTGCATATTCAACTATTTAATTTGAACGAAACTTGGCGATGGGTGTGCGACCTTCCATATAGCTGCATATCCATTCAACTATACTTTCGCGCGATTGAATTTCTGAACATTTGTTCGACCGAAAAGTTTACATATTCAATTGAAAATTGTAACACTTGATGTGTTGTTGTCTTCATCTTAAGTTTAATGTTGGATAGAACAACACGTTTCGGGGCAGAAAATTAAAATGATTAAACAGTAAAAAAAAACACAAGGTATAAACACTAATAAAAGTAATGGAACAACCCAAAAAAATGCTTCAGAAACTGGAGGACGCGGTCACTCAACCAAGGCGGCACATTCAGGAGGCCAAGGTCCGATTTGGACTGTAGCGCCATCGTAAGTAAGTAAGTAACCCAAAAAAATATTAATATATTTTATTGATGTACTTCCCTGGATTTTATTAAGCTCATGAACTAGTTATTAGATTTCATTGCAGGTGCAGGGATTTCTTCAGCCACTGCAACCGTGGCATGGGTCTATTATATTTTAACATTACTATACGAGCACTAGTTTCCTTTTTAATGGATTCTCAAGCAAATTGTGGCTAATTACCTACTAAATTAAAAAAAAAAGGTTGCTTACCATTACCAGAGGAATTGAAATTTGTTTTCGTTCTTCAACTGACAAATTTGATAGTTCCGGAACACGACACCAGTAATCATCGGGCATATCCGCCATAAAAAGTTGGTTAAACGCACAAAATCCGCATGGAATGCAAGCAGGTAAACATATTCCGAACAGTAGAAGCTTTTGATATCGACCAAACTCGCCAATGTCCGGGAGAAGCTCATCGAGGTCGAAAGGTTCCTATGCGCATTGCAGAACACTTTAAAGTCTTTATTATATTAATGAAAGGCCATGCAACCAGATAGTCTAGCGATGTCTGCATTTCAGCAATTAATTATATCCGACATAACTACACAATATACATATCGATTAATTTACATTTAAATTTTACAACTAGAACAACATTAAAAATTAATCTAGCATTTTTTTGGCTTTTTGCAGCGAAAAAAGCGGAACGTTAATAATGAATGGTACATAAGAAGCGATCTGATTACGTCGTCTGGTGCAAGATTTCTTGTATCCACTGGATCATCTTTATTTTCCATGTTCACTACTCAAACTTCTTCACTCGACAACGGACATAGAAAAACTGTTTCTGAGGCGAAATTGCGAAGAAACAAGAAACCCTATAAAGAGTTCTTTTAGCGTGTGCAAATGAATGATAAATTGCAATTTATACTGTACATATATCGATGAACTGCACTTCAATGTATGTTCCAATTATGTGCACTCCTACGTATAGTATGATCAATCGAAAGTCCAACATTTTACCGTCACGGTCAGGAATTTACCCGCAATCATTGTTTGTTTAATTGCCATTATATGGTAATAGATAAATTCCAAATTAAGATGATAACGATACACAAGATGTCCGGCAACTGGTTGGAAATTTTTTCAGTGATGATTCCTTAATATATTTTGAGAAAATAAATGTTTTAAGGGTAGAACAATTTTCAAAATCCACAGAGATAGTGTGGTAAAGACAAGTCTTTCCGATTTGTATCCTAACTCACATAAACTTTAAACTTATATCTTCAAAACTTATAATGGCAATTCAAAATGTTCAGGTTTCTAAAAATCGAACTACCTTGGAAAGTTAAATGGAAAGTTTGGACTGTTTCAAAAGCATAACACTTGCATTCCTGATCCCTAACATCACGCCCCAGTTTAGAAGCTGCTACCCAATGATTTAGTCAGAAGGACGATTTTTTGAAATTGGTTGCTTGAGAAATACATAATTAGATGACGAAAATTTTAGGAACACTCTCTTTGAAACCCAATTCCACAGAGACGTTATTTCAAGCTTCCCAACCTACTTACATGTGCTAATAGCAATCCACACACAACAAGATCAGCATCGTTTCCGCACGTATTCAGTGTAAATTTATGGGTAGATCTGTGGTAACAATTTAATTCTATCTAGATAGAACTAGGCTTTAATCTAGGCTAAATATTCAATTACTAACATTTTTTAACTAATGATCAACAGGACTTATTCGATAATATTCCACTGCTATTATGGACTCCTATTCTTACCAACTAGTTGGTGCTCGAGCGCATTACGGTCCACAAATCAAAGATTGCTTAGATTCTAATTATGGTAATCGTAATGGTCCGATACACTGACCTGCAAGATTCCCTAACAATATTAACTGTTTTTATGGGGACGGATCGAGGACAGTGTATACACAATGAAAGTTGCGACATTGGAAGATTCGAATGGCAGGATCAATGCAGCATGAAAGGAATAAAAAAATAAAATAAAAATGAGACTTTATAAATAGAGTGTTCTGAGAAAAATTACATTGATTAAACATTTTTTAGGATCACATGAAAATTTAAGTTTTGAAAATTTCTCAAAAACAAGGCGCAAAAATCTTTCAATTTAATTTAAAAGTTAATGAAGACGTACTACAGAAATGATTCTGTGAAGTATAGTATTTCAGTTACAATATCGACGACGCTTACATCAAATGAAAGATAATTTGATTCCCTAAAAGACTTGAGCTCGTCGAAATAATGAATATCAGAGGTGAGTCCGTAATCGAGTTGGATAGCTAAAATTTAAACAAAAATATTGATTTGCTGATCCGCTGACAAAAAGAAGGTAACATTTATTTTTCATTTTTATTAGTTTTTATTCTTCCTATTGCATTTAATTAATTAAAAAAAAATTTTGTGGAATTTCTGAAAAGAGTATGATAAAATAGAAAACCATCTTCTCGTCTATGTAGACTCTGTTAAAACCTTCTATCAACCTCATTCTTCTCTCTAGTAGCAATATTTTTTTTTAAATTTTCGAGGACAAAAAAGGCTAATTTAGGGCGGACTAGACGGCGCACAACATCAGCGACGGTCTTTGAGGGGCAGTTTTTTCAGTCCCACCGAGTGGGAAACTTATACAAATTTTATCATTCGGATAAGTATGCATTAAATTTTGATTGTACAGGCCAAAAGTTTTATGGTCTGAAATGTGCTCAACGTACTTCTCACAGCTGCAACAAGTCCAGAAGCCGGCAAGCATGTCGCTCCCAAAGAGCTACTGAAGATAACAAGGTACTGGTTTTCTATAAAGCTCTTTGAAGCCAGAGAAGTGAGACAAAACAGGGTCATTGTAGCGTATGAGTGAGTGAGACAAAACAGGGTCGTTATGTCAACTTGTTGTTTTGCACCCTCAACTCAATCGCTGTTTGTCATCTCTAGTAAATACATATATACATATATCTGATTCATATGTAGACGAAATGGCACACTATTTCCCGATCCTTAATCTTTCCTACGGAATTTTTAGGTCGAAGCAACCACTCCAAGGACTTCAAAACAACTGACCTAGCTATACGTGTTTGCTGTATTATCCAAGGTTCCGATTTTTCAAATTGTGGTCAGCTCTAACTAGTTCTGTAACATCGGCTACTGTCGACTATTGGTCTCGAATACCGTTCAACATAGTAGCAAACAAACAAAATTTTTGCGAATATATGTATCTCATTCCCACGGCTCTTTATAAAACAGAAAGTATTCAAAAGGACTGAAAATATTCAGTAATGATCGAAAAAATATTTCGATTCGAAATAGCAGACAAATACTTTACTATCCAATATATCTCTTGATAAGAATAACTGAGAACTTTAAGATTAAATATCTATTTTTCAAATTAAACGGTCCAGACAGTTTTTTTTATTTCTTTATTAATAACTGTTGCAATTTCTTGGGCGATATGCCTTTAAAAATGTATAAACAACTTGATTTGTAAAAAAATGAATACACAATTTGGCAGTCAAAAGTTTATTCATACATCAAAATCGTACAAACTAACAGTCATACAAATTAACATCATACACGTATTATTCTTAATATACTGTATTCACATTTCACAGACAATTATCAATTCTCAATTAACGATTTTTGGAATATTTCACTTTTTATATTATGCACTATACGCACATTTTCTTTATTGTTTTATTTAGTTAATGTTGAATTAGAAAAACCGCCAATATTTGTATTCCAAAAATCGTAAGAGAATAAACATATCACATTACACAAGGAAACATAATTCAATAAAGTTGAGAAGGCTTACTTGTAGGTCCTGTACGGTTTCAATTCAAATAAACAAGAAGCCTTCTCAAATCACAGACGCGTTAACATTAGATTTTTTTTTTATCATACATGCGATTTTTCAGATTCTCTGATTTTGCATGGAACAAAAATGAAAAACTTATCGTATCTTTTTTTATACGTAAATTTAATAGAAAAATATTTAAAATTTCTGATTTTTCATTTTCATTTTATGCTTTTCACTAATCTTTTAATCTCTCTTTCTCTCTCTATTTTCTCTCTCATTATTTTCAACTGGAATGACACCATGGCAATGAAATGTACCTCTATTCTTTCACACCTGTAAAAAAAACAAAAAGTTCTTTTTTCAAAAGCATTTAAATTATCGAATATATTAATAGATACTTACGAATACAATGGAAAACTCAATATATAAGAAAATGTTATGTGTAGACACGCATTCGTCCCACAATGTCTCGCGATGATCATTTATGGCTTGAAAAGATCTGAAACGGCTTAAAATTATAACTGATACTTATTGTATGTGTCCTATTTTATTTCGTGACAACTTTTTCATTTCTAAAACATAACTAAAATTATAAGCGCTTCTTTTGGAATATATTATGATTTAACACCGTTTAAGATCTTTTATTATAACTTTCCCTGTACTCATGCATACAATTGCATTCTATACCAACAAAATTGTGAACTTAAGAAACATTCTCCTCTTTCACTCATCTACACACATCGCACCATAAAATAAGAAACTGATTTTACTGATAATAATTCATCACACTAAGAAATTTTAATTAAACTGCACTCAGTCCTCATTGTATTTTTTTTTTTAAGTAAAACAAATAATGTGAAATTATCAATAACACCATTTCGAAGTTAACTATAATGAATTTGTCAATCATGTGAGACAAGCGGCATTCACTCACTCTTTCGATACACATTAAACAACAGAAATTGATACTAAACAAACAGATTTTCATATTTGGAAAAAGAAATGATCGTATGCAATTATAAATGTTTCGGTCGTAATAACTTTAAATTGAATGTAATTTCGATTAAAACATTATCAAGTTTATAATTTTAAAAATCTGTTTGTAAACAAAAAAAAAAAAAAAAAAATTAAATAGAGAAATGAAGTTGAGTGTCCTTATCAAGATTTTCAAACCAATTGTGAACAGAAGTAAAATTATTTTAATCACACACAACTGCGTAAATTAACTTTCTTAAAAATTTTATGACAAAATTATTTTATTTAATTGTTATTTTCCTCAACTAATAAATTATGAAATTTTGGTAGATGTGAAGTTGTTGGTTGCATACTCCAGCCAAGCGTGAGTTTATAACATCTGAAAAGAGAACAATTTAAAAAGTATAAGATTTAAAAGAATATTAATAGCATCGTCGATGGAAAGGCTCTAAGGGCCGTTATTAAAACCTTCAGTTAAAATTTAACCAGAGCTTTAACTGTATGTTTCGTATGAACATCTGTCAGTTAAAGTTCCAGTTAGAACGTTACTGACGATCGTAGGAACGGGCCTAAGTGTCATTTTCTAAATTGTACAGCCAAACGAAAAAACATTTAACGATTGCATATAAATTAATTACATATTTTGAAATGGAGTATATAAAGGTCAATCTACAAATCAGCGTTTATGAACCCTGCGGGATGTAAAATAAAGACGACAGTAGATTTAACTCCAGTGTCCTAATTATAATTGCGTTCGAAAATAGCAGATTAATCAGACAACAGATGGTTTAAGGTACGTTTCCCTCTCCGCCGTTTAGGGTCACCGACTCGGGTATCCCGTCACACCTTTGACATCGTCGTTTCCGTCTGCGCCGAAACGGTCGACACGACGCTAAAAAGTTTTCCGACAGTTCCTAGATAATTAGCCGCTCGTCGTCCAGTTTTGACTTATAATTGACTTTATTTTTTAATAATTTTAACCTTTATCGAAGGCACATTAGTATCGGATCTCGCCGAAAAAGTTGAAGTTAGTTGACGATTTGACGATTGCCTCGGCGCGTCACAGTTTTTTATGTATGTAGAATGTAGTTGGCGACACAAAGCGGCGGAGATGTGAACGAAAATAAAATAGGTAAACAGTAGTTCAGATTACAAAATTTACGGTTGGCATTTTATATGTCGCTGCGCTTGTGCAACCAATCATTAGTATCGATCCTTCCGATAATAACTGGAAGCTGTACCAGTTTATGTTTCAAAAAAAGGTGTCTACCTCTACCACGGTAGTTTCCAGACCGAAATACCGTTAAATTATTTTTTATTGTGTGAACTTTCGCACTATGATTTTTTTTACAAAACTGAACGGTAATGAGAACAAGAACAGCTTTAGTTTAAGCTTTTCGGCTGTTTCGTTAAGAAACTTAATTTCATACAGTTTGTCCAAAATTAGCTAGTTTTATTTATTACCTATAATTTATGAGCTTCTCCCTTCATCCGAATAAATCATAGATGATCATAGATGCTCCGTTCTTAAAGAAAAAAATTGAACACGAAATATTTTCACGTAGTTAGGTTCCAATGATGGAGTAGAATAGGGAATCACAGTTTTAGACCAAAATTTGATATGGCGTGTGCCCGAAATTGAATTGAATTGAATTTGCTGTTTTGTCAATTTGTAGCCGTATTTTGCAAAAATGAAATTTTTAATACATAAAATAACGAATAAAAAATCGAATAATTTTTTTTTTTGTCCTTACTACAAAGAGTTTTAGTTTTAACATAAACAAAGAAAAAATATTACAAAAAAAAACCTTAGTGGTCCTAATTCGTTGAACAGAGACTGTGTACACTTACACCTTGTCTAGGTACATGTCTATGAATGACATTATTTTTTATTGATTTCGTTTCGATTTCCCACACAATGCACACCGTGTCTGGGTCCACATTTCCCCTTCCTCAAGTTGGTTTATCATTTAAGGAGTTCATTCAATCCCCCGGTAATCCGGTTTAACTTTTTGATGAAGTCGAACACCTTGCTAAGGTCAAAATCCAATGTGCTCCTCACTACTTTGGAAATCGCCCATGGAACATTCGCGTTCGAGTAAAAGCTGGACACTGACACTAAAAAATTGTTGGGTCGTGTCATCCACTTCACAGCATTATTACATTTGAGAAAATTTGAGATTCTCATCGTCCATAAATGCTCGATTCGGCCACAGTGTCCTGTTATAACAGCATCTATTTTAGCAGGAAGTTTTAAGCTCGCAGGATCGCGACCACAGGAAGGTGATTCTAGCCCTGTTCGTTTGAGTGAGTCGATCTACTCGTTGTGAAGTATGTCCGAGTGTCATGGATCTTAGAATTCATAGCAGTCATCTTATTATCAGGCCTATTCAGCGCCAGAGTCACAAGTCACAAAGTAGGTAGAAAGTCCCAATTAATTCAAAATTAATACAAAATTGTGACTCTCCACCTACTATATGACTTGTGACTCTGGCGCTGAATAGGACCGGACGTCTCCCCAAGCGTAATTTTCTCAATTGTACAGTACATGGTTACGCCAAACCTACGAAGTAGGCTTGTGTAGTTCGCAAGAGCGTTTCCATAATTGGAATGAACGAACTAGTTCGCAATGAGTTCCGCTCGTAGTTCGTTTGTATCATAGAGCTAGTGGAGACGACAAGCCACCGGTTTTGTTTAAAGCTCTTTCAAGCCAAAAACACGGGTAAAAAATGAGACAAAAGATGGTCGTTTCGTTATATCAAATTGTTGTTGTCTTTGCGTGTGAGTATGTGAGACAAAACAGGTGCGTTATGTCCATTTTTGTTGTTTTGCGTGCAAGTGAATGCGACGTCGTCCGCCTTTAACTTAACCGCTGCTTGTCATCTCCAGCATATATATATTTCTATGGTTTGTATTCATACATTGCCGTATACTTTCACTCTAAGGACCTTTTTTTCGATCATCACATTGAAACTGAAATGTGAAATGAAGAAAGTGTTCGGCAGTGAGCGCCGCTCCTCATTGCATTGCCGATTAGATTGTACCAGACGACGGCATTACATAGACGACCCGTTTTTTAGAGGTCATCACATTTCCCTACACCACCTTTCCCAACAGACCGGGAACCAGAGTTGGTCTTAAAAATTTAATATACGACCTTTTCCCGAACGCAAACTAATGAACTAAAATAACGAACTAGTTCGCGACGGATCGCGAACAGCAAATGATTGTGAACTAAAATGTGCAACGAAGCCTCTTTTAACCGAGAAAAAAATCTGTTCTGCAAAAAATTATAGACGAGTGATTCACAACGGATTTTCAAAGAGGAATGAATACAATGATCTTTGTTACAGATTGAACTTTTCCTAAAACCGAACCGACAGATATTTCAAGAATAAAAACATCAGATTCGCAAGCACAGACAGAATGATGGTATTTAGCGACAGAAGTTCATATGGGAGGTCGGAGTTTATCACAATCGACGAAAACAGTGATTACTACCGCCGAAAAATCAATGGAAAATATTGTTTCTTGGACATTTTCCCGGATTGGAAACATTTTAATCAAGAGCCGTTGCCACAGCCATATTAAGCATTCAGACGACAAAACAAACTTTCCAGCTCAAAGCGAGTGACTAATTTAAAGTGAAGATAATAAAAAAATATGACTCACCCTGTTCTCATTCGGTATGCCGAGTTTCTTCGCGGAGCTTCTTGATCTCTTTGGACGCCCAATTCGATAATGTTCGTGTGCGGTTTACTCTCGATTTTTTGCCTTCATTCAATAGTTGGGTTATCAGTGGATCTTCTAATAGATGCAACAGCTTGTGACCAAACGCCGAACACAAGTCACCAATTAAGCCAGCGGTGATAGCTATTATAGAGTCGGAAATGTCTTCATCTTGAGCAATAACTTTGATAAAATTGATTATATTTGGAACGTGAGGTTCCATTTGGAATACATCATGACTGGGCGCGTTGTCCAGCCCCTTTAAGCCTTGAATGATGCCAGTGTAAGCTTCCAAAACACTTTCTCGAAGCTCATTCAAATATTCCACCATTTCAAAGTCAGATCGATCGACCTGCACTTGAGAAGCGTGCAACAACATTTGCAATACAACGGCCAGATAGTTAACAAAATGTGAACCAATGCTCAGGGCCATGTCGCCAAAAGCCGAAAGAATTTGCGGTTTAACCGATCGATGTAAGCTTGGATTTCCCAAATTTCCCAATAACAAAGTCATAATTTCGTCACAGTATGGCAAAATTTTGACTTTGAGTCCGCGACACATATCGCCGGTCAAACCGACAGCAGCACAGCATACTTGATATTCCTGATGGTTTTTTAAGCCCATGCATAGATACGGTTTGAACGCATCCATGTACTTGATGAACTGTTCGCCCAATAAATCGACTAAAGTCGACACGGCAATTAAAGCATCTTCCTGCACTCCTCCTACTTTACCGGAGCTGGAACTGAACATCGTAAGCAACGCAGTCATAATTGCATCGGAGATTTTCGGAGCGTCCTGTGGCTCTACCTTGCGCAGCACTGACTGTAGAGTTGCGCATAACAATGACTGCAAGTCGTTGAATTGATGTCTGTCGTTGTGATTGGATATGTGACTTTCCATTTGCAGAACTTGATTGAGCCGATCAAGAATAACCATTGTAGTTTTTTGGACCACCACATAACAATCGTTCGGAGAGTTCTTGATCATGTCCATTAGGGCCTCATATGCAGCAGCTCTGAGATTAGCTTGGGCACCATCTCGCCTATCAGTTGTCTCCAGCAGATGCGTGATGATAAACTCGAAGTATTCCGAAAGACAATAGCTCTGCGGGGCCTTACCGTCGACTGTTTCGGCTGCTTCGTACGCGGCTTCGGATAGACCAATAAAGGCCCAGCATACGTTTGCAGCTACTCTTGGTTCGGCCTTCAGGCTATGAAGCAAACTTTGTAACATTGTGTTCAAAAACGGGCTACTAATCACCGCTTCCGGAATAATCTAGAACGATAAAATGTTAGCTACAAAATTCTACAAATGGGCAAAAGTTCAAATACTTACATCACAAATTCTGCCAATCGTCCATGCGGCTGTATCGCGAACAATAACACTGGAATCGTACATCAAATCGATTATGGTGCCCATAGCTTGTTCGACCAGCGGTTTCAAAGTGTTCGTATCCAAACCACCCAAAATCGATCCGAAGACCATAACAGCAGCGTCTCGATGACGCCAATTCTGAGATTTGATATTCTCCTGTATGAACGGGAATACGTACGGAACAATTTCGTCCTCGCAGCAAGTCGAAAGCAGCATTAAGCAAACACTAGCCGCTTTCGCCGGATTCCAAGTGTCATCATCGTCCAATTCTTCCTGTTTAGTAAGCTTCTCCATCAGCACGGGCGAAAGATATTGAAGTGCGCCGCGAGCGTAGTGTTTCGAAACCTTTGCAGGCGGACGACCGGCTTCGGTTGCCTCTTGATTTTCAATCGCAAGATCGACTTCTTCATCACTTACGTTCGACCAAAATTCAATGCCCTGCAAAGCGACCTGATCGTTGTCCGACTTCATCGCTTCCAACGTTATTGGAAAGAGTGCCTGTGCCATGTACGGTTCCATGTACTGATAGTAAAGCGAAAGAATGCGGACAAGGCATTGTAATGCGGCCACACAGATTTGCGTGTCGGAGCTCTGAGTAGCCTCACACACTACTTCCATTATGTAATTGCGTTCGGAATCTTTGTCGAAGTTTGCTTTCGTGAATTCGAGTGAGTTGAACAAAGCGTTAGTTGCGGCCAATCGGACGTGGTTACTGGACTCCTGTTTGCGCATTCCGTGGATAATAGCAGTCAGAATTTGATTTGCCTGATGTTCGAGCACGCCCGATGCAATATCCAGACAAATGTAACCTGTAAAAAGGCTGTTCAGATCTCAGCACCCTATGAAAAAGTTGAATTAAATTACCGATAGCCTCCAACGCTGCTTCTCGCTCGGTTTCCGTCGATCCGTCCGAAACTACTTTCTTTACCAGGGTGCTGATGAGAAACTCCCAGCGCCCTACTGGCAGTTCTGTAACAGCAACGTACGCCACACATTGGGCGGCACTTGACGGCCGAGTATTTTCTGTGCCCAAAGATCCCAGAATCTACGCAAGACAAAATTGTTATTAAACTTTAAGTACGCCACACTTCTGCACTTGCAAAAAAGCATTTACGTTTTTCTTAATATACTCGCGGGTTTCGTCGACGAAAGTGAGCCATCGCTGCTGGTACTCTTGATTTGTTGTCGGGTCTTTGCTTGTGAGGTGGTTTTTCAATTGCAGACCGGCTGCCATCCGCGCTACCGGACTGTTTGTCACAGTAGAGAGTACATCTGATAACGCTTTCAAAAACTCTGGAAGGTTCGTTAGGGCTGCTTGCTCTAAAAAGTTTTGTGCCGCCTCCAATTCATTTTTATCTGAAAGGGGAAAAACAAAAACAATTTCATGGGTTTAGAGAGCGCGGATCGGAAGGCTCGGACGCGGACAGGAAGTAATAATTAGATCCGTTTTAGATAATATTCCCGCCAGAAAAACCGACCACAGCCATCCGATCAGTTTCCGCTTCGTGCGTCAATCGTCAATTTTCCCCCGCAACACTTGGCCGTAACTTAACCTTTCTTTTAAGACAATGCAAAATGCCCCCATATCGGCCAAGTTTCTGCATCAGCAAACGATTTTTTTTTTTGGCACCGGGCCCCTGTCGTCTACCAGCCACAAAATCTCACAAATAAACGTCATTTTCGCTAACTTACCAGGAGATACGGTTTTTTCCAATATTTCGATTAGTTGAATATTCATTTTGCACAAGTTTTTTCAACGCAGGGTACTCCTCAAAAGTGATTTCGTAGCCTTTTCTCGGTTGTATTTTTTTAAACTTTTAACGAGAACCGGCTATTTCCACATGGAAGTCGTGAAGCAGGGATCAACGAGAAAGCCAAATGACTCTTTAGTCCTCCGTCTCCCTCTTCCTTTCCCTTCATTATCACTTAACGAACACTTTTTCAGTTGGGTGCGTTCAATGCACGCTGACCTTTAGCACTTTTTCATTTGACATTGGCGACAGGTAGATGTCGCTGTTCAAGTACTATTGTAACGAAATTCATAGCTTTTCCGAATAACAAAACGACTACGATTGCTGTTACTTATAAAATAGCAACCAGAGGTGTTGTTATAATCCCAATTCTGGTATCGGAACACCATCCCAGCTCGCATTATTATGAACCTTCCAATTCGAAACCGAAATTTAATTTCCTTTTTCAACTGCTGCTAACTTCATTCGATCGATTCGTTCAAATAATAAAAGGTTTGAAATTCAAAAACTTCTCTAAATTCAAAATTCAATTGTTAATTGGTCTGTTCTATTTGACGGGTGTAGTGTACACCTTCTACACTTTTTGCACTGGCTCTCGAGCTAGTGCAGGAAAGTGTAAAAGGGAGTGGCGGGGAAGGAACAAGAACACTATTTGAGGTTGAGTTTGTGTCATTGATTTGACGTCAAAGGCTGTTTAGAAATTCGGGTGCAAGAAAGTGCAACTTACACCGGGCAAAAGGAACAAACCTATTATTTCAAATAATAGATTTTGTTACTGCGATAAAAAAGCATTTCTTTATTTCATTAAATACACAAAAAACGTTTTCCATATTTCTAAATAACAAAAAGAAAAGAAAAAAGAAACACGCAAACGAAAAATTCGTTAAACTTGATTACGAATCAGCGGTTGAGTTTTAGCTCTTATGGAAGCTACACGAAGTACTCGAACGATTTTGTTCAAATTCCTTTATATGCCATCATTGAAATTTCATATTAGGAAATATATCAAAATTCTAGCGGTGAAGCATTCTGAAATTATCGGCTAATAGCCTTGAACGCGTGCCTTAACGACATTTTGTATGGGAGCTACCGGAAGGAATAAAAAAAAACAAATAGTAGTGAAGGGTGAGTAAAATAAAAAACAGTAAATTTACTAATTGAAATGTAAAAATACGCAATGCAAGCAACAAAAACACAAGCCACCACTATTCTCCCAAATCAGGGACGTCATTTGTAGGGGGGCAGGGAGGGCATTGCCCCCGCCCTTGAATTTTGTTTTCTCATATATTATATATAACATATACATATATAAAAATATTTACATTCATAACATCTTGCCCCCCCCCCCCCCCCCTAGAAAAAACTGAAATGACGTCCCTGTCCCAAATCTTCATTATTCTTATTTTTCTACCTCCAGGTCCTCGCAATTGTAATAATACTATAACACCGATTGCTATTTTCGATGTGGAATATGAATTTTCGCAAGGTGTTTAAATTGAAACACAGTCTTTGCCATTTGTATATTTTTGGGTAGGGCGTTGAATTCTCGTATTGCTTCGGAGACCGGATCCTGTTTGAGTAGGTCTGTCCTGGGTCGATGTTGCTGTCTACTAGCTCCCGCACTTCATGTGATTGTGGACCAATTTGATGGAGGATTTAATCTTCTGGTTCTTGATATTATAAATTAGTTTCGTTCGTTCCAGGCTTATGTGCTGATATATAATTAGTTTACCGTAGGTAGAATAAAGTTCCTCCGATGGTGTTAAGTGAGGTAAATTATGTATGGCCTTAATGCCCTTATTCATAAGTCTCGCAATTTTGTTCAGAGTTTCTTTTTGATGTTTGGCTCCATATAAGAAGACCATAACTTATGTTGGATAGGATGAAAGCATTATACAGCAAATTCTTTATTGAGGCCTGTAGGTATTCGTTTCTTATTAATACTCCAATAATTGGGGCAATTTCATTTCTCAATTTAGTTATGTGAGGAGTCCAAGTCAGTTTGTCATCCCTAAATATTTTGTTTCGTGAGCTCTCTCAAGCTTTATTCCATCAATTTCCAGCTTCAAATCAAAGTTTGCTTTGTTAGTTTGTCTGAAGAGCATGTAGTTCGTTTTCGAAGTATTTAGTGTTAACATATTGCTCAGGAGCTAGTTCTTAAAAACGTTTTGGTCCGCGTTGATCAACAACTTCAGTTGCTCCGGGTTTTTGCCTTTGTATAGAAGCAAAGTGTCATCAGCGTAAGTAATATATTTAGCTTTAAGTCCTGCGAACTGAAGGTTATGAATACACAGCAGATACAGTGTGGGTCCAAGAATTGAGCCTTGTAGTACTCCTATATTCACTGTTTTTGGTAGACTTAGTTTGTCGTGATTTTTGGTAATTTACTGGCGTTCAGCTAAAAAGTCTTTTAGTAGTTCGTTAGCCTTTCCTAGTATTCTATAAACGGAGAAGCTCGCAAAATTGATAGCTTAAGCTAAGTTAGCTCTTGACTTAGCTTAAGACTTAAGCCATTACTATGAAATCGAAGATGTTTCTACCTAAACCCAAGCTTAAGCTCCACTCAGAGCTTAAGCTATCACTGTGAAATCTGGCATTATACTTGTCGCTGTTCTTTCCCTTATTTTATCCTTAATTGCTCGCTTAATTTTATTTTTAATTTTTACTTGCATTTTCTTTGTTTTCACTGGCCGGGTGTAGTGTACTAGGTCTTGAAAACGTTGCTCCTGAAATGTCGTGGGTTCAATTCCCAACACATAAAATTATTTGTAAGAATTTTCCAGTTGCTATTGGCTTCAAAATATTAATACATATATGTAAATAGTGAACAGTGCGGAATGTTTAATAGGATCACTACCAAAGCATTTAACACCGAGCAGAAGAGTTCTGTTTACATTCTTATCAGATTCACAAAACATCATTAGAGCTACCAGACAGTAGTTAATTTGTTATAGGCAACATTGCTGTTCTGGTAGGTCATATCACAGCCAAAGAGCACAAAAAAATGATCAACAACTAGTACAATGCCATACCCGGCCCGATTTGTGAACTTCCTTCCCATTCCTAAAACTGATGAAGTTCAGTATCCACAACCCGCCCTACCCCCCCCCCCCCCCCCCCCCATTGGCCTTTTTTCATAGGGAAGTGATGACCTTTTCTTTTTAGATCTCGTAGATTTAAATTATTTTTAAGGGGTTACATACACCTGTGACGGCTTTAAGGCAAGGTATCAGTTCTCGAGGAAATTTTCTTTTTTTTAATTTCATCCTTAATATAATTGAGGATAAACGGATATTTCGATATCGAATGTATTTCAGGAGTTACAGACCGATTTGTGGAATGGCCGGCCAATATTCAATACGATTTTTTTGTAACGTCAAACTTTAAACGCGTTTTTCTCGAAACCACTTTTTCCGAAGCGCGGTTCGTTCTACAACAACTCCTACGAATGAACCGATTGTAATGAATAATAGCTAATAATAAGAAAGTAAACTAAATTTGGGGGACTTCAACGTCGAGTTTTTTTTTTATTCCATTTTTTTTGACTTGAGTTTTTAAGCAAAAAAAAGGTGAAAAAAATGTTGGTTTGTTTTTTCAACTAGCTGCCATTTTAGTCTCAGGGCGTTTTTTTCAAAATCGGAAAACGTTGGGGCCCCGCAAATTTAATCTAGTTTCAAAAACTTTTTGAATTTTTGGTTCCAGATCACTTGGCAAGGCTGTAGAAGGTACCGCGTGCATTAATTCACGCCGATCGCGGCATTACGTCATGGGAGCTGGAACCGCCATTTTCCAATATTTTTTTTTTTTTTTAAAATTCACAATTATTCTTTACTTGTACCTCTAACCCATTAACTTGTACCTCTAACCCATTAATAGTTTTTTTTCCCACATATATTTATTTTATATCCAAAAAAAATCCTGAAATTGAGGCATTTTTCGGGTCTTTTAATTTTGTTCGTGCATTAAACTGAATTTAATTGAAAAACCATTATATTTGTTTTAAAGTATTAGATTTTTTCTATATTATGTGAAGTCTTGGTTGGGAAATTTCAAACGGTAAAAAAGTTAGCTATTTTCCTCCGCCATTTTTTATTAATAAATCACTCATATTTCCTACAGTACAATTTAGAGTCCTCCCACAACCTCCATCCGTAACTTACTGTCCCTTCAATGTAACATCAACCGATTACTCACCTCACTTTAAAGATTTCCTCTGAAGTTCGTAAGGCCCTTAAAACAGTGGTCGTGTCTTATTCCATGATAGAAGAAGAAGGTCTTATGACAATTCTATCTTCCATCCGAATGATGGAGAACCTGAAAAATCGATGGAACTTTCTGAAATTAAAATTATAAGAACCAATTTCGCTTCCATTTTTTACTAATATTTCTTAAGCTTTTCATAATATGGTTAAATTGTCATAAATTATAATAAGTCAAGAAATAAACGTTTTATTTCGTGTGATACCTTAGACGTATTCTTATGAGATAATTTGCTAACACAGTTATTATAAAAATTATTAAGTCTAGGTTGACTCTATTTTTGAATTTACAATTGATAAATTATTATTAGTTGGTGATTGGGTCACCGTATTTATTTCAATGAACGGTATCATATTATGAGAACGAATTCTTTTTTAATTTCAAATATAAAAATACAGTTGTGCGCGTGTGAATCATTAATCGACCTTGACTACACTATAAATTTTTCTGATGAACCAAAAACAAGCAAAGAATCCAATTGTTCCAGTCAAAAGGAAAAATAAGAAGACCATTATTGAAGTATAGCCGAAATATAAAAATGTCGAAGCTCCGTCTTCTATTGAAAGTTTTGTTACAAAATAATGACAGCAATAAATAAATAAGTATGCTGCAGTGAAGCCAGATGTTAAAAATGAGCGCCACCACCAGTGGTAGTCTTCAGCACATAAATGGAAGTAACAGAGAAGAATTGTTGTTTCGGAGCATGTTATAACGAGAATTAGGAAAACTAAAAACAAAAATCCAAACATATAATACATCTGATTGGACCAAATCGAATTTAAAATGAAAAACAGTTGAATAAAAATACAGCCGAATGGCAGAACTCCCCCCATAACGATGCCAGGTATCGGTTGTGTGTAAATCGATTGATCTGGAATTTGCCTAGGTATTTGGTTTGTTCGGACGGGATGCTCCAACGGCTGCAAGTACATAGAAAACCATAAATCAATACTTAAAAAAAAAAAAACAAAGAACTAAAGCTTCATACCCTCTTTCGGAATCCAAAATAAGCTCCTACGAATGTTAACGGAACGGAAACTCCAAACCACAAAGCTAGTAAAGCAACCAAAGTACTGAATGGAACAGCTCCCGAGCTTCCCTTGCTCCAAAGGACCAAATTCATTACGAAGAACAAGCCAAACACAACTCTACACAAATAATACCAATGCAATCAAATTACAACCTGTTATTTTGAAATCTAATAAATTTAAATCTTACCCGGGACTCAGCATCGATGTTAACAATACATTACTCTTCCATTTTATTCCACCGAAGCTTTTGTATATTCTTGCTGATACATAGCCGGCCGGTGTGCCAAGCAAGACAAACAGTACCATAGCACAGGTCATAAGTGCTCCTCGATTGGCGGGCGAAAGAAATCCAAGACAAGCAAATGCCAGAGTAACCAATGTCATACAGAATACCTGTACTCCCGAACCCAATAAAACTGACAGCAACATTCCTTTACGAGGTGGACGGAATACATCGCCGTGCACTAATTTCCAACCGAACTCTTCTTGTGCATCTTCTCCACATTCCATTTGATTGTATCGCGCGATATCCTTATGAAGTGTCCTTAACATTATCATTGCAACCATTCCGGAAAGGAACAGCACAATAACAAGCGAATTCAGAATACTGAACCATTGAATATTCGTATGAGGCATTGATTCCAAAATATAGTCCCACCGAGATGACCATTTTACAGTATTGTTTTGAACAAATCGTACACTGTAAGTATAGGTTATATTTATTTTCTGACCGGCGTCTAAACTCTTCGATGGAATTTCCACGGGATCGTGTACACCGGCACAATCCGGTTGATTCGGATTTTTTTGATTAAATGAATACGGTGTTACTTTTACGGATATTATACGGCCCCCGTTCTTACGAAGACCTACACCCCATTCTTCTGTTGCACCACTGTGATACGTTATTTGAAGATCGACGTGATTGAAAGGATAGTACACACCAGGTTTATTATAGCTTGGATTTATCGGACAACTATCATCCTACGATAAATATGATTTAGAAATAATATAGAAAAAGAAATAGTTATTATAGCTTACGCCTTCTGGTGAAGAGCGTGCCAAGCATCCCATAGGAAAACCTGTACTGCAAAACTGTTTGTCATTTTCGAGAGGATAGCACCATGTAACGGGCATATTATCTACAATCCAATGATGTTGATAATTCAGGCTTATACCTTTTTTCAAAACCATGAGCCGTCGTTCACTGTCCGAATTACCGCCAACATAGGACTTAGTGCACACCTAAAATTATTTTAATTAATACGAATTGCATTTAAATCAAATTATGTTCCATACTTTTTCGCATTGAACCTCCTTGAGAAATTCAATCTTGTACGGCCCTGGTCGTATACGCTCACCGAATACAACTTGTCCAAGATTTTCAACCGGAGAATTGGACACATCAATCGGGCAAAAGTCGAAATGTTGATATTCATAAGGTATAACCGATTCTTCTGTGTTGAGCCGATTAACATACAGAATAACGTCGGACTAGAAAAATTAAAATTTTAAATCTTAAAAATATGGCATGGACAATATAAAATGGTATAGAGACAGACAAGTTCCCCACGTGAATCATATCAATGTTAAAAGTCACTGAATCGTAAAAATCTATAAAAATCTAAAAATTTCATGATAATACCTCAACGGGTTTGAGAACTACGTGCCTTTAAACTATTTTGCGTACGGCGTGCAGACGGACATTTTTTTTTTTTTTTGCTTTTTGAGGTTTACTAGTCCTAAAACATGAAAATACTAAATTTCAGGGTAGCACATTTTTTTTAAATTTCAAGTCGATCACTATACTTTATTATTAAAAAATTATAAAGTAAAATTAAGACGTTACGGTGTATGGTTACTGAGATAATAATAATCAATGGCGCAACAGCCCAAATCGGGCCTAGGCCTTGAAGTAATGCCAGAGTTACTTCATTGCGAGACCAACGGAACACTAGGAGGTGAAGTGGTCAGTTACACGCTCGCTGGTTACTGAGATACGTGTACCGAAATTTGAAAAATCACAACTTTTCAGGAGAGCCCAAAAAGAAAAAATATCTTGCAGTAACTTATTCGACTTCCCCACTTTGACGACAAAGTTGCGGTCTTTTGTGTGATGTGCAGAAATGAGTGGAGGGAAAAAAAATTTGAAATAAAAAAAACGATTTTTTTTTTTTCATATTTTTTGCAACGAGTCCCTTAAGTATTGTCACCAGTTCCTTAACCATCCATCAGGATTTCACAAAAAAAAAAAAAAAAAATGAGTAGCTAGAGCTTCTTTTTTTGACTCTTCCATTAGCAAATAAGTGATATCTTACTTAAGGCCCAACACCACTGTAAAAATTTGGAAAAATCAATTTTTTTTTTATTTGCTTGAAAAATTCTTTGAACCTTGGAGAATATGGGGAAAAAATTTTAAATCATGAAAATGAATTTGGAGCTCTTTAGAGAGCGCGTCAGGTTGCTTCGAAACGACTACCTGTGTCGCATCAGATATCAATCTGAGAAGATACTGCCTAATGATTTACCTGTTGGTTTCTAACATCTGGATAATAGGTACTAATAGATATCGCTAAAAAGGTTTTTGTTCCATTGGATGTATTTTCACACAGAATTTCGTTATTATAGCGTCAGTTCATGTACAAAAAGGTAAAAATCCTATATATAGCAACGGATATCGCTGTATGCAATTTTAATGATAGACTGACTAACATACCACGGATTACGAAGGTTCTGGATGTTGATATTGGCGTCTAAAGCTACACTTTTTGTGTCAAGTTCGATGCTAAGCGAATCCAGTACGCTGAGAATTCATTGACAGTTGCTGCAAATCGTCGAGGAAAGGGATTGAAGAGGAATATTTCAACTTAGAAGGACAGCTTCATGGTCCTGGAGTTGCAGCTTGATGGTAAAAAATAATTAAAACTAGAATTATTTACTTGTTCATGTCTGTAACACATTTCAAAACTTTGAACGCGTTTTTCTCGAAACACGATTTTCGAAATCGGCCTGCAACTTATCTCGAACAATTTTCATTCTTTTCATTTGAATTTTTTACCATATCTTCAAAATAATATTCCTAAGAGAATGACGTACGGAATTTTTGATACGTTGATTTAAAAAATAGTTATTAGAAAATAACTGTCCTGTTTATGGTCGAAAATTGGAAAAAATTATTCAAATACTTGCCAACCGCACAAAACTCAATATTTTTAAACTCCCGTACGTCATTCTCTAGCTATACTCATGAAGATTCAGTGATTTTTTTTCTTTATGCTAGGTTCAAATTTACGCAAGCTAAACTGCAGGCCGCAGAGCGCCTAAAATTTAACATTCCTCGGGAGAATGATTTTAGTACCGTCATTTTGTAAATTTTTGACCTAATATTTTGTCTATTATATATTTAAATATATCACGTTGTTCTACCGCCCCTGTAATATGCCGCGTACCGCGGCTACGCTCACGTTGTTCCATCGCCCCTGTTAGTCCCGTTTATCCATTGGTCCTGTTTCTCCCGTTGATACATTACTCTCGTTTCGAATACACTTTTTCAGCTCAAGAAACTGGAGACATTAAAGCCATTTTTCATTTTTCACTTTTTATTATTCATTATTAATTTTTAAGTTTTAATTTTTTATTTTTCATTTTTCATTAGCCACTTTTCATTTTTCATTTCTCATTTTTCACTTTTCATTTTTTAGTTTTCATTTTTCATATTTCACTTTTCATTTTTCTCCATCCCCCATCCACCATCCTTCAATCTCTATCCACCATCCTTCATATGTTGAAATAGCTCGCGAACCACCAATTTATGTAATATATAATTATGTTTCATCGCCCCTGTTACTCACGTCACGTGTTCGCAGCCGGTAGTAAAATCGAAACACATAATTAAAAAAATAAATAAATCAGACATGTTCGGCTGGATTCGAACCTACGCTCCCAGATTTCTAGTCAGACGCCTTACACGCTCGGATACGACTGCAGTTGTAAACTTTTATTTTTATGTTAACTTAATCTGATTTAACTTACT
Source organism: Beris chalybata (assembly GCA_949128065.1). NCBI lineage: Eukaryota > Metazoa > Arthropoda > Insecta > Diptera > Stratiomyidae > Beris > Beris chalybata. The sequence continues at coordinate 23,940,575 of OX421896.1, read as the reverse complement.
AAAAAGCTCAAATGCTGAAATAACTCGCTAACCACCAATTTCAGGAATATATGAATATGTCCACTACCTGTCCGGTAGTCTCCAGAATGCCCATGCAAAATTTGGGAAGGAACAGTTCACAGGTGTAGATTTCCATCGTAATTGCCATAAAAACTGACTTTATTTTATATATTAGATTAAGTTCCCTAAATATTATTTATCTATTTCCTTTTTTTCCATTTAAAAAAAATTGTCGAAAAAGAGCATTTTTTAGACTGTTACAGTGGTGTTGCCCCTTAACGTCCTCCCTATACTTTTAGATAATTAGTATACCATAAAAAAAATTAAAAACGAAAACGAAGATCTTAAAACCAGCTTTTCAACTTTGTAGATTCTATACAAGTCGCAAAAACTTAAATGTAAATAACCCCGTGGCTGTACATCCTTAAATCCGGGATCCTTGGACTGGTCGATATATATTATTTTACGGGCGACGTCTCCTGCGGCTATTTCGCCAAATCTCTGAGGTCCTTAAAGATTAACACATACTTGTACTTGGTAGTTTCAAGTTAGTAATGAAACTAGAACATGTGGCAAATATTCTGGGAAACCCAGCCCAAACCATGTTCTGAAAAAACCTATATCGTCGATTCACCTACAAGTTGCAAAAACGTACATATTGCAACAGCACGTGCAAGATAAAAAAATTAGAGGAAACAATAGCTTTCAACGCTTTCAAGCTAGAACTGATAAGAACTTCAATTTTACAAAGTTGTGTCCCACTTCATGCGAGTTTATTTCCTCCAGTCGTAATCATACATTTTTGGAATGCCTCCATGTAGTTACAAAATATATAGTTCACGGCGTCGCCGTTTCCGGACGAAAACAAGATCTTCTCAATGATATTATCAGTTTATCAGGCATTAGCTAGGTTCAATTAAAGTATCGGAACTGATTGCCCAGAGAGACGACGGGGTGCATAATAAATTGATATTTTATCGACGTTGTCAAAATCGACGAGGTTATGTCAAAATGATTTTCTTCAATTAATCACCACGTAAGTTCAAAGGAATTTTACAATCGTCATATTTACCTTGCATGGCTCTGTGGAATCGGCTTTAGAGCAGTAATTAACTGGCGCTAAGCCGGGTAGATAAAACTGGGTGCTCAATTTAATTGACAGCATCAAAATTGTCGCCAGTAAACAAAAATTTGTCGATCCCATCGTAGCGTTAAATGTGGCGAATGCAACCAAATTTTTACTCGAATTTTCTTGTATACCAATCAATTATCACAGTAGAACATATCAATTTGCGTTCTAACCACTACAATTATTAAAAACGCGAAAAACAGAATATCCTTCGGCTTTTGCCTTGACGTGTGATTGATAAAATATAGAATTACGACTTCCACTTCACATCACTCTACTACGTTTCTGTACCTTTATACAAGTTCAGTACTTCTAAAATTTATAGAACGCAGTAGGCCAAACGTATGCGTTGAGAATTCATCAAAGTTCTACACTTTTTTCATGAAATTGAACCGGTATTGAAGAAAGCGACAGAAGCTATGATAATGAAGCGGATCTCAAACTGTGGATCTACAAAGCAGCGGCAGAAGCAGAATTGATTTAGAAAGCACAGGATCATATGGCGCATGTTTAAATGAACGCACCGGCATAATTAGAGAAGAAAACAGTACTAAAACTCTAAATTATTAAATTCTGCCTCTGCTTCAGTACTGCCAACGTAAATCCCTTAAGAAGAATTCGGAATGTTGTCAGCAATGGATATGTTAAAGGTGTCAAAATTGTGTCCATATATTTGTATTTAATAATCATTTTGAACTGAAAGCTCAGAAAAATTATTATTTTCGTCCGCTCAAACAAGAGACTAAAATACTTGTGACTGTTGGCAGTAAGCGTCGACACATTATTTTGTGCTTCTACCTTCGGTGGCAATTAGCATGGAAAAATTCTTCTCTGCTTCTGCTTTTATTTATTTTATAAAGCAGAGCACAAAGCAGCACTGACGACGCTGATGTTTCTGCCGTTGCTTTCTGCTTTTATTGTGCCACGGCATTTATGATAAAGAAGCTGTTTTCAAACTGTGGATCCACACAACTCGACCCAGCAGGCAAAGATTCGTATAATATATGTCGAAAATTGTCCGGGAAAAAAAAATCTGAATAAACACCGTGTTCTAGGGTATGATATCCGCGGTCGTCGTATATGTTTTGATAGTTAGATAATTAGGAAGAGCACTATTGGCGAATGGTAAAGTTGGAAATCTCCACCTGGTGGGAAAAAAAATTACCAGATATGGTAGACACATTTTCGTCAGCTGATTGTTGTAGGGCGGTTCGTGTGTATTTTTACGACTCGGAGCTCGATGAATTTTCGATTCTCTCTTAATTTCATTATTGAAGACATGATAAAGATTGATGGCGATCGGTTTGGTTGATAATAAGGTGCTCATTTCCGGTTCTACATTTCGAATATCATGGGCTCAATCCAGCACAACGAAGTCAGAAAATGAACAATTTTTCCATATGAATGGGTGCTATAAACTTCGAAATAACTTCTCAAATGTTTAATATTCCAGGAAAAAGAAATATGTAATAAATATTAAATTATTTAAAAAGAACGTTGACCGTTTTTTCAATTTTTTTTTTTCTTTTATTTTAGTACTTTAAATTGAATTCTTAAAAAAAGAATGTTGTTTTTGATGTTATGATACATATGTCCTTCTTATTCAATTATAACAATAGTTTAAGTTCACTTGAAGTAATATTTTGTAGTAGGACCTTCTTATTTGAGCTCAATCTCAATTTTGTCTGAAAATAACATGCAACTGCCACGTTCTGTGTAGCATATATAGTTCCGAAATTTGCCACCAGAGCACATGGTATATTTGTCAATTGGTGCGGATATCAAGGAATTAATGTGGCATTACTGGATTTCCGTACTATTATAATTCCGCACAGTTGGGAGTTCTTTGATGGGTTTTTAATTCTGACAGCTGAGGCTAAAAACAAAGGTTAAGCTGAGGTTTTTGGCGAGGACGGCTAAAACAAGAACAGAAACATGGTTTCTTGTCGTCACACGTCTGCTCGACTGCAAATTATTTAGTTTTGTAAGCAAACAAAGAACCAAGTTCTTGTTCGTTGCGATGAAACGAATGCCACCGAAGTTTAATACTTTGTTTTGTTTTTCATGATAAGTCCATATACTGCCACTAAAAAAATAAGAAGTATCTATACCCGAAAGTTTTCGGCCACTAAAAAAATTAATAAGAAGAGAAGCAACAAAGAAATATAAAGGAAAGTGTATAATAAAAATGAAAATTAATTAAATTAAGAATCCTTATTCCATAATAAATGGCATACAAGTACAAATATAAAGTAAATAAAAATGGCATGACATAAAAGTACAGAAACAGATACGAAAATAAAAATAATAAACAGCATAAAATATGCAAGAAAAAAAAAATTAATAATAAATCAAGATGTAATTGTTTTGTTTATGTGCTGGGTAGTTTTTAATTTTTTTTGTAAATTTACGGACAAAAAAGAGTGGCAAAATAAGTGCCATTAGAACAGATCTCTTAACGATTAGAAACTATCCAAGTATGACTGAGGTGAGTACCAACAGCAGAGACCTCTTGTACTGGGTGCCCGGTCACGAGGGCAACGAATTAGCAGACCAGCTTGCAAGAGACGGAGCAGCGGTCCGCCCTATTGGACCAGAGCCGCTCTGTGGATTCTTAATTTACTGCATTAAAGGGAAACCAAGCGTATGGGAGGAACACAAGAAACGCCAACACTGAGCCACACTGCCCAGACTGAAACAGGCCAAAAGAATCATTCCGAACCACTCAACTAGTAGAAGCAAACAGCTTCTACAGTTTGATAGAAACAAAGTACGGAATACTCACGAGTCATTCGCGCTTGAATAATCATCTTAAAAGAATAGGAATCATAACTGATAACCTTTTACCAACAAACCACAAACCTCTGAACACATTCTGAGGCAGTCGCAACTCAGCACTACAAGTGTTTTGGAGAACACTTTGTGGACCATTACCATTGAAAAAATAGACCTACACCATCTAGATAAATTTCTAAGAGAAATAAAGCTAAGTGACGACATCTAGGTTGAAACTGGAGAAAGATCTATGAAGTATAGCACAATAGACCACTGGGCACGGTGTTTAAAGAAATCCCTCCGCCTCCGATGAAATTTAATCTACTGACTGAGGTAGGATGAGCTAGACGGGCCACAACAAACGGCCCAGTCGATTTGAGAGCAGTTATCTCGATCTCTCATGACCGATTGGCAAACTTATTCCAATTTTATCACTCGCGTAAGGCGGCGTGAAATGTTTGTTGAACAGGACAAATGTGACAACGTAACTACAGCTAGCATGTCGCCACAGTTTACATTTTAGGAAAAAACCTATAACCTACCTAAGGGGAGGGGGCAGGTTTTGTGCTGAAATTATTTATTCTTTAGTCTGCATCATGTTAAACATTTGGTCCTTCCCCAAATGTAACATGTACACAAAATACGATCAAATCCAGAAAAAATTAGTTGTAATCGATTTTTTTTGCTCCGTTCTCTGGATAAGTTCCCGTAAATATAAAGCTCCCAACTCTTTGTTTGTCCAACTCTTTAGTTTGGTTAATTTAGAATTGCTTGATATGTGTGGGCTTCCATATACATAACTGCATAACTATTAGATACTCAACAAAACATTCATCCGACTAAACATCGATAGTCAGTGGGTACACTAAATAAATTACATATATATATATATTCATCATCATGTCCTAGTACTCGTCCGTTTTATGTTCATACTCAGTGAAAACACTGATAAACCGTTCCACAAATAAAATTATTTGAGATATAAGTTTTATTTACTTCAATAACATTACATAGAGATTAAAATACAATATGATGTTGTAAACAACATTTAAATCTTTTAAAGGTAAAATTATGTTTAAAACAGTCTGTTCTGTCTTTACAATATTGAATTGAATTCCCAGTGATTTATGATTCAGTAAATTTCCCGTCAATAACTTACTGTATTTTTATGAAGAAAAAATTTTTATTTAAAAAAGAAATAGGCCAATATTAACATTCAAATGTATTATTTTAAGTACATGTGCCTGAACAACACACAAAGAAACCATTCAGAGAAAAAGTGTGCATCTAAAATTCTGGTAAAATTTTTATAAACTGCCCGATTAATCAAACAAGACCAAGCAACTCACCATTAGGAATGTTTTCGTTTGTATTTTATTTTTTTTATTTTAATTAAGACATATTTTCAAATCGAGAAACGATTTTTTTTTATAAATTTTATTCTGATTTACTCTGCAAACTGCTAATGAATTTTTCTGGCCTGTTTAAATCAAAGATGCATTTAACGTTAAGAAAACATCTAAAATGCTAAAAGACCCATAACGAATTGACTTTTAAACGGCCTTGTTGATAACCAAGTTGCCTTCAGTTACTATCATTTATTATGGAATAAAGATAATTCGATCAAAATTACACATACACAAAAAATTGAATACTTTCTGATATTATTTAAATCACATTTTTACACTTAAATACAGACTGATGACGTTATTTCAAAATTTTATGGCTTCAAATTCTTGTATGAACTTTTGACAGCATTTATTACTCATACGATAACAGTTATGCAATATGCAGAATTATGAAGCAAATTCAGTAATGTTTCGTGCTTAAATGGCTGGTTCTGGAAGGGCTTCTTTAAACTTAAGCGTTTCCTCAAAAATAAGACTCTTTAAAGTTTCCTTCGGAAGATCATCCAACTCCATCGCTATGCGAAACGGTTCTTCAGCCACAGGCTAGAAATAATAACAACAATTAATCGTTAGTTTTGACAAAGAAAACCATGCCTACCTCATCACCAGGGTCGTAATATTGTTCCAAATATGGGTGAGCTAGCGCTTCTTCAACAGATATCCTATTGTTCGGGTTAAATGTTAGCATTTTGTCTAACAGATCCAATGCCCTAATATCAGCATTCGGGAATAATCTCGCCCATGGAAGTTTAGGTTTGAATGGTAACGATTCAAGGTAGCTTCTTGCCTGTACAAATATTGAAAAATGTTGAATATTTCGGTAATAGAACTTCTCTTTGCTATCTCTCGCTCTCTCTCTTCCTCTTAGCTCTAATTTACTATTACCTTATTTACCTTTTCATTTATTATACATTGTAGATCTTCGGTTGATGGTGATCCCAACACGCCAAGGATGTGATTCAACTGGTCAAGATAATGTTTGCCAGGGAAAATGGGTCTATTACTTAGCATCTCCGCTAAAATGCACCCAACGGACCATATGTCAATCGATTTCGTATAACCCTGAAAATATATATTTTTTTAATTTACATTAAGTACACAATTGATAGGTGGGGTGGGCCATAAAAATACTTTCGAAAACTCGTATTTCTACACTTGTACAGATCTTGGCTCATCCTCCTAAACTACAGCTAATTTTAGTATTTTTTTTAATTTTGAGTGTAGAAATATTAAATACACACACTACTTCTTTTTTTTTAAGTTTACTGAAATTTAGAAAAAGGGAAATTTGTTTTGAATGTTGATTTTTGCAGACTTCCGGAACTTTCACTCTATAGCTGTTTGATAAAAACATGCAAAAATCAAGGAGGAGGCAGGTAAGGAATTTTTTATTTATTTTTTCACCTAGACCATCCTTAAATAGATTATCTGCAAAGGTTACGCCTGATACCTTCTTTAGTTTTAGACAATTCTAAGCAAGTCAATTTCTAGTAATTTTTAAAAATGAATTAAACGTGTGATGATCAAACACAACTTTTTAAAAGGAAAAACAGCTAAAGTAACCAAAGAAAAATTAGATAAACCTTATGGAACCTCTGCACCATCGATCCGAACGGTTTACAACTGGTTTTCTGAATTCAAGTGTGGTCGTACGAGCACAGAAACCATACCAAGCCTAGAACGTCCAAATGAAGTCACCACGCCAGAAATGATCGAAGAAATCCATTATATCGTGATAGAAGATCGTCGAATGAAAGTGTGTGAGATAGCTAAGGTAGAACAAAATCTCATCTGAACGCGTTTGGAAAATTTTGAAACATTGTTTGGACATGAGAAATCTATCCGCAAGATGGGTGCTGCGTTTGCTCAAAATCGACCAAAAACGGTGTCGTGTGACAACTTCACAGCACGGGTTGCAACTTTTTCGACGTAATTCAAATGAATTTCTTAGTCGATTCGTAACTGTTGATGAAACATGAAACCACCACTACACTCCAGAAACCAAACAACATTCAAAATGATGGATGGAAGCCGGTTCAAGCGCACAGAAGAACGCAAAAACGGTTCTATCGGCCTAAAAGGTTATGGTGACAGTTTTTTTGGGATTCTAATGGAACAATTTTCATCGATTCCTTGCAGAGAGGGAAAACGATAACGAGAGCATATTATGCTGAGTTGAATGCTGAAATCAAGGCCTCATTTGTCGAAGAAAAAAGTGTTGTTTCATCACGCTCCGGCTCACACGTCCGCTGTTGCAATGGCAAAATTGTATGAATTAAGCTACGAATTGCTCCTTCCCGCACCGTATCCAGATTTGACCAATTGCAATTTTTTCTTTGTTTCCACACTTCAAAAAATTGCTTGCATAGAGAAAGAGATTCACCACAAATACTGACGTCATCAATGAAACCAACGCCACTTTTGAAGGGTTGGTGAAATCATATTATTTGGCAGGGATCCAAAAATTGAAAAAAAAAAAAATGCTGGACTATGTGTATCGAGCTAAAAGGAGACTGTTGAAAAATAAAATAAATTGCTTCTCGAAAAATAGTGTTTTCTTGATTTTTGAAGGTCATTATCAAACAGCCTTCGGACATACAAGTACACGTACAAGTTTAACTAGAAATTTATAGAAACATCACTTCATATTAAAATGTCTGTTACGCAATGGACACACGTTGCCATCAATGCAACTTAGATGGGGAAACTACTAACCTCTCCGACCGCACAATTTAACATAATACAGTCAACATTGTCATGTTTCTTAAGAAACAGTGAGCGGTTTTTTAATATATTGACGGGCCTATTACGAATCTCAAGTTGAGTGAGTAACTCGACGCACATTTGAGCTCGACTCGACCTAAAGTTGGTACATATCTGTATCTGAGAGGTAAACTGTCGTAACTACATAATTTTCGATTTTGGGATTATTAATGTAACTGCATCGTTGGGATGTATATTTTTAAGTGGTAAATCGTCGTATCTGCAGAGCCAAAATCATTATCATTTTTTCGAAAATAGTACAAAACAAAAAATTTGCAAATGTATAGTTAAAAAATGGTCTACTGAACATTTTACGAAATGTCACGACAGTTGTCCTCTCAGGTACAGATATTGTGAAACTAAACAATTGGAAAGTCACTTCATTTCCAGCAGTCGTGTGAATTTGACATTTCTTTCAAGTAAATACTCACTCGATCGGATTCACTGATATATTCTATACGGACAGCTCAATGACTGAAAAAGGGTCTGGAGCTGAAATGTACCTGCAGACTGAAGATCTCAGGTACTCTTTCGGCCAAGGATGACATTCTTTGGTATTTCAGGCTGAAGTATATGCGATCCTTAAGGCAGTAGAATGGATTATAGGGAGAAGATGGAGAGGCAGGATGATCTGCATTTGCAGCGATAGTCAGGTCGCTCTACAATCCTTAGATAACCCAATCGTCTTTTCGAAGATGGTACGTGAGTGTAAAAAAACGGTTGAACTCTGTTGGCAGATTTAATGACTTAATGCTCATATGGGTTCCGCGTCACCAGGGTATAAATGACAATAAAATAGCGAATGCATTAGCAAAAGCTGGATCGGAGTCAGCCATGGTTGGACCAGAGCCAGCTTTCAGTGTGTCTGTTAGGGCTGTCATTGCTGAGTTGGTGAGTAAATCACACATTGAGAGATGACGGCTTTTTCCGGGAATGCAGAAGACCAGAAACCTTGTTGAGGGACCAAATGGACGAATCGCTGCTTTCTTCTTAAATTGAGCAGAAAGGAATGTAGTAGTATGGTGTAGTAGTATTCTGGCTGAGCCGCTCGCTATTTTATTATTATGTCAATCATGGAAAAAATATTTCCAGCCTTATGGAAAAACTCCCATGTCTTGCCCATATTTAAGAAAGGTGACAAACACAATGCAGCAAACTTCCGCCCTATCTGTATTCTTTCCTGTTTCTCTAAAATATTTAAAAAACTACTGCACGAAGTCATTTTTCGTCATATCGGCAGCGCCATTTCGCCCAATCAGCATGGAATTTTTCGAGGTCGCTCCACTGAGACGAATTTAGTTTCATTTACAAATTCGGTATCTAAGGCCCTAGAAAACCGGCGACTTCTGGCGTTCCGCAGGGTTCTACCTTGGGTCCGTTGCTGTTCATTTTATTCGTGAATGATCTTCTTTCCGAATTTCGTTCTGCTCACCTTATGTATGCCGATGATCTGAAGCTATTTACTCCTGTCAAGTCTTTGTCTGATTGTCTGGTGCTACAAAATGACCTTAACAAACTGTCCACATGGTGCACGGCAAATAAGCTATCTCTTAGCTATAAGCTTAAATGTTACAAGATGATTTACTCCAATAAGCCCTCCTCCCTTCAATTCAACTATTACATTGATGATTTCCTTCTTACTGAAATCTCATATATTAAGGATTTGGGTGTTACATTTGACACCCGTCTTAAATTTGATATTCATATTTCGGTAATCAGTAGACGTGCTTACAGTTTATGTGGTTTTATATTAAGAGCTGCTTATCCTTTTCGTAACCCTGCCCTCTACATTAACTTGTACAATAGACTTGTCAGATGTCATTTGGAATATTGCTCAATTGTATGGAACCCGTACTATTCTTATCTTATTGCAGCATTGGAATCGGTGCAGAGACGTTTCACACGATCTCTTTTTCGCAGACTCAATTTTGAAGAGGCTTCGTATGATGCGAGATTACAACAGCTAGGACTTTCTTTTCTGAAGGACAGAAGATCATACTTAGATATTATGTTCCTATACAAAGTTTTATTAATCTTCAATTGTACTCTTTATGTTGAACTTACATTCAGAGAACCAAACCACCATTGCAGATCACAAGACACTTTCATCATTCCATTTGCATCTATAAATGCCTATTTTAATTCGCCGCTCCTCCGTTTACCTCGCTCATTTCATGCAAATTTTCCTAGTTTTCAGAGTCACAGCTTGCGCTCTATTAAAATTCATTTAAAATCTATATTTGCTATTTATTAAGTTCTAATTCACTTAGTTTCTTTAATTTTAATTTATAATTTATTTTAATACAAATAAATGATTTATTCTCAGGGCATAACTCGTGTGGTCTACACATGATCAGATTGAGAATCATTGACGACCCCAAGTGCACTGCTTGCGACGACACGACGGAACATTTTCTTCTCGAGTGTCCAGCTTACTCTTTTGCAAGAATGCATGTCTACGGCATCGATGATTACTCATATCATCTGTCGATTAAAACTCGATAAGTTTCGTAGTCGCAGAATCTGAGTTTTTTAGTCGAGTCGAGTCGAGTCGAGTTTCGTAATAGGTCCGATAAACGTACCCAGGATTTTTGTCGGGGAGTGAAAGAGGCATCTGTTGTCCACGGGGTACAAGTTTCTAACGTTTTTAATTATCAAATCCTCGCACCACGTACTCCCGCTCAGTTTTCAGCATTACCAATTTCTTTAAAACGACGATAGAAATCGTTATATCGTTTCGTTTTGCAAACTTCTTGATTTGTACGGATCTGGACCCTATTCTCCAGTTCATACGAATTTTAGTCGAATACGACCTATTCGAATGATGACGTTCGTGCACGATCCACCTCTCATAAAAATTAATATGCTTGATTGTTACACGAATTGGAAGTGGTATAGTCAGAAGTATTTTCTATTATTTTCCGGGGCTACAATGACACATGCATGACGTCAATACAGAAATCTGATGTTTCATATTAAAAATGCGTTGTCAACGTTAGTGAGGAATAAACAAAATTCCTAAACGTGCGTATGTACAGCTAAATTCTGTGTACAGTCACAAGCACGTCACAATTTTAGCGGAGAGTCATACAGACCTATTCATGACCCGAGTCACAAGTCAAAAAAGTCGCAATTCATTCAAAACTCATACAAAATTGTGACTCTCGACCTACTTTGTGACTTGTGACTCGGTCCTGAATAGGCCTGATAATCTTAGAAAATCTGTGACTTTTTATATTCTAGCATTAGTCACAAACTTAACGTTTTAAAAAAAACATCACAAATTGTGACCATCGAAATAGGTGATCACAACAGCCAGCCAGGCAAGAAAATTTAACGTTTCGTGAAGTTTCAATATTGCAGCAGGTTGTGACCTGTGATAGGGTCATAATTTCAGAATTGGACAGTGAGTCTAGATGTGATTATCAAAGCCCAAAGGCGGGCACAAATATGAATATGACATGCTATTTATTTTATTGTGTTGGGTGTCAAGTGAAGTTTAAAAGAGTTTTAGTATAAGTAGTTTCTTAAAAAGGTATTAAAAAACAATCGATGTTATCTGTAAGTGGTAACAAATATTCCAAATAATTTATGCTATTAAAAATTTTGTAACATTATAGATGAAAATTCTAATTCCATATTAAATTAAAATAATAACATCAATATTCGTCTCTTTCTAATTTATTTTGTTGTATACATAGATACGAAAATGTCCTGAGTCTGTTACTTCCGAAGTACAGAGCGTTCATCACGATGCAAGAGAACGGTATAGATATCATTCTCTTTCATCGTTATGAATGCTCTGTACTTCGGAAGTAACAGACTCGGGCCATTTTCACATGTGAAAAAGCTAGCTAGAATTTCGTACACGTATTCTTATACACAAAAAGTACATAACTGAAATTTTTCATATTATCAAGTAAATTTTAGTGAACGACTCATGAAGAGTGCTCTGTACTTCGGAAGTAACTGATTCATGACATTCGTGTTTGCTGGGATGTTTAATTTTGACATCCTTTATTTGTTGAATATTACTAGGCCTTAACTTATCGGGCCAAAGAGGTACCCGGGTAGTTTTCTTTTACTATTTCTGATAAATAAAATAAGCTAATAACCCAGTAAACAATTGTGTGAATCTTCACGAAGTGATTAAAATATGAGTTCATATTCTCTAAAACTAATTCAATCTGATTTCATGTACGAAACTGGAAATGAGTGAAAATTGTGAACTCATTATTGCCTCACAATATGATTAAAATCATTAAACACGTGTTCACACTTGTTCCAATTGGTTCCTCGACTTTTTTATGTTTATATTGAATTTCATCAAAGCAATAAGTTCTTTGATGAGCACAGTTTTGTTTCGTATTTCAGTAAGTGTTGTATTGTTTTATGATTGTGCTGTGAAGATATATTTTAAGTTCTAATTCTTAATATGGATACATTTTTTTTAATAAGATATTTTTTAGTTCAAATATTTGAAATAAAGTTATATTTGATATGGTTATATTGTTTAATGCGTCACACTATTCCTGTATACATTTATATATCTCCTTACATTTATTATCGAAGGCTCCAATCCTTTTCGGTAAATAGTGAAAATCGCATTAGGATCGAAAGAAAGGCACAAAAGTTTTGCAGTTTACGAATTATGTACTTTCGTACTTATTCACTCCTCACAGGATAGCAAATCATACACGCACCTCGAGCTATGCACGATTGATATGAGTTCACATTTTATTCACCGAGTGAAAGTAATACATGCTTTCGAGGTGAGTGCAAATGGAACTTCAAATTCTGCATTCATTAGAAGCTCATGTTCTACATTCTATCTAACTGTCACTAATGATTATCACTTCAGGGTAAAACGTTTCGTAGAATGTTTGATCAAAATGTTCAGCTCTAATGAAAATCACATGAAGTTAAAAGAAATTCACAATCACATAGTGAGTCAAAAGTGATACTACATTGAGTTCACGTTGTTTGCTGGGAAGTAGTAGGCTGGGTGGCTTAGTGGCTAGAGCACTTGCCTTCGGTGCATCTGGTACCAGGTTCGAATCTGCTTAGCGATAAGTAATTTTCGAAAATTGGATTGGGTGCCGGACTGCCAGTTCACTCAGCTGTAAATGAGTACCTGAGTTAAAATCGGGGTAATAATCACGGACAGGCGTGTAGCTGACCACTTCACCTCCTAGTGTTCCGTTGGTATCGTAATGAAGTAACTCTAGCATTACTTCAACGCCTAGGCCCGATTTGGGCTGTTGCGCCATTGATTATTAAAATAAGCTAAAACTTAAATTATGATTTACCTGTATTGCCTTGCCTGTAAGAGTATTTCGTAGACATACTTGTAAACAACATATCTATACCAAATTTATGCATATTAATAAGAAATGTAGTGATATTAATAGGAGGTAATCAAGTACCTTTTCGGCATGATTAAGAATTTTTTTCTTTGGCCCGATAGGGGTTAATCAACTCATTCTCCGTACTCGAAAAGTGAACACCATATTCATTTAAACGTACGTACACATTAATAAATATTATAAACATAATTAACTAATCTCAACTGTTGACCGGCAATAGCTGAAATTAAAAAATTTCTTACCTTTGAGTTGAGCATAATTTCAGGTGCTCTGTACCACCTTGTTGCAACGTACTCCGTCAAAAAGCCTGTATGATCGTGGTCTGGATCAGCAACTCTCGCCAAACCAAAATCACATATCTATTAAAAACAACAATCGATTAGTGTTTTTTTCAATATTTTTATACTAAATTCAACGTACCTTAAGGTCACAGGTAGTGTTTAGAAGTAAATTACTTGGTTTAAGATCTCTGTGTAAGACATTAGCAGAGTGTATATATTTCAAACCTCTTAGAATTTGATAAAGGAAATAACATATGTGGTCATTACTAAGCCTCTGTAAATATATAAAACTTAAAAAAAAAATCATTTCATAGCAGAAGTATATCATGCCGAACCTGAGTCTTTAATAATTTATAAAGGTCAGTCTCCATTAGACACTGTACAATATATACATCTTTCATTTGTTCTATACTATCTACCCGTAGAATATCTCTTATATCTATAATCTGAAAAGATAAAACGCACATTCATATAATCAAGTAAAATAAAATATTGATAATTTATTGTTTGAATTGAGTCAACCTTGAAATTAGCATTTTCTAGTTGATCAAATAAAACTTGTTACGAAAAACTCTACTACCACACGTCTGTAGATTTGAACAGATCTAGCTGTTCATGTAAACCACATGTTTCACGTAACACTTATGAGTAAAAAAATTAACAATACAATTTCGAAAGAACTTTGAAATTTGTAAAATGAAAGTTTGTCGCCAAAGCTTCAAATATGTAAGCATATAGAAAGAAAGAAATGAAACCACATTATCTCAAAATTAGGAGAAAAAATCATGTTTTGTATCACATGCCACACTACTCTGTTTGGGAATTCGATTTTACGCAGTACAGACGCAGAATGGATGCCCTCGCATATGATTTACATGTGGTCGAGCCTTTTTAAACAAGGCAAAGAGTCGACCCCACCATAGACAGTAAAGGAAGACCGAGGTAAGTAACTGGGCAAGAAAATATCGGTAAGTAAAAAAAGAGCAAGATTGGTTCCGAGAATACTAACACTTCAAAACGAGAATGCGTTCCACAAGACTTTTTTAAGCATTTAATTCGTTCAACCTGTAGTTAACATGTGTATTTCAAATTTCTGGCTGTCAAACAATGGAATTTTTTTGGATGATAAGGTTTCTCGTAGATTCAATATTTACCATGTATGATCTGATGTGTTCATTTTATTTTTATGTGTTTTTTTTTAAAGGCTGAATTAGTACCATGTCAAGGGCACAGTTTCTCAGTCCGAAGAGTTTTAAGCATACATAGAAACTGTTGTAGTTAGTGGTTTCAACAAAACTTTAATATATAATTTAAAGATCGTTAGGGCAATGGAAGCGTAGGCCGCAATATTTCTAATCCAAGATCTGACTTCGGAATTTATCTGTCATTAAAACATTTTTACTGGTAGAAGTTTCTTCTCGAGTATTCGTTTTCTATGCTAGTTAATCGTTTCCACTAGTAAGTCTCAGTTCAGAGAGAGAGAAGAGAAGGTGTATTATCATAATACTTGATTGGAATCTTGAAAATCTTCAAGTTTCATATTTTCAGTAGGATTACATATGCGCCAGAGTCACAAGTCACAAAGTAGAAGGAAAGTCATAATTAATTCAAAATTGTTACTATCCACAAGCTTTGTGACTTGTGACTCTGGCGCTGAATAGGCCTGATAGACACGTTCTATCAAAACAATGACCACCTCAAGATCCAGCCGGGCTTGCACGTCAGAGGCCATCAACGCTGTGAGGTCGTGAATCAGTCAAAACCTTGTCTGCAGACGAAAAGTCGTGGCTCGTGAAATTGATATAACACCGAGAACCATGCGCCGCATTATAAATAAGACTTGGGAGTTGGGGCTTTCAAACGACAAACAGGACAGCACCTTACCGTTGAATTAAAAAACATAAAATATTAGATGTGCAAATTAGTCCCCGCGGTTTTTTGTCAAACTTTGAGCTTTGATTGTGGGAAATTGGATGCATTATTTTTTTTTTTAAAAAATATTGTCCATCGCTAGCCACAACCTTTTCCCATCTTTTTGGCAGCATACGACTTCCGCGTTGAAAAAACTCCATTTGCTTTGAGGCGATCCACGAGCCGACCCAATTTTTGACATCTTCGAAAGAACGGAAGCGCTGCTCAGCCAAGCCATGCGTCTTCGATCGGAATAGGTGGTAGTCGTAAGGAGTGATGTCTAGTGAATACGGCGGGTGGGGTAGGACGGCCCATTTCAGTGTTTCCGAGTAGATTTTCACAACTTAGCAACATGTGGTCAAGCGTTGTCGTGCAACAAAATTACTTTGTCGTTTCGCTGCTCATATTGCGGCCGTTTTTCTTTCAATGCTCGGCTCAAACGCATTATTTGTCTTCGATAAAGAGGTCCTGTGATGGTTTCGCTCGATTGCAGCAGCTTAAAATCACCACGCCGAGCTGGTCCCAACAAAAACATTGCATGAGCTTGGAACCATGGATATTTGGCTTGGCCGTCCATGCTGATGCATGGCCAGGATATACCCACGATTTTTGAAGCTCCGGGTTGTCGTCGTGTATTCATTTTCATCACCAGTCACAATACGATGCAAAAACCATTCTTGTTCTGCCGCTGGAGCAGCTGTTCGCACGTGAAAAAACGCCGTTCGACGTCTCTTGGCTTCAATTCGTGCGGTACCCATCCTTGTTTCCACCGTTTCCAGGGCTTGCAAACGAAGTACAATGGCTGAGTCACGTCCAATGAATCCGCAAGACTTTGTTGCGATTGGCATGAATCTTCGGCCAGTAATGCTTTCAATTCTGCGTCTTCGGTATTTTTTGCCCGGCCGGAAGACACCATGTCTTCCACGTCAAAATCACCAATTTTCAAGCGATGAAACCATTCGCGATAGTAGACTCGCCATAAGTTTCTCTAATCATCTGACGAGCCTCAGCCGCAGATTTCTTTGAATTAAAACAAAAAAGCAAAACCTCCCGCAAATGTTTAAGGACTCAAAAGTAACTGACGCCGATAAAATTTTACAAATGTAATGATGGGGAATTGTTGCAAGGAAGCCAGTGAACTGGTGCCAAGTATTGAACCAGGTCATTATCCCGAATCAGTGATGGTTTGGTGACGGTTTCACTTTCTCACATTTTTCTCAAAATAGTGTTAAAACAGCGCCAAAAAACTATCAGTGAGACATTTTAAGAAATGTAGTTGAGCCCTTGAATCAAATCATAATCCAAAACAGACCATGGATATTCCAACAGGACTCTGCGCCCGCTCATAGGGCCAAAACAACTCAACAGTGGCTTGCAAATCATTTACCTGAGTTTACTATTACTGAATGTTTGCGGGCAGCCAGCCCAGACCTTAATCTGCTCGAATACAAATTGTGGTCAGTTTTAGAGGACATGGTCGAAAGACGACACCACAATCTGGAGTCATAGAAGCAGGCGTTGGTAGCGGCTGTGGATCATTTTATACCATCGTCTTCACAGCAATCGATGAGTGGCCTCAGACTTCGGTGCGAATGTTAAGCTCTGATCGGTTGATTTTATGGTGGAGATAGAGGTGCGCCTTGTTCAGACGCTAAAAACTATTGATGGTGATCTATTGAAACGGAAAACTTACATTTTCGTGTTTGAAGCGCGTAAGAATTTTGATTTCTCGCAAAGTTCTCTGACAGTATGTCTGGTGCTCGAACGGCGAAATTTTCTTGATCGCCACTTTTGCGCTGGTGATTGTATCGTAAGCAGATCTGCAAATAAAAATGTTTTGCGTTATCCATATAAGCAGCCTGTGGCATTACGTCAACTCAGAGGCATTCGAGATCTAGATAACAGCAGACTATAGTATGAATGTTGTTACAGAACGATGAGATAAGGCGTTATCGCATCGCAAAGCTAGGATAGGCGCAGCATGAGCAATGGCTCGCGAACTCGAGCTCGAATGCCCAGAGGAATAATAAATTTCGAAGAACATTACTTACACGACCATTCCGTATGCACCCTCGCCAATATAAGCCAGGTTCACGTATCTGGGGCCGACTTCGAATATCTGGCCCCTGATGACTTCTGCGTTCGGGTTCGTTGTTGTCGCCAGAGCATTATTGTTGCCAGCTTCTGCCATAATTATCCGCGTGTTTCACTATCTAGAGCAAACAAAACTCGAAGATGATTTGCTTTCTGCGAATTCCTAAGCCGGGAATTAATCGATTATATCCGATTGCGACAAAACTAAACGGGGCGCGTTCAGGAACTTCGATTTACACGAAAATTCAAAAGATCTTTTTGTTCTCGTTCATGGGCACCACTTCCTGTACAAAGCAAACGACTACGTCCAGCGGAGCATCACCCAGTACCGAAAGAAGCAGAGGATACGACACAACTCCGTCAAAAGACTTTGACTTTTCACGAAATGGGCGGATTGAAGAAGCTTGAAGGCAGGAGGAGTTCGAAAACTTAGTTCGGATTTTGGTATTGCGGGATGCTGCAGTCGCCTGTTCTAGTGGGAGCGTCTGCGAACAAGCATTTCTTGCCGAAACACGGATTTCACTGCGCCAGGAAAGATAATCGGAGTTCACCGCACGAAACTAACGAGCAATTGATCAATTCGGATTCGGAGCTAAAAACTCAATTACCACTACATTGCATTATGTCAACTTTGCGAATGCGAAAATAACTAAAATGCTTCCGAGAAGGAGAACGATAGATGGCGGAATGGCGAGACGGAACATTTAGGTGACCACGAGAAACGAAGCAAGTGCGCGCGCGGTACACCGTACAAGTGATAGACAGGGACGACAGGCAAGCCACCGCGAAAGAATTCAGTTCACACTTGTCGACTTGTTGCATAAACTCGGGCAGTTTTCTAGAAGTTGACACGCGCATTCAGCGATCGTATGGGTGTGCCATGTTTACATTTTATGCATTGGTTGGTTTTTTTTCTTTTGGGTGAACTAAACAAGTTTTACTAGAAGTTGTTTACTACGTAGTAACAGGGTTCTAGAACATTTGGTAAGTTGTATTTTGCGTCTTTAGGATGACTAGACTATCTGCAATAGGGCAGAGAGTGTACACTTTTGCTGTTTTTTTTGGCGGGTGACGTCGACGCCCAGCAGACAAAGACTGGATAAAAGCCGGATAAACTACGTAGAGTTCTAGGGTATAATATGCACGTTGAATACTTACGGCGATTCAACGTATAATATTTAGGTATACTTAAACAAACATCCATGCATTCTTTGTGAATAAATAATGTACGACAGAGATAGCGTATATTCTTCTTTCTTTTATTTGTTAATTCGTAAGTATCGATCCTCATAAAATTCAAAAAGCTACAATAGGCTAGTCATGTATAAGGTTCCTGTATACGCACTCACACTACTCACCCTACCTTAGGTTTGGCCGATGCATGCTCAGGTCGAAAACCAGTAAATTTAAATTTTTTTGATTTTATTGGGGGAATATCACATATCAATTCGAAATAGTCTAATTTTCGGTACAAAATAGGAAATTTCCATAAAAGAAATAGATAATGTACGTAAATTTACAAAAGAAAACCTTTATTCGGGCACACATACTATGCACACATACCATGCGCACACATACTATGCACCTATACACCGAAATTTCGTGCAGCCAAACTTAAAAGTTTGGCTGCACGAAAACGACCTTTTTTCAGGTTATGTAGTGGTCTTCTAGTCCAATTTTGGGCTATCGGCCGAACTCCTACTAGAAGGGTGTGTGAGTATACAGTGACTCTAGTCATGTATAGAGTCACTGTATACTCACACACCCTTCTAGTAGGAGTTCGGCCGATAGCCCAAAATTGGACTAGAAGACCACTACATAACCTGAAAAAAGGTCGTTTTCGTGCAGCCAAACTTTTAAGTTTGGCTGCACGAAATTTCGGTGTATAGGTGCATAGTATGTGTGCGCATAGTATGTGTGCATAGTATGTGTGCGCGAATTAAGGTTTTCTTTTGTAAATTTACGTACATTATCTATTTCTTTTATGGAAATTTCCTATTTTGTACCGAAAATTAGACTATTTCGAATTGATATGTGATATTCCCCCAATAAAATCAAAAAAATTTAAATTTACTGGTTTTCGACCTGAGCATGCATCGGCCAAACCTTAGGTAGGGTGAGTAGTGTGAGTGCGTATACAGGAACCTTAGTCATGTAGAGCGGATGGATGACGGTTGACGGAAGAATACCCAAAAGCACACTAAATGGAAAAGTTAATCGACAAAGACCTGTTGGAAAACTACCAAAGGGTTTTAGGTTTTAAAAGTGCCTTTTTTTTGCCTTAAATCTTATGCCTAAAAATTTTTCTTCTTAATTCTTAAGCTAAAATTAAATTAATCTCTATTCTCCTAACGTTCTTAATGGTCTCGATGGGCATTCTAAGATATACATTTTAGTGGGGGATGATTTGGGTAGGATCAGAGTAACGTTTATTTGCTTACAGGCTTAATATACACTATCGAATAAAATACCCACGAAGTCCGGTGGAGTTTATCTAACTACGTTGGATGTTTGATCAGACGTCGTGGGTATTTCCCTTATTGGGAAAAATTGGCTAAAAAAAACCCAATATTACATAACATTTTCTACTCTACTTACAGCTATTTACAATTACTTACATACTAACCTAAAACTGGAACCGAAATTAATGCATTTCAAGGCTTGACGAATCCCTTAAAAAATGAAGTAGGATTGGGTGATGGAAGTCGCAGCGCATTGAAGAATGAACCGGTTTAACTTCACGGGCAAGAACTCAAACACGGAATATGCAATCAAAATTTCATTTGTCTTCACTCTTTTACGTATACTAGCCGCGTACCGCGGCTACGCTTACGTTTGTATGGTGCTATGCTCCCGTTAATCCCGTTGATCTATTGTTCCTGTTTCTCCCTATGCTCCTGTTTCTCCATAGCTCCCTTTACTGCCGTTACTTTGTTGCTCCCGTTGCTCGTGTTACTCACCTTGCTTCAATGGTTTCTGTTGCTCTATTGCTACCGTTGTTTCCGTTTCGCTTGTTTCTCCCGCCGCTCCGTTGCTTCCTTTACTTCCGTTGCTCGTATTTCTTTCGTTCCTTTCGTTTCTTCCGTTACTCCTATTTATTTCGTTACTCTCGTTGCTTCCGTTTCTCCCGTTGTTCCCATTACTCCCACTACTACGTTGTTCTGTTAATCCAGTTCCTCCATCAATGGCTGCGGTCTGCTTGCTGGGTTGCTTGAAAATTCAAAAGATCCATGGATTTTTCGCGTAGGGCTGCCATGTAAACATTTTTATTGTGTGTTTGAAAACAGCATTAAATACATTCAGCGCGTGCTTACAGATTTTTGTGTTTTGACATTTGTCTATGATATCGCTTCTCTTTAACCTGTGATTTGTGAATAAGCTTCGTTTCTCATATCAAATACTTTTGTATAATTTACAATGAATGCGCCGCCAACATTCGAGTCCTTCTTACTGTACGAAGGAGAAAAGAAGTAAGTTCTTTTGAACTCTTATTTGCTACTCAGTTCACAAATGGACGAGTTCTGGGCTTCAAAATAATTACATATTTTGACAGATTCACCGGCATATTCTTGTTTATTTTTTATCCTGACAAATTCATCTGTATCTTAATTTTACGGGGATGATTTTTGATTGGTAATTCTGTAGCTGGATTTGTTGTAGTATTATTACTTACCCGACGTGTTTCAAATCAATGATTCTCCATAAGTGGCGGTTTCTTGAACGACCGATTAAGCACAGCCAGAATGAACATCCGTATGTGGCATAAATCGCAAAGTGTCATTCGCTAGGACTTGGCACCGGGCAACAGAAACACAAAGCTTTTTATGCCAAAACAATCGAAAAAAAAGAACATCTGATTATCTAAAATTAAGCAGATATCAGACCTGAACCCTGGTAGGATCTCGGACTGGACATTGTCACATGAGGAAGCATCTCAATAGCATTGGTCTCTCTGAAACTAAAATTTGCAGAATATGCAATGACGAAACATCAGAGCGTATCCTCTGTGAATGTGAGGGTATACAATAGGAAAAACCCCATTTTTAGATTGGAATAATTAGAATTAAGAATAGAATGAATTGAAAAAATACTATATAAGCCAATGCTACCAAGCGAATAGAATTCAAATATTTTATTATTTAAAATAAAATTACTGCAGGAATTTTTTATGTTTTTTTTTAAATCTCATATTTTAAATTGCACATCTGAATTTATAAAAACTATAAAGAATATTTAATATTTAGGATTATAAAAGAATTGGATACGAAAGTTACAAATGCAGCAATATTCACAGTAAACAAAGAAGATCATACATTGGGAAATATGATCCGAAAGTGAGCATTTTATTCAAACTAGTATTTCATATTGATAATTATTTTGTAATTCATAGCCAACTCTTGAAAGACCCAAATGTATTATTTGCCGGATACAAACTGCCGCATCCTTTAGAACATAAATTTGTCATTAGAATACAAACAACTTCCGAATATTCTCCACAAGAAGCGTTTATGAATGCCATTACTGATCTTATTGCAGAGCTTTCGCTTTTTGAAGAACGGTTCAAGGTTTGGATACAAAATAACATGTTACGTGTACCTACTATTTTTTTTTATTTTACTTGCAGGAAGCCATAAAGGAAAAGAAAGAAGGCGGGGATTAGATATTAAATGACAATATTCTTAATAAAAAATAAAGTTTTAATTTTGTAAGTTTTGGGTATTTATTCTAGCAGTAAGGGTTCAGGTGCGCACTAGTGTATGACTAATATAATTTTCAGGATGGACGAACTAAAAAGTTGAGTTGTAATTTCAGGACCTCTTAAATAAGTGCATGGACAAATTCTCTTATGGCTTTTTAATTAAAATTTTACGCAGTTGTGCTTCAGCACAGAAGCAACAGCTCTATTCCATGCCACCCATTTGGATTTACTCTCGGTCATCCGTTACCAGTGGGTTGGTTCGCGAATGGAAAACAAACGCCGCAAGCAGTTTGCAAAAAGCGTAAACAAACGTAACTTACAATTGTACACGACTTACCGGTAGAGCAATGCCGGTACAACAGTTACGTCATAACTCATAAGAAATAAATTGTACGATAATATTGTGAAGTTCCGATTCACGTTTTAGTGCCGGCTTGATGTTACGCAAGCGGAATTGTAACTTTAGCAAAACGTACACCTGTTACGCTTGGACATTCCTGTTCAGTCAACATTCAAAATGCGAACCGATTGAGATTTGGCCTAAATTTCAACAAAATTGGGTATCGATTCGCCGGTTCGTTATGTAAACTGTAAAGGTCACGATACCTGATTTTGCGTCATTCGGAACTTCTTCACTATGTAAGTTTTAAATGTAGTTCATTTAGGTTTCAGTTCAGGGTTTTTTTAACCACTCGAGGAAATTTAAATAAAACGCCCAAGTTTATCATAAATTAATTACAATAAAAGACCAACCCACTCTTTTTTTTTGATGGATGCAGAATTTATTCCGACAAGGAATTCTAGAAAAAAATTGTTACTTTCCAGGTTTTTTCAGGTAAGAGGGAGGTTAAAACAGCGTCTTTACGGATGCAGACATTTTTTTTCCTCCAGGTTGCGATCTGTGAAATTCTATCGAACACTGAAATCGAATTTTTAGGTTATATAAATAAAAACAACGAAACCGACAAATACCTAGCTGCAAAGTACCCCAATCAGAAACCTAGATGAAGTATATAAGATGGCGGATTCTAAGTTGGCGGATTCTTGCATGTGCCAGAACAGCGTAGAAGATCAAAATCAAATGCTCTAAACCTTTCGAGAACCATCCACACACATCGCCGAGCGAACATTCAAGTACAGTCTAGACTACAGCCAACTAGTATAAAAGCAGGCGAAGCTTTCAGCGAGGGAGATAGTACCTCTTATTACGTCGTCTGTGACCGCCAGCGTGTTAATAGAAATTAGAAAGAAACATCCTCTGAAGAATTTTGGGACCTGTAAAGGAATCGATCTGGCGAATAAGACACAACCATAAATGAAATCACCTCTTCAAGGAGCCAGAAGCTTAAACGTCCATCAAACTACGTAAACTACAGTGGGTTGCCCATGTAGAGCGGATGGAAGACAGTTCCCAAACGTGCTCTTAACGGAAAAGCGAGTGGTAACAGGCCAGTAGGTAAACCACCCAAGCGATAGGAAGAGACAGTTGATGAAGATAGCAAAGCCATATTAAAAAATCTGCCAACAATCTGGGCGTAACTTTATTATTTTTCCGATAGAAGTTAGGAACGCGTTCAATTCTGATATGCGGTGGAGGCTACTATGTGACTGAAAACCTATCAAATAAAAGTGAATTCAATATTTTGGAAGACCTAGTAGATATGACGAAAATCGTGAAAATATATGCATTCTTTTTTCACTGAACATTTTTTTTGCCCCCACTTCCGAACGCCAATGGATATTCGAATTTTTTTTAAACCAATTTACTTTCCTAGTTGATTTACGTATACACACCGAGTTTCAACTTTCTGGCATAAGCCGTTTCATAGTTAGGAAAAACACCCCCCACCCCCGTACCATACTACCCCTATAAAAAATTATATTTTTCCAACATGCCACTACTATAGTTCTATCTAAATACCAAGTTTCAGCTTTTTATCATTTTCGGTTCTCAAGACATAAGCATCGAAATCTTTTCCTTTTCACCCTCCCACACCCTCACCCTCTACACCCACATCCCCCAATTTTTTCCCCCTGCTAGGGTTCTATTGGGCCAACGTCTGGTAAAAAATTTGAGCACCTATCTTATACTGTTCTTGAGATGTGAAACGTGATTTTTTTGAATATTTCTAATCCCCCCTACTTCCATGTTCTACTACACCCTTAAAAAATTTTACTTTGAGCAATCTTTATTTGTTAACCTTTCTACTCAAACTGAATTTCATTTTTCTAGAGCAATTGGTTCGTGAGATATCATAATCTAAAATTTTTCACTATGAAAAAGTACACAATCACTTTACACCCCCTTAGGGGTAAATTTTCAAAAAATCTTGAAAACGCTTTCTAGGTATTCATATGAAGAATCCGTAGAATAAAAGTGAATAAAATATTTTGGAAGACCTAGTAGATATGACGAAAATCGTGAAAATATATGCATTCTTTTTTCACTGACCATTTTTTTTGCCCCCACTTCGAAACGCCAATGGATATTCGAAATTTTTTTTCATCCAAATTACATTTCTAGTTGATTTACATATACACACCGAGTTTCAACTTTCTAGCATAAGCCATTCCATAGTTAGGAAAAACAGCCCCCCCCCCCGTACCATACTAATAATCAATAATCAATGGCGCAACAGCCCAAATCGGGCCTAGGCCTTGAAGTAATGCTAGAGTTACTTCATTGCGAGACCAACGGAACACTAGGAGGTGAAGTGGTCAACTACACGCTCGTCCGTGATTATTACCCCGATTTTAACTCAGGTACTCATTTACAGCTGAGTGAACTGGTAGTCCGGCACCCAATACCATTTTCGAAAATTACTTGCCGCCAAGCAGATTCGAACCTGGTACCAGGTGCACCGAAGGCAAGTGCTCTAGCCACTAAGCCACCCAGACTACCAAGTTTCAGCTTTTTATCATTATAGGTTCTCAAGATATAAACATCGCAATCTTTTCCTTTTCACCCTTCCCCACCCACACCCCCTACACCCACATCCCCAATTTTTTTTCCCAACTAGGGATCTGTTGGGCCTATGGCTGGTAAAAAATTTGAGCATCTGTCTTATACTGTTCTTGAGATATGAAACGTGATTTTTTTGAAAATTTCTTATCCCCCCCCACTTCCATGTTTCACCTCCCCCTTCAAAAATTTTACTTTCAGCAATCTTTATTTGTTGACCTTTCTACTTAAACCGAATTTCATTTTTCTAGAGCAATTGGTTCGTGAGATATCGTAATCTAAAGTTTTTCACCCCCCACCCCCGTACGGCACTACCCCTACTCAAAATTTTTTTTCAATCCTTTCTCCTAGTATAGGTACAGATATTTGTTAAGTTTGAATTTCGTGCCATCAACGGTTTAGGAGATATGGATTTTAGAATGTGTCGATCTCGGAATTTTTGCGTTTCGGACAAATTATTTTCCCCCCACTCCCACACCCCTTCACCCATATCAACAATTTTTTTTGCAAATGGGTCCACTATCGAAGTTCTATGGAAATTCCAAGTTTCAGCCTCCTAGCGTAAGCGGTTGCTGAGATTTAGAAACCAAAATTTTTCGTCTAAAACCCTCCCCTCTCCTCCCCCCTCACACCCGCACCGCCCTAAAAGATACCAGTCGTAGAGGTTCACCCAACCTACCCACCATAAAAGTTTCACGATAATACCTCAACGGGTTTGGGAGCTACGCGCCTTCAAACTATTTTTGCGTACGGCGTACAGACGGACATTATTTTTTTTATTGCTTTTTCGGGATCTACTAGTCCTAAAACGTGAAAATACAAAATTTCAGGGTAGCAAATTTTTTTGAAATTTCAGGTCGATCACAATACTTTATTATGAAATAATAAAGTAAAATTAGTAGATGGAGGACGCGACCTTTGAATCGAGACAATTGGAGGCGATGACTACACGCCAGGAACCGACTTAGGCTGTCTCGCTATTTATGATGCCCACTGCGAGCGCTAATAATTAATTTAAGCTTACTCCATGAACTTACACTGTTCCGAATACACTGAACGATTTGCCTAGACCCAAAATCCATGATACAAAAAAGTCGATTATAATCGAAAAAATTGCTTATTATGTAATTATAAAAATATATCTCAAATATATAATAAATAACAACAAAATTTCCTAAAAGTTTACAATTAACATTTATAATTAATATGTTTCCTCCTCAGCACATTCTCCGGTATCATGACCAAACGCTGAAATAAATAAATTTCCGCTTAGCAAATATCTCTTAAAGTAACCCAATACCTTACCTTCACATGATTCACAATATTTTCGTGGTAAAGGTATTTTTTTATCTTTTGATCGTTCATCTAAAGCAGGAGGAATTGGGCTATCGGAGCTCTGTAAAGGACAATCTTCGGTATCGTGCGCGTCGAATTCATCGCAAATATCACAAAACAAACGTGGCGCAGGATTCCTTTTTCCCACCAAATTGAATGCCGCTGGTCTATAATATAATAAAAACATAAAATATATACGCAGTTTTACACTTTGTTAATTTACTGTGTAAAATCCATCGAAATTGATTCGAGAGTATCAATGCGAGCTTTAAGTGTTTCATTTTTCTTTTGCATGTCGGCAATTATCGTATTTAAGAAGTTGATTTGTGCTGAACTGTCGTTTCCATCCTAAAAAATTACAATGAATAAATCGAAGAAATAAAAATTACATAAATCCAACTTACCAAACTGTTAATATTTGAAATCAGCGATTGTTTACTATGTTCAGATTTCAGTGTACTTATTTCATTACGTAGTAGTTTTTCTGTTGTGCTCAATTTCTTAAATTCTTCGTGTAACTTGTCGTAATCACTTTGAATACTTTTCGTTGAATTTTTATTCGAATTTTTCGATAATTCTAATTTTGTAAGATTAGTATTAGCGCTATCAAACATTGAATTAGTTTCCCTTAAACTATGTTCTAGTTCTGCTATCTTAGACGTACATCCCCTATGCTCGTTTATAAGCAATTCGTATTTTTCCGATAACAGATTCTGAAGTTCTACTTCCTTTGTGAGTTTTAGAGAAAGTTCTTGTTCTTGGGAACCTCGATCTTTTGAATCTAAAACATCTTTCAGTAATTTCGAGTTCTCTTCAGTCTTTTCAGCTACAATTTTCTTAAGACTATCAATTTGAGCAGTAAAATTCGAAGTTATTTCATTCAATTGTGATTTATTGTTATTAAGATCAGTTTGTAGTTGCCCTACACTTTGATTGAGCTGCACGATTTCTTCAACTTGCCTTGTTAATTCAGTATTTTTATTCAACAGTTCTTGTTTGGTGTTTTCGCTTAACTGTTCCGAATTTTGTAGCAAATCTTCAATTCGTTTTCTTTCTTCTTTCAATTCTTGCTCAAGACGCAAATTAAGAGCTTCTTTTGCGCCAATTTCGGTTTTAAGCAAATTAATAATTGCGATATTTTCGTCTCTCAAAGACTCTAAATTTCGATTTGTTTCACTTATGTCGTTCTCTCGGGCAATCACTTTATTTTGTAAGTCATTGTTTTGATTTAATAACGAAGAGTGGGCTTCATCTTTTTCCTTTAGTAAAGCTTTGAATTGTTCGATAGCTTCTAAATGTTTTTTAGTTTCGGATAACAAATGATTACGTTCTGTTTGAAGAGTTTCAGATGTAGAAACAGCATTCAACAGTTCTTGTTTGGTGTTTTCGCTTAACTGGTCCGAATTTTGTTGCAAATCTTCAATTCGTTTTCTTTCTTCTTTCAGATTTTCCTCAAGCCGCAAATTAAGAGCTTCTTTTGCGCCAATTTCGGTTTTAAGCAAATTAATAATTGCTAAATTCTCGTCTCTCAAAGACTCTAATTTTCGATTTGTTTCACTTATATCGTTCTCTCGGGCAATAACTTTATTTTGTAAGTCATTGTTCTGATTTAATAACGAAGAGTGGGTTTCATCTTTTTCCTTAATTATAACTTTGAATTGTTCGATGTCTTCTAATTGTTTTTTAGTCTCGGATAATAAATGATTACGTTCTGTTTGAAGAGTTTCAGATGTGGAAACAGCATCCGACAGTTTTACATTAATACTATCATTTAATTCTTGCAATGTGGTATTAGTTTGTTTTAAAGAGTTAATATCGAGTTCATTTCGGTTCAATTGGTTCGTCAGCATTTCGACACTACTACTTTCATTTTTCTTTTGTTGCTCTAGTGATGTTTCCAGTGATACTTTGCTATCTTGTATTCCTTTCAGTTCGGCCACCAATTTTTCCTTCTCGTTCCCATAATTCTCTATTTCCTTCAGGAGCAACTCTTCCCTAGATTTTACACTTTCTTTCGTATTTCGTAATTCCGTTTCCAAAATGTTTAGTTCTTTTTGTAAACTAGTTATCTGCGAATCCAATTGTGATTTCATGCTCTCCGATTCTTGAGAAGTAGCACTTACTACTGTAGCAAAATTTTTCTTTTCGGATTCAATCATCAATTTGAGATTTCCAATTTCAATATCTTGTGATTTCTCCGTTTCTTTGATTATCTCTATTACTTGCTCTAATTTATTTTTATTTTCGTCAATAAGTTGAATTTTTTCATTCAAACCTTCTATTTCTTTCTTTAAAGATGTTATAATTTGATTTGACTCTTGTAGTTCTTTTTCGAGCTTGTTTCGAGACGAATTACTGCCGTCCAAAAGTTCTTCGTATGCCTTTTGTCTATCAACCAGATTTGATGTTAGGCGGACTATCTCGGAATTTGTATCGCTAGACGTGTTTCTTAAATTTGAAAGCTCTTGTTGAAGTATTTGGTGCTGATTAGCAATCTCATTACATCTTTGACTCAAAGCTTCATTTTTTCTACCTGTATCACCGTTTTCTAATTCTAATTCGGCTATCCTATTTTCGAGAGATTTTTGCAGCGTTTTTAAATTTTCGCATTGCTTATTAATACCATTGTTTGTAATATTGAGTTGATCACATTCAATTTGTTTATTATTATTTAATAAAATATATTCATCAAGTTTTTTCGATTGCTCTTCAATTACTGAAAGTTTTGAGGAATTTTCATCTTTTAATGAATTCAATTCTTTCTGTAATTCAACTTGAATTTTGATCAGTTCTTCATTCTTTTCCTGAATGTTTAAGAAATTTTGTTGAAGGGTAGTTAGATCAGAATCAGTATTTACATATGCTTCAACTTTCTTTTTTAGACTAATAATTTCTGATGATAGTTCCGAACGCTCCTTCTCCAACTCAGACACAATACGTTTGTTATCTTTGTCGATATTTTCTAACAATTCAATCTTGGTATTATATTCGCTCGTGATGCTGCTAAGCTCATCTTGTTTTGTTTTAGAAAACAGAGTAATCGTTTCTAATTCTTTCTGAATTGTTTCATATTCTGATTTATACTTTAAAATCGCATCATTGCATGTAGTAATCTCCGTTTGAAGTTTCGAGTTTACATTTTCATGATTCACGATATTTTCCTGCAGTGACTTTAGTTTTGCATTCAATTCTTCAATCAGTATTTTGTGCATATCTGCTTCTTGTTCTTTAGAGACAAACTCAGACTCTAAAAGTGATCTGGCATTGGAAGCTTCTGATAAATTACTTTGGACCTTTTCAACAACATTTGATAAATCTTCTTTTATCTTTTGAGCTTCTAATAAATTTTTAGTTAAGTCTAACACTTCTTGATTTTTTGTTTCGACATCAGATTTTAATTGTCCATTTTCGGCTATTAAATCCAACTGAATTTTTTTCCAGCTTTGATTGTCGGTTTCAGTCAGATTAATTTTCTGTTGCTGCTGTTCGTATTCTTCGACCTTCGCCTGAAACATTTCTTTTATTTTCGTAGACTCGCTTAGGCTATTTTCCAAATCCGTTTTTATCTTCAAATTTTCTTTTTCCAATTCTTGTAAATGTATAGAAAGTTCCTCTTTTTCCTTCATACCAAACTCAATTTTTTTATTTAGTTCGTTATTATCAGCAGTTAGGTCTCTTAAAAGACAATCTTTTTCGTCACAAGTTTTCAGAAGCAACGAATGTTTGGCCTCCTCTGTTTGTACAGACTCTTTCATTTGTATAGTTTCTTCGTTTAATGTGTTTTGAAGTTCCTGAATATTTAGATAAAGCTTTTCTGCACGCTCGTCTTTACTCAACAACTCTTTCTTATTTTCTTCATTTTCATTGGAGACATACCGTAATTGTTCTTCTAACTTCTGGTCCTTCTCACATAAATCATTTATTTTCCTTTCGAAATCTTTTGTAGATTCCTCTAACTTATTACGACAATTCTCTAGATCTTTTTGTAATGTTTCATTCGCTTCCTTCATCAAACTAATTTGTTTAAACTCGAGTTCTGAAAGATTATGTTCAATTATATATGTACTAAATTTATATTATAATAATTTACCTGAACTTCCCTCTTGTCCAGATGATAATAAACAATTTTCTAATTCCGAAATTTTTTCTTTATATACCTGCGTCTGAGCCTGTTATATTAAACAATATATATCAATTATGGAATTAGGAAAATGGTACTCTTTCAGACTTGAAAATTGATCGAATAGACCTACAATGAGCTACTAAAATCTGTAGCACGATAAAGTTCTTCTCCAACAACTCATTGTTATTTACATAAATGCCCTTTGATAGATACTGATAAATATTTTTGGAAACAACACTTTGTGCGATATTTTAAACTATCTTCGTTGCACGATTTAAAAATATTTGTATGGACCCATATCATAGAGTACTACCAGCAAAAAAATGGTCATAATTAAACCGCCAAAATTGGTAATCAAAAATCTAGATACGATGAATTTCCATAAAAACAGGATTCTTCTGTTGTTTGTGTAAAACAGTTCATGCTCTGGAAAGATATTTTACTCTTAGTTCAGTTTAAGATCAACCATATACCAACAAAGGAAAAATATCAGTTGCATACTGAATTTTCTTGTAATGTTTCCTTAGTATGATTTTTTTTAAGATTAGTAGTGTACTATGTGAAAATACATCTTTTGGACTGCCATAAAGATGGCGTATCTAGAGAAAATGAGAAGGTAGTCAGCGGAACGCTTGTCTACAAATTCTACATGGATCATCGTCCCAGCAGAAGTGCTAGGCACCACTTTTCATAATGTGCTAATATTTATACCCCCAAACGTCCCAGCTGCACACCGAGACTATTCCTAATTTAAAGTTCATAGCATAGGGAACGAATCACATATTTCCATTGCAATAGTGAACTAAACTGTGTATACATTTATAGTCAGTAATTAATACATGCAAGTTTCCGTTTTTCTGATTGTTTGCCCTATTAAAACCTTTTCTCACAAATGAAGATTTAAAACCCATGAAAAAAAAAGATGGTAAAAGTATGTGGGTTAAATCGATCACAATACCATTTTCTACAAAAGCAAGGTTAAAGAGATATACAGACCTATTCAGGATCAGAGTCACAGGGTATTCCACACACTCTCTCCCAGAAGAAAATGAGTAATTGGGACATAGTCTATTGTTTGCTTCGTTAAGTAGTTATATGGGTTTTAAGGACGAAGGCATTTAAACATATTTTGCAGCATTTTAAGACCGGTAGTTTCAAATCCACAGAGATATTTTCAATTGAACATAAGGACAAATTTGAAATATGGGGGGGGGGGGGGGGTAGATGAACATTTGTTTTGTTTTTTGGAGTTTACTAATGCTAAAACTTGAAAATACAAAATTTCAGGGTAGGAAGTTTTTTTGAAATTTCAGTTCGATCACAATACGTCCTTTATTATTAAAAAATAATAAATAAAATAAAAATTATGTTAACGTCTTTTTCTCCTGGGTATGATAACAACTTTTCTATGATTTTATTATTGATTAGTATTTGGAGTATACAACGATCACACAACTAAAAAAGTCACAAACTGGGTTAAATAAATCGTTTATTTATTTATTTTTTTTAATTTTCCAAATACATATTTTTAGAAAAAAAGTTTAGGTACACCAAGATAAAGAGAAGGACTAATATCCTTCCAGTAAAGCTCAAAACCTTTACTTTACGGTTCAGTAACTTAGATCACTCATAAACGGAGAAAACAATGGAATATAGTATATGTGTATATCTAGAATATTTTCTTTAACCCTCTAACCACTCATATTCTGAAACACCCTGTATATTTGTTTCTGCACACAGATAACTCGATTTTACTAATCTGCAATAGCCCAATTCGGTCTTATAGTGTGGGGCGCAATTTTATTATTTGTCGGTTAAGTGGGGGTGCGAGTTTAGACGTTTAGTTACGCTATGCACGACCATAAAACTTAGTAGGCAAATTACTTCCTTACCTAATAAATGTAGATATATACTATTGAAAAAGCCCAACCAGAAGATTACCTATTTTTAAAGTTTTTACATCGGTTTTTGGCTCCTTCACTATACGTCCTCTCAATTATGCTCTACGAAAATGGTATGAGGACGAAGCTTCAACATTATTATAATCTGTTCTTTAAATCGGAAGATTTTCCTTCGAACCTTACCCTCCCGGTTCAAAAAATACTGAAACAAATATACCAAGTATACATACATACATATGTATATCCTGTGAATATTGGAATCATATCACAAGGCCTCCTCGCGAAAAAGAATTATTTTTAATATTTGATAAAATAAAAAAAATGAAAAACCGAAAAATAGTGTACCGGAACGAGGTGCTCTTAAATTCAACAGAATTTTAGTCCATTCCGCTATATACTAATTTATATTCTCTTTGCAGATACTAACAAGCTCAGAACGTTTATGCCCCTTCTAGCTACGATAATTTATTTGCACCCTTATCATAGTATGTACATCACTAATCCAAAACTGTGAAAATACAAAATTGTAAGGTAGTAGTTTTATTTAATATTTCAGTACACAAGAAAAATATGCTATTTGTACCTCAACTTAATTTTGGAATGAGATTTTCTTAGTAATAAACTTATGGTAAAATTTTCTTTCCGTTCCCGGGCCTAATTTACTTATTGTGGGAAAACCAGTTAAGAATTTGTGAATCAATTTCAATTTATATCGATTGACAAGAGCTCCAAAACGCCACCAAATAAATCTGAACTTTTTATTTTCATATCTCATAGTTTCTAATGGGAAAATCTTTGGGTGACTACAAAAGGTAATAGAGATATTAAATTTAAATTTAGAGATTCTAGCAATACTAATCCAGCAAATTATGTATACAAAAACCTGATTAATACGAATATATATATAAATATATCTTTGATTTTCCTGTAATAGTGTAGTGGTCAAAATCTATTAATCAATAATCAATGGCGCAACAGCCCAAATCGGGCCTAGATCTTGAAGTAATGCTAGAGTTACTTCATTTCGAGACCAACGGAACACTAGGAGGTGAAGTGGTCAGCAACACGCTCGTCCGTGATTATTACCCCGATTTTAACTTAGGTACTCATTTACTGCTGAGTGAATTGGTAGTCCGGCACCCAATACCATTTTCGAAAATTACTTGCCGCCAAGAAGATTCGAACCAGGTACCAGGTGCACCGAAGGCAAGTGCTCTAGCCACTAAGCCACCCAGACTACAAAATCTATTGTCTATTCTAAATTTCAAGTCTGAAAAAGTGCATTAATTTGACAATTCTTACATTTAATTCGTCTCCACAAAATTGTGCTTCATCTATATTATATTGCAAGTCTTCAGTTTTCTTTTTTTCATCCTCTAGCAGTTTTTCTAAATCAGCAACACGACCTCTTAACTAGAAAATTTATTTATTAATAGTATTGAAACAAACAATGAGAAAATGTCTTTATTTTATATAACGAAAAAATAATAATTATTAATGAATAGCATAAAAAAAAATATGATTTTGATTTTTAAAGCGGTTATACACACAGAAAACAAATCAAGTAAAGAAGATTTAGCTAAATTTTTTCTGAACTTCTTTTTAAAAAGAAGCGAATAATTTTAACAAAATCTAGTATTTGTCACTTAAGACATCATGTAAAATGCAATGCTCTTCATGATTGCCACTCCAACCGCGTAATTCTCGTCGTAAATCTGCAAGGCGAACGCTTCGCCTCATGACTAGTTCTGCCCATCGTCCGGTATCGGATTTTTGCTAATAATGCATTGCAGATTGAAACAATGTTAGATGATATTATAGATCAATAATTAAATGAATCTCAAATACTTGTTTGTACACATATAGGGCTTCGCTAAATTGGCAATTATTTCGACTTAAGCTTGTACTTAACTGCACGCATTTTTGTCAAATATTTGATATCGCTTCAAATAGTGTGTAACTGTTAAATTTTGTATTGACTATTTTTCTTTATTTGCGCTTGACAAAGCCTGTTTTACCTACAAACTTTTCCTCAAAATTTATGGTCAAAAATTTGACTGCTTAGCATACAGTATAATAGAAGCTTTAGTAATTGTATAGGAACATGGGCTTTGTGTCTAAATTCAATTCAGTGTACTAAATTGGCAAAGCATCTTTCATCAATCTCTATCAAGTATGTAAATTAAAATGAACTAATAAAGTATACAAGCTCCGTTTATAGTTTATTGCACTCAATTGAATTAAGACTCGAATCGATACAACCACAAAGCTATTTTTGCACGAAATCACCCAATTTGAACACCAAAATTTAAAAAACGAAAAACTATCTCTGCTTCTATATACTACTATAGCATTACTCGATTAAATAGTTTTCGAAATATGTTTAATTTGCCTGTTGATCATGCTCATTTACTTTAAATCAGCCAAATTAGAGAGCCCATAAAAATATAATTAAAGCGGTTTTTTAATTTTACCTCGGAAATGTTTTTCTGGAAAGTCATAGCTTGATTTTGTGCATCCTCTCGATCTAAATCCCGTTCAATCATCAGTTGTTCAATATGATTTTGCTTTTCACGGATCACATCCTGAAATGAATTTATCCTTACATTTTCTTTAATGAGTATTGACAAAGTACCGCATTTTTTTTAAAGTTCTGATTACTAAATAGTTGAAGCAAACCTTACCTAGAGCAATATCAAAGAAAACATGTAGATACATACTTAATATTTATACAAATTATAATACGGAAGTAAAATCAAAAACTTCTACCAATAAAATAAAATTGAGGATAGAAAATACATGCTTTTACCTTGAAAGGAAGAAAGTCAAATCAAATACGTGTTATTTAAAATACAGAAATAAAAAATGCATGCTGCTTCCTAAAATATATTATATATCTCTCATAGTACAGAAATTCACGACACACATTTCAAAACTCAATCTTTTTCTATGCACATACAAGAAAAGCTTTTGAACAAAAAGAAATTTGATACTAGTATTTATTAGCAAAATTCTATATTACAAAGAAGTATTCAGAAAGTCAAATTTACAATAATTATGAGTCATACCTGTAGTGAGTAAGTATTTTTAGGTGCACTAACTATCTTCGTAACCGAGGGTATTTTCTAAAATTAAAATACAAAATTGTTACTCTGAAATGAAGTTGGCGAAAAATAAATAAAATTCGGATTTTTCAATAATATCTCCAAGTTGGCCGTTATTATTAAGTTCAAGTTTATTGCAATCTAAGCTTCCTGGGATACCTGTGCACTCATTCGCAGACGTGATGTGTTCGTTGTAGCGACACTGTTTAACGTGCCTACTGATGTGAGCGACTCTCTGGAACCTGCTCTTGAAAGTCGACTTTTTCGGGAAGATGGCGATAGAGACACTTTAGCAATTGGGACAAAGATTCCATATTTTGGAGGACAGTCGAAATATCTAAAATAAAAATAAATATAAATATATTCTTAGTATAAGAAAATATTGTACAAAGACTCACTTTACACCGTCAACAGAACCATCATTTTTCCCAGTTGGTTCATCGAGCTGAATACCACACCAGTGTCCTTGTGAAAATTTCGTTTCGCCCATATATTTTAATATACCGGGGCGACTTCCAAGACCTGATGAAACTATAACGCGATCTCCAACTGTCATTCCTAATTCTTTAATTGAAATACTTATTAAAATTAATTCGAAAATTTCAAAAAAAAATATATCGTACTGCCCGGACTCTTGAGCATCGAACTTCTAATACTGGATGTCGGGGATGTAGTCCTAGATCGTTCTGGAGATAATATAGATCTGGAAGTATGTCCCGGAGACGGTTCTTTGCCAAAAAATGCATTTGGCAGAGGGTAATGAGTCAGCCTGGTGAGTCTCGAAAATATCCCCTTTTTCGGTTCACATTGAAAATATCGTTTACCGGATACACAACCATCGTTTTTACCTTTAATAAGCTTGTGATTATTTTTTTATCTTCATTAATACAAAATTAATTACCATTTGGCTCATCTAGAACCACTCCAGCCCATTCACCAGGAGCAAAATGTGTTTCACCTATATAGGCAATCTGCCCTGGTCTGATACCTCCAACCCAAACCTTTTGACCAATAATAAAGCTATCGGTGTCCGTTGTCAGAACAACTCCATGGTCTAAAATTTTTACAAATGATTTATAAGACAACATATAAGAGTAGGTATGTAATATTCAAAAATATACAAATTACGAGTATATATTATACACTTATATATATATAAACAACACTATGTATTTACCAGAGCTTCTTCTTCTACCAGTTGCTTCCAAATACAAATCTCCTCCCATTGATCCATCTTCAAATACAATAAGCCACAAAGTGCAAGCAAGCAATGATCGAAAAGAAAAACACACACGATAATGCAAATATGTATTTTGATGCAAATAAAAATAAACAATAAAATGATTTACTCACTGGATGTGTTCCTATCTACCTTTGGAGGCCGTGCAAAAACTCCGTCTGGCGATATGGAAGATCTTATCAGTCTTTCCATTACAAAATCCAATTCATTTTCTTCACTCACATCTACATAATTATGATATTTATAAAAACATTATGAACTTTCAATGAAAGACTACTTTTAGTGTAGAAATAGAAAATATTGTTGGTTCATTTGACGTTTTTAGTTGTTAAGCATGCAGCATGCAGCACTAAAGTTAATAATAATGATCAGTCTACTCGTATAAGCGTATTAATAATATTAGACAAAGTCCGGAGCGGCTAAATGTCGTTAGGTCTGATTTAAATCATACCAAAATCATACCAGATTTCGACCCATCGATAGGCCCAAAACACAAGGCATGACGTTCGCTCGAAGTGTATGATATGAATCATGTCACTTTGGATGGAAAATAAAGCGGTAAGATTTCAATCACTTCAAGATCAGATCTGATTTGAATACACAAAAATCAAACTTGATATTGGCCTATTCGTTAGACCTGAAATGAAAGTTATGACATTTAATGTACGCGTATGATATGATTCATACCTTTTTGGGGAAAAAGTTGAATGATCTGATTTTAATACACCAAAATCAGACCTAATTTCGACCTATCGATAATTCCGAAACGTCCAATAGAATTTTGATCATCACAAAAGATTTTCGGCATCTTTCAGTTATGATAACCGAATGTGTGTTCTCGTAACTGAATGTATGTTGTGGTAAATTAGTTAATCTACAGTAAGTTAAGTTCCACATAGGGGAATTAAAATGAAAGGGAAAAAGGTCTTCGGTGGCGCAGTGATTACGCGTGCTAATTTAAAAACTTTCAACACCGTGTTCGATTCCTTCATACAGCTATGGGTTGTATTAAGTCAGTAAGTAAGTGAGAAATAGTATTTGAAGTAGGAAAATAGTGTCTTAGAAGAGTCCTCTGCGTCCTCCTAGGTAAAAAAAAAAAATGCAGTGTAGGATTTAACACAAAAAACTTCATTTTTTAGAGTAGATATTGCTATGTAATATGGAGTCAGCCCAAAATGTCCGGTCTGATGTTTCATACTGGTTGGTTGCATATCATGAATAAAATCATAGAACGGTCAGGTATAAAGCAGAGCTATGATGGCATTGCAAAATAAGAGCTGATTCAGTTATGAATGATGCCTATTTTTCACGCAGTGATAGTGAGATCAAAATCAAAAAAAAGTTCTTGGCGCACGAAGAATTTAAGGAAACGAGACAAGGAATCAAAGAATCAAAAACCAGTGCGAAAAATTTATCGAATGTTTTTATATTTTATTATTTTTCTGCGTTCGATTCTAAATAAAAAAAACTGCAGATTTTTCCGATCAGTACTGCGAAAGCTGCAGATTTTTCCGATCGGTAAAAGTGCTCAAAAAGTTAATTCAAAGTGGGAAAGTTCGGTAATATTTTGGTATTATGAATCTATACATTTTCATATGTATTTGTTATTATACTTCAAATGAAAAACAACACTTAATCTGATGAAAAACAGAAGAAGATTTGAAAACAGATCTAATGCCATCTGTGTGATTTGTATTAGCAATATAAACAAAAAAAATTCAATTTGGAGAGAAAACCATTGAAAAATGAAAAATGAATTTTCGCTCTCCTGAACAATTTTTTTTCACATTTTTTTCCATAAATGTTCCTTTTTCTCGAAACTGATAACAGATATCAAGATGATTTTTTTTTTGCTTAGATAGAAACATGGTATTTATACTGAATGAAGGAATTTTTAAAAAGTTGATTCTAAATATTTTTTTTATAAGTTTAAGAAATATTAAACTTTCAAAGCTTATAAGTCAATAAGTTTTTAATATTTTTGAAATTCCGTCATTCAGTAGCATTAGATTTACTAACATCTTATGTGTAAAAAGTTTGATTAAATTCGGTCGAGCGGTTCCTGAGAAAAAGGTTCATGAATTTGTATGAAAACTCGCCAAGTCATTAATAACATCGTAGTTTGAAGAATTCTTTTGGGTCCATATCAGGCAGTATATACTCAAACTACCAACTACATACTATTGTTCAATTTAGAGCCTTCAACCCTTCAAATATGCTAACCGTGTACCGAGAGCGATGATGTAGAATGAGCAATAAGTGCTGTCCTTTTACTGCAATTGCAGTATATTTTTAATGCATTTTTTTTTATTTTGTTAATTTGATTTTGTAACTGTTTTTGTTATTTCATTAAAAACTTCATATTTTATTACATATACATATATTAAAAAAATTAGTGCCTTTAAGCTGAAAATTTAACATTTTAGTGCTCGACCAAGAAAAAGTGATCCCTACTCCCTTATGTTCTTTTGATGAGTTTTAACAGAGCGTGTCAAAAAAATGCTAAACAAAAATTTATGATAAACGAACTAATGAAAAACTGCGAAATTCATCATGAAGTTCTTCAAACGGGAGAGTAAATCGTTTCTAAACCGCGTAATTTACTCCCATTTTCAGTTAGAAGGTTCGTAATGAACATCATTATGAACAAATTGATGAATTCACTACTCACAACTAATTAACTCATCAACGAATTCATCTTGCGTCTTCTAAATCATATATTTACAATTAAAAACTTACGAATATAACCTCCCCTTGACCAAGCCAAACAACACCAAAATACACCAACACTCGTATGAAAAAATACGTACCTGTTAATGGAGATTTTAGATATTCTTCACTTTTCCGACTCATAGTTTCGTCCAATAACTCGCCGTCTGAAAATTTCAAAATAATTTGCATATTCAAAACAAAACTTGATAAAATTGTTCTCGGCTATCCATTTGATCAAATCATTATTGTATTATCTCCATAGAGAATATGTTCCTATACGATAAAACAAAGATTTCGCGCACTGCATCGTAATTGTTAGAGATACCTAGTAGTATTTAATATTGAATTTAATTGGAGACTAATCTAAAGGAATTTTTTTAAGTTAAAAGTATCACTTAACTTAAGTATAACTGTGTATATTTATATGCCTTTTATTAAAATATAATAATAATAGTAAAAGTATCATTTTGGTTGTATACATTAACAATTAACAATGTCTACAGCAATATTTTAAGCTCTCTTGCATTGCATACTATGTTTATAGTGTGTATTCGGTGACTCTAGTTTATAGTAAATATGTGTAGTAACACATATCCTGCACTTGTTACTGCAATAGAGCATCAGCGCTGCACTCTATTGCTAGTTAAATATTAACTCAATAACTCAAACTTAAACAATATTTCTTTTATAATAATTCAATGTGCCTTAACTCAGTTAATTTTGTTTTATAAAATTCAGCTTATTTGTAAACTATTTTCACTTTATAATTGTTTAATAATTAAGTATTGTAATAGAATATATGCAAATGTGCTTTGCACGTCACAACTCAAGAACCCGCGGAGACATGAGCATCAATTTGTCAGTGGGTGGAGTAAGTGGTCCTCTATTGGGGATAAAGTTTGTTACTGGTCGGGGGTGGGATGTATTAGTAGATTGTGTTGATGGCCACTAGTGGTACTCTCTTGGAAACAAAAACGGCTCATCATATAGCGTTAAGCTAAATTATATAATATTAGAATATTTTAAAAAATTCTTCCGATAAAGGCACAACTACATATCAGGTTTGTTTGAGATTTTTTCACAGGTTTTTGCGGATAAGAAACCAAATTATACCAAACAGCCTTTTTAGTGTATAGTGTTTTGATGTTTTCCATACATTATAAAGTTAACAGCATTACTCCGGTGAGTTAACATTCTATGCATGGGGAATGCTTTGGGAGATAGGAAACAAGCATACAGTAGATCCCATCAGACATTACACTAAAATTCAGAACACTGTTAGGCCCGCTCCTACGATCGTTAGTTACGTTCTAACTGGAACTTTAACTGACATATTTTCATACAAAACTTACAGTTAAAGTTTCGGTTAGAATTTAACAGACGATCATAGGAACAGGCCTAATACTACTGTATCGTATAAGCATTCCAGGGTTAAACAAGTCGAACGATTCATTGAGTTCATGTGCCGTTTTACAAATAGAGGTATGTCGCGAAAGTCAGTCACACATGATCCGCTAGAATATTGCCAAACTCAAAAGTAATGAGTTCGAAAATATGAAATTAAAATAATTCCACCAAATACAGAATCTTTAGAGAAAAGACGAAGTCATTTTTGGTAGTTAAGAAATTTCCAAACCGCCTAAATATGAAATTGTTCCACAAAAGCTTTCGCATTGAAAATATCGAATACCCATATAAAAAATGTTAATAATAATAAAACTCCCAAAATGAAAATGAACTACTGATAACCCGTTTTTCGAGTCCAAATTACAATATTGTTGGGCGATTGATTTTTCTATCAAAATCCTGATGAGAATATGTTAATGTGAACATTAAATAACCTAGAAACCCACTATACATATGCATTCGATGATGAAAATAAAAATGATTTCATTTTCATGAAATTGATAATGTAGAATATTTATGATAAATTGTTTTTTTTTTTTTATTTTAGCTGGTAATGTACCTTGGAAACATTATGTAAATAGTTACATTCTAATTGTTGCAATAGATTCCACATATATTTGGAGATAGATATGTAAGACGCATTGAATTGTTCGCGTCTTTATGTAGATATATGAAGGCATAGAAAGGATATACAGCAAATAGTGCAAACTTATTAATATGCAATTAGAAGAAAGCAGTTTACAACATTCAGCCAATTTTAAATAATACGTAATATACCTACCTATGTATCTCTTGATAAACAGACAACTGTGTGTTCATTTATTAACTTGAATTTTGAAGATGACGCAAGCTATTACAGTATGTAGGTATTAATATCATATACGCTATAAGTTATCCACATACATACATAGATCTAATTTGGCATTTCAATAACAAGAAAACACACAATATTTGCTATAGAATACTTAGTCTATAGCAAATATGATGTGTTTTCAGTTGTTACTTATTGGAGATGACACGAAGTCACCGGAGTGATCTCATAGTGATTATAATTTCCCTCGTATATAGAACACTGTAAATATATCTTGAAAAGGCAAAAATACTGCCCACGACATATCTGGCAAAACACGAACTGATACTTGTCGCAATATAAAATACATGTTGCATTTACAATACTGATCCGTTGATGGACATTTTATAACTCATGGATAACCACTCCACCTATGTTCATTCGCGTGACTTATGTATGACCCAGCTTTAGTTGCGTTCAGATAAATGTATGAAATGCATTCCGAAAAGGCTGCGAGGTGCATCAACTGCACTATATACTTATCTTATACAGTTCACTATGCTATTAATGACCTACTTTCCGTTTGCGTCTTAAAATTTACATTTTCTACACTATCTTACTATGTAAATGCAAATTGCATATAAATACTTCATACACTTTTAAATTTAAGAACTACACAACTTGGTTCAATGTTGCAGTTTTGCTTGCACTACCCGTATACCTAATACATAATTAATAATGTTAAAAATTTACAACAAATGATAACTCACCCGCAACGTTCGATATAGTGCTGTTATTAACGAAAGCCTTGCGTATGCGACAGATTTTTTACTTCCGCAAGTAATGAATCTAAATCAGAGTAGGTAATAAGTAACGGATATGATATTATTAACGTAAATCAAATGTTCGATATGTGTCGACCCGATATATCCAGTATAATAATGTAGAGAATGCAGTAAGTTTACCAACGTGCTAACTGTTTCGCGTCTTTAACTCAACTAAACCAACCACTTAGCTGGTAAGTTAAGCGCAAAGAGAAGGTGACACAACCGTTCTATTGCTTGGCTACCTGTTTGATTAAGCGTTCAATACTCGTTTATTGTATGCGGCTGCGGCGCGGTAAACATGATCTTCCAACAGTGGGAGGGAACACTTGCTGTGTCATATTCACCTAACCACCGGGACTTTTGTTTGTAAACAATTTAGTGTTTACTAATAACACAATCTTAAAATGTACTCGCCATACTTTATACTTTACTTTACCTATACTTAAACTGTACACCTTCTCGCATATTTGCATTGAAGAGTACGGATTATTGTAGACAATTATTCGATCGATACCATAATAATGCAACTATATTTGCATTCTGATATTTGTTGCAGCTTTATTCTGCCGGTATTCGAGCAAAGAGCGTAGGCGGTTTTAATTCCCATTTATCTTGTAATATTCTTCACTCTTCAATTAAACGTAAATGGTGTGTAAAGTAGGTTTTATAGTTAAAAGAAACTATATGGTATGTATTTATGAATCCGGTAGAATATTGGAATTGGTTTCTGTTGATGTGTCAAGAAATAAAATTGTGGGAAAGCAAAACTGGCATAACGATGCTGTCAGTATCCGTTGCAGTGTCATTATAATTTTTTTTAATGTTTTTACCCGAAGGAGTGAAGCAGTTTTACTACTGACTAATGAACTGGAACTTCATTTTTCATTCGCTTCATCAAAACTAATTTGTACGAAATTTCAACTTCGTGGCTAAACGATTTCATGGATACACTGCTTGTATACAAATCATAATATCGTAAATATCACCAGTGTATCTATCACCCAATAAAGCGCATATATGGTAGTACGTCAACGAGCTAATTTTAACCAATTATCCAAGCTCTTTCCTTGTATACAAATTCGATAATTTTAGCTGATATAGCCTTCTTTTAACTGCCATCAGCGCCATCTGTTACTAAAATCAATTGATATTTGAATGAATGACAGTTGCGGTTTTTTATATTCTCCCAAAATAACATTTTTTTAGCGTTTTTTTAACTTTTTTGTGTGATGTGATGGTCCACTTTGTACATTTTATTAGCAATGACAGTGGTTTTCGGCGCGACATCATAGGCACGAATATCTACGATCTCGAAGCTGCGATTGATAGACACTTGAAATTTTGTCTTTGCTAAATGTCAAAGTATAACATGTATGGGCTGTGTATCATGCTATCTTGTATCGCATATCATGATTTCAATAACGTAATTTATATACAAGCAGTGTATCCATGGTATTACAGTGAGCTCCGTAAATTAAGTGAGGATATTTATATTTTTATGTATGTATGGCAGCTACTCAGTCTGGGTGGCTTAGTGGCTCGAGCACTTGCCTTCGATGCAGCTGATAACAGGTTCCAATCTGCTTCGCGACAAGTAGTTTGCGAGAATGCGATTGGGTGCCGGACTACCAGTTCACTCAGCTGTAAATGAGTATCTGAGTTAAAAATCGGGGTAATAATCACAGACGAGCGTGTGGCTGACCACTTCGCCTCCTAGTGTTCCGTTGGTCTAGTAATGAAATAACTCTAGCATTACTTCAAAGCCTAGGCCTAACTTGGACTGTTGTGCGATTGATTCTTAGCTACTCGAAGGACTCATCGGATTTTTTTTTAAATATTCATACCTATTATTGCAACTATTGGAAACTAACGTATACAAAATTTCAAAGTCGTTGCTTAACTCATTTCGAATTAATTGGCC
The DNA here is from genome assembly GCA_949128065.1 of Beris chalybata. Taxonomy (NCBI): domain Eukaryota; kingdom Metazoa; phylum Arthropoda; class Insecta; order Diptera; family Stratiomyidae; genus Beris; species Beris chalybata. The sequence goes on along the minus strand of OX421896.1, from coordinate 23,895,826 downwards.
AATATTTTTTATGTATGGCAGCTACTCGAAAGAGTAGAATGATTTTGCCCGTTAACCAACTTAGGCTGGCCGCCCACTGAAAGAGCAAAAACAGCGGGAGACTACATTTTATAAAGCTACTTACTCGTGCTTTATACAAAACCGTTGGCTTGTGGTCTCTCCTCTCCTCTATGGTACGGACAGACGGACGAACAGCAAGCGGATTTAGAGTTTTTGGTACCAAATGAACTGAAAATACTACACATAAAACGAAGGTGAATTTCCATTAATATCGCAGTTCTTCGTCAGAGCATCAGACGCATCAATCAACCAATCAGATTGAAGTACAAGTGCCAGGATTATGCGTGTCGGTCACTTTTCTGTGATCGCTTGCTTGCAGGTTAGGTTACATTCTGAAGTTAGTTTCAGGTTCTGCATCGCCGATTGAAATTCTTTTGTCTGAGAGCGAAGTTGTTTTGCTCAATTGAGGCCCTTGGTGGAAAAAGGAGTCATCTCATTTTTGAAAAAATTGAAAAAAATTTAGTTTAAACTTAGGAATTTGTTCGTAATGCCATGTTTCCACTGCCCGGTAATCACGCGATTAAGCAAATCTACACGCTAATCTAGTAGATTACCCATACGAGATTAAGATTACCAAACCGCGAGATTAAAAAATAATCTAGTTTCTAATCTCGTAATTTTTTAGTGTCAAACCAGTAAATTGCAATTCAGCCAAAAGGTCTGTTCTATTTGACGGTGGTAGTGTACACCTTCTACACTTTTTGCACTGGCTCTCGAGCTAGTGCAGGAAAGTGTAAAAGGGAGTGGCGGGGAAGGAACAAGAACACTATTTGAGGTTGAGTGTGTGTCATTGATTTGACGTCAAAGGCTGTTTAGAAAATCGGGTGCAAGAAAGTGCAACTTACACCGGGCAAAAGGAACAAACCTAAAGGCAGAGAAATTCATCAAACCATATGTTGACAAATGTCATGCTTCGAGATGTCAAATGTGAAATGTCAGTTATAAAAAAAGAAAATTGTTAAGCGTAAGTATGTTTTTTACTTAACTTTTGTCATTTACAGTATTTAATTGTTGAACGGAAACATTTTTGCACATAGACTCCATTCCGAACTGTCGTCGACTAATAAAAATATTGACAATACTCAACATATATGTTTCGTTTCAACTGTCAAATTTAATCTAGGAATGCAATGGAAACAGTTTTTAATCCAGTACTCTTAATCGCGAGATTACGGGGCAGTGAAAACATAGCATAATAATGCTAGAAGATTAGATTAGAAACTAGATTATTTTTTAATCTCGCGGTTTGGTAATCTCAATCTCGTATGGGTAATCTAATGGATTAGCGTGTAGATTTGCTTAATCGTGTGATTACCGGGCAGTGGAAACATGGCATAAGATCCTAAATTTAAACCAAATTTTTGGTTTAAACCTCGACTGTGAATTCGGCTCTTAAAAAACTAATCCTAAAGCTGAAAATGGATGACACAGTATAAATGTATAAATAATAAAAATTCCAGAACAGAAAATATAATTAGATTTTTTCGTGAAGCTATAATTATTTTATAAGTAAAAAATAATCGAACAAAAATCGCAACGAATCTTTGAAATTTATGGTGTATCGACTGTTTCTACGGCCATACTATCAAATTTTCGTATCTCGCCACACTCCATAACTTCTGAAATTATCGGCAGGTTTTTTTCTTCAAATTACTGTAATGCGAAGAAATGCCCTATTATCTCCCAAAGGTACTTATAACTTACTTACAATCAATTCGTTTGAGTAATAACGTGAATTACTTAGCATTTATAATATTATAGGTATACAATATAAAATGAAGATGTAAGGAATAAACGTTATTAGTATTATGACACACGTTACATACTTTGGTCGAATGAGCATTACTCATCAACAAGAATAAACAATTATATTTGAAACTTCGCACAAAATTGAAGTAAACAGAACAAACCCATACGCTTTGCAAAACGAAAATTGTTGTTAAAGTCACCTTAACCTTAAACGATCGTAGCACTCATTGCGTTGGCGTCAGTGAACTTCCGTTTTTGTAATATGTACTCATCTTTGGACTTTTTAGTCAGTTTTTAGTATGTAGGCACTTGTGTTTTAATTTATTAATTAATTAAACACGGCATATACGTAAGAAAAAGAACAATATGTATATATCGGTTATATCATTATTTAATTTAACGTCAATGTAACATGTTTTGACTCCGGCTTGAATAAAGTTGTTTGGCAACTGAAGTAATCGAATATAAAAACATTACAAAAAAAGCCAACAATTGTGGTTTCTGATCAAATAGATGACCTGTTCAATTTATTGACTGAGAGAGTTTCCAAAAACATTTGGTGTAAATTTTTTAAACTATTGATTCGATAGTTTTTTTTTTTGCCTTTTTATTAAACTATACAAAATGTCTTGCCTCGATCTGCTGAGGACGTTGGTTATGATTCGCTAATGAATAATAAAACTATAAAATGCCATTACTTAATAATATAAGGACAATTGGTTCAGATGCTCTTTGTTTACTCGCTCGTCAGATATTTTTCACTTAAGACTGTATCGTATGAATTATTCGAAGAACTCTCCTTGAAAACGGCTCAAACATATTGCTAACTTTCTGTCGGGTATAATTGACTTTCACAATCCCAATTTGATCAAAATAAAGCGTGATATACTTTATGCCGATAGTGATTTCTCCAATATGTAAATTTTGTAAGCTCTCCCGTTATATTTAATAATTTACACTACTTATAAGCGGTATTTTGGCTTTTGATTTTATACATACATCATTTCTTCTGACTTTTTTCACACTTCAATAAATCTTTTCTGTTGTTTTTTACTAATATCTGTTATTTTTTACTCACGTTTCTTTTTGTTTACTTTTTTTCTTTCGTAAATAAATATTATTGTTATTATTAAATTCATTAATGTGCGGATTAAAATAAATTTTTAGCAAGGAAAATTTTCAGAAATCACAAAACTCCATTTCAACGTGGAAAATAAAATTCTTAGGGTATGGGTTATATTTTTAAATAATAATAGTAAGACTTGGGGAAAAACTATACATGATTATTCGGGACACTGAGGTTATGAAAGAAAAGAAACAACACCTTAACAAATCTAATATACAAACCTGAAATTTGATTTGAATGGTAACATTCTTATATATCAGCCTTGATAATTAATATTTTACAGTAAAGTGTGACTTACTATTTTGCTCCTGTGGCGGTGGCCCTGCTTTTGGTGTAGAGTGCGAACAACATAACCGGCCGATTTTAGATGTTGAAGGTGCTTTTAGACCTGATGGTTTGGTATCTTTGACTTCACTTGTCGTTGATACTGCTGCAATATTATCTTCAACAACTTTAGCTTCTTCACTCATTTTTCATAAACTTTTTTTTATTTAAACTTAAACAATTTATTTCGAACACTCACTTGCGATTAATAAAAATAAATAATGTACATTTGGCGAAAATTAATTTTCCACTGTTAACATAATACTTAGTGTGATGTATATATTAAGAGTTAAATATAAAAAAAACAAATGGTTTTATCTAATTGAACTATTTGAGTCAATTGAAGTCTTCCTTTATGTTATGTCTGTGTGATAATAATTAATTAGTTAGTATACGCAATGACTGCGAAAAACAATAGTAAAATTTCAACTTGATCTAAGTATGTACCAATTAAGTTTCAACTTTTAAATAAAGTTTTAGATTATAATATGAGCCCTATTTTTTTTTTTAAGGAAACTGAACTGGACTTAGGAGGTTAGCCTTTAACACACTGTAGTGTACAATCCACTCAGCTTAGGGATGGGAGATCAGAAATCGGGCCGGGTATGGTAGTTTACTAGTTGGTGTTAATAATTTTGAGTGCTGTTTTTGCCTATGATGTGATCTACCAGAACAGCAATGTTGCCTATAACAAATCAACTACTGTCTGGTATCTCTGATGGTGTTAGTGAATCTGATAAGAATGTTAACAGAACTCATCTGCTCAGTGTTAAATCCTTTAGTAGTGACTCTATTAAACATTCCGCACTGTTCACTATTTATATTAATAATTTCAAAGCCAATAGCAACTGAAAAATTCTTATAAATAATTTATGCGTAGAGTGGGAATTGAACCCACGACATCGCGTTTACAAGCCTAGTACGCTACCACTGGACTACACCCGGCCTTATTATTTTATTCTATAATCTTCGATTTAAGGAAAATCATCCGATAACATCCACCAACCATGTGTGCGACGATTTGATGAATTAAAAGTCGCATGTACAGGGAAAGGAGTAATTAAAAGAGTCAGTCAACGTGTAACACACTGAATGTTTTAGAATACTATTAGATGTAAGCGCAGCGGTTAGTAATAATGGAAACAGCAACAACCGAATACCTAGTTGCAAAGAAACCCAATCAAAAGCCTGGTTGAAGTAAATAAGGGGGTGGAGCAACACAATTGTACCTCCCTTCTAATCTAATGTTCTCTAAAACTTAATTTTCAACATCTGATCTTTTCGCCTTTCGTAGTGATCCAAAAGCTACGGAAGCTCGCGTGCAACACGCAGTCACAAGTAATGATTTTACTTTATTATTTTTTAATAATAAACTATTGTGATCGACCTGAAATTTCAAAGAAATTTGCTACCCTGAAATTTTGAAAGCAAAAAAAATATCCATTGGCGTTCGGAAGTGGGGGCAAAAAAAATGTTCAGTCAAAATAGAATGCGCATATTTTCACAATTTTCGTCATATCTACTAGGTTTTCCAAAATATTGAATTCACTTTTATTCTACGGATTCTTCATATAAATACCTAGAAAGTGTTTTCAAGATTTTTTGATTGTGTACTTTTTCATAAATTCTTCCATGTCTCGCAGGTGTGATCAGATATCGAATATTATTTCACTTCCATGGACTTGTTTAATAATCACCTATTTTTGAGTTTTTTCCTTTTTCAACCCCTAGACCGCATCTCGGAGTATGACCCAATCATGGTATTCATATATTACGCCCTACTCTAACCGCTTCCGAACTTTTTGTTAAGTTTTTCAGTCACATAGTAACCTACACCGCATCTTAGAATTGAACGCGTTCCGAACATCTGCCGGAAAAATAATAAAGTTGCGCCCAGACCATTGACAGATTTTTATACAACATTGTCACCGGAGATGAGAATAGTGGTGATTGTTTTGCTTATAATAATAATCAATGGCGCAACAGCCCAAATCCGGCCTAGGCCTTGAAGTAATGCTAGAGTTACTTTATTACTAGACCAACGGAACAATTGGGGTGAAGTGGTCAGCCACACGCTCGTCCGTGATTATTACATCGATCTTAGCTCACGTATTCATTTACAGCTGAGTGAACTGGTAGTCCGGCACCCAATCCTATTCTTGAAAATTACTTGTCGCCAAGCAGGATTATATTGTTTTGTTTGTATTTTTATTATTATTTTATTTAATAAATCTTATAAGTAAAAAACACGGGAATGTATTACACTACCCAATATTTTTGGTATATAAACGGTACTATAAATTCTTATTTCACAGGTGCAGACTTTGAGGAATTTCCTTGTGCAAACATAGCTTAGCATAAAGGAAACTAAACAACAATGTTTTTGGTGATCGTCTTAATCAATTTCTAATGTCTGGACAATGACAATAGACAATGGGTCCACACCATCCACGTCGATACACTCAACATCGATCATTACATAAACTACTAGCCGTGTATCGCGGCTACGCTCACGTTGTTCCATCGTCCCTGTTACTCCCGTTTATCCATTGGTCCTGTTTCTCCCGTTGATACATTACTCCCGTTTCGGGTACACTTTCTCAGCTCAATGAACTGGAGACATTAATGGCATTAATGCCATTTTTCACTTTCATTTTTAATTTTTTTCCATCCCCTATCCTCCATCCTCTATCCACTATCCCCTATCTACCATCCATAGTCTAACCGTACCATTTAGCAATAGGAACGCGAAATAAATACACCGAAAACGAACAAACTGCCGCTAAATCATATGAAAAACACTCAAATGTTGAAATAACTCGCGAACCACCAATTTCGGGAATATATAATTATGTTCACGACCTGTCCGGAAGTCTCGAGAATACCCATGCAAAATTTGGGAGGGAACGGTTCTCAGGTGTAGATTTTAATCGCACCCGACCAAAAAACTGACTTATTTTTATATATTAGATATTATGTATTAAGCAGAATAGAAGTAGAATAGATTTGTAAATTAGAAGGAAAAGGAGCAAAATATGGCTTAGTTCGCTAATAGACGATATTCTCTTACTTCTTCGGTTACCTCCCTGAATCCCTGACATAAATTTCCAATCTCAGGTCCCTTTCTCGACCTTTCCCTTATGCTTTTCAGGATCTTTGTATATTCTTCATTATTAGATAGCAAGATCATGCAAAAAAAACGTATATGCTTCAGAGACATGGGTGAATTCGCAAACATAAAGCTAGACAAGTTTTTACAGTTTGTCAGCTTAGTTTCCGTATACATGGGGGACTACAACGGACCCATTGGCGGTGTGTCTCTGGCCGCTATCTAGAAATATTTTAGAAAAACATGAATACATAGTTTAAAACATGTAAATAATGCGAGAGTGTGTGCTTATTTCCTCATCAGAGCTCCGATTTTTGTATGACGGTCCGCAGCAATTGTTCCATTTAGTGAAGTTGTTTTGCACCAGATACGCTGCACCAGGTCAGGTATCAAATGAGCTGGCTGCAAGTCACACGCTGCCCAAAGATCTTCCAATATTTAATGGAAGCCCACTTGAGTTGTCAAAAGGAGTTTTGTACGATTTATTCGGAAATGTGAATGATAATCTATTTCAACTTAGAGATGTCTGAAAGTAAAAGCACTCGAAGCAGTTCGTAGCCCCTTACTTCCTCCACATTCTGTTCCTCACATAATCGATACCCTTCGACTTCTATTCAGACAAGCGGCAGTTGGTGATTGGACATTCTTTAGATCACTGCATCAGGCCGGGATCGATCAGATCGCTGAGTGCAAATAAGCTCATTCAGTCCTCCTTTAAAATCCAATGCTGTGCTTGGCTTGGTTAAATACTCCTCCAGATACGGAAAATTATTGAGAAGCAAATCAGACAGGTCCGATATAAATCATCAAACTGTAGTTTAAGTTTGGGCACGTCACAAGTGTGTGCAATTTACTAACTAAAGTGAGATTATAGCAACGTCCTTTTTTTGTTTCCAAAGTAGTTTCTTAGGGTAGAGTTTAAATTCTAGAGCTTGAGATATTTGAGTATGACCCAAGGCATCACAAAGATTTTTTTAAAAAAAAAATTAACCACACGTTTGTCGCGCTAATTACACACGATCGCAGCAATTACACGCACATAGTTCAAACAAACCGCACTAAACTTGACAAAAAACAATATTAGATCATTTTTCTAAAAATATGAATTCTGTGAGGACTCGGGGTATTTTTGAATATTTAACGAACATTGTCATAATAAATTCAAGGGCACTTCACAGACCACAAACCCAAAAAAAAAATAAGTAAACAGCAATTGCCGACCGTAGAAAATAAAATACCTCTAGCGCGCCGAGGAGGGACGAAGCACCACTTTTTCAGTCTCACGGAATAGAGTTTATTTACGCGGTAAAACAACAAGTTAATAAGCACCTGCGACACTTTTATTTAGCACCTTCGATAGTCTATCACTTGCGACACAAATTACAATAATAAAATTAGGATTGGACTAATAATAAGAATGAATAATCTCCTTATTCGCACAACGAACAGCACCACAGACACTTTACAAATATTTCAATAGAAATGTCAACGTCACTTTTCGAAAGCCAGCTGTTCAGGGCATTCACGGCACGCCAGCTGACTTTCCAACAGGTCATGCAGATCGACGGGAACGAAGTAGAGATGGCGCGCATAAGTACGAAAAAAATTTGCTTTTAAATATAGGGCTGCTCATCAAATTTAACTAAAAATGCTAGCATTCGGTAAAGAAAAATCGATCTTATGAAATCATATCGCCAGCAGGCAGATCATAGCTGTGGAATAGTCACGAACATTCTATACATTTTCAACGGACATATGTATGATAGATATAGCATGTGCTTAGATCGCTAACTATAGCTAAAGTCTCTGTATAAAAGTAAAGAAAAATCATCTGTCGCATTTTACTACCTCGCATCAGTAAAATAGCGAAATAAAAGAAAATTTGCTTCTAAAGATGTAGAGGTGGCAGCACTCTAATGTGGTTTCATGTTCCATTCCAAGCTCCAGTTCGCTTTGCAGTTCCATTCCCATTTCATATTTTCGTACTCGTTCCGTTGCTCCCCCTGTTTTAATGCAGTGGAGTACCGCCTACAGTGCAGCAGTGGATAGCAAAGTGCGTGGACGGTGTTCGTTCGTATATATCGTGTCTGTTCCGACGATATTTTGTGAAAATGTTTTGTTTTTAGAAGCCTGCAGAAATGGTGTAGAAAATTAAAAAATGGCGGTGATAGTGCAAAGAGCTCACAATATGAATAGTGGACAATGTCAGTTGACAAGGTCGTTGGAGCGAATACTTGAGGACGCTCATTGCAGCGGTGAACTGAAGCTGAGCAATCGTAAGCTGAAGGACTTTCCGAAATCGGGCACCAAGTTTAACCTCACGGATACCGTAATTGCAGGTACGTCTCGTTGCATCCCTCGAGCCAGCTTCGGCGGGGCCACTTTCCGCTTTCCTGTCACCACGTCCACCCAGCAGTAGCCGTTCGATGGCTGCCAAAAAAGTCAAAAAACTGTTTTTGGTGCGAACAGGAAATGGGCGTGCCGAAAATTTTGCAGCTAATGATGGCGCTTATATTTTGGTTTTGTTCCTTGCGGTTGAAAAGTCTGCAATGTCTCGGCCATTCGCCGACGCTTTGGATCACTATATAGAAATCGATTTATTGTCGTGGTGTGGTGGAGTTTTGTTCTGTTCTGAGAGGGTAGAAACGGAAATTCAATGTAAAATTGATCCCACTTCGGACCGGACGGGTGGTGGTTGACCCCTTTCCCCGTACCTCACGACATTACGTGCACCGGTTACAAAGCTCTCCCTTTTTACCTGGTTGCACATTGTTCGAGTCTATAAATTGCGGAATTTTAATCAAGTGAGTGAGTGACTTATGGCGGTCATTCTTTTCTGTGAACTGTGATACGGAAGCAGATTATTTCTTCCGAATAACATAACTCTTTTTTTTCGTCCGAACCCCCAGGTCCACAAGTCGGACTCCATTATATTAAAGTAAACTTCGTTTTGAGACAAAGGAAGCTACGGAACGGAAATCATTTCTGGCGATACGAACGAAATGCTATTAGTGTGACAAACGAATAGCGATAAATCCTATAGAAATGTTGAGAATGCTAATGAAAACTAAACATGCACCAACCCAAGACAGAAGAAGGCTTGGCGGAATTAATTTTACTGCATATTTTGTGCGTAAAATTAAGCCCACCACCATTCATTCTATTTTCATGCACCTACCTTAAAATTTCAATGGCTCTAGTTTTTGAAGTAAATATTTAATACTCCTAATATTCAAGTGTACTTTACTCAAATACATATTTAAAATTATAGTAGAGTGCACCACTGATTCAAAACAAATTAAAGTATTCAACCAATTATCATTAACCCTTGATAATTGGTTGAATACTTACTAAATTCGTTTTCCCATTAAATGTTTATCCATAGCATAAATTTACTGTTTATTCTTTAAAGCTATTTTTGTAGCCTTGTCAATTCAGTTTTGATGTTTATATCCAACAGTAAATACACCGATGAAAAAAACGTTGTAAAATGTGCTGATTTTAATGCTATGCTAATTGTCTAAGTAATCATTGTATTGATGAACAATAAATCAAAAGATACGTCATGTCTCTCTTGGCGATTCGTAGCTGAGGCAGGGTGGGCAAATAGCACGCTAACTACCAAAGCGCCCTAAGAAGTCACGAAGCCGCGATAAAAACAACGCTTCTAGGTCATTCACACATTTTACTTCCGGATAAATCGTCGTGATTAACGTCTGTTGTTCAGGCTGTTATTAATGACCTGATTATCGAGCGATGAACCAGCCATAGCCGCAGGTAGACCGGAAGCTCGAAAGTGAACCGATTCTGCTTCATTGTCAGCCACCGGTTCGGACGTAGGATGTCTGTTCTGTATTTTAATTTTAGGAAGGGGTGCCTCACAGCGCACACTAAGCACCAAAAGAGGGCCCATAGCGATCCCTTCGGAAATATCGTGGAACTAATTAATCACCCCCAAAACATCCTAAATTTATCAGGGCTATTCACAATTAATTCAAAATTGTGACTCTGGTGCTGAATAGTTCTGTATATATCTATAAAAATAAAAATGGATCGTTAAATGTGTTGCTAACCGCAAAACTCGTGAATGGCTGGACCAGTTCGACATATATTTTTTTATTCAAATATTTCCTGAAGTCTGAGAAAGGTTCTTAGGAAGAAACGTAAAAATCTTATTTTCGTACTAAAGGTGTTCCAACAACGTTGCTGCAATGCCTGATAAAGAAAGGCATTCCAGAAACATTGTTGGAACGCGGTCGAACAGCCCAGTCATCGCTAAAATTGCCGTTAAATATGTAAAGCTGCGAAACTCCGACCTGCAACATTTTGAAGAACACTGCAATGGCAAAGGTTTTGCAGCAATGTAAACTAATAGTATGGGATGAATGCACGATGCCACATAAAAAGTTTTTGGAGGCATTAGACTGAACCATGCGAGATCTGCGAAACAATCAAAACCGATTGGGTGGTCCGATGATTTTATTAGCGCGAGATTTTTGTCAAAAATTGCCAGTGATGCAACGGTCAACGCCAGCTAATGAACTAAATGCATGTTTAAAGCCGTCCGCTTTGTGGAAGCACGTTAAGATACTAAATTTAAGCAAGAATCTGCGTGTCGAGTTGCAAAATGGTTGATCTTGAGAAACACTTTCAAAACAACTCAAATTATCTGATGTAATACCAAATAATTCTTCAGTTCAATCATGGGCCGAAATAAGCACTATTCCGCAGAAAAGAGGATCGAAATGCAATGCGTAAGGGACGACGGCTACTCTCTTCGACAGATTGCACAAATTTCTCGCTGCTCCTTGAGAATGGTCCAGAATGCCATGAAGGAGAAGAATGATAAAGAAAATCGCGGCCGACCACGTCAAACCACTCCATCATTGGATCGAAAAATTGTGCTCGTCTCTAAAGGGAACCCTTTCGCGTCTTCGGTCGTGATTTTGCGGGCTACAAATGCTAAAGTCAGTGCTAGAAAAATTCGTAGAAGATTATTGGACGACCGATCACCGAAAAAAGTGCCTCTCCTAAGTAAAAAAAAACATACGGAACCGACTAAATTTTGCAAGGGCCCATTTAGATTGAAGCGGAGAAGAAGGCACGAGAAAATGGCGAAATATTCTCTGGAGTGACGAGTGCAAGTTCGACATCTTCAGATCGGACGGAAAAGAATATGTTAGGCTTCCTTTCAACAAACCATTTGATCCATAATATACCAAAAAGACCGTAGAGCATGGGGGAGATAGCATAATAGTGTGGGCAGCATTTTCTTGGTATGGTGTAGGCCCAATTCAGTTGATTGACGGGATTATGATCAAAGAAAGTTATTCGGACATACTAAAGGACATAAGGCTGCCATTTGCAGAGGAAACCATGCCGCTTCGATGGACATTTCAACACGATAATGATCCGAAGCACACTGCAAAATGGTGAACGATTGACCAGCGCAGTCACCGGACTGTAATCCAATTGAGAACTTGTGGAAGCAAGTCAAGGACAAGGTTTATGTACATAAGCCCAGAAATAAGTTCGAATTGTGGACTGCAGTAAAAAGAGAGTGGCACCTGATTTCAAAAGAAAGTTGTGAACGTTTAGTGGATTCGATGCCGGCTCGTTGCAAAGAAATTCTTAAAAAATAAAGCTAGTATTACACTGTATGACCACGCTGTCAAATTGCAGTAGTAAGCAATGCAAAATAGTGAATTTGACCGAATGAATACTGTGAGATTTATTTGTATTTGCCTACTTCGCATCGCATATTACTGCAATTTGACCACTTAGTCAAACAGTGTAATACAAGCTTAAGTTGAAATTATAAAAAAATAAAACTGAAAACTTCTCTTGAAAAGAATTAAATTTTTCAATACAAGTCCAACACAATCTTATAAACTGACCTATCCAGTTAAGGTTTTTTTTTATATCCTCAAAGACAGCGATTAATTAACAGTCGGGGTTTTCGCGTTGGGTTTTCAGTCCACTGACGCTGGAAAATAAAAAAAATAAAAATTTCTTTAGATTGAACTACGTTTATGGAAATTTTCCAATTTTTTCATTCAACCAAATCGGGTCGATTTAATACGCATCGACTTTCATCGAATGCTGACTGCTATCCCGTTCAAATATCACACTATACACTCTGCTCATAAATCGGAAAACCCACCACAAAATCTCATTCCAGCAACCTAAACATCTTAAAATTGAAGCGCATCAAAAGTTCGCAATAAAACATAGAGTCAAAAGAGCGCTATAAAATTCGTAATCACATGGCACCTACTGAAGCAAAGTAAAAAACTTACTGACGGACTACTAATTTAAGGTAGCTCTGTTTTCTTTGTTATTGTTTTTGCTTAGATAAGGCAGCAAAAGAGCATGTCTACTGGTGATTATTAATAATTTTTTATTTCTAAAGACATTTCGATAGTTGGCGGTTTACAAAAGTGCCCATCACCTCGGCTAAAAATGAGGCGATTGATATAGGTCTATACTCGTGAGTAGTGGGATTCCCACAATTTCCGTTTACTCGGTGATAGTTTTTAACGATAGTAATATCATGAGAGCATTGCACGATAGTGAGAGAGTATGATAATGCGACAGTTTGTTGTATGCACGGTGCGATAGCACAACAGTGAAATTAGGTAATAGTTACATTGTTTATGTTGTAAAACGTTTTCATAATATAAAATGTGGTGAAGGATCAAAAAGAAGAGCTAGAAAATGAATGTGAGAAAAAGGAGGAAAATATGGGAGAGGAAGTAGATACAGAGACAAAAGGCTTTGGGTGCCTCTGCTTATTCGTGAATTGCGCAAAGAAGATGGATTTTATGCAAATACGAGTCGCTGGACGGTCGAGATGTATTTTAAGAACATTTGAACTGTATCAGTCCCGATCTCGATCACAGAATTTAATTCATGACTCGCGGATTTCCCCATTTATAAATATTGTCTTCATCCTTAACAATACCATAAAATAATAAAACCTTGCACTTTTTTCTTTGCAGATCTGTCCCGAAACCGCTTTTGTGAGCTTCCCGAGGACATAACATCTTTCGCGTTCTTAGAGACATTACTTCTATATCACAATACGATTCGTTCGATTTCGCAATCCGTAAAAGGTCTTAGCTCTCTCACTTACTTAGATTTACGAAGCAACCACTTAACTGTTTTGCCACGAGAGTTATGCTTCCTGCCTCTACAAGTTCTATTAGTTGCAAATAATCGATTAAGTGCCCTGCCCGACGAACTAGGACGAATGGATAAATTAACGGATTTGGATGCATCTTGTAACCAATTAACAAGTCTGCCCATGCGAATTGGCGATCTGCGAAATTTAAAATCGCTTTCACTTAGAAGTAATCAACTTGTCTACTTACCGCGAGGTATATTATTCTGTGTATTCTGTGTTTATATATAACGTGAGTAATTATGTCCTTTTCAGAAATAACATATTTGTTGTTAGTTTCCCTTAACTTAAGTTGTAACAAAATAACTAGTCTTCCTGTTGAAATTCGACAAATGACTACATTAGTTGAATTGAATCTCGAAAATAATCCCTTAACTTCACCGCCGGCGAGTGTAAGTTGTGCGGTATTTAAAAAAGATTTCAACATAAATAACAATTTATTTGTAGCTATGCGTTCGTGGATTAGTACACGTCTTCAAGTATTTAGACACGCAGGCTATGAAGGACGATAAAGTAAAATCTGGTGGTTCTTACGATGGACTTACTACTCTCAGGCGCACACCAAGGCACACAAACAGCTTAATGGATAACACAAAAACAAAAAGGCCTCATGTGGATTCTGGCTATAGTACCAGTGATGGTATGGATAAACGATGGTCCCAGGATGGAATTAAAACTGGTAATATATTTTTGATTAACTACAAGGACAATTCCGGATAACAACAAATCAAATCTATTTTAGCACCATTGAAAAATATCACAGTTAAACCAAAACCATCAAAACTCGTAGATTCTTCTCCAGGCGATTCGAATTTTACAAATATGCAAAACTATAAAAACGTAGCAACAGATTTTATTGTTGATAATCTTAATAATGACTCTTCATACGAAAGGCGAGATGAGAATTATTCATCGCCCTTAAATGTTTGTAGCAGCAATAGGTACGTTTATTGTTATTTGATTTATTTTTGTATTAACTTATGTGAGGTGTTATTACTAGTGAAAGTACTTCACCCGAAGATGATTACATGCCGGAAAACCAAAAGCAAGAAGAACGAAATAAGAATTTCAGCAATATACAAACTTATAGGTTTGTCCAAATCTCAAATAGTTTTACAAAAGTTTATCATTCTCGATTTTAGAGAATATAAAGAAGCCTTAAAGCAACAACGAAATCAGGAAATCTTATCAGTGTATCGAACTAAGGGTCAAAAAAATGCACAGGAGACTGAAGGAAATATTCTATATAATATCGATAATATAGATGATCAGGAAAACACAAATTTAAACACGAATGGGCAAATGAAGAAGACAGCGGATCAAATACCTATCATGTCACACACAAATGGTATCTCACCGGATGAATCTTCTCAGACAGTCATAAAAAAACCAATTCAAAAGGTTATTCCTTCTCGGAGTACAACTCCATTATATCATGCACCAGAAGTATCACAAAATGATACAACCGACTATATTGGTTACGTGAAACCGAATAGCCCTATAAAGAGCAACGGTTCTACATCGAATAGTTTGCTTTTAGCTGGTGCAAAATCGCCAAATACTCCGAAGCTGTCAAATTTAAAAGGTCCAGCAACAAAGACCCATAGGTAATACTTTTTTCTAAACAAAAAAAAAAAACCACGATGAATCTATTTTCGTAAATTTCAGAAACGTTTCATGGAACAGCGATATTCCTGCAGAAAAACTAACTTTCACTATGCGACGGGAATTCGATAAACAAAAAGAAGAAACTGAACTTCTCTCACAGTTGAGAACGGTAATGATAGAGAATGTGGAAGAGAAATTAAAATAAACACTTTGTTTGCTTCACCTTAGATAATTGAAACGCGTTTAAAAATGAATTTACCCGATGATATAGCATCAGCTTTAACTGATGGTGTAGTATTGTGTCATTTAGCCAACTATGTCCGGCCTCGTTCTGTTGGAAGTATTCACGTACCGTCTCCTGGAGTAGTAAGTCATCTCGTATTTCTATAAAACCTTTTTTTACGTGCCATGTATTTTCAGCCAAAGTTAACAATGGCTCGATGTCGAAGAAACGTTGATAACTTTCTTGAAGCTTGCAGAAAAATAGGTGTTGATGAGGTAAGTTAATTCAACTGTAAATTTTTTTTGTTTCATGTTTCACGTCTCATATAAAATATAATAGTTTGTTTTTATTATTTATTTTTTCGAAAATATAGTGAGTTTCATAAAATTGAATGTATAATGTTGTTAAACGTTCGAGTAATTAGGCAGAACTTAATTTTGGAGCCTGCGTAGAAAGATAAATCGTTAATTGTTTTGTGTAACTTGCTATATTTTTATACTAACGAGGGATGCTCAATGTTCTTAGTTCGTTTAATAACATATCAATCATGGTGCTAGTCTCTAATAATGTTCTAGGTTCGAAAGTAAAGATGGTATAATTTGTTTTGATATGTCTAGTATTTCATTAAAGCTATTAACTTGGGTGTTAAAATATTCTCGCTTATTTCATGCAGTGCCACAATGAGTGCAATACTTTGACATGGCATCTTTTTATAAGTTAACAAAGTTATTAAGACATATTAAATAATTTAGAAATAATGATTAATGTCATTTTGGGGCTGGTTCTCTCTGATTTCGTTAAAATTACATATCGTGACACAATATATAGACACAATGATTGTATATTCAGTCTTGTTGCTGGAGCTGCGAATAATGCGCCTCTTTCGGAATTTGGCAACAACACGAGTCAACAACGTAGTCCAAGAATGCTTTGCATAAACGTTTTCTTAAATTTATCTATTCTCGGTCGCGAAATTTTAAATCAATTGACTATGAGTTTTCGAATTGGAAAAACAGGGAGGAAGAACCTGGCGTTGAAATATTCCGTCAAAACGTAGCATTTGACACAGCGGAAAAACTATTATTTAGGTGCAAGTAGTAGCTCACACCGACATCAATATTATTACACGATCGGCGGCCAAGATATTCGTGGACCAGCAACTCATTAAATGGACTTACAAATCATTTAACAAAAACTAAACTCCTGATCCAAACGAGAAAGACGAAGCAAAGCAGACTAGGGATGTTACGGAGGTGAGTATAACGAAACCGAAGTCGGAGCCGGATGTTGTAAATCTGATTTCTCGGAGTCGGAGTAGAAGACAGATCTGTTAGGTGTTAACTTGAGGGCAGGATTTTTTTTTATAAAGAAACTAGAAATGATTTACAAAGCGAACTATATCTTATTAAGTAAGATACACATCTCAAAGCGAAACACACTCGAAGTGGACCAAACCAGATTCCTGTGGAAATCAGAATTTTTCACAAAACCAAAAAAACAATATAATTCTCTAAACTCACATTTTGGCAGCCCAAACGTTTTGCGATTCCAGCCACGGAATCTCATCAGTGGGTAGAAATTCTACCGCTTTCAAATTTGATTGCGTTACTTAAGGCTTGAATTTGCCTGATACATACATGGGTCAGTTTAATGTCTCTATGAAAGTAATCCGCAGAAATTTAAACGGCGCACGTTCGTCCCTTTCCTCATACAACTTGTTTTAGATATATAAAACAATCGACAAAATCTAACACATTCTAGCCGCGATTGCTCGCTGCGTTTCGATCAAAATTATCGGAGGTTTAAAATGAATCGGAAGCTCCGACCTTTCGGAGTCGAAGTCGAAGTTCCGTAAGATTCCTAAAGCAGACAAAACATATTAGGTATACAAATAAGTTACCGGTGTTTTTTTGTTAAAGTTTATGCCTTTATTGTGGGAAATTGTTTGTATTATTTTTTTTTTTAAATATTTTCCATCGCTAGCCACAACCTTTTCCCATCTTTTTGGCAGCATACGAATTCCGCGTTGAAAAAACTCCTCATCCTTTAAGGCGATCGACGAGTCGGCCCAATTTTTAACATCTTCACAAGAACGGAAGCGTTGCTCAGCCAAGCCATGCGCCATCGATCGGAGTAGGTGGTAGTCGGAAGGAGAGCGATGTCTGGTGAATATGGCGGGTGGGGTAGGACGTCCCATTTCATTGTAACCGAGCGTTGACGTGTAGCAAAAACGCATTAGTTGTCTTCGATAAAGAGGTCCTGTGATGGTTACACTTGGTTGCAGCAACTCATAATACACCACGCCGACCTGGGGGTCAATTCTGGTTCCGTGAAATGATAAAATGAAAAAATTATTTTCATTAGCGTTTGCACGAAAAAAACTCATTTCATAAAATAGTTAGCACTGGCAAATGCAAAATTGTTATTCAGCATTTGATTCAGCAAATGTTTTCATGCGAACGTTAATGAAAATATGTTTTTCATTTTATCATTTCACGGAACCAGAATTGACCCCCTGGTCCCACTAAATGCATAGCATGTCTTTGAACCCATGGCTTTGCGGTCGATGTTGATGCTTGGCCAGGGTGGGTATCCCCACGATTTTTTGCGCTTCGGGTTGGTGCAGTGTATCCAATTTTTATCACCAGTCACGATACGATGCAAAAATCCTTTCCTGTTCTGCCGTTAGAGCAGCAGTTCGCACGTGAAAAAACAACGTTCGACGTCTTTTGGCTTCAATTCGTATGGCATCCAATTTCCTTGCTTTTGCATCATTCACAAGGCTTTCAAACGATGTGAAATGGCTTGTTGAGTCCAATCAATGAATCCGCAAGATTTTGTTGTGCATGAAATCTCCGAAATTTTTTGGACGGCCGGAACGTCCTTTTTCTTTCACGCCGAAATCATACTTTTTCAAGAGATGAAACCATTCGCGACAGGTTGATTCGCTAATAGAAGACTCGCAATAAGTTTCTCTAATCATCAGACGAGCCTCAGCCGCAGATTTCTTTGAATTAAAACAAAACAAGTAAAACTTCACGGAAATGTCGCATATTTCGCTCGAACTGGTGCGACATGTTTAAGGACTCATGTAAATGTAATGATGGGGAATTGTTGCAATTGGTCTGTTCTATTTGACGGGTGTAGTGTACACCTTCTACACTTTTTGCACTGGCTCTCGAGCTAGTTCAGGAAAGTGTAAAAGGGAGTGGCGGGAAAGGAACAAGAACACTATTTGAGGTTGAGTTTGTGTCATTGATTTGACGTCAAAGGCTGTTTAGAAAATCGAGTGCAAGAAAGTGCAATTTACACCGGGCAAAAGGAACAAACCTAATATGTCTGATCTTGACATATTACGAGCTTGATCCGCCATTTTTGCCCAGTATTTCGTGTTAGCGCCATCTATACGAGAACGCCGGGAACTTATTTGCATACCAAATAATAAAAATAATGGCCGCTATTCACAGTCGTCATAAAGTTGGCTTTAAGTTAAAGCTGACTTTAGTGTCGTATTATTATGACGACTGTGAATAGCGGCCAATGATTTCAAATTTGCGATTCAGAAATTACTGTTTAATAACGTCTATGAACTAAATAAGTTGAGAAGGTACTTAAAAAGAATTGTCTAGTTTTTTACTTTCGCTCTTAATGGATTCTAAAATAATCAAATAATATTTCTAAAAAATTAACTTTCTTATTTCTCTAGTGTATAATTTCTACTTTTTCCTATGGCAATCGCTATATGCAGTCTTTACTGAATTTTTTTTTTAGATAGGTATGAAAAATTAACATTTCTGTGTGTCTATCGTTATGTACTATTCATTCATATTTTTCATTTGTATAACTAATTCCGTTTAGCCAGTTAGTTCTTTAATATTTTGATATTTTTTCCTAAGTGTCTAGAAATTGTATCGATATTTACCAATTAGTTGTTTACTTTTTTAACTTTGTCTCTCCTTCGGTAATGTGCATGTGCACAAAAGAGAAAGAAACCCGTCAAAATATTTTAAAATTGCTGTGTATTAAATTAAGTTGAACATATATATATGTGTATTCTTAAAATTATGGTATAATAATACTTGAGTGTCCTTCTAACATTTTTTTAAACTAATTAACAATATACTTAATCCATTGCTAACCCATCTCTGTTCTTATTGGTGTTGGTTGCAGGAGTTGATATGCTCTTGTGCAGATGTTGTAAGCAATGAGGAATCTAGTGGCGAAGGCGTTCAAAATCCGTCAGCGGTATTTAGAACAATCGCAGCTTTACTCAACGTTCATCGCAAGCAACCGCAACAGAAGGATGATTCGAAATCTGCAACCAATGCTAACAGAACAGAACCACTGGGATATGATGCAAGGAACGAAATAAAAGATTGCTTCAATACATTGCCTATATCGAACTCTAATTGTCCCAAACAAGATAGAGTAAACGGCAACATCAATGAAGTTTTTCATATCGACACACCTTTCCATATCGAAAACCAAATACAACGTGTTATCTATTCACAAAATAATACCAAAGAACTGAATTTTTACCTAAATAATATCGAAGAAGAGTGCGAATACGAAACTGAAGTTGTTTCGGAAAATTGTAAAATAAATGGATTTGATAGTGATGTGTATGTTAGCTGTAAAAATGAATTAATTGGTAAAGATTTTAAATACGAAATAATTCAGGTAAACGACTTAAATACACCAACACAACGAAAAAATGAATTAGAATATGAAAATGGAAGTGTTAATGTTAATACAAAAGACAATATTCCGCAAAAAATTGTGACAAAACGGATCGATTTTTTTGGAGGCAGTGCATCATCTCTCCTTACCAAAGAAAAGACTGAACAATGTGCTAAGAAATCCTGTTTGACTGGGGATAAAAATTCGACAGTTCTAAGTATTATTTTGTCGTGCACTTTTATTATAACATTTCTTTTGTTAACGATTTTTCCACTGCCTAACTAAAGGAAACCAGAAAAATACAATTTTATAATAATAATAGACTTGGAACAGAGGCTTATTAAATATAACATAGTTTTATTATATTGAATTAAACGATAGAAATAGGTTTTATATTTTTATACAAATCCATTTGTAATTGAAAGTGGAACAACATTCCAAATACGCAAAAAAAAATTTGATACAAATAATATTTTTATAATATACATAAAGTAATACACGCAGCCTTACAGCACTACTGCTGCATACTTACTAGTCTGTCGAGAGCAGCTAATTAAAGTGAAATATCTGTGGAGATAATGTGCTTTTTTAATAATTATATGAAGCAGCTTTAATCCACTACTATGAGTAGTGCCTAATGATTGGACATTCCTGAATTCGTTAAAATATAGCTTTTTGTTGCCGTTCTATCAGTTGGAACTTTTTTACATTGATAATAACGAAACTTAACAATATCCTACAACAGTTATGCTTTTCATAATTTTTAGTGTACTTAATTGTAGTCTTCCTTAAGTTTATATTTACAATCTGCATTACATAAACTATGTATTATATATGAGAAGTGATTATATTAATTTGAATAGTGTTATTCTATATTAATGCATAAAT
Source organism: Beris chalybata (assembly GCA_949128065.1). NCBI lineage: Eukaryota > Metazoa > Arthropoda > Insecta > Diptera > Stratiomyidae > Beris > Beris chalybata. Next base: position 23,874,876 of record OX421896.1, on the reverse strand, counting down.
AAGCAATTGGAAATATTAACAACTACTTTACAAGAAATTCTGCGCGTTTTATTGTCACTTAAAAACTTTAAAAGATTTCAAATTAATTTCATCAATAAATTTTTAGAATTTGATGTGTTGCGATGCCGATGTTCTGGAAGGTAAAGGAGCAGTTCAGGTTGCGATAACTGTTGGCGAACTATTTCGATTTCATAAAGGCAGTACGGTTAAATCTCCGACTCGAACGACAAGATGCAACAGTCAAGGCCAATCACTATCTCCATCCCCTACGATATTGTAAGGATCTACACATATGCAGGTGCTTTAATGACTTAAGTAAATTGTGTTTTAAATAGAAACTATGCCAAAATCATATTTTTTTACCTAAATAAGAAAGCTACGGCATATATTATTTGTAAAAATTTGTGAGGAAAAAATAGTAGTGATAGGCCTAATATTTGTAATTACACGTACATGTAAGGAATAAGGATTGACGAACATAGTTTCAATTATGGTATATTTATTGGCATTTTTTTTTAGTAGTGAATTATAATTCTACCAAAGCTTTTTTCCTTTTTGTCAAATAGTTTTAAGGAAATGTAAAAAGAAAAAAAAAAACTAATATTAGCAATGTGTTAATTTTACGATGTCCGAAGTAACACAAAAAAAAGAACGGAAAGTGCAACATGTGTTAAGAATGAAAGTTTTATTTCATGAAATAAAAATTAATCGAAAAGAGTTTTTTTTCTGATAGAAATATTTGGTCACCACTGAACACAAATGAAATAAGGTGATGTAACTTTTATATTTTTTTAGCGCACGTCAAACTATTTATGTTTAATTACATCTTCAGCTTAGAATTAGATAAACGAAACATTGCGAGTCGTATTAACCTCCTTCGCAATAACAATAAGACTTTTGTTACTGTACTTTTTTCATTCAGAAAAAATAATATTATTTTCAGGGTAACCCACTGATGATCGGGTAATGTATAATATACTATCCGTTCAATGAGGATATACGATACGCAGAAATAGAAGAAATGGAATCGCGGCTTAAAATCTTAAGGAATTGAACAATATTTAATACTTCTTTTGGATCATCATGAAAAAATATGTTTCGAGGGTAGTAGTATTAACACATTTTTAAATTCTTATTTAAGGAGGTGACCGAATAGACAAAAATAGCTGACTCGGACAGCGATGTGCTCAAAATGAAACCCAACATAAGCAATAGTGTGTGTGAAATAAAAAGCAGCCATCTCTCAGCTCATCAATACTTTCCAATGGTGTTGAATGAATCAAAGATTCGCAGTGGTAATTAAGCAGCCCGCTCTTCCGAACGCGACACTGCCTCCAACAACGAGTGTCGTTATCATGTCCGGTATGGACGTTCGCCATGTAATTATCGTACCCCATGTCCGACCGGAGTATAACATTCATGTGAGACAGATGCTGATAGTATCATAGTGTACATGTGCGAGAAATCTTCGGGCTTCAAAAAAATCGCTACTCTATTCATCTCACTCGGTTTCGATCGGTCCAGTAGTCGCGGAAATAATCCTGGTACCTGGAGAAAGACGCGTTATAAGTGTAGAGTAGTAGAATGGGTAGCCCTGCAGCATAGGTAGAAATGCACCACTCGCCATTGGCGCTCGCCCGTAAGTAAAATATGCAAAGCAGAAGTAGTATTCTCTTTCTCTTTACTATCCATCCGAACAGTTATTCGAAGAAAAAGAAAAACGCAAAGGAAACTTATTTTTCTTATATAGTACATATGCAACATTTTTCCTTAAACACATATTCAATCGTGAACTTTTCTACGTAGGCATAAAAATAGCATGTAGTCTAAGGTGTGTTTTAGTTAAGTGCTAGTTTTTTATTTACTATTATTTATTTTAAAAAAAAAAATGAAAATGTTCATCTGGTCAGAATCGGTAGAATTGCACCACGAGCTTATAGGGAGAAATGCACCAGATTCTTATGCCTCCGTAGCTTGAATTTAATAACATTCAAATTATTTTGCTGCAATCAGAACGGGTTCGTGCTACAAGCAGATAGCAAGTAACATATCAATTTTCAATCAGTTTTTAAAATTTTAATATCCGTTGACTGATCAAAACTTGTATAAAACCATTGAATTACTATTATTTGGTTTTCTATTGTTTTTCATTAGTATAAAACTCGAAAAATATTTCCTGTATTTACTGTTTAGTTCGTTGTTGTTTGTTACTTTTGTAAATATATTTAATTTTTTTGTTTCAACTAATTTGGTTGGGATTTGCTACATATTTAAATTGTGGTGCATTTATACCTTGGAAGTGGTTCATTTCTCCCGCATGATGGGAGAAATGCACCATTTGGACTGACTGTGCGCTTCCTCATAATGCTCACGATTTGATTATATTTTGCTCTTTATTATGAATACAATATTTGCACAAGGTATTTCATCAAACAAAGAAAAAAAAATTAAACAAGTTCCACAATTTTCTACGGAGATATGGAGTGCTTAATGAAAAATGGTGCATTTCTACCTAGTCTCCCCTACAGTTTTTACTGAAATAAGGTTCTCTTAATTTCAAATGTGGAAGGCACATACCTTAACCTAACCAACTTTTTAAAATATGTGCCTGTTATACAGAAGGTCATAAATATCCGGAATTAAAAAAAATCAATCAGGTGAAAGCCGCGTATACCTCTTTTTTTTTTGTTAAACTGATTTTTTCAACGACACAGGTGCATGTTACCCCATCAGGGCTCACATACCCTCGCGCGCTGATAGCCGAGAAAATTTGAAAAATAATTATGAAGGTTATATGGTGAAAAAAATTAAATTGTTGAGTTCACATATCTTATTACCTATTCAACTATACAGAAAACAAAATAGAGAAAATAGAAAATAATTAACAAAACTTAAAAATAGAAGTTGAAAAATATTGAAAAGTAAAACAAGTAAAAAGTTAAGAGTAAAACAAGTAAAAATCTGTAAAAAAAGAATTTTCTTTTAAAAATTTCAGGAATATGTGAGCCCTTAAGCGATATTTTGCAGTAAACACTTTTATTCGCAAGCAATCTTAATTTTGAATGCAAATAACGGCTGTCTATCTGGGAAAGTTTTGATATTTGCCACCAGATGCCACCATATATTTGTCAATTCAGTCGTTAAGTTATATTCTTCGTTGAGTTCTCGGCTGCTCCGTATCAAAAGCTTGTAAGTTGTTTTTAGAAAATTTGAAAGAAGAGCCCGAAAAGCTATGTTTACGTAGCCCTAAGAAAGTATTAATACTTATTCCCAGATAACCTGGAAGAGCCTCCAGCATATCGCGATATAAATACGTTTTTATGAGGGAGGACTAGTAGGACGTTTTTGGGCACCACTTTAATTTTTTTTAAGCACTTACTAGGTTTGGAAATTGGATAGCCGTTTTGGTATAAATATAAAGCTTTTACAACAAATCTCCACATTACTAAAAGCGTGCACACTTTTGACAGTTCGCATAAAAGAAAACAATTCGAAAGCGAAGATTTGTTGATAAGAGTGTTACACATTGGACGCTGTTAAAATTTATTTGTAAGAAAGGACAAGAATCGTAAAGCCACCTAGGATCAATCATTGTTTTGACTATGAGTACTGGTGTCGTCCATGGACTATCATGGTGCCCCAATGTGCCTGATAACTTCGTAACGTGGGGCTCGGAAGTGAATCTGTATCGAGTTGAGAAGAGCGGTACCGGTCAACAATCAACCAGTAAGTCGAAACTATTTCTTTAATATTTGTATGTAATTTATGCAGATGGCCATACTTTCAGATTCCAGACTAGAGCTCTCATCAAATACCTTTGCTACGCTTCTGGCATCTGAAACGCGATATCAGTACGTCCGCTGCTTGCTGCCTTCATTTCACAAGGAAGTCCTCGTAGCAATTGGCTTGGCAAATGGAAAAGTTGGCCTTTGTAATTTCGATTCAGGCAGCGAGCACAATATCGAATTCAGTGAGTAGTTTGTTGATTCAGTACTTTGATAAAATCATACTTATATGATTTTCACCTTAGCTCCGCGCCAGCAGAGAACTTGTCTATGTCTGGCTTGGAACGAAAACGAGTCAAACTTGCTTGCTATGGGTCACGATAAAAATAGGTCAGACTATTGTATAACGATTTGGGATGTAGACCGGGGAGTCCCCAAGGAACCATGTAAGTTATAACAGCAATTTTATTAGATAAATGCAATAAAATAACACTATAACTTGCAGCAAATTTAATCGGACTATCTGAAACGGCGCATTCACTTTGCTGGGATAAGTCGAATAAGATTTTGGCTGCAGGAATTAGTCAGAAGAGTATAAAGCTATATGATTTGCGTCGTAAGTATAATTTCAAATATACTTAGATTCAAATACGTAACAAAGTTATTAATCTGAGCAATGGAACAAATATTTGAAGACATGTCTACTTGAATATCACGTTCCAAATGAGTTCAGTGTTATTTATAAGCCGGTTCCGTTACAAACAACTTTTGAGCATTCGGTAGGTACTTCTCGAACTACGTTAACCAAAAGAACTTCTAATAAATTTACCAAAATTTTATTAACTGGAACGCTCTCGGCCTGGATAAATTGCAAACTTCTGGTTCGTGCAAAGCCAATTGGATAACATGATGAAGGTGACGTTGCAGGGTCTACAAAATTATAACATTTGTAGTCCAGCAGATATAAGCCCAGCCCAACCCATCACTTTCCTTCTGACTTTTTTTGAGCAAGTCCGTGTACCAGACTAAAGCACCTTCCCCAAAATCTGGTAGACCAGATTGCCATGATATTCGATCTTCTAGAATCACCACCATATATGGTTTCTCGAAATAATATACATTTGGCATATTATCGACGACTGTCTGACCTCCATTATGTTAAGAATAGCAGAGAATTTTGAATAGTTTATAATTATTTATGTTTTACTTTCAGAAAGTAATACAAGTTGCACATCTCTAACGACGAGAATGGTTCATGGCTTGACAATATCTCCTGGAGGTCGTTATTTGGCAAGCTATGTAGATACGGTCGTTGGTCTCTGGGATTTACGAAACATTGATAAGCAGTTAACACAAATACAAACTTTGAAAAATATTACAAACTTATCTTGGTGTCCTACGAGGTTGGCTGTTCATTGAACATGTTGAAAACTAAACCAATAACTTCTATGGTATGTAATTATATTTTTTCCAGGATAAGTGTGCTTTCGGCTATTCAGCGAGATTCTCCTTTCATTCACATGATTGAAATGCATTGTACAGACGTCGAAGATGCCTGCGATATATATTCAACGAAAAGACTATTAGCGCCCTTCCAAACAAGAAACGTCGGAACAAGTAAAATATCCACATTAACCGACATGTCTTGGCATCCTACACATTTTGAACGGACCTTACTTTTATCTGATATGGGTAATACATATTGCCAGATTAGATATGGTCATACAGATTTTCCATATTACAGGAAAAGTTAATGACTTCACAATACCTTTACGTAATGCTGTACAGTGGGACTCGAACAATAATTTGTGGCCAAATAGTGAGGATATCGCTGATGTAATGTATCACAGGGCCTTAAATGACTATGGTCTGTCAGTAAGTTGAAGAGATATGGAATTTATGTTGATTTAATTTGTAATATGTTAAAATCATTTTAGACTGACATACGGCAAAATGGTAGTCTGGCTCAAAACGTAAAATTGAAATCTGTTTGGACCCTTTTGGCTAATATGACAAGAGACGATAGATTGATTGGATTAAAAACAATTTTAGGTGTAAGTAGTGCTACGGACGGTCCACCAATGTCGAGGAGTGATGCTGAAACTTTCTTGTGGCCTGAATCCATAAACAGTTCTTACTTGACGATTTACAAGTAAGTGCATTTTATTTCAACAAGTGATTATTGTATCACTTTTTGCGTAGGAGCGAGCAACGGGATTTCGCGCAAAACTTATGTGGCTGGATGTTTGATAATGACACAGAAACTATGATCAATAAATTTATTCCTGCGTTGTGTGTGAAAAAGGTAATTATTGCAAGGATTGAAAAAAAAAAAAAATTTTTTATTCGGCAATTTGGATGAAAAGAGTGACTTCATCTTTATTTAGTTTGAAACAATTCAGTGTGAAAATATAATGCTGGGTGATGTTAATAAAAGTCTGATTGTTACTATGAGTGTTAGAAAGATAGAAGAAAGTAGTCGTTATCGATGGACAATACTTTCAATAAATGGCTAGAGCTTATTCAAGTCCTCAATTTTTTTTTTGGCTCCACTCTTTTCCGACACAAATAATCGGAGCAATGTATGTTTACTATTTTTTAGGAATTTTCAAGAGCTGCTATGATATGTGCGTTCCATCTCAAAATCAAGCAGGCTGTCGATATTCTTTCCAAAGCTGCGGATCAGGTTTGCATATTTATATTTTCATGAATATTTTTTATTTGAACTATTGTTTTTTAAGTGTCCGGATGCGAGCACATTCAGATTAGCTGCAATTGCACTATCCGGTTTTAATGCAGAACGTTGTAGTGCAGTTTGGAAGAATCAACGGCAGTCTGTACATATGCAGATAAATGATGCTCATTTACGAGTCATATTCGCCTTTTTAACAGTTGAAAATGATAACTTTGACGCAGTAATAGTGAGTAGACCTTAAATTTTTAATCGAAATTGTCGGAATTTATAAAGTTTAATTCAATAGAATGAGAAAGGAATATCTCTTGCTGACAGAATGGCGTTCGCGTGTAAATATATGAGTGATTCAAAGTTAGCAGATTATGTAAAGAGTACGATTCAATCGTGCGTTGAAATTGGAGATCTGCATGGTCTACTATTAACAGGAGAGTCTAGTGATGGAATAAATCTCCTGCAGAGTCATCTGGATTGTACAGAAGATATTCAAACTGTATCGCTACTCGCTATACGATTTTTCCAACATGAAGTGTTTTCGGAATATCGATTTAAATATTGGATTGAAACGTAAACACTTCCATCAATCTCATAATTATAATAATAGTCAATGGCCTGTTTTTTTTATCTTATAGCTATCGCGATTTGCTAGACACATGGCAGTTATGGGAGAAGCGAGCCGAACTCGATATAAAGATGGAAAATACACGAACACCCCAAAAATTATCTCGCTCGGTATTTCTACTTTGCAATTTTTGCGGAAAATCCGTTTCAGCTGCGTTACAAGAAGACATTAGACTGAGAAATGCCACAACAAATACGAATAAAGTAATAAGATGTATTTACAACGACTATCACGTTCAACGTTTTATAATTTCAGTTATCCTCGTGCCCGAATTGTCGAAAACCATTGCCAAGATGTTCTTTGTGTCTTTTACATATGGGTACTACAACTGGAATTCCTTCACAAAGTTCTCCTGGTCACGAAAGTTTAGGCTGGCAATCAAAACCTTTCTCCAAGTGGTTTTCGTGGTGTCAGACATGTCGACATGGTGGTCACACGGAACATCTGATGCAATGGTTTAGGTAAGAAAATAATTTGAAAAATCTCGATTAGAATATTAACACAAATACTTTTAGCAAAAACGTCGAATGTCCTGTTACTGCGTGCTCTTGCAAGTGTTTTGCAATGGATATGCCTGTACCTAAAATTGCTTAAAGCACGGATATACCTAGTTATTTTTTGGATATGCCGGTACCTAAAATTGCTTAAAGTAAGGATATATGTAGTTATTTTTTCACATTTGTATTTAATGTTTTCTAAACCAAAATAATGATTAAATCTTATAAAAATTTGAATGAATTTTTTTAACTGACTGCGGCAGTTCCAGATGTATTGAAAATGAAGTAAGCCGGTATGGTATCGGGGCGGTTGGTGGTCCAGTAATAACAGTGAAGCATCTGATATTTTCTTCTGTCTAAGTTATATAGGTACCAAGTCAAATCAAACGACTTCCTGGTTTCTTATTTAATGGGTGCAAATTTGCATTATGAAAGGTCACCTAATCCGTTATTGCCTTTTTAAAGAGTGGTAGCAGTTCATTAATTTAAAATCATACCTCATGTTAAATTTGCATTGAACTCGGAAATTAAACAAACTAGCGACTAGCTCTAATAGTTTTCTTCTGTGTTCCTAAAAAAAATACTCTTTGCCCAAAAAAAAAATCAGGCTTAGGACTTATCAAACACTTTAAACGCTGTATTTCAAATATTTTAAGAACTGAACAAAGTACATAGTTCCAATAAACTAAACAACAAAACTATATGCGAAAAATAGTGTAAAACATATATAGTAGTTAAGATAATCTTTCAGCTTCCTCGAGTTGTCAAAGATGGATTATCCATTTCTGAAAAACATAGTTTTCAGGTTCAAGGACTCCTTGTTGATGATTTAACGGTAATAATTGGGGAAATAATGTCCGGAGAAAAAATCCGCCAAGATCAGTATGCCTGCTTGAAGGTGTTCTTACGCGGGCGATTTAAATTGCTCAATTTGCAGAAATATTCGTCAATTTTAACGTCACCAAAATACGATGCAACACACAGCAATAATAGCAACAAGCGACGTGGATAAACTTTTCATCAACTCGTTCCTGAATTGTGATGAGCGATATAGCAATTCAGCGATAGGGGCTTACACGAGCAATTCAGTCTATGAACAAAACAATAGTAAACTTGACAAACAAATCAAACCAAAACATGACAATTGAATCACCGAACGAGAAATTGCTCGGAATTTTCGAAATTAATGGAAATACAGCAACTATAGGGCGAATAATACCAGCAATATGTGAAAACAATGTCACATTGCCGAAACTGGCATGATACTGCCCTGTATTGCTCCATTAATCGCTCCACTAGTTTTGGCAATAGTCGTCTGGCAATTAATCGATTGAAAAATTGCTCGTGTACGAGCACCTTAAAGTAAAGAAAATTAATGCACGCTTCATTTGATGTACTATTCCGACTCTTTCACTCTTCACAAATGTTTGATATAAATGTGTTGGTAGCATTCTTAGAGATATATATACTGGAGATGACGAGCTGCGACTGTTTTGAAGCCAGACGACTCCTCACGAAGCACCGGCAATAAACATTATGCTACTATTAGCATCTATCTCCGGTTTTGAACATAAAAAATGCCAAATATTTCAATACTAGGCTACTATTTGCATTTCACTGCCAACTGGCATCAAAAGCTTCATACAAAAACGATCAATTTCGCTTCAAAATGCTCAAAGTGCTTCATACAAAAATGGAGTCATGTCGTCTCCAGTACTTATATCTCTATGGTAGCATTCATCGCTCATCGGGAGTGAACATTAAAAAAAGTATATTATTTCTATATACCAATAGAAAAACCTTAGAGGAAAAAGGTGAAAGGCTTCCTGAAATATAGGGAGTTTGCTTGAAATACTGCATTTTATCATTATCATCTGAAAAAAATTAAATTCCATAGTACACTCGCAAAAATTAATTCATTCCAAGCAACACTGAAACAAGATTTTGCTCCCAGCGAAGCCCGATGACCATCACTGGGGTAAGGCAAAAAGACACTACTAGGAGCTATTAGTCCAAACTCATTTTCCAGGCTTGGTAGAGGTTAATAATGCAACTTTCTTCTATAACTCTAAGGCATTGATTCGACCAATTCCACATAATTGGAGGATACCGATGAAGATCTTTACACCAAATAAAATAATATGGACAGTACACTCCATTGAGTTATACATATAAGGTACGCAGAAGTTTGGCCTCGATTATAATAGCGTCAGAGTTGCACGGTGCATGTTTTTCTGTGATTTTTACCCGCTTCGTCACTACATGCGAGTTACCAGAGAATAAGTGTCCAGAGGAATATCATGGTCTTTTTACTTGTGGTGGGCCAAAATTCATCCGGTCTTCTCTGGTAGCATAGCGTCGTTTGTTCGATATAACTTTGCGGGGTTTGAATGCTTCAGAATTTTCTTCTTTTTCACTTAACTACAGAGTATATAAGTTGTTCTTCGCAAGGATGGATGCTCTTGGCTTACCTTTATTCTTTACGTAGAACACAGTGTAGAGGAGTCTTGAAACCGTTTACCATCTCTTTCGCGATCCATGGTTCCTGAATACAAGGCCTTTTCCATCTGCGCCTAGACGGAAAGTAAAGAGGATGATGCCGTTTTGGAGTGATGAAGGTTTATCTGCAGTATTTGCAGCATTAACCTCGACTACGGTTCGGTCCAATCTATTTTTTAGCTGGTGAAAGTGCAAAAAACCGTTTTGTGTAACTTATCGATCAAATTTGCAAGAAGGAGATTATCTACATACCATAAAAAATACATAAGACTAGTTAAATCTAAAAGCATCATGGTACAAGTAACTGTTTCAGGTAAGTTAAGTTAATAGGCTAACGCGCATTGTAACTCCAATTTGTTAATCCAAAAATCGCAAAAAAAGAACATTGCGACGAAATTTTCATTGATGTGCAACCAGTACGGACAAGTTTGATAGACATCTAAAAGAACGTTGTGTTAACTTAATAACACAAATTAACTCCCTAAATTGCAATTTTCTTACATCGTTTGAAAGGTTGAATACCGGAAACATGCACTACCGCGCATTTCGATACGAAATTGTATGCTATAGCAACAACAGGACATATTAATACAAGGGTCTTAAATCGAATTAAATATGCTCTCAATTTGGAACTAAACTTTATCAACGATATTGCATTTGCAACGTGCAAATGCAAAGGCATGTAGAACGAATTCAGTGAATATACAATTTAACGGTTGATTAAAAACAAACTGCCCTAAGGTAGAAGGAGGTCGATAAAGCCTGGTACACTCGTTCAACAAACATGCTGTAAGATTACACCTGTTTCTTTAATAATAACCTACTAGTAAACAGAAAGGCCGTGAATTATATCGTAAATACATCTTCACAAGATACCGATATTTTTGTCTTATCACTTGCGGTAAGATAAAGTTCAAAATGCAAAATCGGTACGATAACTTTCGAATGAAAAATATGCAAGTAGGGTGAAATTTTTATTTGTGTAGTCCTGCATTTCCGAGATACGAAATCGATAGTGATAATAAGAAGATACCACGTAGTCTTAATTTCGGTGCATTTGTGATTTCCATATTTTATCTGCGGTAAGTTCACTTGAAGATATTAATTTGGTTTTATTATTTTAGCATCAGAAACTTTTTCAGTGATAATTTGTTGATATATTTTGAGCAAAAAATGGTTCTATTTTCAATAACCAAGCAGATACAGGGTAGTACAAGAAAGTCTTCCGGATCTGTAACATAACGTAAAGTGGATCTTTAAAAACACAGAATAATTTATGTAGTATGTCTTCATTGACTTTTACAAGCATCTGCGTTTTTAGAAAAAATCAGAGCATAAAATGAACTAGCCGATTCAATGGCCAAAATGTTCGTAACTACAGTAAAATTTCGTGAGTAGATCATGGTAAAACTTTGAAAATTATTATACGTAACATACATACATATATGTTATTATTATTATTATCTTTATTTACCTTGGATTCAGTTTTGACTTAACGCTAATATATTATATTTAAGAGATCAGTCTTTTCAATTGACTATACAGCTTTTGACAATAATTTCAGTACGAGAAGTTTAAAAAATAATTTGAAAAATATGGAAAGGAAAAATGGTGAAAAAACATCTATGAACATACATATATTTGAAGTATGGGGCTATTCAATAGGTACACAACAATTTCGATACTGGACCCATTTGCAAAAAAATTGCTGATACTGGTAAACGGGTGTGGGAGAGGGGTGTAAAGTACTGCATCCGAAACGCAAAAAACCGAGATCGACACATTATAAAATCCATATCTCCTAAGCCGTTAATGGCAAGCAAATTAAACTTAACAAATATCTGTAGTTATACTAGGAGAGTAGATTGAAATCAAATTCTTGAGTGGGCAGCGGCGTACGGGAGTGAAAAACTTTAGATTACTACAACTCACAAACCAATTGCACTAGATAAATAAAATTCGGTTTGAGTCATTGAGTGTTAAGCTTGACAAATAAAGATTGCTCAAAGTAAAATCATTTAAGGGGGAAGTGGAGCATAGTAGTGGAGAGGATAAGAATTTTTCAAAAAAAATCACGTTTCATATCTCAAGAACAGTGTAAGATAGTTGCTCAAATTTTTTACCAGAAGTAGACCTAATAGAACTCTAGGAAAAATTTTGGGGATTGTGGGTATAGTGGTTGAGGGTGAAAAGGAAAAAAATTCCGATGTATATATTATTAAGAACCTGTAATGTTACAAAGCTGAAACTTGGTATTTAGATAGAGCTATAGCTATAGTGGCATGTTCGAAATATATAATTTTCTTTAGTGGTAGTATGGTACAGGTGTGGGTGATGTTTTTTCTAACATTAAAATGGCTTATGCTTGAAAGTTGAAACTCGGTGTGTAGTATATGTAAATAAACTAGAAAAGTAATTTTTATAAAAAAAAATCGAATATCCATTGGCGTTAGGAAGGAGTGCAAACAAAATTATCAGTGAAAATACTCAAAGAATGCATAAATTTTCACAATTTTCGTCATATCTGCTAGGTCTTCCCAAATATTGAATTCGTTTTTATTCTACGGATTCTTCATGTGAATACCTAGAAAGTGTTTTCAAGATTTTTTGAAATTCGACCCCTAAGGGGGCTTAAAGTGGGTGTATACTTTTTCATGAATTCCGCCATATCTCTCAGATCTGTAGCTCAGTTCTGTAACTTTTTAATGAGAAATTTCTCACCAAAAAGTCAAAATGAGGACGCATTGATGCAGCTTTCTCACCAAATGAGAAATGAAAGATTGCCAAATTCGTAGTCAATTACGGTGCTTTCTCATTTGGTGAGAATACAGAGAGAAAACTGCATTAAGGGGTTATGCCACTCTAGAGTTTTGCGGAAATCGATTTTTTTTTTTATTATTTTAAATGGTCCCCTAGGACCTCAAACATGCTGTCCCAAAAGATTATGACTGATAAACGTCTCTAAGAACTCGGTTTTCGAATTTTAGTACAAGGCATATTGCAAAATACTTATAATTTTCTACATACTAAAAACTTCAAACGCGTTTATCTCAAAACTACATTTTTCAAGCTAGCCGGAAACATAACTCAGACAGTTTTCCAACGATTCACTTGAAACTTTTAATATATCTTTAAAACTATTTTGTCCATCAGAGTACGTAGGATTTTTTTTTATATTGCATAGTTCATTTGTTATTTTCAATTTTCTGACGATTTTTTGGGCAAATTTCACACTTTTCACTTTAGAAGTGCGCCATTTAGCTAAAAATCAAAATATCGAAAAAATCCTATGTACTCCTGTGGCTGTTGTTATATGTAATCGAAATAAATTTATTAGCTTATCATAATTCAAAAAGTACGGGCACTAGGTGTCCGGCCATGGACCCTTGAAAAACGGAGACGTCATCGCAAAAACGCTACACAGCCGCCATTTTGAATTTAATCTCTTAAAAAAAATTACTGTACATAGTCAATAACATGTATTATAAATATCCATTTTTGGAATATCGATTTATGTTGTAGTTTTTCTAAAAAAAAAAATCCGAAAAAGGCCTATTTTTTCAGCCTCTAGAGTGGCATAACCCCTTAATTCGTCCTCATTTTGACTTTTTGGTGAGAAATTTCTTATTCATAAGTTACAGAACTGAGCTACCTGATCAGATATCGAATATCTTTTCACTTCCACGGGCTTGTTCAATAATCACATATATTTAGGTTTTTTTCCTTTTTCAACCCCTAGACCGCCTCTTGGAATATTACCCAATTATGTAATTCATATGTTACGCCCAATTCGAAGCGCTTCCCTAACTTTTTGTTAATTTTTCAGTCACATAGTAGCCTACACCGCATCTCAGAATTGAAAGCATTTCGAACTTCTGCACGAAAAATAATAAAGTTTAGCACAGACCATTGGCAAATTTGTTTTTATTATTATGTAATTTTTTTGTACTTGCAACGAGTGATTATAAAACAGTAAATCTTAGTTTAAATTAAACAAAATTTGTAATTGATTTAAAACAAAATGTTGGATTCAGTATTGTGTCGATTAAATTTGTTGTCTCTAAATTGCTATTCCTAACGATGATTTTTTGAATGAATAATATTTTTTGGCGGAAATGATGAAACTCATTATAAACTAATTAGAATCACTGAGAGGATATACAAAGCAAAAATCTTAATCAGATAAAGAAAATCCAAAAAATAAAACAACCAAATTCACACTAAACATTTTGTTCGCTCTTGCAATGAATGTGTCCCAAAAAATATGATATTTTCTAGCTAGACTGTTATGTCCTATTAAATTCGAGTCTATTTTAGAAAAAGGTTGATTTAATTTCTCGTAAATTACATGCAAGTGAACAGCAATTATGCAATTATCCTTTGGTTTCGTGCTCTCAGATATATAATTTGTTGCGTTATCGGGCTCATCTTGTAACGCTTGGCAGCTACCTATACCCAAAAGTGTTTAGTATTTGCGACAATAATTCGACAGCAGTCATTAGGTGCACAATCAGCAATCATGAAGTAAAGTAAGGCAACTAAAATTATTGTAAATACGAAGAAATTTTGGGTAACAAAAACAAATTCTTTATCTGATTTGGAGAGGAGCGACAAAATTACCAAAATCCGATGAGCATGATATCTCCAAATGTAGCTAATTTCTCCTGTAGATAATAGCCTAACGGACAACTATAATAAAGAACTAGACGTCAAGGGATGAGGATGAGAGAAGAGGGGGTGCTTGGGTGAAAAGCGAAACGCGTGATCGTGCTTCGAGTGTTAATTTGACCGACAAATTACCTTAAAATGACTGTAAACTGGCGTCGAGATCGTGCACAAGAAATCATAGCTCGCGATCAATAACGTCGAAACGAAATGTAATTCCCAATGTTTGTTTTCATTGCTTTGGACTAAATTACCTGCCATTTATACACCTCGTCGCTCGCAATCTGCGCTTTTCATCTCAACTCTATACCAAACCTGATAAAGATAATTCAATAAAAATTTTCAGGCTGATTTGACTGATCTCATATTACAAATTTGTCGATAATTTCGTAATGGCGCTTCGAGCTGTATCATCCATCGCCTGTGGCTGGCGGAACCGAAATTGCCTGTTTGTATTCTTTATTTGAGATAATGATACCATGCTACACATAATGCATACTCCTTTTATTTTTCACATCGTTTTAATCCGACTCGATAAAAAGGAATGAAAAGTGAGCCAAGTTGGCAACCATATTGCGAAGTGGACGTTTCCTTCAATGATTTCATATACTTAGTGCCAAGAACCAAGATGTATGCTATGGGAAAGTAGTCAATTTGTGTTATAGCGATTATGAAGGACAGCTCTTAGTACGAATGGTCGACTAGATCCACAACCAGTGACAACTCTACCCAAAAACAGCATCAACAGGTCACGAAAAACTACGAAAGTAAAATTGATAATAGTTTTAATATTAGTTATGATATAAGCCGGGCTTTTAGTTAGTAGATAGATTCCACTAAAATAAGTTAAACCGACAGATTTCCAACTTATCAATTGTAACAGACATTAATTTTAGAATTATTTACAATATCCATTGTTAACTTTATTATTATTATTATCTTTATTTGCCTTGAATTCAGTTTTGACTTAAAGCTAATATAATTTAAGAGATCAGTCTTTTTAGATGACTAATACAGCTTTTGACAATAATTTCAGTATGAGAAGTTTAAGTAATAATTTGAAAAGTATGTAAAGGAAAAATGGTGAAAAAACCTCTATGAATTCTAACTTAATGTTTAGTATTTTTTTAAGTACCTATACTACATTTATTCCGTATTCACGAACGCTAAATCTCTTTTGTTTACGTCAGCGTTTATGAAAAATCACCTTCACATATCAATTTTCACCTTTTTGTTCATTTCTCACCTTGTACTGGTGTGATGATTTATAGTCTATTTAACTCTCAAGACTCAAGAAAACCATCAGTGAAAGTTTCATTAAAATTCGTTCAGCGGTCTTTGAATTTATCGCACGTTAAACAATCTAATATACAAACTCTCCTCATCATAATAATGAATTAGGATAGATTGGTAGATAGATTTCGAATCGGGGTTTGTTTTGGTTGCCTCTGCCACTGACGCTTCCATTGGGCTTATTGTGATGTCCTCAGGTTTATCTATAATTTCACAACGATTCCTGCGCTTTCAATGAAGCTTAGTATTTTTTGAAGAGGAATAAATCCTAGTAAAATTCTTCCTCATTCTCCCACTTGGCACTAGGGTCGGGTTTGATATCTCCATATTTTCAGATAATCAAGAGATTGGTATTTTTAAAGTTTCGACGTGTTTTACTGATTTCATTAATTGTGCCCGTTTCTTTGCTCGTCAGTTATATTCTAACCGGAACTTTAACTGGAAGTTTTGTATGAAAATCTGTCAGTTAAAGTTCCAGTTAGAGCGTAACTGACGATCGTAGGAACGGGTCTAAAAGTATTCTGAAAATAAATGGTCACATTGCATATGATTATACCAATATAATAATTAAATTAAAAATATTTGAGATTAATGATATTTTAATAATAAATTTAATTAATAAATCGACTTTAAAAAAAAAATTCGCAACCCTGTAATTTTTTTTTTCACGTTTAATGACTTAAGGCCGTATTCTAGTCTAGAAATTTGAAAAAATCGATTTTTTTCCATATTTCGATAGTTTAGATATTCAAAAATATCTCACTGAAAGGATTTTTCAAAATTCAAATTATTTTTAAAGTTATAGTGATTTTAGTGACGTAGCACCCATTCTATTCTATGTGCGTTTAGTTTGAGTTTTCAGTTCTTCAAATACTTCAAAAGAAGGAAGAACTGCTCGTCTTGCGGAAAGAAACGCTGAAAATCAGCAATATGAAGTAGAAGAAGGCCCGATGTATGGAGCTGGAATGGCTGATTAAGGAAATGTAAGTTATATGTACGCATTTATCAGTTACACTGCCTGAAACTTAACGTAAAACTTTAAACGCGTTTTTCTCGAAACTACTTTTTTCGATGCGGTTGACATAATAACTCAAGTTCTAATCGACCGATTTACTTGAAACTTGGCATGAATATTCTTTATATATTCCTCTATCGTATGAACTAATAAAAACTAAAAATTTCATTTTCAATATTTTTAAAAAATTAGGGAAAGTTAAAAAATTAGTGGGAAAATCGACCTCAATTTTTTAATAAGCTGCCATTTTGCAAAAAAAATTTTTTTTTCACTTTTTCTGGTTCATACGATACTGGCATTTATACTGATCAAAAATTATCCATAATTTTATTTTTCAGGTAACCAGGAGGGTAGATTTCATGACGACCGGGACACGGCTTTTTTTTCACCCTCTACTTCAACGACGCATAACTTGCTGAAATTTTAATATTTTATTTCTTTTATTTTTTCATGTACTCTTGAAATATGAATAAATAAGCCATAGAAAAAGGATAGTAAAAATATCAATTTTTATGAATCCTCAAAAAAAGCACGAATTTCGGGCTTCTAGACTAGAATACCGCCTTAAGCCACAATGCTCCCGTTCCGTTTACCTTCAATAACCTAATAATAACATTGGGTTCGGGGTTTTGTCCGTCTGAACGCCGTCCATCATGGACAACATAATTTGAGGACTCATAGCTCCCGAACCCTTTGAGCTATTAAATAAAATGGGTGGACTGAATGAACCCGTTCAAATTGCCACCTTTTAAGTGATGAAGAGGGGAGGTGGGCGAGTGTTTCAGAGGAAACATTTTGGTTTCTAGATCTCAGCAGCTACTTATGGTAGGATTACAGGTTTTGCGTTGGCTTAAACTTATAATAGGAACTCTTAGATTTTATATGCAGTGTAAAAAGACGAGAAATGATTTTAATTATAGCAAGATGAAAGTCTGAACACAAAATAATTAATTATAAAAACAAAATGTTTAATACAGTAAAACCTGTCTAAAACGGGATGCTGTGGTATCCGTTTTAGCAGGTCTCCGTTTTACGCAGTATTGTTTTAGTACAATTCTCGATTTTCGTTCCCAGTTTTTTTTCATTATGGCAGTTTTCCGTTTTATATAGAGAGTCCGTCTTAGACAGGTTTTACTGTACTATGGAGAATATACAGATATCTATCTATCTAAATGTATTTAATTCGGACCTGTGAATAGTGTGTATCAGGAATTGCTAATAATTTAATCACCACAATATGTAAGCATAGAATTAATTTTCTAAGTATCATCACAATTTTCGTGACATTCCAAATTTAGCCGGATCTTCAATTTGATCATAAAATTGTTAAAGTTATGTTCAGAAAATAGACAGATTTATTGATAATCCAAAAGCCGAAATTGAAAGGTTGAGACAAATAAATACAAAGAAGAAATAATCTCCTTCCGGATATCGCAGGGCGGAAACATATGTACCTATGTATGTAACATTAATCATGCCAATTTCAAGTAATTTAAATGTATATTAAAGTTTGTGTACATCATGTGTCCTGTTTGGGTAGTACAAATTTCAAAGGAAAGATTGAAATCGCATCAATAGTCGTATAAGTACTGCATTAGACATATGTACATAATTAAAGATAGGCCTATAGCCAAATTGAATACCTACACGACAAGGAATATTATCTTGTTCCGAAAATAATTTAAGGTTACGGTTTCCGGCTGCTATGCGAACATGCCAAAACATCAAATTTGATGTCTTTACCGGTGGTCGATTTTAGGCCTTGCGATGAACACGTGTATAGTCATTGGTGCAGGTAATTTGCTCAATTACAAAACTATCCGTTTTCCAAATTTGATCCTAGTTCATGTTGTGCTAGCCTAGGCCCATTAATCAAATTAAGATTTGTCCGGGTCCGATATTATCTCTATTATTGAGTCAAATTATATAGTTATTTATTAAAATGTAAGTAGCTTCAATATTTGTTTTCCACTTTTATGATTTCAGATATGTTAGTTTATAAACAGAACATACGTTCCGTGTCTCATAAATCGTATGTTACCATTTAGTTTAATAGCACCTACATATTAGCCATTATGATCTCAGATAAATTCAGTTTGGATTGGTTATCCAATTTGGACAAATTCGTATGTAAATGCAGGAAAACATACTAGAGCTCATCAATTTGAGTAAACTTTCTCAAAAAATTTAAAAAACTGGGTTTCAAGCATAACTTTTAAAACAATTCTTCATCATTAGTAGAAAGATTGTGTGTAGGTAACTCTCTAATTGCCAGTTAAAGTTTGTATGGAGAGTAAAAAAAACAGGGGTTGATGTTTTACAAAATATCATGTGAGGAATACTTCTGTATCACTGAATTGATGTAGTGGTTTCGTGCTATCAATATCTTTTTCAGCTCCCCTTGAAATAAGGCAAACAGAAAATTTTCAGAAAATAGGAAAAGATCTAGGTAAGGTTTAAACGTAAGGATTTTTTCTTTTTCTAACAATTATAATATAATATTTCTTTTCAATTATAATAGATATGTACCTATATGTTTTAAAAATTTGAATCCGAATGCAATATGTATTGTATAGCGTGACAAACTATATTGTGTACTACCAACCGACGATAGTAGCTATGATGAAGTAGATATGAATCTCTTCAATGAAATCGGAGTCAGTTCACTAGGTTTAAATTTAATACCCAAAACATTCTTCAAAAAAGTAATAAATATTGTTGTTCTTGGATTTACTGATATTTTTGTACAATTTTCAGCTTCCCGAAAGACTTGATGGATTCTATTTAAAGATTTGGAAGGATTTCATCTAGTCTTGGTGGCTTAGTGGCTAGAGCACTTGCCTTCGGTGCTAGAGCACTTTCCTTCGGTGCTAGAGCACTTGCCTTCGGTGATTTGGGCTGTTGCGCCATTGATTATTATTATTATTATTATTATAAATTATTAAGATTTCATCTAGAATCTGGCCGAATCTTCAACTTCTTTCAGTACTCGTGTGGCTAGATCTGCAACTTCTGTAGATACTCGTGGCAATCAATGTCAGCAATATCTCAATGCGATATAGAGATGATTCAACCCATTGATGAAATCAACTACGTGGATATCAGCGTATCTAGTAGATTTTGTTCCAATATGGTTGCCGGGAACCTGGCCATAATATTTATTCATGTGGTTAAAAGGATGAATGTTTAGTGGTATTCAACATTCGGCTGATGTTACTAACTTGGTACCACATCTTAATTAGGTTTGTTATAGTTTGTATTGTATCTCGCCTTTACAATCTTTGGATCTGGTTTGTTAAACGTAACGAATTTACTAGCCTTTAAGGTAGTTTTTTTTATTAAGTAGATAATAACTGACAACGTCATGTAAACCTTTTCGTACGATAAAACTTCTGACGATCTAAACACTCTCCGGATCCGAACACATTAATTCTACATCGAATGGGATCGTAAAGAAGAATTTTGAATGTCGGCGCCAACATTGAAATACAAAATCATCGTATGATGACGATGTCAGTTTGCTGCGGGCATTAGCTCCTTTTTAAACGGGTCTCGATTGTTATAAGTAATTAAAACCACCTGTAAAAAATTGGCTTTGATTCGAAACAAATTAAATTTTCGATGTGCATGTTGGCCACTACTTCAACCCGGACATAATTTATGGTAGCGACCATGAATAATACTTTTCTGTATCGATCAGATAGATATCTTATAATTTAATCTGTGGATTGGCTGCTGGTTGATCAATTCGAAGATCAGATAAATAGGGTTCTTTAGTCAAATACTAGTCGTAATTAGTTCAGAGCATGTCGCAATTAATCGGAACATTCTCATCTAAATGCAAAGAATTTTTAGCAATATCCGATTTTGTATTTCAGTTTTAATGTTCATTGATGAGGAATTGGAAATATAAACAAAATGTAGTAGATATAGTCGACGAGGGGTAGGTAATTATGTTACCGAAGAAAACAATTGCGCAGCTTCAATAAATTTGCTAAGGCTCTTCATCGATGTATCGATCTTGTGAAGGCGCACATGTTACACAAAGTACCATTTGGCCCGGGAACTTCAAACACCAAAGGTCAAAATGATGTGATCATGTGGAGAAAACTAACAAATAATGAAATTGGGAACGGTGCTGCCGGACCGACCGCCTAGGGTTTCCGAAGACAGGAAAATTATAGAGTTTCATAATTAAGGGAAAAGGAACAAAGGGACCGCAACGAATAATTATTGAAAGTCATATATTAACTGATTAATTCCGGATTTGAAAAAGTAGACTGGAATTGTTTGTAGGAGGATGACACAAATATCAGGGAAGATTCGAAGGTTCGTAGTATACTTCCTTACATCACTTCTTCACTTATTATTTCATGAATAAAGTAATTATATTAATTATGATAGCATTGAATTGAAAACAAAAATGTAAATATCTAGTATAGTATTAGGCTGGTAAGACCGAGTTTTCAGGATGTTAGTTGCTATCCACCGAAAATTCACGAACAACTATGGACTATTTCGCTTACGATTTCAACTGGAAACAAAAAAATATTTATTTATTAATTTATTATTATTCATTTATCTTCTGAAAGTTGATAAATCCACGAAAGTAAAAATTTGATTTTTCAAGGAATTTCACATGGAAGGTGAAGTAATATGTAGCATACAGTGCAACCCGGTTATAACGTACCTTGAGGGGACCACAAAAGTAGAACGTTATAACCGATAGTACCTTATAACCAACATAAGAACCTTTCAAATTTGAGAATGGGGATGAAAGAAGGTACGTTATAACCGAAAGTTCGTTATAAAAGTGCACTTTTTAAGCGGGTTTCACTGAATTTATCATTTCACTTAGATCCATTTCAAAACGACATTAGAACCTGAAGAAATGACCACCTTCCTATTTTGACCACTTGCCTAAAGATGCCAATGTTTTAATATGTACAAAACTCCGAATTCTGGAACAGTTTTTTTTTTGATGAAATGAGATGTATTGTACTATGCGACGCACACGTTTTCTTTTTGCGATTTTTCAATAGGAATTAAATATATATGGTACATCAAATGGTTTGAAGAAGGTTGCATTCGTTCAACTGTATCCTAAAAGCAGTTACTTTAGTAATAAAATTAACTCTGTACTTCTATCAACGTTCGACATTAACCGCTTCCCGGTCTATGTCACAGAAGCTAGTAAAGTTGTACCTTGTTGGCAAGTTGTACCTTGTTATTCTAGATGAAATCTGTGAATATTATTAGTTTGATCCAGCCCAAAAGCTTATAAATCTATAGAACGCAGTCCCGAATGAATGAAAAAACGGAAAAACGCCAAATCCGTTTGCCGTCCGTCCCGTCCGTCTGTCCATCTGTCCGTATGTCTGTCCGTAAGCACTATAACTACTCAAGAATGCCTTGATCATGTTTCTTGAAATTTTAGCTCTGGTTACCAATATTTTTCAATTAAACATAATTTGATCATTTTAGTTTTTTTTCTTATATTGAATACCATGGGCATAACTCGCTAATAGTAGTATTAGTACTTTTTTAAGTTGAAATGTGAGGGAATAAAACGAAATGAGATTGTATATTTTTGTTTTTTATATCTCGAAAACTATTAGTCCCATTAATTTGATCATGGAATTTACATAGTTACCACTAATCTTACGTAATGTAATATCTTTTTAATATAATAATTTTATTATTTTTAATAGAAATTGCTATTTAAGAATAAGGCAATAAGATTTACAGCATCGAGCCAAGAAATCTTTAAAGAGCAAAATACGATTTAATAAGAAGAATGAAAATGGAAACTTGTTCCTATAGCTCTTCAATATATTAATTGGAACTTTTGAGGAAACTCATTTTGTTGTTTTTTTTTCACATATGGAGTTACATAACTTCTTCAAAATATAACTTTTTTATATTTACTTATAGGTAAAGCAATTATTTGGGTGAATTTTTAATAATAAATGAGGATTTCGTGTCATTTGTTTGTGGTTTCTTCAACAATTAAATAATTTTATCATTTGCAATGACCTTCTTTGATTTTTCCAACAGTTGTTCGTATTATATACAGAGCATACGTTTACTTAATTACAGTTTGTGAGATTTTTACTATAAATTTAACATATAGTTGACATCGTAATTGAAACCGCAAACATCCATAAGTGGTGTAAAAATAGTTCTTCAACTTACATATATTGCAACATGCTTATTTAATTTGTATTCGTGAAATATATTTATTTTTACTTTCGTTCGGAACGTTCACTGCGACAGAATATAAATTGAGCGATTTAATAAAATGTTTTTCTTAAAAATATTTTGTCCAATTTTCTACTTATCGACAGTTTTGTAAAGAATGATTTTGACTTGTTTTCCAATGCATATAAATGCATGTAGGCCAGCAGTATGATCATACATCATACTTTATGTACGCTCGCACGCACAGTTTAAGTAGTACATACATTTTAAACAATCCTTTGAAGAAAATACAAAAAAAAAATTAAAGATTAACGTGTCGCTTCATTTGTAACATTCACTGGAAACGGGTGGGGGCAATACAATAAAAAAAGTTCGAGTTTTTTATTCATTCCGTCAAATGGGGTCACATCACATATAGAAGGAAAGGGCTCGATTAATAACAAATCACCTGCCTAGGCGCAAATTTATTATTTTTTCAGATATACACATATGCATTTGAAAATACGTATTCCTATTCAGGCTTTTGAACATTGTTACTTGGTCCCCACTCTCTGTCACTGCCAATTAAACAATTTTTGTGAAATGGTCCCAATAGCATAGATCTAGTCCTGAAGTGTTGACATACTAAATATCAGATTAACGAATTATTTCTCTCTATAAGTATATTTTATTTATTGCAGTATTATTGATGTCTAAGTATTGTAGTTCGAAATATATCATAGTTCAAAGATTTTATTTTAAACATTTTAGGTGTGTCTTTTCAACTGGATCAAGATCAAGATCATTCGTTTTACATTGAAAACAACAACAAAGAGATGATCCAAAATCAAAATGGGATCATCAATGGATCAATTTTGTGCTTTTAAAGCTTATTTAAATGTCATTGTCAACTATTATATTTTAGCATTTTCACAGATGGCGCCACGCGATTTAGCACTAAATTCAATTTGAAGCAGGTATTTGCACCCAACAGACAGAATATATCGATAATATATATCGAAAAGTCGTGGTAACTTAATACATTTTGTACGGAAATGCAAGTCCATGGGTAAGATAGAGACAGAATGTACAAAATTATTGCAAAAGTTTTTGTTTATTTGTATAGTATGCGAAACTTTCCCGCCAGTTCAGTTGACAGTTCATCCGAGGTATTTACAAACAGGATTGTTAACCCTGCTAGACTAGCTTTTGGGATGATCCACATCGCTTTTTTTAATTTGATCTGATCCAATTAAAAAAAACTCACCTTTTGTTCGAACATACGCTCGTAGAACGCCTATATACATTCACTGATATTCAATTTTGTGGCATGAACTTTTTGAGCTTTAAAATGTCTCGGTCCCAGCTTTCGAGCGTTTTGGATGCATTGTTTTCGTTTCTACCATTTGACTGCACTACTTTGAAGCACAAAAAATTATCGTCGCGTGTCGAAGTGAATCCCCTTCATTTGGTGGTGAACGTAAGAACTCAACAAATTATAGACCTATACATATATCAATCTTAAGGGGCTATATATACTCAATCAGAATTTTATATTTTCCTTTTTCGTAATGTAGGTACCAGCATATTATTATATTGAAGTATATTCCCAAAAAGTTTCATGTCAATCCCACAAATATTCTCGAGCTTACACTCGTATTTGTAGAAGTCCTTAAGACATTTAGTAGCGTTTGAAAGAGCTTTTTAAACTTTGAACGCGCAACCATATTATTACTCGACCTTCCGACTGCATAATGAAGCCAAAGTTTCTAAAATTAGCGAATTAGCTAGTAAAATTTCAAATTCCTTCATCAACAAATGTAGGAACAATACAAATCCTCTCATTAACGCACTGATTAGCACCCCTCTATAAGGAATAGAGTAGGAACGTTATTAGCTTTAAGTTAGCCTTAAGTTAGCTTTAAGTAGGTTAATTAATTATTAATCGTAGAAGGTTTTTGTCGAAATTTTTACTTAAGTATAAATTATAGTTAAATCATACAACTTTTAAAATTGCTGCATGCCACCAACTATACTAAAGCTGTAAAGATATTGAATCATGTCTAATCACTTAAGTAATTTATTGTATCTAATCAAAAAAATGAATTTTACCGATGAAATAAATGACTAAAAAAAAAACTTTGAACGCGTTTTTATCAAAACAGTGCTTAGAAAGTCGGTGACCAAGATTTCTCGGAAACTGCAAAAACAATAAGTCTGAAATTTTTACACAAGCTAAGGGTACTTTTAGTGATTAATCGAATGTTTTTCTTTGGCCTATCTTCCATTTTATAACAAATTTAAGGCCGAAATTGTTATTGAAAATCGAAATTTTTTTTTAGAAGCCGCCATTTTGTTAAAACGAACTTTTTGCGTATTTTTTCAATTAAGTTCTAGAGAATACATTGTACGATCTAAATCATTTTATTTTATTTTTAGATATAGCTTTCGTGGTCCACAAACCACTTTTTACTTTGTTATTTTAATAATAAAGTATTGTTATCGATTCTTAAAAAAAAAATTTGCTACCCAGAAAAATTTTTCTTACACGTTTTATGACTAACAAGCGCCAAAAAAGCAAAAAAAATTTCAGTCCGTCTGTGCGCCGTCCGCCGTACGCAAACTCGTCTGAGGAATTATAGTTGCCAAACCCTATGAGCCAATAAATTGAATTTTTTTTCTGAATAGACATGATGGACCCCTTGAAGTGAAATTTTTTGAGGGGTAAGGGTGTGAGGGGGAAGGTGGGGGAAGCGTTTTAGACGAAAAATTTTGGTTTCTAGATCTCAGCAACCGCTTGTGTTAGGAGGCTGAAACTTGGAATTTTTATAGAGATTTGATAGTGGGCCCATTTGCAAAAAAATTGATGATATGGGTGAAGGGGTGTGGGAGTGGAGGGGGAAATAATGCGTCCGAAACGCAAAAAAGTCGAGATCGACACATTCTAAAATCCACATCTCCTAAACCGTTAATGGCAAGCAATTAAAACTTAACAAATATCTGTAGTTATACTAGGAGAGTAGATGGAAACAAAATATTTGGATGGGGGTAGTAGCGTACGGGGGTGGGGGTGAAAAACTTTCGATTACGATATCTTACAAACTAATTGCACCAAAAAAATAAAATTCGGTTTGAGTATAAAGATTGATAAATAAAGATTGCTCAAAGTAAAATCTTTGAAGGGGGCGCGGGAGCACGGAAGTGGAGGGGATAAGAATTTTTCAAAAATAACACGTTTCATATCTCAATAACTGTGTAAGATAGATGCTTCAAATATTTACCAGAAGTAGGCCTAATAGAACCCTTGTAGGGAAAAAAAATTTGCAGGTGGGGGTGTAGTGGCTGAGGGTGGGGAAGGGTGAGAAGGAAAAAGTTCTGATGTTTATATCTTAAGAACCTATAATGATACAAAGCTGAAACTTTGAATTTGGACAGAGCTATAGTAGTGGCATGGTGGAAAAATAAATTTTTTTTTAGGGGTAGCATGGTACGAGGGGGGGGGGGTTTTTTCCTAACTAGAGAACGGCTTATGCTAGAAAGTTGAAACTCGGTGTGTATATGTAAATGAACTAGAAAAGTAATTCGGATAAAAAAACAATTCGAATACTCATTGGCGTTCAGAAAGGGGGACAAAAAAAAATGTCAGTAAATATAAAATACATATATTTTCACGATTTTTGTCATATCTACCAGGTCTTTCGAAATATTGAATTCATTTTCATTCTACGGATTCTTCATATGAATACCTAGAATGCGTTTTCAAGATTTTTTGAAATTCGACCCCTAAGAGGGTGTAAAGTTGTATACTTTTTCATGAATTCCACCATATCTCTCAGGTCTGATCAGATATCGAATATCCTTTTACTTTCCCAGGCTTGTTTAATAATCACCTATTTTTAAGTTTTGTCTTTTTCAACCTCTAGACCGCATCCCGGAATATGACCCAATTATATCATTTATAAGTTACACTCTATTATAACGGCTTCCCGAACTTTTTGTTAGGTTTTCAGTCACATAGTAGCATACACCGCATCCCCGAATTGAACACGTTCCAAACTTCTACCGGAAAAATAATGAAGTTGCGCCCAGACTGTTGGCAGTTTTTTTTTAAAAATTATTATTTTTAGAAATAAAAAATATCAGAATAAAGATAAAAGTTACCATAATATAAATACAAATTTTTACGTAAATAAATTAAAATGTTTTTCTACCAAAAATTCATGAAATGATTGTTTCTTTCGTTTAAACGCACTTGCTTTTATATTTGAACGATCTAATACAAACAATATTTAATTTCTATAGATCTACTGTTTCTAATCTTGCACTCACACACTAATGACGACAATTGAATATAAGTCTAAGTAGTTTACACTGATTTTCAGAATGGATACGGAAGTTTCTGAAAAAAAGTTTAATAGATTGGTTTCAATCCGTTCTTAAAAACAGGAACCAAAACGTTGTTTTAAACGGTGATTCTTATGTTAAATCACACCTTCATTTGGAGTTCCTCTCGTGTTTCTAATAATACATTAAATTTTTGATGTTTGTCGCTACTTTTAATAGATAATTTGAAGATTTAGGTACCAAATAATTGCAAACGTTAGATACTGGATTTGTTTTTAGAAAAATATCTTGAGTCTCACATATGTATTGGTGCCGATTCACGGTCTGCATTTGGATATCTCGAAGAAAGGCGATACTTATCTTATTCTATATACAACATAAATTTATTAATTTCTCGAGCAGTTTTCATTTTTCATCATTGAATTTAGTAATGTAATTTTGAATCCTTTTCATATATAGCCAAAGAATATAGCAAATAGTTCGGCTGTCCCATTTTAAAACCTAGTAATAGTTTTTTCCAAAAATTTTAAGAAAAGTTGAAAAACCCTTTTAATTTAGAACTCAAGAATAAATATTGATCATCCGATATGTATGGGTTCTCTCAGATAGCCTTGCAAAACTACCAAATCGGGAAAGCAATATTAATTTTATAATTATATTAAAAGGGCAATTATTAGAAATAAATACCTACTGTCTAAAAGTAGATGTTCCGCCTAAAAAAAGATTGATTTTCAACCTGTTACTGCATTTAGACAAGACATCTTTTTCAAATTAGTTATTCTATTAACGCCAATATTTAGTTAATTTAACTACACAATTAGTCGATTCTTCCATTTTGGTATAGAAAAATCAACTTTTAGATGATAAATTTTAATTCAGTAGGTGGTCAATTGGTTTTTTTACCAAAACATTTTTGACAATCTCACTACTACTCGTATATATGTATGTAAATAGAGAAACATTAGGCTGTATTCAGATAATTTGATTGGATGTTCTTAGAGATTTTACACTTTAATAATATAAATGCCTAGAATGAATGGTATTTTCGAAATAGAAAATATTAATAACTGTAAATTAATAAAATAAAAATAATAATAAAAACTATTTATTTTCATTTAATTGAGTTAATTGAACATTTTTCTATAATAAAATTAAATTCTGGTTTTAATTTTAGGAAATAGTCACTACAAGAAATGATCATTTGGATTTTTCTGCGACCATTTATCAATCAAAGCGTTTATCAAACTTTATCACATACATTTTTAAACAAAACCAAAAAAAAATATTGAACAATTTTTCACAAGAATAAATTGGAATAGAACTTAATTTGATCAATGTCTTTTAATCACAATCATAATCATTTATTTCATCCGTAAAATTCATTTTCGTTTAGATACAATAAATTATTTAAACATGATTTTATATCTTTACAGCTTTGGTATAGTTGGTGGCATGCAGCAATTCAATGTCTCATGTGATTAGAATGTCCTTTAATTTATATTTGGTATTCACAATATTTGCATAATACTAGTTGCATTTTCAAATTCAAGCACTAATATCGCTAAGAAAAACAAAACCGAAATAAAACAGTTGTTGGTCATATAGGTTAGCCTATCACCTACTTTATGTTGGTATTTTTCATATACTTTTCGTGTGTTTGACAACTTGAGTTCGCGAAATATTAAAGTGGGCAAAATAGACAATTTAGCGACAAATATATTATATGAATTTGTCTAATCGAATTAGGTAGGAAAATATATCAATGAACGACACCTAAAAACATAATTAAAAAATACAATTTTTGAGTGTGAGGTGGGGCGCGATAGTAATTTTTCAGAAAATTGAATTTTTTTATCTCAAGAACCTTACCAGATATGATCTTAGAAATTTTACGGGTGTTAGGCACAGTAGACTTCTTGCAGGAAAAACATTTAAAGGGTGCTGTTGAAGGGGATGATGGTTGGAGGGGATGGAAAGAAAAAACGGGAAAACGAGAAATGTTCTACTTGAATAATTAAAACAAAAATGTTCAAATTTTTATTGCCGTACAGAGAAAATTAAAAAAATATCGGTAAAAAGTATTTGTTTCCCACATTTTTAAGAATTTCGTTATATCCTTTAGACATGTCGAAAATTAATCAAACTAAAAATTAATTTTACTTTCAAGGGCTCTTCATATAAGCGCCTAGAAAGATTTTTTTGAAATTTTTCGATGACCAATCCCAAGGGAGGATGCAAAGTGGTTGCGTACATTTTCACGAATCCCGATGCAAATCTTAGGTCTAATCTCTAATGAAATATCGAATTCGTAAGATGTTGACTAAACTAATTACTACAGTTCTCTTTACTTGGAGTAGGTATTCTCTATTATTGGAAGTAGTTTTAGAAAATTTAGAGTTCTTTTAATGAATTGTTCTGCGATTTGACCTTGCAGATGTGTTTAAGATGTTTAGCTCAGGAAAGTTATATTCAATATTCAATCAAAGCAAAAAGAAATAATAGTATAATAATTGTAATTAATCTATAATATCAATAAGATTTTAATAATGATTTTTTTTGGAAATATTCTCACAGTACATTTTAACTGAAATTACAGCTTTTTCGGAAAACCTGTATTTTCATTTTAATAATGCTCTTGTTTTTGCGGAAATACTATAAAAATAAATTTTCTTGTTGTTTAGTCCGATGTACAGGACATAGTTCAAATTACATTAGATGTTATTCTGAACAAATTTTAAAATAAAGTTTGTAAAGTAATTGCTCAACGAATTCACCACATTTGAAAAGAAGATGTTAAATTTAATTCATTTTTTTAAAAATAATAAAGGTCTTGAGATTCCATAAAATCTTGTTGCATGCATGTGTGGCTTAGTACCTGCATCTAGCCTTACTATATGAGTACGCTATATACGAACATGCATTCATATGTCCATCTCCATACGCGTTGGAATTGAATCCATTTATAACGACCATAAATTTATTTTTAATAAAATCGATATCATTTAAGAGGTAATTGAAATACATATGAGTACCCACTCGTAGTACCATGAACACGGTAAAGAAATGCATTGTAAACACAGACCCCCCTCTCATCATAAGATGAGATAGAGCGGCATGTCTACGAATCGCAAACGTGAATGGTATAGTCGCTGATGCATTAAATTGAGTTAATTACCTGCTCTTAATTTGTACGAAGAAGCATTATCAGGTACAAACATAAAAAAGGTGAAAAAGTAACATACATTGATTGCAGCAACAATATCATTGAATACCGGTCCGAGGGTCACGTAAGTACACAGCACTGCAAATCTGACGGAAGAGCATAAATCAGCACCTGGAACAGGTCTAAGCCACCTCCCTAATGTCCCCAAACGTGGAAGACTTTGCGTGTTGACGCACTCCATATTAGGTTGCTAATTGCCAAACCTGAATAGAGAGCTCATATGATTGGCCGGCGTATCGAGAACAACAGCTGAAACGACAGAAAAAGGCGGAGTCGGTCATATCAAGTTAACAAACGCCAGCCCACATTGTTATGCTTCTTTGTACCTGTTTCTCACCTGAGCTGGTGCTGGTACCTGCAACTTACCTTACATACTTCATTGCCATACTGCTAGTCGTGGTAGAACGTTTGAGTTGCGCGGTTATAGCCGATCGGTTGCGCAAGTGGTTTTGTTTGGTTTTTTTTTTATTTTTTTTTCTGTTTTCATACACGCGGTACCTGCAGCTACAGATTTATTACCTGTTAGATAGTCGCTGCAAAAAGTGATAGGAATGTGATTATTGTGATAATTCTGCTTTGATTAGTTTAAAGGTGTACCTAATTAAAAAAAAAAAGTTACAACGACAGATAACAATAAATCGAGTGAGTGGTTGACCATACAAGTGGATTAGAAGCTTGCCGGCGGTTTAAATACGCGGTGAAAAAGCGTCACGCACACCTCGCACCCTTCTTCTTGGGTAAGTGAAATTCAGGAAAACGTTGAAATTTGATTTATAAACCAACTTTTTATTTATTACATGGCCCTCGAAGTAAAACTATAAAATCTGATTGACTCTATGATTATTCTGATTACCAGAAGGAACAGATTTTTTAATTAAAATTTAATAAAAACGTCTTATCAGGAATCGGACAAGTGCGCGCCTATCGCCTCACAGATTATGATATTAATTTGTTGTACGTGTTTCTATCGGTGGGATATCTTGAATTGCTTCCATTACTCGAACTAGGTGTCTGCCTGATATCTTATCGCCTTGTAGAAGTTTATTAAAAGTTGTTTACCGAACTTTTGAAAATCAGTTGATATGACATTCGAGATTTTATCCAAACTAGGCCTGGTCTGATTATCTCGCCCCTGGTCTACAATTTTGGTGTCAATTATACAAAGTATACTGGGGTCCTAGGTATCCTCAATTAATGGAATCGGTTTAATTCAATTGGTGATTTCTAGTATCTGTTTGCTTCCATACAACCTTTGTATGCGATTGGCTGATATCATCTTATTGGGTTACTGCAATGCACCTTTTTGTATACATACTCGAAGTTGCTATATGGTACTAATCAGTTTTTGATCAGCATGAACGTTATTTTTAATTAACTTATTTAATTTTGTTAATAAGTAGGTTGCGCATATGCAAGAGGCTTATATCTTAGCTAGTACCCACTTGTCATGTGATGAGGCTTTAGTGTGATTTGAAAGTCTAACGCCAAACCCTAATCATACTATGAATCAAATATGGCACACAACAGTATCAGATCATACAAAACAAACGGAATACTATCAAAACTTGTGATATGTATGCCGGGTACAATAAACAGTTGGTGAAGAATATGTGCAAAATTAAATTATGAATATATAATTATTATCATGTCTGTACATATGTGATTTGTATACATTATTTTAAATACAAATTACACATTTCAGAGGTGTTTTGTGCTTTCTACATCTTCGGGCTACTTTCTTTTTTAGTAGTTTGTAAATGCAATAATAATTTGAAAAAAATAAATATATTGTAATCTACCCTTTCGCGCGTTTTCGCAATTATGTACAGTGAAAACATTTAAAAATACTTTATTATTAAAATAATAAAGTAAAATGTGTAACAAATTTATAATATGTAGGTACCTGCACCATGTGCCTCTCGTTAGTATTAAGAATATGAGTAAATGTCAAATTTATAATTAGATATATAAATGCTACTTCAAACCAGTTATTTAAATTGTAATTGAAGCCATCTACACGTCAGGTCTATAACTACATAGCTACGTATAATACATATGCATATATGTATATACCTACGTATGTATTGAAACACTATCGTTAATTCAGTTAAATTATTAAGCTATCACTGTCAATTTGATTTTTATTTATCGTAATGCGTTTCACGTCTTCGAACTTTTTACTTTCAAGATAAGGCGTCCATTAATAAACGAGTGAAGCTTCCAAAAATTGATATACCTATCTATGAATTTCATACTTGAAATAATTTTCCATTTTCTTATTGGAATTATTATTTTGTTTGATACATTTATTTTGTTTGATAAATTTGCAATAATAACTAGTGGCAAACGCAGAATTCAATCGTTCAACACTATTTATCACATTAGTTATTTTTGTTTAGTATATTTTAATGTTACAATAAGAAGAAATAGAAATGTTTATTTGATCTAAGCCTAATCTTAACCTTTTTGTTACTACTTATTTTATAAATTACCTACTGATGTTTATATTTAGTTATGTAGTTTGTAAATTATAATTGTGTTTTTTTTTCATACAATTTTTCTTTAATGTTTATATTTTGTAAAATATTAATTATTTTCTTAGGTATATGTAAAATCTATGCTTTATAATCTTATCTGATATCCTCCAAATTTCCAACTATACAATAGGTACTTATCTATCGAAAAAACGGTCAATGAATGAATGTAATCTTATACCTACTTATTGAACCAAAGAAAATAAGAATTAATTAAAATTATGGGCCATCTTCTCGGTATTGGACATAATAATATGCGCGCAAATAATACCTGTATGCCGTCGGATAAACACAAATGTTTTATTGTCTTATAATTCATTATCTTTAAAGTGTAAAAAGATTGTATGATCATTAAATTCGCAATACTACGATTGTCTTAAAATTATTAATCATAATATTTCCTAAGAACGTAAACTGAAAACAATAGATACGTAAACACATACCTACATATGGATAATATTTGTTATTTCTGAATAGCGTATGGATTTCAATCAATGTAAAAATGTGCTAATTTCTCAATACTATAAAAATAGATAATAACATTAACTATGTTTTTCTAATTCTTAATCATCTAAGGCTAGAAAAAGATTTTTTATTTCCTGCCTGGCTCATTTCCTCGTGAAGAGAACAGTTAACTAATAATCATAATATTTCCTGACATTATCTATTAGAAAATTTATTTTTCTATAGCATAAATTATGTGCTTATAGCCGCAAATATTTTTTAATAAAAATATGACATATTACTCTAAATATTGCATGAAAATGTTACTTACATACGGTTCAATTTCAATCATTGAACGGACTATTAAATGATAATTTCATGACGCTACACTTGCTTTATAAAACATTTGCCTGATGATTGCTTCTGCCACTTCTCGATAACACACTTTCCTTCACTAAATTTTTGCCAAAAAAGAACAAATTTATGCTAATTCGTATAGGCTTTTCAGTTATTTCTTTGTCATTGTTTTTGAAATCTTCGAAATAATTCTCTAGTGTTGCTCGGACTTACAAGGCATTCCTCGACGATTTCGGTAGTCTAGATCTTTAGCTTGAAAGAAATTACATAGTTATAAATCAGGTTTAAAATTAGAATAAAGAAATAGAAGTTTACGAAAGATAACTTATTAATTTTGATCTTCTAGCTATTTGGCGAATATAGCCGAATCGATACTCTCGAAAAATTATAAAAATAATTAAACATAAATATCTACTTTTTCACTGCTGCTAATATCGTTGGCATGATGTAAAATATCGCTTATGCACTTTTTTCCAAAATGAACTTACCTATTCAGAAAAAAAATTTCATAAAGTCATTTTCTATTCTCATTATTTTTTTAGATTAGATGTTTTATTGTTCTATATTAAATTTTTATATTTTGACATATTAGATAATGAGATGCTCAGACCCTACGGTCTCTTCAACTAGTGATTATTGAACGATTATGCTAAGGATATAATAGGTAGTAGTTTGGTTGTATTAATTCAGTGAGCAAAATGGAAAATAAACCTTATAATGTTACTTACACTAGAACTTAGAACTACACTTAAAATTAAAGATTTAAGACTGACATTAAAATTAAAACTTAACAATTTCTTATTAAACAAAACGAATGATCAAATTAGAGAAGAGACTACAGAGAATCAGCGGGTCTCATAATTTTTTTGATTGGACAGTTTCTGGGGGTTGTATTGGGAGGTTAGGAAGCGTTTTAGACAAAAACCATCTCAGAAACAGCTTATAATTTGATCTATGGTTTTCATCCGGAGGTTCGGCTATTTTCCGTAAAACGCTAAAATACTTTGTAGACTGTAGCAATAACGCTGATATTCCCGTAATTCTTTAAACTGATTTTCCAATTCCTGAACAAGTTCAGCGTTATTATCAGCTACAAAACTAATTTTTACATTTTTCTATTAGTTATTTTTTGTATTGGTTAATCGTCCTACTCTTTCTGCCAAAAATATATACTTAAAACATGTGACCAAGAATATTTGTTGTAAGCTTCATAACGTTTAAAGCTACAACTTTGAAATGATGTATCGATTGATTTTGCAATCGTTGCAATTAAAGGTATGAATATAAAGAAATTCGCTTGAATCCTTCGTGTAGCTGCTACACAAATAGTCTGTAAAATTTTCTTCACCCAATTTAGAAATCGTTCAGCAACGAAGTAAAAAATATAATATGAAACTTTTCCCAATTTAATATTTCAAGAGCTGCATTTAGAGGTGTGCCTTGGAAAATATGAATAATAACCTTTATCATTTATGTATGTTGTTCAGTCGTGACTAAAAACTCCAAATCTTCTTGTCAAAACGAGAAAAAGTATTGACCTAGGATGTTGCTATATGAAATTGATCGAATTTGTAAGGTCAAAGTTGTATGTAGGTAATGGTAAAAATATGAAAAAAATTCCATGTGTTTTTCGAGTCTTTACTCAATTCATGGAACTCAATATAACACAAGAGATCGTTTAGGCACCGAGTGGAAAGTTTCCATAAATTAAATTAGAGTTAAAACTAATATCGAGCTCTTTAGTCAGACATTTCTCTACTCCACTTGGGTAGCTCCCATAAGTGAACAAAAACACGTGTTTACCAATGTTGAATGATAAGTTCAGAACTCTTCATGGTAAGAAGTTGAAGAGGATTTGGTATCAAAATGAGTGCTTCGTGTAGCCACAGAAAAATCCTTGAATACTTGTACGTTAAACTTCTGGAATACACTATAATTCAAGAAATCGTCCAGCCAGAAAGTCACAGTTTTCCAGGAATTAGTATTGATAGTTCCATCACTACTTCGGGTTGCTTAAGTGCAAAGGCCCTAAGAGCACCTGCCCAGCAGTATTGGAGAATAACTCCAGATTACTTCAAGCTACTAATTTGAAGTCCGCATTAATTTCTATTGGTTCTAGGTAAAGAAATAAATGTAATAAAATTCGAGGGAGTCCTTCCGTCAGGCCTTATGCCCATATTTCATTAGAAAGGCTTTTTCCCTATGGTCATTTATCAAAACTTCTTGATATGGAATTGAAAACGAGATATAGCCCCCTATTCAGGACCGAGTCACAAGTCACAAAGTAGGTCGAGAGTCTCAATTTTGTATGAATTTTTAATTAATTGAGACTTTTTTGATAAAAGACTCTGATCCTGAATTTCTAGAAATAGCAACCAAACTATAATAGTCCTTAAGTGTATACTACATGAGCATCCCTCGCATTACTTCATCCCAAATAAATAACAGCATACATTCGAGTTCAGTGTTTCAACTTAATTGCCTTCTAATTTGTAAATACGTGGATATTGGGGTAACACTACTATAATTATCTGTCATACGGTTTACTACGCCCTATCGTCAAATTATTTTAATAGATAATAAAGTTGAATGATCGGCATAAGAGTAAAAACAAATTTCTTCACTGAAACTTCGAAATTTCACCTGGTGTAGCTTTATGTAGATAGAGGTTATCGACGCACTCCGACCTTACGACCATCAACATTTGTCGAAAAATAACGAATACACCTAAATCCTTTTTAAATTATTATAGAGTTATATTATACCTACCTATTTATTATAGTTGTTATATTGTATCATTTGTATCCTTCCTTCCTTGCCTAAGGCACGTTATAAGGTTTTTCGGTTTTTTCCTCCAACCTTCCTCCATCCAAACCATAAATGTATGTTGTATCGTGCATGCTTACTACAAGTATGGTATCATTTCTAAAATACACGGAGCTCAATAATTTATAATTCATACACTGTTAAACATTCTTATGATTTTTCGGTTTTCCCATGCCTATTTTTAGAAGCAAATAAAACTTGCTCCAAGAAATTACGATAGTCCTATCTGCAACAAGAGCGACAATAATTAAATTTCTTGTTTTTACTTTTATAAACCTATGCATCAATGATCTAATGCACTTGATAACTGAAGTGAATCAGATACATGTTTTGATGCTTGTACAATGTACATGTTATATTCTCAGATTGCTGTTTATTAAAATTGTGTTTTGTCTTGTATATAATGCCGTTTTGAAATATATGGGTATACGTATGTATTTACATCGGAGCGATAAAGGCGGTTCTTATACGGATTGGCTGGTTGCTGATATAGCTACATATATGTCAGGTGCGTAGCGTGGAACTTCGTTGGGGTAGCGCAATAACACGATCATCAAATTCTATGAATTCTATAACCATAAACACGTAATTTTCATTCAGAAATAAAATTTCGATTGCTAAATTCCAAGAAGTAATCAAAAAATTCTTCGAAATTCAGCGATCGGATCGTTGCGCTAGCCCTACGAAAATTCACGCTACACGCCTGCTATATATAGGACTAGAGTATCTTTAAAATTATAAAATATAACTACATATAATAAAATATTTTATGTAAAATTTTATTCTCATAGAAAAGGGTTGGGCCAAGGCCGTGTACGTTAAAAGAAATTTATCCTTGTTAGTCTCCGAAATTTCCCACCCCCTCTTACAGAAGTTCTTTATATTGGCCAATCTTCAATAAGAATTTGAAATCGAGCGAGTCTTTTGTATAGCCTCCATAAAAAACTACTTTAATAATACAGTAGAACCTCTATATAGTGACCACCCAAGGGACTGTGCAAAACTGTGTGCTCTTTATTCGATTGGTCAGATTATAAAAATAATTCAACAAATAAAATCCGTTTCTGATTTACATCGGGACCGTAAAAAAATGACAACTATGCAAGAGGTTAAGATAGGAAGGTGGTCACTTCTTCATGTTCTACTTTAATTTATGCATCAAGCAGTAGACATTTTACACGGTAATTCAAAAAATTCTCATTGAGTTGGAGTACTACCCCAAATTTACGGGTAGCCAATTTACAGAAAAACTAAATTACAGGACCCCGTAAAGGTAAGCGTTCAAAATTTTGATCAATATAGTTTTTACAATTGCAAAGCAACTTGAAGAAATTATCACAAAAAGTTACAAAAGATACAGTCCTTAGGTAGCTGAAAAAGTTATTATATTGTTACTTGTGTTTATTATTTAGTTATTTATTTCAAAATGTATTTTTGAGAAGAAAACAACATCCATGAAGATTATAAAAATTCTTAATTTTATATAAAAGCTTTAAAAAGCAACTAATAAATAGTTAAAAGTAACACGTAAAACTAAAAGCTAAGAAATAAGAAAAATTTCTGGTAACAAATGCTCATGTCAAAGCACTTGAAGTAAGCCAAATCACCTGTCAAGATCGTATATGTAGATACTCGTAATATAGACAGTAGCTGGATCAGTATTAAATACTGTAGATCAACTAATTAGCAATTTATATTTTATTTTTTAATTTGTAATATCGTATTTTCCCGTTTTAGAAGAAGTAAGCAAAATAGTCCCTCCGTACGCCTTATACTCCACACATACGACGGCCGTACGTAAATTTGTTGGACGCGCCACAATTCAAGAATTTTGCATATGAGGGGATGAACTTCTTACGAGCAAGTTATAAAGCAAAAATTGTTAATCTGGAATTATTTATTGTAAGAATGTTATGAGAGCATCCGAAAAAAATTATTTTTAGAAAAAGGTGCACTACAAAATTCCCTAATAAAACAAGTTTCCACCATCTGAGAACTATTATCTTTGTGATCGCTTAAAACATATGTACATATGTACGTTGACTTACATTGAATTATTAATTAATTGGAAATAAATTTTAAGTCATTCTAGACACCTACGACGAATAATTCCTTATAATGACGTCGTCATACATTAGGTTCAATCAGGGATCAAAATTCTATATAGTACATACGCTTTAACTTGTTGAATTTCATTAGAATTATTGTTGGGAACAACGTGCGAATAGCAATTGTTGTAAATATCACCTTATAGTAAAACTACGTACTTTTTGTATGATAAAATACTCTGGTGATGTTATATAATAAATAAGTTATATGTAGTGTCATGTTATTTAAGTAAACCAATTTTTACACTAAATTACTACTTCAACTTGTTAACTTGTTGATTTTTAAACGAAAATAGTGTACTCTTAAGCAAAACATAATTATTTGATAAAAATTACTGCTAAAATATTCTGTTTAAGATTTATTTTATTATAAATAGTAAATAAAATTTAAATTTTTCTGTCCTCTATCCAGATAAATATGTGTGTTGTACAAAAACAAATAAACTTTTATGCAAGGCATCAGTGTAGCAACTTAAACTCTATTACTTTCTTATTATTATTTTTCGTGATAACACAAATTTTTGATTATTTCTTATAGAAGTGTTAGTAAATTTACACAAAAGTACTAAACTATATTATTTTTCATTTGCTGTCTACTGTTTTCACAACCAGAAACTAATATTACACAAAATTTAAATAAATTTTGACTAAAACAAACCGTTTTAATTTAATTTTACTAAATCGGTGTATTTTTACAACTTTCAGAATGACTTACTGCAATAGCTGTTGTAGTTTTAGTTTATAGACCAATTTTACACAGAAGAATGCAACTATTGTAAAATCTGTTAATTTT
This sequence comes from Beris chalybata, assembly GCA_949128065.1. NCBI lineage: Eukaryota > Metazoa > Arthropoda > Insecta > Diptera > Stratiomyidae > Beris > Beris chalybata. The sequence continues at coordinate 23,835,059 of OX421896.1, read as the reverse complement.
AAACACTTAGAAATAACGAATTTTTGTGCCCATACATTTTTAATAGAATCAGACAATGTTGAATTGAATGTTGTGTATTAAAATGTTGAAGACCTACAAGTATACTATAGTTTTTTATATTGGTATACTCTTCTAGCCAGTATTGTCCACAAGTTTTAATGCGCGAATACAAACAGAAATCTTTTTTTAAGAAAATTTGATCAAAAACCAGTTTTTGGACAATTTTACATGAAGAAATGTGAATTCAAAGTTATCGAAAAAAACTTTGCTACTATTTTTTGGGCTAAAAAGATCTGAATGTGAAACGAGTAACACCAAAAAAGAAACTAGTGACAATTTTGATGAACACAACTATAATACACTGCAGCTCGCGGAACTAAAATTTTTCTCAAGTTAAATCTTTTCTTGTTCCAAACAGGTGAATTAAAATCGAACGATTTTATACTAGTTTCTACCTTTCTTGAAAATTCCTTCCTGTCAAAATTGGGCACTATTACGACTTACATAGGTATATGTATTTCGATAAATCGAAAACATGTTGGCGTATCTGTTTTGACTGCGAGAAAAATTTCCCAAACAAATGTCTTTTGTGTATGTATGTCATTACACTCACTGTATTCAATTCGCATCAAACCCTGCAAACCCTGGCCCGATTTGGGCTGTCGCACCATTGATGATGATTGATTCGCATGCAAACTCTTTCGAATATGCTGATAAACTTATTAAAGAACGGGTGAAACTAGGAATCTAAAATTAAGAAGAAGGAATCTAAAATTAAAAGGAAAGTAAAAAAGAAAATAAGAATTAAGATTAAATCAGATATAAGAAAATGTAGGATTAATTAAAAAGAAATAGTGTAACATTTTGCGAAGCGAAGTGAATATGTCGCTTGTTTGCGGAAGCCTCTAAATATCAAAAACCTCATCCAGAAAATATTTCGATTCTCTAGTGATACTATTTTCAATATTATGTAATTCAGTCAGACTACATTCACTCACTGACCCTGGATATGTGAACCAGGTTTGTGAACCAAGTATCCCGCCTGATTTAGAACTTATTGGTGTATATTTTATTATAGTACAATTTCAATAATTTCTAGCCCCTAAAGTTGTTGTCATACTTTTACCTTGTGAAATATTAATTTTCCGAGTTTTAAACTGATTATGTGATAAGATTATAAAAAGTAATCAATTAGATAAGAGTTTTTTCTTATGATTAATTATCCAATATTAGTAGACAATTATCTCTTTATTAGTTAATCTCGGTTGTTCAAATAAATGAAATTTGGTCATGCGATTGAAAGCTTAACCAATCTGTGCAATATTATCTTTTAATTCCATTTAATCTGACTTGAAAATTTATAATTATAATTTATATATTTGAGATTTTAGGAAATCAATTCATTGCATTAGTCAACTGTGTATGTAATTTATTAAGCCTGTCATGAGGTTTTCTATTTGAAGTGTTATTTTAAACAGAGAATCGTGTAATTTCTTGGGGTAGCTAGGTACGGTACAAATGTCTTTAAAACGCATGTCCACGCATGCTGGCTGACATTTCCAGAACAAATTAAGCAAGAAATTTCATATTTGGGATGTCTTTTTAATAGTTAGAGTTGAATATGAAAAAAATGGGTTTGTCTTCTCACAACATTGGCAGAATTTCTACATTATTCCCCCAGAAACCTCAATAGCTCTAATAATAGCCATCAAAAAAGTGGACATTTTTCATGAATCAGTTTCAGAGTAAATGTAAGTAGTCCTTCGGCTAACTAACTTGCAATTAGGCTTGTGTAGTTCGAGAACGAACTAGGTAAGAAGAGCGTTCTCATAAGTGGAATGAACGAACTAGTTCACAGTGAGTCCCGCTCCTAGTTCGTTTGTATTCATTCATTGCCGTATACTTGCACAGTGACTAATACTACTTTTTTTTAGCTCATCACATTGTACCAGACGATTTTTATGACTTGTATATATTTTTTTCCTTATCACTGAATTCCCAAGAACTAGTGAACTAGAAGGAACTAGTTCGCGACGGATCGGGAAGCAGAAACTATCGCTCACTATAGTGAACTAGAATGCGGAAGTCGATTTTTAATATTAACGTGTTCTTCAGGTAATATTGGGTTAGTACTTAAAAATTGCTTCAAGTTAGGAAAGTGAAAGTGTTTAGCTCCTATACAATGATCCTTGAAAAATTAATGCAATACATTATTACTTTCTTCCAAGCTAGGAAAAAATTATTATATACATAGTACTATTACAGCAATAAGGAGCTGTGATTTTAGCCACAAATATACTGGAGTTTTAAATTAGTGCTATGCGTGTTAAATTTGCCGTGAAAGGGTATAAATGAGTAACTACCTAGTTTTTGGTTCCATATTCACTGTTACCTAAAATAGGTAGTTAGTGTTCTGTCCCTGTAATGAGATTGATGTATTATACTTACGTTACTGAATAGATTTAATCCATTCTAGAGTGCAAATAAATATTTGAAAGACGAATTAAATTTAAAAAAAATCTTGCATTATATAATACTAATTTGAAAATGCTAAATACCTATATACCTAAGTTTGTTAAATAAGACAAACTTCTACTATAATAAATAAATCGATTCGGTTCATTGCAAATTATAACTCATTACGGTTACCGTGCGTTTCGCGTTAGTTACTAGACATGGCTACAAATTGCAAGTAATTATTGTCACATTGATTGTCAGCAGTCAATCACGGCCTGATTATATCGCTTCAATAGGCGAATGACTTATTTAATTTTATTATTTCAATTAAATGTGATTTCATGACGACTGGAAATTTTTTTACATGTATGTACCTCATGATAATTTTTATCGATAGCTGATAACATAATATTTGGGGTAAGCGTTAAATTACGCATTTATATCGGATCTATATTGATGATTAATAAGTTAATTTAACACTTGAATATTATTGTTGTACTTTCGATGAAATCTGAGTATGTCTCTGAGTTTAAGAAAATACAAAAAAAAAAAAAAACTTTTTAAGGACCTGTGCATAATACCCGATTTAATAAGGAAAACAGCAGTTAAAAATTATTGCCAGTAGATGGCATTTTCGATAGAACAAGGCGAACACATTTTGATTTACAAAACCCTACAGAACAATTTTAAAGAAGATGTAGGTCAATATATCGGATCCAATTTTTCGAAATCTCATACAAATTTTACTAAACGAAAATACTGTAAAAGCCGATTTTATCGTAGAGGATTTACATCGTTTTGAAATTTTATTTTTAACACCATAGACAAAATGAGCTTGTCAAGGGTGTCAATAATAAAAACCTTTATACACTTAAGAGAAAGATTCTCATATAAAAGTTCAATTTAAAGTGCCAGTTAGAATTTAACTGACGATCGTAGGAGTCTTACGCCCGTTCCTACGATCGTCAGTAACGTTCTAACTGGAACTTTAACTGACAGATGCTCATACGAAACTTACAGTTAAAGTTCCGGTTAAATTTTAACTGAAGGTCGTAATAACGGCCCTTAGGGTTTTAAATTTAATCACTAAAAAAACGTTTGAAACATTTTTCGGTATTCAGCACGGGTTGGCGGATTGTCGATATTGTATCTGTTTTGTTTTTATTGGTGTCTAGATCTGAGTAACCGCTTAGGCTAAGAGGTTGAAACTTGGAATTTATATAGAGCATTGCTAGTGGACCCAATTGCAAAAAAAATTATGATATTAGTAAAGGGGTGTGGGAGTGAGGAGAATAACAATGCTTCCGAAACGCTCGAAAGCTCTTCTAATCGGTTAATGTCACGAAATGAAAACTTAAGGCTGGTTTACATGACGACTGCAAACAATTTTTATTAAGATTGTGAGGGAGCTAGCTTATCGAATTTTCAATGTAGTAGAAAGGAACCACTGCAAAAAATGACTTTCACACAAATATCGTAAATACTTTTTGCTGGATATAATATCTGTTCGTTTCACTCCTGATCAGTTTCTCATTAGAGATTTTCCGTCTCCCTCACAATCTTAGTAAAAATTGTTTGCAGTTACCATGTAAACCGGCCTTTAATGAACATCTGTGGGTATATGTAGGTACTATAGGAGAATAGATCGTAAATAATTGTTTCAGTACGGCAGTGGCGGTGGTGGGGGGGGGGGGGGGCGAAAAACTTAAGATTACGATATATCACGAACCAATTGTACTAGAAAAACAAAATTCGGTTTCTGAAAATAAAATTTTTTTAAGGGTGCCGTGAAGTATTGAAGTGGAGGGAGTAGGAATTTTTCTAAAAATCACATCTCTTATCCCGAGAACAGTGTATGATAGATGCTTAGAATTTATTTTTTTTAGTACAAGGCTAAATAGATCCCAAGCAGGGAAAACAAATTTGGTGGTAAGGCTGGGGAAGGGTGAAAAGGAAAAAGTTCAGATTTTTATATCAAAAGAACCTATATGATACGTAATGATACAAATCTGAAACTTGGTATTTACTTATCTGAAACTTGGTATTTAGGTAGTACTACTTGAAATAGTAGTGGCACGTTCGAAAAATATAATTTTTTATAGGGGCAAAATGGTGCGGGGGTGTGTTATTCCCAACTATAGAACGACTATGAAAAGTAATTTTGATTAAAAAAAAACCAAAAAATCCATTATCGTTCGGCAGGGGGAAAAAATATCATTGAAAATAGAATGCATATATTTTCACGATTTTCGTCATATCTACTAGGTCTTATTATTTATTGAATTCATTTCTATTCTTCGTATTCTTCGTATGAAAACCCAGAAAGATTTTTCAAGATTTTTTAAAATTCGACCCCTAAGGGGTGTAAAATGGCTGTATGCTTTTTCATGAATTCCGACATGTCTCTCAGGAGTGATCAGATATCGAATATCTTTTCACTTCCAGGGGCTTGTTTAAGAAACACCTATTTTCTAGTTTTTTCCTTTTCAACCCGTAGACTGCATCCCGGAATATGACCTAATTATGTAATTCATATGTTATTTGTGGTAGCGGCGTAAGTATTCAGTGCGACCCTATTCTAACCGCTTGTCGAACTTTTAGTTAGGTTTTCACACATACGTACATACATTAGTAACATACATCGTATCTCAGAATTTAACGCGTTTCAAACTTCTACCGAACAAATAATAAAGTCATAAAGTTGCGTCCAGACTGTTGACAGAATTTATATACCTATGAATTTCATAATATAAGTCCAGAACGCGTTTAATGCAGAAATATAGTGTAGGACACTATGGGACTGACAACCTGAAGAATAACAAGGAAGCTATTTCGAACTTTTTTTTAGGTTGTCAGCTATGTATCTAGTTATCTAAATCTATTTTAGCATTAAATGCGTTTCGGACTTCTACTCAAGAAACAAGAATGTTGCGCCCAGACTGTTTTATAGAAACGTTCTTGTATGATTTGTTGTAAATCTACACTTTTTCCATAATAACTCTTAACATTTTGCGAAATCTGTAATAGGACTTTTTTTATCCATTGATCAAGAAAAAAATTATTAAGTTATTAAAAGAAGCAATATCTCAATAACTGCACAGCGGAACATACTAGTCAAGAAAAACAATTTGCAATTAGGTGTATGCACTCGTATAAGTTTGCGATGCTCTACGTTGCCAGGTATTGAAAGGTTTTCGCATTGCACATCTGTAGTGTAGTAGTCGCGCTAAGAACTGGTCTATCGCCACTCGCAAGATATTCCATTAGTTAATCCGTCTAGAATCGCTTTATTATTACTTCATTGGTTGAAGTGCTATTAATTGTCTGCTTAACAACAATTTAATATCCCTTCTCAGATAACGCGTTATATGGACACTGGACTACGACCACTGCTTCAATGCTGTTTGTCGTCGATAGGATTACTGCACTACCGAACTACAGAGAAACTGGATTTTGTGCCGCCGGGGAAGTTACGTTAGCGGCAGCTAATTCAAATTATGCTAGCACTATCTCGATATAATGGGCTAGTGGTTTCATTAATTGATTCCTCATAAGTGTGTTAGTAGTGAATTAGTCATTGGTTACCGGGTCAACAAAACCCTGTTTACATACGACACCACGCCAAATTAAGGCCATGACGAGCCGAGTACATCTAGCAGAGCATCGATGTCACCTGTGGTTTTTTTTAATACCTGTAGTTGCTATTGTGTTCGGTGACGTGTCCGTCGATTTCGAGGTACAAATCCATGATCAATTCGGCCGATGACATTGCTACGTAGCTACCCTGTCAGGCCAGGTCCCTGGTGAATAGAACAATTCGGGCGTCGGGCAAAAACAGACACCAAGCCGTTTGTCAAATTCCGTCCCGATAAGTTCCATTAGTGAGAGTTAATGGGTTCCAGATAGCCCGAATACCTTGCCCTTGTCTGCCGGGGACAGCACGCGCTTGTATGTCTCTTGCGCAAGTTTTGGGGAGCAATCAGGCCAAAGCAAAGCGACCATAGGCGCTCCTATGGTCATATTCCCTGTCCGGTGGCTATAGTTTCACGTACATTCACATTATAATTGAAAGGACAATAAAAATTGCTGATAAGTTCCCGTTGCGCGCCCTTCAAAATGCGTGTGGTTGATTCCCCGGGGCATTGGTGTGGTGGAAAACAACAAATTGCCTACTGCTTACTTGCGGAGAAATAAAGGTGAAGATGAACCGAAATATTTGAGAACGACATAATCTCGGTGTGTAGCAACACAAAAACGGAGGAAACGAGAGGAAACAAACAGACGGAAAGCATTTTAGGAATGTCCACTTTATTCTGAAATGTGACTCATACTCGTACGTTGGACGATTATGGGCCTTTTTCGTCCGTGGCTTCATTAAAACGTTACAACTGATAAAGTGTGGCGCCAAAACAAATAAAATTTACAAATTTGTCTTAGCCGCGGTTCACGTTGAAGCTTGAAGGTGGGACACTGGCCGAGAGATTAAGACCCAATCCCATCCCAATATCATTTTTCTGCTTTAACGCAAAACGGTTTGTTCTTGTTCCACTGTTCGTGACGAACGCAATATGCGCTTACACGTACGCAGCAGACGATAGACGAATTATAGCCAACAGAATTGATGAATGTTTTGATTTGATTGCAGGTAATTCATCACGAATCCCGAAGATCGTTGACAGTCTAGTCTACCGGCTTATACTAGGAGTGGGGATCAGGTGAACACATCTATTATATTAAATAGATTGCGGTCCAAATTTTATGTTCGAGCTCTGTAAAAATCGTTTCATTTTGGCTCATTGTTAAGTTGACCGCTGGCTATAGTAAATTTCAAACTCATAGAAAGAATCGCTGGGCACAAGGCTGCCAAATTGGGCTATTTTCCGCGATTTGGTCCATTTTAATGTTCAATTCACGGAAACAAATTTTCGAGTTTGAATTTTATTTTGCTAGTTTCAATCAGAGAAAAATAGAAATGGAAAAAATTGGAAACTAAATTTCAGCCGGCTCTTGGGCTACGTCTGCAAGTGTTACCGACTCAAATACGTGTATGTACTACGTTTCATCTTCACAAAAATCTGTTAGCCGGTTTTCCAGTTATTAAAAAAATAATAGTTTATACGATATCTAGCTGTCTTGTATTTGAGAACAAAAATAATGTACAATCGGTTAATTATTTGCTGACATTCTCAGGCCTATTCAGGATCAGAGTCTCATATCAAAAAAGTCTCAATTAATTCAAAATTCATACAAAATTGAGACTCTCGACCTGCTTTGTGACTTGTGACTCGGTCCTGAATAGGCCTGTCTATGTATGTATATAAAAAGCCATTTTACATTATTATTTTTTAATAATAAAATATTATTATCGACCTAAAATTTCCAAAATAATTTGCTACCCTGAAATTTTGTATTTTCAAGTCTTACACCCGAAAAAGCTAAAAAAAAGTCCGTCTGTCCGCCGCAGACGCCGTCTGCCGTACGCAAAACCGTTTGAAGGTACGTAGCTTATAAGCCCCTTGAAATATTAAGTTGAAATTTGTATAGTAGGTAGAATTAGTGAAGTGGGTGGAAATGAAAAAATTCTGAAATGAAAAAATTCTGATTTTAATTTCTCCAAAGACGCAATGGATAGAAAGCTTAAAATTGTGCTACTATAGAGACATCTAAGAAAAAAATTTGGATAAGGGTAGGCATGGTACGGGGTGGGTTTTGGTTTTTCATATCGTAGGAACGGTTTATGCTAGAAAGTTGAAGCTAAGTATCTACACATATGTAGATGTGTAGTAGTAATTAAATCTAAAAAAATCGGGCAACAGTCTGGGCTCAAGTTTCTTATGGCTTGAAGTCCGAATCAGTTTAATGCTGGCTTTGGGACTGACAACCTAAATAATAATGTTCCAGATAGGCTCCTGATTAATTTTTAGGTTGTCAGTTGCATAGTAACCTACACCGCATCTCAGAACACGTTTCGGGTTTCTACCCATAAAATAATAAAGTTGCACCCAGACTGTTTGCTGATTTTCTTCTTCAGTTTATGAACATGTTTAACAAAAGTGCATAGTGACAAGAGTTTTACTAATATTGAATTTTGATAGCGATGGATTTTACATTCGAAAAAAAAAGTTTTCTTTTGGATAATATGAATGTCGTAGGGTTTCTTAATTTTGACATAATTTTTAAATTATTATTTCTGATGGATAGGCAAGTTAATTGAGAGGCACCTTTATCCATCCGTTGACTCCTTCGGGTAGCTGTCATACAAAAGTCCTTAAGACACGTGTTCACCAATATTGAACGATAACTTTAAAACGCTTTACGTTACGACTTTGGAATTTGGTATACGTTGATTTTATAATAGTCGCAGCTAAAACTATTAATGAAAAATATGAAAAATATCCCATAAGTCCTTCATGTTGTCGCCATACAAAAATTCTGTAAAGTGTCCTAACTTAATTTATTTTATAGTGAGTTCATAAATCAAGAAATCGAGTAGTCACTATACACTTGTTTCTACCTAAAAAGTCATGTAATAAATGTTTGTGCACTCCTCATTCTTTTGATATATTTTCAACTAAAATATAAATAAGAGTTCAGTATTTCATCTAGAGTATCATACGATTGGCTTGGAGCCGATCGTGACTGCGTTATGTTTAATATTTTTTTTTAATTTATAGAAGAAGTTTTAATCTCTTAAGCTAACTTTTTCTAAATTTAGTACAAAAATATTTATGATACATATATGGAGGTTCACATTTCCCCACATCTATGACCAATCTATTTTTCATTTGATCCAAAAGTATTTATCAAATAAGTGTTAAAACTTTTAATGTTGTAGCTATCCCGAAGAACTAACTTTCAAATTGTGCAATTTTATGTTGTCGTTCTTCTAGAACGTTTTGTGCAGTTTGAAAAAGGGCAGTGTTTTGAACATCTTTTTTAGGAAAGTTTCCATCTATTTCCTGTCAGGTTTAACTATTGGTAGATTATTTTAATGCTAAGCACTTGTATTCCTTTTGGATGCGCACCCCTGAAGGAGTGCCATCGCTTATAGTGAATTTTATGGTTTGTGTTGAAGCTGTGTTTATGCTGAAGACCACCACTTGGTAAATGCTGTTTTGAATACGTACCAAAATTTAACTTGTTTAACATAGAACGTATTGCAGTATCAACGACAATATCTTGATCCAGGGTATTCCGTGAACGATTGACTATTAGCATATCTATGATAGAGGAGTTCATTCTGGTTAAACTAATTTCATCACACTGGTAGTTTCATTATTGCTCCGTTCTGGAATTGCGGGATTTTAAGGACGCGGATTAACCAGCGCAATTTGTACACTTGTTTATTTAGAACCACTTATCACGAGGAAATTGAGCTAGATTGAAATGTGTTCACTTTAATTTAATGTTCGACGATCGTATCTCTTGAAGTAGATGATTAATAGACAACGTTGATAACGTTCTGGCTACATGAACTCAACCTTTAAATCAAGCTTAAGGATTCTTGTGTTAAGATTATTTGCTTGCTTACATTTGTTTTAATATTCTATTTACTTTCAGAGACTTGACGTAAATTACTTATAAGTACTATAAGTACTTAGACATTTTTGACTAATTGTGATACCATAACATAGGTATGTTCATATCTTTTTATATTTAAAAAGCCTTAAAGTTGATGAAGCAAATCAATTACTGAAAAAATAATCACGTTCATTTTTGGCTGACGATTACTTAATTTTGATGGTAATTTTTGATAAGATTACTGAGCAAACGAGATTTAAAATTTATATTGGACTAAGCTTAGTTGGCTTTTTCTAAGCGAAACTTATGAGTTATTACTAATTGCATAAATTTTTAATAAATAATTGGGAAATTAGATATCATGTGGGTACTATGATATTTGGTTAGATTAAACAATAAATCATTTCTAGAATCTTCAGATACAGAATTCGTTTGCTGACATAGTAATTTGTTTATTGTGTGACAATGAACCAGATCTTTTGTTACAGATAACTATTAAATGTATTTTTATCACTTATTATCCTAGCAAAAGGTGTCATTAAGTATAGTGAAATAGTCACCTCTTTCAATTGAGGACAACTAAATAACTTTCTCAGAGATAGAAATATGTGGTATTCAGTGAGATTAAACCTGTAAGCTCAATACATATACGTGTAGTTTGAAGAGAGTCAAACCCCCTATTAGTAGATACTTATGGATCACCTGAAACTTTCTCTATTTTATCGGGATAAGTATTGCATTTTGACCAGGGCACACTCTATCAATGTAGTATTTTATTTATTCGAAAATAATTAACAAAAAAATTAAGAACAAATATAAATATCGAATTCCTAACTCGAACCATTCTGAAGTTGTCAACGTGTCTTCAGGACTTTTGTATGTGAGCTACCCAAAGAAGTGACCTTTCACAATGAAGGTATCCGAAAGAGTAAAGTAATTGTGTTCCCAAATTTTTCCCAACTGGAGAGTGTCCCATGATTACTGCCGTTACTCTGGAGACGTCCACACGTATCCTGCTTAAGAGTTCTCCTATTCTAGATCGGCTGTGGAGTTGCTACGTATATCTTTCTTAAGGGGTTATGCCACTCTAGACGCTAAAAAAATAGGTCTTTTTCCGAATTTTTTTTCTTCAGAAAAACTACAAAATAAATCGATATTGCTAAAATGGATATTTATAATACATGTTATTGACTAAGTACAGTAATTTTTATAAGCGATTAAATTCAAAATGGCGGCTTTGAAGCGTTTTTGCGATGATGTCTCTGTTTATCCAAAGTCCATGGCCGGACACCTAGCGCCTGTACTTTTTTAATTATGATAAGCTAATAAATTTATTTCGATTACATATAACAACAGCCACAAGAATATGTAGGATTTTTTTTTCGATTTTTTGATTTTTAGCTAAATGGCTCACTTCTAAAGTGAAAAGTGTAAAATTTGCCTAAAAAATCGTCAGAAAATTGTTAATAACAAATGAACTTTTAAAAGATATATTAAAAATTTCAAGTGAATCCGTTGAAAATTGTCTGAGTTATGTTTCCGGCCAGCTTGAAAAAGTAGTTTTGAGATAAACTCGTTTAAAGTTTTGAGTAGTAGTAAATTATGAGTAATTTTGAAATATGCCTTGTACTAAAATTCGAAAAACGAATTCTTAGAGACTTTTTTCGGCCATATTCTTTTGGTACAGCATTTTTGAGGTCCTAGGGGATCATTTAAAATAATAATAAAAAATTGATTTCTCCTTAAGGGGACATGGGTTCGGTACGACCATTTTTTGTCCCTGTTTGATTTTTCTTTCTTGAGAGGATTTTAGTCGTTTGAAATCGTTTTTCGTTCGTGTAATTTGGAGTGGACAATATGCATGCACCTTTCGCTGTCTATCAGCGAACTAATTTTGATTTTACAGAAAAAAATAGTGTTATATGTTTTCAAATTATTTCAAAGGCATAACTATTAAAAATCAATAATATTTTCACTGATTTATGTTCTAGAAATACCAATTAGTTATACTATCTATGATACTTTTCAATGAAGTGCGGTCTTCTTATGTAATTCTTGCCATGAAAATCGTTAAAAATTGCTTCAGTTTGACTTCATATATTATTAACAGAAATGAAAATATCTTAACATTTTTTTTATACAAGTCCTTTTTTAAGGTTTTTTCTAGCATTATATTAAACAAAATGACATGTTATTTATTCAAGAAATAGGAAATATCAGTTCAAAAAATTCGAATTTAAGCATTTTAAAAAATGTTCAAGTGTTGTTGTTCTAATAGCATTTTTCCAACTGCAGTTTTGAATTTTTTTTTTATACATGTACTAGCTTACATACCAGCTAATAAAGTGGTGTAATTTTATTTTGTTTTTTTGTTGCCATTAACGTGAAATATTCGTAAGAAAACAGTCATAAATCATCAAATCGTATCGGACTCCTGGTGCCTTAATATGAAACAAATGGTTAGTTCTTTACACCTGGATTCAGGCTTTGTAAGAAAGTGAAAGGATATCTCGCAATTAACAGCACCTAGTTCAGGACCCTGGTCAGACAATTTGTCTACCCGTATGTTTCCCTCTATGTTTCTGGAACTCATATACCAGGAACTAACTTTGAACCCCCAAAACCACCCCCTGCGTTCGCGCCTGGACGCGGTCGTCGAACGTTTAGAGCGTCAGTCGAACATGATTACATTACGCCTGTTGTTCAAACAGTTTCAGCTAGCTAACTATTTATAATATTAGTCAACATAACCATATTTTAGGTATCTCTACTAATTGTTCTATATTTAGTATCCAGCTGAGTTGATACTAATGGTTGTCGATGTCGTCTAGACGGGGAGGATTAAAGCTCATCTATTTAATGTCTTTTTCTGATTACTGCCACGTATCTTGATGTTTTTTCGTGTTCGCGTAGCTACTCCTTGATCTGAAAAAATGGGTTTTTATTAAGAGTTCCAGTTCCCATCCGCTCGTTTCATAAACGACGGGAGCTAGTGTTCTGAGGCATGACAGTCCTGGGTGCACTCAATGGATTAGAAGAAGTCTGTCTCTAATAATCTTCCTGATATTATATAAGTCCTTTCCCCACCATCGTTTTCTTACTTTATTCTGCTGGACATAATACCTTATGCCTTTACTAGTATATGCCCTTGATAGCTCGATCTTCTATATTCACAATATTCATATAAAGTACAGGGAAAGGTTAGGTAAAACATAGAAGGTAAGCATTATTATGTGTATAAAATGTTCGTGAAAGTAAAAGCCAATCTAATTTAATCTTAAGCAATATGTCGAAAATTGTGAAAAAGTTTGGAACCTCCTTACACTTCCTTAGAGCTCAATTCCGATTATATAGGACAACTTAGGGAGTAAAAATCAGTGCTATATCATATTTAAGAAATTTTTAGGGTTTGAATGAAAATGTATGCAACCCCTTTACTTCCACCTTGGGGGTTGAAGATCAGTAAATAGTAAAATTGATTTGCAGGCGATTATATCAAAACTGTTCTCCTGTTAAAGCCAATTTGATATCTCATAAGATCTAAGAGATATAAAGAACATTGTGAAAATGTATGCAGCCCCTGGTTGTATAGGGTTTCATACGTTATATTATGGCATATGATATATGTATCATGTATGTACCATATATTAAACGTGGATCGAAAGATCGATCGTAGTGCCGTTCGAGGTTTTCTTTTGATCAAGAGTTGTTTTGCTGGAAAACCACCAAGAGAAAGAAGTAATTTGTTTCGCGGTGTTCTCAATGCGTGTATGTAAAATTTCGTGTTTGAGAATGGCACTTTACACAGATTTCTCGTTATTCGTTATTAAATAACGAAGAGCCGTTGTATTTGAAAGTGGAAAAAGTCCATTTTCAAAAAAAAATTTTTTTTGACATTGTAACATTATTCTATACAACACGAAGCAACTTTCTGAGAATCTATTGATGCAATTGTTTTATCACACTTTTAAGAAATACAAGTAAATTTTTCTGAAAGATGGCATAGATATTTTTTAACATGTTAAAACGTAAACCGTTAAGCATGTCGATTTAAAAACGAAATGGACTTATTCCACTTTCAAAATCAACGGCTCATTTGTCTTCGTTAGTTGTCGATCTTTTGATCCTGTGTTGTCATATATGCGAATTTCGAATTATATGCACTATATGTTCCAAAGTGAGGTTGCTGTTTCATTTCAAAGTAGTACCTAGTAGATATTGAAAAATATATTGAAAAAAATAAAGTCTATTAAAATTGACATTGGCTGCTCTCGTTCCAAGCTCCTTAATAATAATGTGAAGATATCTATTAGTTTGACAAGGATATATGTACAAGTAATTGCAGGACAAAGAATGAGAATTTTCGCAAGATCCATCCACTCCTTCCTTTTTCATTATACGTGTATCTATAAAAAAGTCTCAAGACTACACGGTTGGCTTAAGCAATACACTCTACTAAGCACTTGAAGTGTGCATCTTGCCATTAAATGTACTTACACAATTTTTTGTATCTTATTTTATTAAAGACTGATCGTAGAATGTGCTGGAACTAGTCGCATACGCTCTGTGCCAATGGGCAGTCTTTACTCAGGTAAAACTCGCATCGAATTCAGTAGGATCAACGATAATAACCAGATGATTTGAACAGTAGACGTCAGCATTTTGATCAGTTAATCGGATTAAACTGAATAGTAACACCATTAATACCTAATAATCCCATAAGAAGAAATTGGATCATAAGAGGATCACCAGACACTTATACTCGTAGGTATACGAGTACCTTAGAATTTATTTTGACAATTCACTTAACATTGAACTGCCCTTATAAATAATCTTCCATTATTCACGGTAGTTACCATCGTTAAGTGGTTATCCAGGGTATAAGAAAGAGAGAATTTCCAGAGACATTCGGTTAAAATTGAATATAAATCTACCAAGACGGGACGAAGAATGTGCAGCACAGAACGCAGCAATGAAATTTTGTTCCTGATGCAATAATAAATTACAAGAAGGCCTCGAAATGGGTTACGGTTCTGGCAGGAGCAAGTTTTGCTCAGTAGTGTCAGACAATAAAAAATTTCATTTGTGATGAAAAAAAATTGGTCGTACGTCCGATAGGATTTATTACTAAAAATCAGATAAAAAGGTGAAAAGTATTGACCATAGTTACGTGACCGTATAATGTACATATAATGTGGGTACATATTTCTATGGTCATGTACGTAAATTTCTACTGGGTAAATAGAGAAGGTAATTTTAAAATAATAGTCACTAGGTATAAGTTTTCAATATTTTCTTACTGAATCCTTCAGCAAGGAAAAAAATGTGATTTAGATATGCCCCTTTTTTAAACTCTGGATGAAATTCGTAGTGTATTTTACGTTTAAAGCAGCCCAAAAGCAAAGACTATCCATAAGAAGACTGGACACTTAATACAAATATGTAAAAAATCAACAAATCATTGTATACCTATAAGCGGAACAAAGAAATTTGATTGAACAATTTGAATTCCATATTCTTATGTAAATCCACATGCGAAAAAGAAAAGAAAACAGTACGCTAATATGCAAAAATGAATGATTACACATTCGCATCTGTGTGCATCGTTTTTCACAATGCACCTAATAGAACGAATTTTTTGTGGCTGTTCTATTCTCAAGTGTTTCATCATACAAACTTATTGGAACAATATGAGAAATGAAATCACACCAACACAGCTGAGCTGTCTGATTTGATCTTGTTAACATTTTTTTCATACGCGTCTGTCCGGTGTGATGCAGAATCTGCATCACACCATCTGAATTGCAGATTACATCACTAATACTCTAACAGCGGGGGTAGGTTGATACGAAGTCTGGTCGTTGAATAATGTGCGGATGGAATCGACCAAAAAGTTTAATCAGTCAAACAGTGTGTGTGTTTTTTTTAAGAATGAAGTTGGGTTTATGTTTTGAATTATCCAATTCACAGACATTTTAACTACGAGTAATGAGCATATCATACATACCACAATTGCCACTAACTCCCAAGCTATCAAAGAATAATCCTTTTTGTATGATAAAATCAAATCCACTTCATACGAATACGAGCTACGTTCCTTGTTCTTTTGCACCTATCAAGATATTGGGCCGTCTTCATTCGAATTCACAGCACACTTACATGACAAATTCTGTGAGACCCATAATTTGTTACGCGAAATGAGCTACAAAGGCACCCAAAAATGATAGTCCCAAAAAAGTTGGCAAGATGGGATTCAAGGAAAGATCATAAGACTTTGTGTTAGTAAGCAAAAAGTCGACTTCGGCGTACATTTTTCGACATCTATAATTGAGATGAGAAACAGTTGTCTTCTCGATCATCATTAAATAATTTTTACGGTTTTTGTAGATCTTTCTGGTAGAACGAATACCGGTATGTTTCCTTTGCGGCTTCATCATCTTCTGGCAGTTCATCTCGTATGTCTCATACATCATGTAGACTTTGTTCTGGATGGTTTTATATTTGTAAATTATAGCCACAGTCGGGCGAACCTTACTGCTTTCATTGTATTATACATACAGTCTTAGCTCAATCGGTCTTTTCATTCATTTCATCTGTTTGTAGTTTGAGCGAATTAGGTAGAATACAATGAAATATATGCAGCCGTAATTGATGGCAAATTGCCAGTGGTATCGGAAGGTTTTAGGAAGGCTGAAGATTGGTAGAAGCTTTCTATAATGCACATATGGAAATAAATTGGAAAATGAGCTGTTAGAACCTAAGGATCACTTCTTGGAAAGTAAATTTTTCTGTTTTGCAATTATAACGTATTTAATTTTTTTTAAATAATTTGTGTATGAAGAACACAGAAATATTTATGTAACATTTTTTAACTTTCTTGCCAATAATGTAAGAAAGAAATGAGATATAGAGCTGCCGTACTCCGTACGAAACTCTACAATCTTCGCGTGTTAAAAAGATACAAAGTAGCCATTGCAAAACAAGATGAAATTATAAGATTTTTGAAATGGATTTTTTGTTATTTTTGTTTTTGCAAATATATGCAATAAGTGTTTTTATAATATTTTTTCATGATAACATTAGGGGTTTAATTACGGAAAATCGTGCATCAAGAATTTAGACGATTGTATCAAAAGTGTGGAAAGATAAAACCAACTGAAAAACCTCTCAAATCTTCGAGATATTGAAAAACTGGTAAAACGTGTGCAACCTCTTGGTGCTTAATTTCGGTAAATCGTTGAATTTGCTTTAAATTCACGTAGAATTAAAAACATATTTTAAATCTCACTAAAGCTAAGAGATAGTATGCGAGAATTGTGAAAACATATCTCTCTTTTAGCAATTACACCTGCTTGGGGGCTAAATAATCAAAAATCATGAAATAATATTATTGGTGATTACATAAAACGTCCAAGGAAGTAAAAAAAAATTCAATAGTTTACAAATCTAAGAGGTATCTTGGATTCATTTTTTTAGGTAATTACATACATATAGTATATATTGTATAATAGAAAGAGCAAACCGGTATCTCAGTGGATCTAAGAGGTATGTCGCATCGCCCTTAAATATGTTAGTTGCATATATCCCCCTTAGATAGATATATTGGAAATAGGGGTTGGTATGGTTAACCTCTGTCACTTAAGCCACAGTTGAGTTGAAATGCTTCCTCATGTGACAATGCCCAGTCAGAGCTCCCACTAGGGTTTGGGTGTGATATCTGCTTTATTTTATATAATCAGTTGTTCTTTTCTCCGAATGCTTTAGCATAAAAAGCTTTGAGTGCCTGTTGCCCAGTGCCAAGTCCCAGTGAATGGCGTTTTGCGATTTTTGCCACATTCGGATGTCCATTCGGGCTGTGCTTAATGGAATCGCACAAAATGGGTATGCATCTACATTGAGAGTTAAATTTCGAACACACACTTCAAAGAGTTCTATAGATATGAAACGAAATTTTTTTAAAAAAGGCTTACCCTCCCAACTTCCATAATCCAGCGCCACCCTTAAAAAATATTAAATTCCTTGTAAATCATCAAACAAGAATTCAAATTTTATTTTTCTGGTAAAAAATTTAATTTAATTAAAAATTGGGACTTCAAAAGCGTAATAGACGATTGGAAGAGTATTGGAGATAATGGCTGACTGTAACAACTTTTAGAGTATTTTGACTTAAGCTATACATAAAAAACATATTATGTTGTCTATTTCCTACGTGTACGCTTAAATAATTTACAATTTTCTACTCTTCGTGCTGTCTAATTATCTTTTCTATACTTTGCAGTGCTGCAGATATGTGGGTATTTCCTGAAAATGTGAGTATAGAATGTATGTTGCTCGTGAGGGATTCAAAAGCACCAATTTAAATCAACTTTCTAAGTAACTTTAGTATGTTTGAGTACAAACAATAACACTAAGACCACATCCACAGTTTTAAATACTTTCAATATACTTAACTCATGAAAATAAATTCTATAGCTAGAAAAATCTTAACTTCCACAACCGATACACAAACATACAAAAACTTCTGTGACAAATAACATCTCATTCGGACAGAGTTCAGCACAAGTCGAAAGTTTTTCACCTCGTTAGACTCAACTCGGAAAGCGTCCATTTCAGTCAGGGATATCTTGCATTTGTCTTTGAAGATTGCATTAACTTAGGAAAACATAAGAAATAAAAACATTTAGCTTTTCGGAAGGTCTGCCATGAAGCGACTATTCTACAAGTTGCTGTCTCAATATTTTACATTTTTAATTTATAAAAGCTATGTGGATTTTTACATGAAAATTAATGGTTAGTCTAGTCCCAAAGTAATGAACAAAGTGAAGTATATCACCTGTGTTTAATAAAGTCTCTTCAGCTCTCTCTTTCCATATGACTATCAAGTTTTATTATGTTGTAGTTGCTAGTTGATGGCCATTGAGGTGCGGAATATCAAAGGCTGGTAGTTCGGTTGAAGTTGGAAGGAAAATTGCTAAGTTTTACTGTTTTTAATCGCAGAGGAGACCTTGCATCCCATGTGTTTTCCATTCCAAAATGCAACAGAGTTATAATGGTTGATCATGAAAATGAATATTTCTTTCACTAAAATTAAATGTGAATTATTGAATAAAACCGTTACTTGGTTGTTCCTTTGCAGTGGATCATTCTTAAAAAAGCCTACTACTTAAACGGATGGGCCATACAAAGCTACTCGTAGATACTTGCGTCTTAATATAATTACTTTTTAGTAAAGTAGTTACCTACATGGATGTACGTACAAGCAACTAATAATACATCAGGGTACAAAACGACAGCACGACTTGTACAAACATCACCTGATTCCTAATTTTCAATTTGTATGTAATTACCCATGAAAAATTATTCATTCACTTGAGTAGTAATAATAGACAGTAATTACACGTTTCGCGATTATTAAATTAAGACAAATTAGTACGATCATAGGTAAGTCGAATGCAGCCTGTGATTATTTCAGATTCAATTTATCCAACAAATCGAGGTGCTGTAAACACGAACTGGAAACTAAGGCTTCAGCATAAGACATTCTTATTACTGCATCAAGTTATTAAAAGATAATTAAGTCAGCAGTTGCCATACGAAGTGTAGTTTTCACTTCTGAAAAGTTCTCGATTTTTGCAGCCATTTTTCAATTACAAATGTATAAATTAATTATGGTTGCTTTTTTGATTAACTACAAATTGCATATGGGTTTTTCGTTATACAGTTAATTTCGACTAATAAAAGTAATGAAATTTATGTATAATGTTGTAAGCAAAACCATCTATACGGACAGTCCAGCCTGCTTCAATCTTGCACGCAACCTACTTAAACAAAAGGGCAGCCGACAAATTGATATATCGAGACTGCAGACTATTTAGTCGGTCGAATTTTTAATTGGATCAATCTGCGCACTCTCATTTCTGCTGGACTAAACAATTTTGTCAGTATCCATGAGTCTTAACGCTTGGTGACCAGTACTGGCCCAGTAGTGGCAAACAGCTGGTAAGTTAGATTCGGCAAAAGTTTGCAAGCCAACGCTGGCGGAAAACGATGGCCCAGTGGTTAACCAGTGATGACTCCAACACTTGGTTCAACCGTGGCATATAGCTTGTACGCTAGACTCGGCAAACGTTTACTAGCCAAAGTTAGCGCCCAACGATGACCTAGGTTAACCAGTGATGGCTCCAAATGATAGCTACTGGGCAAACAAGTAGACTTGTTGCTCCTTTAGCGATTAAAAATGCCTAAAGTATCATCGCTTACGTCCGATCTTCAAGTGCGTACCGACCGACAAATGCCTTAACAAACATTGATGATGAACTGTGCAATGCACTACAATTTTCTGTGGATATTTCACTGTGCAAACCTGTTCCCGTAACGCACAAGTCAGAGGAATGAAAGCCGTTTTTCGATTTCACTAGCCGACTATCAGAAGAATTCCATTCCAGCAACAATGTGTAATACACCACATTATCAAACACTTTTAATAGAGTGTAGAAATGATCTTCAGTACGAGGAAATCTCATCAGACCTAATAGATATATCGGAATTCGTAGAAACGTACACAACTCCACTACACCCATTTAGGGGTTGAATATCGGAAATTTTTGAAGTACAGTTTTAGGCTATTATATAGGTATATAAAGCCAATAGAAGTAGAAGCGAATTCGATACCTCATTAGACGTAACATATACATAAGATGTTCCCAATATAGTGGTTTTGCCGGGGATAGATTGTTAGCCTTTTCCCCATGTTTCAACAGCTATAGCCAAGCGCTAACAGTTGGTATAAGACCTTATTAAAGCCGCTCTTGCTTCCGTACGGAAGTTTGTCAGTACGGAAGCAAAAAAAACCGAAAAATAGTATTCACAATTCTGTTGCTTTTGTTTTCTTCCACCTACGCATTTATTTTCATGTAAATTACACACATTAGTCCGCTACGCTACCCACTAGGCCAACCTGTAACATTGTCGCAATAGGGTTGAAGACGAATTACTTGGTAGACATGTCGAGCGAAGCTCTCTTGCAAACCTCCGCTCGCAAGTCTTACATAAGCTTTAAGTTTAAAGTCCACAAACCTCCATAAGACTATTGGTATTTACTTCCCTAAGGCCTTATAGAGGTTATTACCGAAGCCAAGTTCACACCCTTAGCTCAACAGTCTTATCGAAGTTATAGCCTCCGGAATTTCAAAATGCGAAGTTTGTTTGCTAATTGGGCAGTAATGAATAGAGAATTAATTAGCTAATACAGTCGTTGGAAAAGCACAAAATTTAGTTTCTACAGCATTTAATACTTTTCTTTGAAGTTAACTTCTATTTCCGCGAGGGTCGCAGTAGTTACATGTTTTCGGTTAAACGCGTTGTAACTACTTGTTTTCGAAAACGCTTTCGGGCAGTGTTTTTAACGCGTTTAACTCGATTTAAACGCGTTAATCTCGTAGTTTGAGCATAGTATACGGTATAGAAATTGAACTATATATATATATATATATATGGTATAAGATTGATATAAACTCTTATAATCTTATTACAGGAAGCAGAACTTAACTGCACAATTTTGAATAAAGTTCGTAGCTATTATAATTACATAGGACAATATAATAGTTCCTCAATGAAGAACTGGGTATGGTATTTGCGCGGATTGGATGTTTCACCGTAATACATATAACGTGCACCTGGAAAGTGAATCAAAGTATAATTAAAATTGGTACGGTGTGATCAGATAAATTGATCACGAGCACAATTGCTCTCATGCTTCTGTTTCGTCTGCACTTAGCTTAGTCTTTCGGTACCACTACTCGTTTTATTAAATTATTAATTTAATCGTAATGATCATCTCCGAAGTATAATATATTAAACTCATAATAGAGCCTGATGACTGCACCTCTTAGCTTACAAGTGCAAGTGAGATCGGAACGTGGAGGAGCACTAAAATGTTGTAAAAATATAATAACTATCCAAGCCATTTCGATAGGGGTATCATCATCGTGTTTCTTTGGTGGGTTTTTTGTTTCGCTTTTTTGTCGTTAAGTTTTCATTTAAAAGAAGCAAGAGAACAACGAGATGAAATGGGCTCTTTAAATCGATTTTTTAATAACTTTTTATCTTGTTTAATTTCAGGTATTCTTTACGAAGAATATTCTCACCATCGCTCGGTTGGCTGAATCAGATACGCCCAATATGGGCATATCCGAAGAGTCAAAACTGGATGATATACCACATGAAGCACGATTAGCACAGGAAGCGATTCCAGATCGGCCGTGTCCTTCCACAAGTGGCGGTACTAGTAGCCCGCTATCGGACGGTAATAGTGACGGCGATTTGGACGATTATGCACCAAAGAGAAAGCAGCGTCGATACCGCACGACGTTCACGAGTTTTCAACTCGAGGAGCTAGAGAAGGCCTTTTCTCGAACTCATTATCCCGATGTCTTTACTAGGTAAGAAATCAAATTATTTTCAGCTTCTTATATTTCCATTCTTATAATAAATTTAATTTCATAATTAATGAGTACGGGAAAAGTAAATTTTCTCCGTTTTTTTTTTCCTTTGCTTCTGCATTGGTCTTGCACAACAAAGTTCGACGATAATTTCAGTTCAGTGAAATTATATTTCCGTATTTACCTGGTATAACGGCCGGTAATTACCATGCAAATTACACTCTGGGAGCGCGAAATCGATCATATGTAGATTGGTGTGCGAATGTTGCTTTTGAGGCAACCGCTAATTAAAATAAATTTAATTAAATAAAACATGAGAAATTTAACGTCTTACAGAACCGACACTGCAATTTGCCGATGTTACAGAGACAGGGACCGCATAACCTGCGGCCGCCTAAAGCCAAGGAAATTGAATGACGTGTAAAAGGTTCAGTCGAAGCACTCGTATTTCGTATACCTCATAATTAGCACCTATTGAAAGAGGAGTTCAACATATTTTTTCACAGGGAAGGTACACCTTTCAATTTCTAAATAATAACCATCACCATGTAGGTGCATATGTAATGTGATCGACCTGAAATTGCCAAATAATTTTCTACCAAAACGCGATGTCCTAGGTCCTAGGATGTGGTAGGATTTGTTTTTTTTATAAATTATTTATTGCTTCTGATCAAATTTGTTTGCATCATTGATTGTAACTACAAATTAAACCATTAATTAAAGTAGTTCTTTTATTTTTTAAATAAATTGGCCTCTATCCTCGACACCTTTTAGAAAGTTGTTTATTAATTAGTGATTCTTTTTCTATCGCTAAAACAGCTTCTTCTTCAGTAATTTGGTAAGAAAAAATACGTACCCATTGGCCTACGGACGGCGGCATATAAAAATTGTCATTGTTAATGGAGTGCATTTACTTTCATAAACTGTGTCATATCTTTTGGGTGTTCTGAACTATTGAATTTATTGAATTGATTTTACTTCTAAAAGATCTTCAGATAAATACAAAGAAAATATTTCCACAATTTTTTATTTTCAACCCCTAAGTTGGTGTATAGTACCCCTACATTTTCGTGAATTCCGTCATGCTCCTTAGGATTGATAAGATTAACGAATTGGTTTGTCTTCATTAGTTTTTCCACATAATATTGATGTCAGGTTTTTGGGTTATGCAACCCCGACGGGGTTTTTTAATTGTTGCATACGTTGTTACAATGTTTGCCATATATCTTAGATTTGATGAAATATAACACAGTTTTGTAACCTTTTATTTTTGAATAATAAAGTATTTTGATCGACCTGAAATTTCCAAAAAAATTGCTACTCTGAAATTTTGTCCTAAAACTACTACACATAAGTTAAGATTTTATCGGTCCGCTGTACGAAAAGCGTTTGATGGAGTATAGCTCACAAACCCGTTGAACTATTTAGTTGAAATTTTTATGGTTGGTAGATGGGGAAAACCTCTGCTCTAATATTCTCTCTAATGCAGAGCTCAATAGCATGAGTCTATGCTTGGAAGACAGTGACTATTATATAAGTAGGTTCAATATTGAGCTATCACTGAAAGCAAGTAAATCTTTCAAAATATTTGTAATTTTACTTTATTAGTTTTTAATAATAAAGTATTGTGATCGACCTGAAATTTAAAAAAGAATTGCTATCCTGAAATATTGTATTTAAAAACCCCAAAAAGCAAAAAAAAATGTCCGTTTGAACGCCGTACGCAAAATCGTTTTAAGGAATTTTTATGGTGGACTGGTATCTTTTGGAGGAGGTGGGGGTGAAAAACTTTGGACTATAACATCTTCCAAAAGGAAGATAAAATTTAGTTTCTGTATATGGGATTACAAGAGGAGTCTACTGAAAAAAAATATATATTTATATCTCAGAAACCGTATCAGATATGATCTTGAAAATTCTACAGGATGTGGTGTGAGTAGACCTCTAGTAGGAAATTATTTTTTGGAGGTTTGGGTGTTGGAGATAATGGTGAAGGGGGATAGAAAGAAAAATATTCTGATTAGAATTCAACCCCTCCCCTCCCCAATGCTGTAATTAAAAACTCACAACTAAATGTAACTAATACTCGACGCGTAAATTTGTCTGTATTTATTGCATGTATGTGCGCTTTTCACAGTACATTGGTTTCGTTTCATTTGGTTCGTTTCAACATTAGGACCAAATGGACCTATTTTAGTTTAATTCGTTTTACGCGTACGACCAAACTGGGGTTTTTTGGTATATTTAAACTGGTCTGGTCCGCACGTCAACGCGAGTATTAATATTGCTGTACTTAGACCAACAATCTTGTTATGAAAGATCTAACGAATTTTTTATTGAACCCTTCCTCCTTTTTTAATCAACTTCGCCTAGTGCAGTATGTTTGAAATATAATATAAGACACTTTACGTAATCTCACCTCGATGCAGTTTTAACCACCCCATAGTATACTTTCAGAAAAAACTGCGCTACTGACGACTTATATTAATTACCATTAACATTAACAAAGTTACATTGTTATAACATGAACCGTTACTGCGATAATATTATGTCCGCTTAAATTCTGCCTACTTTATCTGGGACAATGCACTGCTACTACGCCTCCACAAATACTACCAACTCTATAACTCGCAAATTGTGAAAGGGTTCCTCAGAATTTTGTGTAGACAATTTTAACCCATTAAGCTGTAAATTAAAATCTAATATTTTATTGCTTTCGTGATTCGTGCCTCAGCGGTTTATAGTAAAAAGTGGAAATTAATCTATTTTATTATGAATAAGTTACGTATGCTAATTTCAGTTTGTATATATCATTCGGTTTCATAACACTTTTGGTTAACTTATGAGCGAATTAAATATATATTTATTTGGTGTGGTATCGTTCTTGGACAAAACAGAGTCTTCAGAGTATTTTGCATAAAATAAATGTATCGCTAATCATCTACAAAAATATGCAAATATAATAACGAATTATAACTGCGTACACCTATATGTTGTTGGTAGAATGATTTATATTACGTAACAGTTTACATTTGTTCGTCAAATGAAATTAAAAGAATTCTTTCAGTTATATAAAAAAAAGTAACAGTCTTTAGTATTTAATAACAAAAAATTAAATTGCACTAAATGTTTTTTAATTAGTACCTAATGGTTAAAGACCGCTATTTGGTACCTTTATTTGTTTGGTTCATTCGAACGCTTGACAACTCGAGATGTTGTTTATGAGTAAGGGTATTGAAGTTTAAGTTAATGATATTTGCTGACTAAGTACACACAAACGTCCTTAAAGCATCATGCCATGATAAATTTAAAAGTCATTTGTTGAATATATAATAGTGTGACATACAGCATACAAAAAATTGAATGGGAAAAAACGCCAAAGACTCCTTCCAGAAAAAGGGTACTAAAGATGGGTATACATATGTATAATCATGAACAGGAACACGGAGAAACGATTTTATTCCCTGTAGCTATTCCAAAAACCCTAAAGTGCATACCTTCATAAGTGCAAACCGTTATCACACTCGTCGATATGAAAAATATTCTATCAGATATTAAAATTCGAATGAGCAACAACGAGATAGCAATACAATCAGTGAAGAGTAGCTATGAAATGAGTTTGAAATTGAGCTAAGTGGTAACTGATGAGAACATACCTGAATCACATATGAAGTGGTAGTCGTTGCGGATCGTTGGAATGGATTTACACATATGTATTATTATTATTATATTTACAACAACAAGCATATAAATATACATTGTTATTACTTAAATACTAGTGACAATGACCATCGGTTTACATATATGTAAATTGTGATATACCACGCGTTTATCAATGAAGAAATTGATTTACTTGTGAATTTTGTGATACCTACTACTCGTAGAGTACGATTGAGCTACGTAGGAATTATAGCATACCGGTCGAACCATCGCCGGTATTTGGCATCATGTTATTGTTAAATAAATTTTGTTTTTCATCGACTTGTGCAGTTGAAAAACTGCACTCGCAGTAGTAGTCAGTAAGCTTGCGTATTTTAGTTCACCATAGTGATCATAGTGATCATTTCGGATTCCCGATCCCTCGCGTATTAGTTCGTTGTTTTAATTCATAGTTCATTGCTTTCAGTTCAGTGATGAGTAGTCGTAGTTCGAAGACAGTATAGATCTAGTGGAAGATGAAAAGAGCAAAAAAAGGTCAGTAGGTACATCTAGTAAAACATGATGAGGAAAAAAAAACACTAGATGTAGTATAGTATATTATCTCACAGAGTTCCGAACGGGAATGAAAAACGAACTAGGAGCGGGACTGACTGCGAACTAGTTCGTTCTTCGTTCTTCGTTCTTTTCAAGTGAAACTTATGGAAACGCTCATCTGAACTGGTTAGTTCTCAAACACAGAGTTTGAGAGTTATTCGTTCCGAGATCAGGTTTTCTGTTTTGAAACATTTCGTTGAAAGCTCATCGAAGACCGCAGCAAAAATGACAGTGCCCTGCGAAGTTGATCATAGCAATTTATGGTATTTACAGGTCGATATTCTCTTGATGAATGCAACTTTAGTTTTTAATATGCCGGCATCGACATAGTCATAGTCTTTAATATGTCGGCATTCTTTCCATTCTTATAGGAACAATTGGGAAAATATTTGCTTTTCAAAAGAAGAGGTCTTAATGCTCATTAACATTGATAGAATTAGATCGGTAATATAGGTATTGTATATGCACACACTGCACGCGGCTGCTACTAAACAAAACGTCCACTTAAGTGGTTATCTAGTGAAACACAAGCTAGGCTTTTGGTTTGTTAGACAGCTGTACAATATAAATAAAAGAAACACTATTTCTATTATTTCATGAATAATAAAAGTTGTACTGTATTTTATAAATTAATCAGTGAACCAATAACTTCTGTATGATAATTATCAAATCAGTATGCTTGTAATTATACAGAACGCAGTTGTTTGTTTTTTTAATTAGATTTAGCAAGAAAAGAACAATAAACGCAAGCTCGCGTGAAATTGCGGATAATGTTTAACATGTAAATATATAATGGTTGACTGACTTCAATTGGTACGTACATTTATCGTTTAAATTGGTCGCGGAAATATAACTAATATTTGAACGAATTAAGTAATTCATGCTATATTCTCCATCGTTAAGAAAAATG
Source organism: Beris chalybata (assembly GCA_949128065.1). Lineage (NCBI taxonomy): Eukaryota > Metazoa > Arthropoda > Insecta > Diptera > Stratiomyidae > Beris > Beris chalybata. The sequence goes on along the minus strand of OX421896.1, from coordinate 23,807,477 downwards.
TCGTAAATTTTGTATAATTTAATTTAAGTTAAGTTTTCACATCTTATTTTCGCATTTATACAATTTTGATAAAGTGTTAATTTTTACCTCTTGTGTCAATAAAAGAGAATAATGGACTATTGGCCTAAAATATTACGAATGATAGGAGTACGGTTGACAACAATTTTTTTTAAGGATACTGAACTGGATTTAGGTGGTTAGCCTTTAAAACACTGTAGTGTACAATCCAGTCAGCTAAGGGATGGGAGGTCAGAAATCGGGCCAGGTATGGCAGTGTACTAGTTTGTGTTAATAATTTTTGAGTGCTGTTTTTGGCTATGATGTGATCTACCAGAACAGCATTGTTGCCTATAACAAATCTAGGGCTAGTGAATCTGATAAGAATGTAAACAGAACTCATCTGCTCAGTGTTAAATCCTTTGGTAGTAATCCTATTAAACATTCCGCACTGTTCACTATTTATATTAATAATTTTAAAGCCAATAGCAACTGTAACGCACAAAAGGTAGTTTTTATATCTTGAGCCATGCAGGACATCTCAGTACCGATCGAAGCCAAAGGCGATAAAGGAGGGTGTTCATAATTCGCTATCATAGATATTGTATCTACTTATTTTGAAAGTATTTTTAAATTTTAATGCTGCTCTACGTGTAATGAACTGAGCAAAATTTTAAACGAATATTCTAGATCTCAGGAACTACTTATTCTGGGAAGCTGAGACTTGGAGCTTTAGTGGAACTATATATACGTATAATAGTGGACCCATTTGCAAAAGAATTGTCGATTAAGGCCGGGGATTGGGGGATGTTCAAGTATGGGACAAGGGGGATGGGATGTGAGAACATCTGTCTGAAGCGCTTGAAACCTGCTATTGAAACATTCTAAGATCCATATCTCCTGAACTGTTTTTTGGGAGATTAGACAAGGGATGAAGGGTTCACTCAGCTGTAAATGAATCACAACTAGCAGTAAATTGCATAGTATTCTAGATAAAATTATCTAATTTTGTATACCATGAAACAGGTTCAATACTAGATATATACCAGTTCGTTTATCTCCTATATGCTTAGCATTGGGTAACACACTGCTGGTATTGACGATATTATGATATCAATACCAGCAGTGCATCCATGGTATAAGGTATTGTTTAAGCTTTCACGAATTCCGACATTTTTTAGGTTTATAGACATCGAATCCGCTTTTGAAAAATGATACGTAATTAAATAATGAAAACTGTCAAAAGTCTGGGCACAACTTTACCATTTTCTCCTAGACGTCCGAAACGCAATGGCCATGTCTATTGGAGTTTGGAGAGTTTACAATAATTAATTAGTTATTAATGATAGCATAGAACCCAATAAATACTCGTACAAGCTGCAAGGCTTTTTTACTTTCACATACCTGAACTTGGTTCTGGTTTCCATCTACAGTTTATTATATTTGTTATCCATTGACTTTTATGATCATTGCAAGAATTAATATGTGTTAATTGTTTCAGGGAAGAATTGGCGATGAAAATTGGCTTAACAGAGGCTAGAATTCAGGTATGTACTCGTAGTAGTTTTATGTTACACATATTGATAGGTATGTAATTGCCGGTTATGGCCCTAAGTAATGCCTATACAGTTTGCATAATTGGTAATTGAATGGTGATTTCGTAATTTCTGGCACGGAAAAATCTGCAGTAGAAGCTTGGCAGGAAGGGGTTACAAAGAAGTGGACGGAACTCGACATTCCTACAGCTCAAGCTAAAGATTTCCCGCGGGATTATCGCCTATTTCCTGAAAAGTGACCACAAATCTCATTAAAAGTTTCTCTTTTCTCCTCGAACCCCGACTAAATTGGACATAATTATGCTCAGACGTGCAAATGTATGATTAAACGTAATGAAACTAATAAATACGTTAGCTGGGTAAGGAGGAATCTGAGCGAAGATGGTGAAATGCAATCAGCCGTCTGAATTGAGACCGATTCGTGCAAATTACTTGACGTTGGACGGCATGTGCATGTTTATATGGAAACTGGAGTCAGGGCTGGCTGACGGAATGCATTCAAGATCCGTGGCCGAAGATTCAAGATTGGAGTGTATCGCCTGTACTGTCCTCCACTCGTTCATCGGACATCAAAGAGGTCGAAGTGGATTTCTCGCATTTGTTTCCATCATTTCAAGATCATCAGCACCTCACACATTTAACGGAGGATTTTCTTGAATGCCGTAAAACGCTGCATTCACATTTGTATGGTCGTTGGGTCGGCGCTGCCCGAGGACCATGTGTGTCTGTAGGCAGTTTCCTTTCAATGTGAAAACGCATAAATTAGTTACTCAATTAGCTCAGGTTTTACTGTTGTGCGGCACGTTTAAGAAGGCCATTGGTCACGCAATTCGTTCGCAATTTATAACTGCACTGTTGCGAGCTACTTCTCTTTTCATAGGTATTATTGGCCGTTAATGAAGAATGATCGCGGCTGCTACCTGTACACTTCGACATCGAAGTTCTTTACCAATTTTCAACTTCAAACTGATTTTGCATGAGCTAATTGCTTCTAAGTGCTTGGATGCCATTGCTTTGTTCTTCTCAAATGGTGCGAGGATAGGAGCCCTTTCACTACTCAAGCCGCTTTCATTCACTTCGTGTGGTGTAAGAATAGGATCCTTTCTTTGCATAGGAAGTTTATGCGGACACGTCTTTATTTTACTGCTCTAGAGTACATATTTCATTTTATACAATGCATTCCTACTTGTTGATTCTTTTAGCATTAACATAGCTTTTTGTGTGGCATCATTATGTAACGCTACATTAAAAAACATATAATATATTTCTCACATACAGGAACAGCCGATCCAGTTATACCTACTACTATTATACATCCATGTGTATAACAAATAAAAGTATAAAAGTACATATTAGAAATAGACTTTAAAATAAACTAGATAATAATTTAAAATATAAAATGGGATTATTATTACTATTCTAAGTAAAAGGACAATAGCGTTTGTTTGCAACTCCGCATCTGGAACTTTAGGAAAATCATTAGATTTAAAGGTTCCTTTCTCAAGGCTTTTTAGTGGGAGTCACTGGAACAATGTCCTTTCCCTAAAACAATTTGAAAAATAATGTATTCAAAGGGTTGAAATGAGTTCCATTAATAGCAAACTCAACCTTACCTTGAACTCAAAATTAGTTGCTGGAAAATTTCGATCAATAATTGTGAACAAATGTTAAAAAAAACTTCACGTTTTAGACATATAACCCGATAGCTACAAAACGCTTCATACTGTGAATTTAAAAGTTTGGCCAATTTAATGTTTCACTTATTTCAGATATGTAATATGTATGTATGTATGTATATGATAAATATGTTGAAAATCATAGAGTCCAGTCTGTACCCCCCATGTATCAAAGAGAATGAACTCCTATTTTCAATTTAGTACCGTATTATCCACTTCTGGTTATTTATAACCTCTGGGTAATTCCAGTTTTCCCAGAATAAAAAAAATAAAAATATCAGTCCTAACTTTCGTATGAACTCGAGGATTCTATCTTATACAGTTTTTTCTTTAAAAAAATACTTATACCTACCTTCCATGATCCTCCACCTCCCTAAAAAAAATATATTCAGGGAACTCTTCCATCCATTTTCAAACATACGCCAAAATTCATTTTTCTGGTGTAATTGGTTTAATCTCAAACTAAAATAGTTCATCACCCCCCCACGCGACTAACCACTCTCAAAAATTTATTTTCGATCAATTCTCCCAGTACCTAGTCTACAAGCCACCAATAAGTCCCAACTTTGTGACATTAACCGTTTGGAAATATGGATTTTAGAATGGGTCAATCTTAGCTTTCGAACGTTTCGACCGCATATTGTTTCTCCTGAACTCCCAAATCCATTCAATCATATAAAAAATGTATTCCAAGTGAGAGTATCAATATCTACGCAAATGATGGGACTACACTGTTAATGAAGACAGCAAAGCCATCTTAAAAACTAGCATTTGGAGCACGCGTTTTTTGGATCGAAACGATTAGAGGCGATGACTTCAGGAGGCCAGGGCGCAATTTGGGTTGTCGCGCTATTGATGATGAAGGGTTTGGGAGAAGACATAAGCCTTTAATAGAATGTTACGCGAACTATAAAATCTAATCACTCGGTGGCACACACTCAAAAAACTATAGGAATCAAATGGGATGGTTCTCGTTGGACATGTAAACTGTGCATCACATCACACACATCGTTTGTACTGGTTACAGACCCTCAACCATGAAAAAAATCTGCCAACAGTCTGGGCGCAACTTTATTATTTTTCTGGCAGAAGTTCAGAACGCGTTCAATTCGGGGATGCAGTGTATGTTACTATGTGACTGAAAACCTAACAAAAAGTTCGGGAAGCGGTTAGAAAAGGGTGTAACATATGAATTAAATAATTGGGTTATATTCCGGAATGCGGTCTAGAGGTTGAAAAAAACAAAACTTAAAAATAGGTGATTATTAAACAAGCCTGGGGAAGTGAAAAGATATTCGATATCTGATCAGACCAGAGAAACATGGTGGAATTCATGAAAAAGTATACATCCAGTTTACACCCTCTTAGGGGTCGAATTTCAAAAAATCTTGAAAACACATTCTAGGTATTCATATGAAGAATGCGTAGAATAAAAATGAATTCAATATTTCGAAAGACCTAGTAGATATGACGAAAATCATGAAAATATATGCATTTTATATTAACTGCTATTTTTTTTTTGCCCCCCCCCCTTCTGAACGTCAATAAATATTCAAATTTTTTCTTATCAGAGTTACTTTTCTAGTTAATTTACATATACGTAACGAGTTTCAACTTCCTAGCATAAGCCGTTTTAAAGTTAGGAAAAACATCCCCCACCCCCGTACCATACTACCCCTTTAAAAAATTTACACCATGCCACTACTGTAGCTCTATCTAAATACCAAGTTTCAGCTTCCTATCATTAAAGATTCTTAAGATATAAGCATTGGAACTTTTTCTTTCTCACCCCTCCCCCAAACTTTTTTTTCCTACTAGGGTTCTATTAGGCCTACTTCTGGTAAAAATTTGAAGCATCTATTTTACACTGTTATTGAGATATGAAACGTGTTATTTTTTAAAAATTCTTATCCCCTCCACTTACGTACTCCCCCGCCCCCTTCAAAGATTTTACTTTGAGCAATCTTTATTTATCAAGCTTTATATCCAAACCGAATTTTGTTTTTCTGGTGCCATTGGTTTGGGAGATATCGTAATGTTAAGTATTTCAACACCAACCCCCGTACGCCACTACCCCCACCCAAAAATGTTGTTTCAATCTACTCTCCTAGTATAACTACAGATATTTGTTAAGTTTTAATTGCTTGCTATAAACGGTTTAGGAGATATGGATTTTCGAATGTGTCGATCTCGACTTTTTTGCGTTTCGGACGCATTGCTTCTCCCTCTACTCCCACACCCCTTCACTCATATCATCAATTTTGCAAATGGGTCCACTATCAAAGCTTTATAGAAATTCCAAGTTTCAGTCTCCTAACATAAGCGGTTGCTGAGATCTAGAAACCAAAATTTTTCGTCTAAAACGCTTCCCCCACCTTCCCCCTCACACCCCCACCTCTGAAAATAATGTCAATTCAAGGGGTCTACCCAGTCTATTCCTAGAAAAATTTTTAATTTAACAGCTTCACTGGTTTGAGAGCTACGAGCCTTCAAAGGATTTTGGCGGTCGACGTACGGCGTACGGCGGATAGACGGAGTAAAAATTTTTATTGCTTTTTCGTGTCTACTAGTCATGAAATGTACACAAAAAAATTTTGAGGGCAGCAAATTTTTTTTTTTTGAAAATCAATAATAAAACTGTATTATAAATAATAAAGTAAAATTGCAGCCAATACTTCTTATTACTTTATTATTTTAATAATAAAGTATTTTTCCTAAAAATATAAATTAATATATTCACAAAAAAAAAAAGATAAATATCAAATTCTGTAAATAATTAATAAAATTTTCACATTTGAGTGATTTATGTAACTCTAACCAGAGTTGAATAATACAATTTAATATCCAGAGAAATTAACTAGTGATTAAAGTTAATATCCCGGATAAGTTACCAGCTGGTTGGCGAAAATAATCCGAAGTGAATAATACGGCCCTTAGTAGAGAGAGTATCGAACGATTGGGTTGTTACCAATCGTTACTGCGGTATTTTTATTAGTGTCTGGAGAATCAATAATTTTATCACAAACAAAAGATAGAAATAAAGACAGGCAGCAATGCAAGCTCTAAGCTCCAGTCAAATCTAGTCAAAGTTGATGAAAATTAATGGACCCAGACACAGGTGTTGACTTATCACTGGCGATCTAAAAAAATCCGTTCATCAGAATTTTTGTATTCTGTTTTATTGGTTCTAAGGTAGCAAAAAGTTTGACTCTTAGGAACTGATGAAAGTAGTATGGAAATGGAACTCTAGTGAGGATAATTTGGACTACTTAAATATTTTTGACAAAGGTTCTTTTTGTCGAGTTTGGTTGACTACACTAGATACTTGTCTTGTTCAGTTGAGTATTTCCTTTTTAAATTACTATCCTAACCCAGCGTACTAAATTTTTTGCGATTTCTGTCCAGCTAGTTTTGTCAGGATAGCCGAGTTCCCATTTTAACCATAAACTAATTTTGTCCACAATTTTCTTACCCTTTTGCATTTCATTGAACGGTAAAAGTGGTTCAATAAATTGATATGTCTTACGTGTTTCTTATCAGTCATGTTGAGTTGGTTCGTTCCTGTTTTTTGTATTTCATTTTTTTTTTTGCACTGTATGCATACTGTGATTATTGAATTTTTCCGACATGCAAGTGCAACTGAAAATGAGACCAGAGCGGGCGGTAATTAAGCGCCCCTCGGCTACCTTTCATGAAAGTAATCATTAGCTAAGTGTGCTTCCCACATAATCTCATTACTCAAATGCAAGTAAGTAAGTTAATAAGCATGTGTCCAAATATTGATTTAGGCGAACAAATACAGTTCTCTGTGAAGCATTAAGTGCCACCCGCTGACACTTAAATGGTCTCGAACAGTTGAGTCAAATGCCAGGTTTGGGTATCAGGTTCTGTAACTGACCGCTCACCTTCCATTGAACTGGACTAACACAACCCGGCCGCGTCCAGATACCTTTGGCTGGCGAGTGGCGTTTGTGTTTCTGTTTCTTTATTGTAAAGTCAAATAAATGTTTTTGTCTGTCGGACTGTCGGCTCTGCTGTCGGACGGACTAATCAGTGACACGCATGACATGTTGCAACAAAAGTTCGCCCAAAGTCTGGTCTGAACTTCTTTCCCCATCTCATACTCGTCTGTAGGTACTAGCTACACATATAGGTAAAAAGGTAGGCAATATGTAGACAACCCAGACACTGCTGTTTCTTTGATCGTGGCATGAGTTTCCATTAATGATAGACAATACCTGGTGTCGGTTTTTTTACGATCACTAATTTGATGACACGCAAGAATGAGTCTAACGATTTCGCCTTTACCTTTGTCCCCCTGTGCCGGGTTCTAATCAGCCGGTAAAATTAATTTCGGCTAGTTATAGCTTGTATCCTAAGCGCGATTGAATCCTAGCGCCAGCGACATTTACAGAAAGGAAAAAAAAGGTAAATTGGTACTGAGGTACTAAAAGGTAATTAAGAGCTAATATACAGGTATACATAACATTGATATGCGTGGAGTGATATGGTTACGTATCGATTAGAAATGTTTGTAGTATGGGAATGATTTATTATGATTTTGTAGGATAATATTTATTGGTATTTTTTACAATTTCATTCTATTATTTTTATACTCTATATGAAATCTTTGAGTATTATTAGTTTAATGCGTCCCAAAAGTATGTAAGAGAACGCCTCGAACGAAAAATGTGTCTATACTATTTTATGCTCATTTTGTTCTCAGCGTAACTCCTCTACTTGGTCGGGTAGGTCCAATACAAGAAGTCCCTAACACTTCAAGCTAGAAATTTATAATTTTGTCCAATTTAATATTTCAATGGTTGCGACTAAGTCCTTCCATTCAAATGTCATAGCAAAATATGTATATGACTTAGCAGTATAAAATGATCGAGTTCTGCGAGAAGTATTCTTAAGGTTGTCCGCTACTGTTCGCACAACTATTGCACAACTACAAACGAACTAAATGGTTGTACGACTAGATAGTACTGATAATAAGTTGTTAGAGAGTTTTCGCAACAAAAAATAGTTGTAAGTGGCAACAAAATTAAATACACGCAAGCCACAACTAAAAATTAGTTTTGAGCACGTTCCCCGGACTACAAGTTGTGATCAAGAAATATCCGTGCTGCTTAGGTTTAACTACGCAAAACTCGATCATTTTCCAAAGAGAAAAATAACAAACTCCCTATACCTAACTGAAAAGAGAAAAACATCCAATTTGAATACATAATGAGAAAGGCGTACAAAAATTTGAAAACTTCTGCACAGTTCTTTTCGTCTTTTCGAACAATTTTATCCTTCTCTGATGTTCTTAAAATTTCCCTGCTCCACACATGCAGTATATAAGCACTGTAAAGTTTGCAGTCAGACACAGTTTTCTACTACTCTGAAGCGAGACAACAGTCAGTTCTACGCGACAGTCTTTGTAAAGCGATTTGGATTGATGGCAGCGATCGACCTGTGATCCAGTACAATATAAAATCGAGGAGCCTTGCCAGTTAGTAATGCGACTATTACTGCAATTATCGAACGTGTGTTTTGATTTCAAACGTTTTACTTAAAATTCCTGGAACGAATTAATAGTTTATACTGCCAGGCCCTGAAGGTGGGGGGGGGGGGGAATTTCGTAAAAAATAATCAAGGTTTTATAACAAATGTATTATGTACCTACATACATAAGTATGTGATGAGCTAAAAAAAAGAAAAGGCCCTCACTTCCATCGAGAAAGAACTAGTTCTTTGCGTTAAGTTCCCGCCAAACTGAATGTGATGAGCTAAAAACTCAAAAAAGGGTCCTCACTTCTCTCGCGAACTACACAACCCTATTTCGAATCTATTCCGAACTAAAAGAAAAAAAAATCAATATGAAAATGAAGCAATGGGGGAGGGTTGAACTCCCGGAAACACCCCGTGCGCACGGGACTGTATTCTGTCCTTCATTCTACACCGCGGCAACCCAAACAAGTCTGCGATTCAATTACGGGAGCCAACACTCGTACGTACGATGAGCTTTAAGGACGAAGAAATTTGAAAAGTTAACAAATTGTATGAGTTGACATAATTTTCAACTTTTTATGTCAACGCCCCATTTGAAGCGGGAGTCTGCCAACAGACTATTATTAACCAGAAAAGAAATTTACTACGAAGATGGCACAATTTTCACTATCCAATGGTTTTTTTTAGGAAATCGAATTACTTTTCATTTGATATTGCACTCCTAATTGTATGTATACCTGAAGAAAGAAAGCCGCATGAGTTCTTAGTGTAGCTGCCTTACAAATATCTTGTAAAAATTCCTTCATCCAATTTATGGAACTCACTATTGAACAATTGTCTTCAAATTAATTTTAAGTGAAGACGAAGTTCGAGTTTGAGTCAACGAAATTCCTTTACTCCTTCGGGGGGTCCTCCTACAAGAACAAAATGCAGAACGCATTGGGGTAGAATTTTGAACAATTTAATATTACAGTACAAAGTTGATTATAACTAGAAAAAATGCCAATATCATTGGATTAAGCTTATTATAGAAAATTGCGGATTTTCTATTCCCGCAGACTATGCGGTTCACATTCGATTCTCAATTTTGTACTAATTAATTTTTAAATGATTCCAGGTGAAGGAATAAATATGCTGGCGATTCAGCAAGTACCCGCAAGTACCCGCAGACTACATGTGGAAGTCCTCGAAAAGGGATAATTTTACTTTCCGGAAAATTTACATAAAGTTCAAGATACGAAATTGAACACTGAAGATTTATCTCCTTTTTTCGAATACCAACTAAATGAGAGTCCTTTAAATGGGGCCAACTTCATTCGGACTACAAATCTGCTACAAAACAGAGTTCGGTATTTCACCACTGTACGATTGCCTTGCAGCCTGTCGCGACTGCGGTCTAGTCATTGGTTTCGAAACACTGATGCTTAGAAAAAAAAATGGTTTTTAATAGGCATATTTTCAAATTCAAAAACCGAACTGTTTAATTTTTCTCCCGTGAACCTTTTAGGAAATATGAAAATCACATTGACTGAAATTTCATCCTTCGAGCTCTTCTGCTCGGTTCTGCTCACCCTTCTGCTCACCCTCTACTCCTGTTAACTATCATAATTGTAGATACTCGTAAAAAGAATCACTATACCAATTTGGAATTAAGATTGAATTTAAGTATAAAGCCAACAATTAATTAATCAATTTCTTATACTTGTATCGCAAAAATCACTGTACCTATATTAATCCAATATTTTATTAATATGAATAGCTGAAAATTATGATAACAATAATGGCGAATCCAGTTTCTTCTATAATATCCAACATGCCGTCGTCGGACAAGATAAATCACTGGAATTAACATTGCTTTGATTCTGATATCATCTGAACGAAAATTGTTTTATCTTGTAAATGGTGTTCGACATCCATTAAGACCGCAGAGTGCCCTGTGCCAACCTTTTTAATTCCGCTTAAACATTATCTTTACACATAATTAGTTCGCGAAGGCGGATGAGAGATAATCTGTTCGCAGATCTGAAGAAGGCATGGCCCGATCGGATGTCTGTACATTTTGCTGCCACGTTAAATTCGCTTCTGGTTCGACAAAGTGGTAGCGAACGTTAGATATCCATATATGAATATCTATAATACATAGCGTGTAGAGTAGATGCATATTGTACTCGTTTTTAACGGATAATGCACTATCTTCTCTGTTTCATTCCACATACTCACATACCAATGGGTACAGATGACGGCTTCGCTCAGACACAGACTCCGACTTTTAAGAACTTGAATATCGGTACTAGCTTAAACAAGCAGTCAACGAATTAAATCAATGCCTGTTTTAGAAATCACACTTCGGTATGCTTCTCAAAGAGATAAATTGCCTGATAATTTTCTTGAAGACGAGATGGGTACAATGTTTGGTTTTTTTTTTGTGCACACTATTGCACTAGAGCGCGAAACAGAATGAACGCATCAGAGTCGTAATGGAACGTCAAAGTATCGCAACAAAAAGCAATGCAAAGGAGTGAACTGACTGTAAGTAAGCTCTGCATGAACACTTGACCTAAACTCATGTCTTGAAAATATTACCTGGCCAAGATAAGGTCCCTTCATACAGCTTGCGTCACCAATGAAGAACTCATTCCTGAATGGAGTAGTGTTAAAGGCCCTAATTTTGGTAAAAGAAACCTTTATTGCGGTCAATTTACGTACAACCAGGGATGAGTGATGAATATGTCAGGTTATTAGTCAATTTCTTAATTCTGACTTAATTCTTGGTTTGAAAATACCAGCTTTCTTTGAGTGCACGAGTATGTTTAAGAAAATTTAATGGTATGAGCCAAGGGCTGATTAAGTCGATAGTACAAAACCGATATGAAGCACTCACTAGTTCAGAATTGAAGGGTGCAATAGGGACTAGGCTTGCGCACATTAAGGCTGGTTACATGAATGCAAATATTTTTTACTGATATTGTGAGGGAGAAGGAAAATCTCTTATGAGAAACTGATCACGAGTGAAACGAACAGATATCATGTTTAGTAAAAAATATTGACAATATTTCTGTGAATTTTGTTTTTTGCAGTGGTTTCTTTCTACTCCATTGCAAATTCGATATGCTAGCTCTCTCACAATTTCAATAAAAATTGTTTGCATTTGTCATGTAAACCAGCATTTAGTTCACTATAGTGACTGATCATTTTCGTTTCCCGACCCATCGCGAACTAGTTCGTTCTTTTAGTTCTGAAGTTCGAGTGAGTTGAGTGTAAAATCGTGTAGGGAAATGTGATGAACTAAAAACAAAGGTCGTCAGTGTTCGAGAATGTGATAAGTTAAGCCAAAACACAAGGTCCTCAGTGTCTGGTGCATTGTGATGACCTAAAAAAAGGTCCATCGTGAGGAAGTATACAGCAATCCATGAACAGAAAACAGGTAGGGCACTAGTTCACTGAGAAATAGTTCACGGCGAACTAGTTCCTTTCCAAAGTAGTTACAATGTGAAAACTTAAAAAAAGGTTCTCGGTGTGCACCTATACGGCTGAATACAAACGAACTAGGAGCGGGACTCACTGCGAACTAGTTCCTTCATTTCACTTGTGGGAACGCTTTTCAAAACTAGTTCGTTCGCGAACTACACAAACCTAATAGGAACGCTCCAAGAGTGCAAGATGGAAACTTGAATGCTGTCTTCGCAGCTTCCATGATAGAATCTTTCACTTTTATGAGTCCTGTCCTATTTGTGAAAATCGATTATACTTTTAGAGAACCGAGACCAATTCGCAGTTTATTTGCAGTAAGCCTTTTAACTATACTACCTACCATCTAACTTGAAATCTCAACATCAATTCTAGAGTTCTGTTTCAACAGGTAGCTCTACTCTCGTGTATGTATTACGATTTCTCCAATTTGCATTACTTTTCGCCCTTAGCCAGATCTTGTTGGAAATTCTAATTTGTATAATACACGTATGGTATTTCATTCATTGCATATCCGATGGAAGTATTTCCCAACAAGCTCGAATTATAGCCGCGGTAATTTAATTCTGGGAATTGAAATGAATGCATCTTACCTACCTACACCTACCGATATTTAAGTGTCTACATACCTACACAGGTACACACTCGTACATCCCTGATAACTTCTAGAAACAAATTTAATACCGAAAATTACGGCCATTATTCACCATTATGTTTCCACACTGTATCATTATGAAACGGGATGGCAAAGTTTTTTTTTTCCACTATATTAATTATATTGCGGTGTTTGTTGCAGGTTTGGTTCCAGAATCGCCGGGCAAAGTGGCGAAAACAAGAAAAGGTTGGTCCTCAAGGCCATCCCTATAACCCATATCTGCCAAGTGGAGGAGGAATTCAATCCGCTACTGTTGTCGGATCAGCGCTTCCACCGAACCCATTCACACATCTTGGATTTAATTTAAGAAAGCCTTTTGATGCAGCAGCAAGTTTAGCCGCTTTCCGATATCCACATATAGCAGGAGGTTCGGTTTTACCGCCGGCATATTTCAATCAATTTCACAGGTAAACAGTCTCTGAACTAAAAAAGTTTTAAGTTTTTATAATAAATTGTTTCTTTAGAGCGCCACCTCCACACGTTATGTCGCCAGGTATGGGTACCATATATCCATCGACGTCCTTCCAGTCCTTGTTGGCCAATATATCGGCGGCTCAACGACCGTCGGTTCCGCAAAAATCCAATGGTCCGGAGTTTCTTTCAAACGTTGTTGCTTCTCCGCCAGTTTCACCAACACTCGGCTCACATCCGACTACAGGTGGTTCAACAACGCCCCCAGAAGACAGGAGGAGTTCTTCAATTGCAGCGCTACGTCTTAAAGCACGCGAACATGAGATGAAACTGGAAATGATGCGCCAGAATGGTCACGGCGACATAATTAGCTAGTTTTCCGAATTTAATTTGTAGGCTATAATTATAAAATAATGAAATTTAAAAAAAGAGAAAACTGTACAGATAATCCCAATGGTCCGCGCCTGTGATGCCTTAATCATTCATTGATAGTTTTAGTTAAGCATTTAGCTGAAACTTTCATGCCTGAAATGTGCTCAATTTATACTTCCCGTCTCTGGAATTTAATGTACTTTAATGATAAAGATAAAATTGAACTAATTGTAAAATGGAATTGCTTGAGTTTTTTTTTTTTGCTTATCCCATTTTTTGGAAGTTATTTCTGCAGGTTTCGAAAATGTTTTGCGTCAATATTTGCAAAGTTATCAATAACCGATAAATTTAACGATGTAGCCGCATTGAGCACAAGAAAGGTAACTATGGATTGAATGTAGTGTGTTATAACTTCATGGGTGTTGAGTGCTATGGATTTAGTAAAATTGAGATAAGACTCAATTGAATCGAGTGCGTACTTTTGATTTGATTACTTTTAGATAAAGTGCATGTGGAGTGGAGTCATCAGGCGATACATCTAATTATAAATATTTGCCGAACAAGTACCTATGTAGGTGTGCACTCGAAAAGGTAGCATTTTTTTTTTATTTAAGTTAATATTTGTTTTCGAAAAGTTTTAGCCTTAATTTTCTACTCGTACATTATCCATCATATAATAAATTTGTCAGGGAAGAGGTTTCTGCAATTTGCGTGTTTTCTCGAGATATTTTAAAGAAGACTTAAGGGGTTATACGAAGTCAGGAGGCCGAAAAAAACAGAGTTTTCATGAATTCTTTTCTGGAAAGACGTTTTAACTTAATTACGTAAAAATTTGTATATAAATTAAGGTAATTTTATAACTTCTTTCTGGTATTTTTTATTTTTAAAAATAATTATTTTTAAATTTGATATAGCTGATTGCCGGAAACTCTAATAAAAAAAGTGTTTTGGGGTGACCTCGATATCTCTAAATAGGATTATCTAAAATAAAAAAACTAAAATGATTTCGGTAGTATAATGTATTATCTTGAACTTAATCGAAGGGATACGCAAAATATTAATTTTTAACAAAATGGCGGCTTCTAAAACAAAAATTGTTGACAACAATTTCAGTCTAAAATTTGTTATAAAATGGAAAATATTCATCGGGAAAAAAAAATCTTCGATTAATCACTAAAAAATACCTTTATAAAGCTTGTGTAAATTTTTTAGACCGATCGTTTTTGTCGTTTCCGAGAAATCTTGGTCACCGACTTTATAAACACAGTTTTGAGAAAACCGCGTTCAAAGTTTCCTAGACGTCTTTACAATAATATGAGTGTAACTTTGAAAATATTTGTCGGATTGACATGAAACTTTCTGTGAATATATTTAAATATACCTACATATGTACATTACGAAATGGATTTTTTTTTAAATTCTGACTGCGTATAACCGCTTAAGAGTAATAATCGAATAGGCATAAAAGAATTATAATTTTTGGACTGATTTTAATTTAATTATATTTACTAAACCAGATTTGACGTTCTGGATTCGCTTCAAGTTGTATGAAGCTACCATAAAACCTTATATTAGGTGCCCGTAAAAATTCATGTTTTAAACATTTTCTTTGACACAGTCTAAATAAAAGTTCGCAAGCAACTACACGCGAATATCGCACACAGCCGATTTGGCAACCCCACAAAAAAGACAAGCGAAAAGAAACCAAGAAGAAGAAACATGATAGCAAATTGAAAGTTGCATCTATGAGCTTACATTTTATTCCGTGGTAAGACCACTGTGACGTTGTTTCCCCACATTTCTAGCTGCAGCGGTGAAGCTTTCACCAAGCAGAGATATGATAAGAAATAAGTGCTACAAGAGTAAGAAAGAAATTGAATTCTGATCGAAGTTTGGAACTGAATTGTAATAAATAAATGAAATAAATTTAATTTAGTTCTTAGATCTCAGGAACCACTGGGGTTGGGGTAAAAGACTTTGGATTAGAATATCTTTCGAATCAATTATACCAGAAAGGTACAATTTGGTTTTTGTATATAGGATTACAAGTGGAGCCCATTGAATGTAAAATTTTTGATATGGGAGGTGGAGCACCAAAGGGGGGCGATAGACATTTGTAATAAAATTTCATTTGTATATCTCAAGAACCGTACCATATAATTATGATCTTAGAAATTTTACAGGAGTTAGGCCCAGTAGACTTCTAACAAGAAAAAAAAATTTGGAGGTACTGGTGAAGGGGTTGATGGTGGGAGGAGGGCTTGGAAATAAAATGACATTGACAAACCATAGAAAGCTAAAAAAATGACTACATAAGGCCAATAAAGAAATATCCTCGGTCGGGTGGTGATTTTTATATCTCAAAAGCGGCTTAAGGAGAAGAAAGTTGGAGCTTAATACGTATTACGTAGAGGTTGAGTAAAACAAATCTATTTATCGCCAATTGGGCTACACAGATCTTGTTGTCGCTACAAAAAAAAATAAGGTTTTTATTTATCTAACTTTGGCTTTCTTATTTGAATCGGCGAATTTTGGACTATCTTGAATTCGACAAATTTTGGGGTGTCTTGTGAATGAGAGAGGACGCGATCGGGAAGACCCACTCCAAGAGCAAACAGAGGATAGACCTAAAGAAAGCTTCGTTCCACAACATGAAGTCAATCAGAGCGAGCTATGGTTCACTCGTTCACTAAAAATGTAAGCGGATCTTACTCACGGACAAGCGCCATTTGGACGTCCTTATTGAATGACCCTATACTTATTCCGTTTTTTACCATAATTTTATTGATGTTCATGAAAATTAGATGTTTTTTATTTTATTTAAAATTAACGATTTTGGGCTACTCCCTCTCTTTAAAACCTGGCAACCCTGATGCCGAAATAAATTTTACTCTTGCAGATTCTTTCTGTAAGCGCCAAGAAATATTTTTTTTTCCAATTGTTCAACATGGTGGTTGTGTACACTTTCACGTATTTCCATATATTGGGTCTAATGAGATATTCAATTCACTTTTATTTCTAAAGCAATTTTTGATATTAAACCACTGGTTTTTTTTCACGAATTCCGAAAAACTTTCAGAGTTAATGAGATCGAACTCGGTTCTATTGACTCTTCTATTCAGAAATACGTAAATAAATTTAAAAAAAATTTGCCAATACTATAAAGCGATACAATATAATTTTTTTTGATAGAAGTCCTTAATGATGAGATACGGTGTAGGTGACTGCGACTAATAACCTAAAAAATTCCGTTCCAAATAGCCTCCTGGATCTCGTAACGAGATCGCTGGCCGTTTTTATACTAGTAATGTTAAAAGTAGGTACTCGTAATGGAGTAGGCTGAATTAGTACTCAGTAAATTTGTAGATAGAATAATAATAATAAATTTTGGATATTGTTGAATTATAACGCCACGCCACTGAGGGAGGCATCGCCTTAAGTCATTCAGGCGGATTTCTGTTTCGGAATGCGTAGCGTCGCGTCGTTAAGGTTAGTCTTATAAAGAACTTCTCTAAGCAATCTTAACTTTGAAAATAACCACTGGTTAATTTCAAATGGAACATTAGACCATGCTTAATAGTCCACTAAATGTCTTTCGAAGAATTCAAAGTATCTATAAGGTTAGGCCTTATCTCCACAATACTTTGTGAACGTGCAGTGTGTCATCAATCCACGAGTTCCTTTACACATAAGTTACTATGTTAGGTACATAGTTTTTTCATAAAATTTTAACTTGATTAGCTTTAATCACCAGTATCTAAAATTAATTAAAGGTAAAGTGTCGTCATATAAGTACGCAATAGAATTGATATTTTCCCTGAAATCATTGCATCACAATCAAGATTCCAAATATTTTCCAATTGATATTTTTTGGGGATTGGCATAGTTTTTTAAGCGATAAGCATTAGTCTTACGCTATTTGATCGATATGACCATAATTGCGTATTTTGCACCGTACAAGTTCGATGGAATGTGCCGTGGTTTTGCACGTTAGAGACAGTGTGTGGTACCCTCGAGAATTATAGATTGGTTTTAGAGTACCTGCCAAAATGGCATTAATTGAGTCCACGAAAAGATTAACGCACCTAATTGATATTAAGTCTTATTGAATTTGTGAATTTTATAGAGAAGACAATGAAATAATATTATCAATCAATTTCAAATTTAGTTGCTATAAAAGTATTTGTGTAATGTTCGCATTTAGTCATTTTGAATTTATTAATATACATATTATCTTCTTGAACACTTGAAAGTTGAACCATGCACCTACGACTAAAAACTACTAGTAAGCTACTCCGAATTTCACCAAAAAATAATAATCAGGTTGATGGCAATCATAAAGATATATCCAGTCACAATTCTGTGGTCACAGGGAATAACTTGGAAAGATATAAAAATGGGATAAGTGTGTATTGTGGTCATCTCACAAGACTTATACGCACTGTGAAGAATTTATTGCTATATGTTATTTGAACACTGAGATGTCAACAAATTTAATTTATTCACAAGAATAGGATTTACAGGAATAATTTAATAGTAAGATTAGCAATAAAGTGCTGCCCTGAATAGTTTCGTTTTTAGCCTTAACTACTTGTTCCCTTTGGCTACAGAATTATAGTTTCCAAATAAACTTACTTTTAAGCCCCGTTTTTATCGATAGTACTTTCGCGACAGCATAGCACTATAGTGTGAGAGTGCTGCAGTTTGCTATCGACTGCAGTGCATCCAGTATATTGGTGGATTTACAATCAACCTTTGAGACGAGCCTCTACCTTCATGTGGCCATTGCAAACCGGTGTTTGCCGGTTGTAATCTTTGCTGTGTAATGTTAATAGCAATTTACAGTGAAAATCCCTCTCCTGCCCAACTAGCGTAAGTGCGAAACAAAAGAAATACGATGAGCTGCATTATTGAGTGCTGCCATTGTATGTGTGTAGACATGGAAGAGTGCATCGGAGAAAGAGCTAAAGAATGTTAGACTTTTGCGTTTCCACGAGCCATCTGATTGGTTGGTTTTACGGTGGGGATAGAGTCATATCATATCACTATCAGAATTCTTAATGCAAGAATTGCCATAAAACTGGAGTCGCGCCTCAATGGTGTAAATCCCCCATAAAAGTGTCTCAGCTCTTGCGTACGAGATAGTATAGTTTCTATTATGATAAGACGATCGTAGTTTTGTGATACGCTTAAGCGATATATTAGGTCTGATTGGATATCGAATTGGTTTTTCTTCCTCGAAAATTACAAAGTCGTTTCATTTCATTTACGGATATGTCGATATTCAACTCTAATGTGTCTCATATGTTGACAATGCACAAGGCAAATAAAAGTTAAGCACGTTCCGGACTACTTCCTTCCTTAAAATAATAAAGCTGCGCCCAGACTATTTGCAGATTTTAATTTATTATTTTAATAATAAAGTATTTTATTTAACATTGAAATGAACTCTTTTTTTTTTCGTCTAAAATGCACTTTTCTTTATTTCTTTATTTTTTATTATCTTGGATTAGATTTTTATACAATTAATTCGTTTGATCTCCATTTCCTTTGTGTCGAATATTTCCCTAAAAAGATCCCAAGCCCTTTATTTAATCCCGCGAGAGGGCTAACATTATATTTCACCGCTTGACAATTCCCTTTTAGGAATTAATCTTTCATTACAGTATCTACTTATATTTCGTACACCTTTTATAAACATATTTGAATAGTAAACTAACTATCGTTTTCCATTGTGTTATTGTTTAATTCTGGATATTATGAACTTCATTATTAACACATCGTTAAATATTTTTTGTAATAACAATTATCACACATACTCATATATTTCCTAAACTATACACAGGAGATAGAGATCCAATATATATATGTTGCGTGGCAGCCATACAGTGAAACATGTACGCACCATCTCGTAAATATCCTAGGTGAAAAAATCTCATTTAAGATCAATTTAGATAACATAATCGATCGTTTATACCGATATTGTATGTTGATTAATTCTCGCTGGAATGCTACCTCATAGGACGGCGCTAGGAAATGTGACCTTACAGAGTTGAAGAAAGCGCCTGCAGACAAATTCTTTCTTCATCTTAAAATATATAGCTATAAGATGATAAATGATCGGCCATTCAGAATGACGAATGTGTTAGCAAGAGAAGAGAAGATATATAGATATAGTGTCATTGTTAGAAACAAATTGGCATTAGTCAGAGTAATTCATTAGGGAACAAATTTGACAAATGCCTCTCATAAACTATGTTGTGATGGATATCTGGAGCTGAGAGACACCGCAGGCCAGATGAACGTTTTTGCCTTGCATTTCGTTTTATTTGACTGACCTATTGCAAGAATGACCTATAAATAAATTAACAGCAATTTAAATTGATTGCAGACGATGCGCTCAGGTAGGTCAGGCAGCAAGGTACACCTTAGACGTCCTGCCCACTGTCCGCAATTGCGGGTACGCACCTACGCAGACTTCGGGTTCTCAGTAACCGATGTATGATCACTTTGCTGAAATTATGAGATCCAATTACACGTGTCTAATTAATAACCTCTCATTCATTAAACAAGGTCTGTCAGTTTTCCAATTAAAAGCCTAAACAGAACCGGCCGTTTGCCCTCGAGCCCAAACATTAATTATACCTTCCTGGCATCACATGTGAATTACCTAAACGCCATGATCCACGTCCGATGTCCGAATAATGATATAGGCCCGATCCTCTCTCGCAACACTTCTATTAGGAGTTATAATCGAATTTGGGGCCTCCAAAGTCCGAAAACCGATGATTTGTTTTCGGGAACGCCCAACGCATATTTCAAAACTCATTAATTTAATTTCCCGAGTCCGCGGCTCTATTTGCATATTTAATTTAAGATTTGATTAATTTATAAATGAATTAGTTGGACGGTACGGATGGGCTAGTTAGAGTGCGGACTTATGACCAATGCCGATTATTGTTTGTTGGCGTTTGGAATCAGTAAAATTAGAACTGGGCTCATTTGATTGTCGATAAATGAATGACCGACTTGTTGATCAGGTGCAACGCGAAAATTGTTACCATTGATCAGTTTTTAGAACCAAACCGTTCTTTTGGACACGCTGTTCGGCTGATCCTAAGACGGATAATATGCTGATCGACGTATGGCACACTCACAAACATTTGACCATCTCCGAGCATCGGAGCATTTAGTCTGTGGTTCCAAGACTCAACTTGCGATGATTTACGCTGAAATAAATTGAGGTATCATAAAAACGAAATTAAATTTTCGTATCGTCCACGTAAAAAGTGTGTTTAGGTGTGTGATTTACGGCAGCGCGCTGCGGGGGGCGTTCTCCTTTTGCCCAGCACTCGGGCTCCGTGCCCGAATCTCCAAACTATCAATAATTCAAATGTTTATAGTTATAAGAAAGTTGTTAAATAATCATTAATTTGTTATATTATGTATTTATTTTTTATTCTCTTTCATAGTTTATAGTTCATAAAATTGATCGCTGTATTTGTGAGTCGGTAAATTACTATATCATAGGGGTCTCGGTTCTTAATAACATCGAAATGTCTTTCCTGGCTATGGACTAGGCTATACGCTATACTAACAACAAGTCGATTTAGAGAAATTTGAAGTAGTAAATTGCCACACATTCTTCTAAAATACTTGATTGCACCTAAGTGGGTGGATTCGCCGCTTGATTTGATGCGAATTTGTAATTTTTTGCGGTATCATCGTGGCGGGTGAAACTCAGCCTAATTAAATGAATTTATCTCCTCCTTCAGCAATAATTCATACACACGAGCTAATTTAAACGGTTTTATTAAAATGCTAATTTATCATAGGTGTAACGGATTCGATGACGTGGATTGCTATTAAGTTTAACATTTTATATAAATTATGGCTTCAAAGTTCAAGGATTAAGTATAAATCAGGAATTTTTATTGTAGTTAAGTGATAAGTAACAATATGGGCGGGACGAGTATAGCCACTACTTTGTCATGAACGAATGAGATATCCAAAGGTTCAAACAAATTAATAAAAACGCGAAAGCAACACTATGTTGTATTCGTAACACTTGAAACTAAATCCATATCCTTTGATAATAAAAGAATCTGTAACAATAATCATCAACCCATAGAATTTAACAATAAAAGCACTGTTTATAGTTCTCTAGTTTTGTTAATTTTACTTTATTATTTTTTAATAATAAAGTATTGTGATCGACCTGAAATTTCAAAAAAATTTGCTACCCTGAAATTTTGTATTTTCACGTTTTAGGACTAGTAGACCCCAAAAAAGCAAAAAAAATGTCCGTCTGTACGCTGTACGCCGTACGCAAAATAGTTTGAAGGCGCGTAGCTCCCAAAGCCGTTGAGGTATTATCATGCAATTTTTTGGTGGGTAGGTTGGGTTAACCTCTACGACTGGTATCTTTTAGAGGGGTGTGGGTACAAGGGGGAGGAGAGGGGAGGGTTTTAGACGAATAATTTTGGTTTCTAGATCTCAGCAACCGCTTAAGCTAGGAGGCTGAAACTTGGAATTTCTATAGAACTTCGATAGTGAACTCATTTGCAAATTTTTTTTTTGATATGGGTGAAGGGGTGTAGGAGTGTGGGGGGGGGGAATAATTCGTTCAAAACGCTAAAATGCCGAGATCGACACATTCTAAAATCTATATCTCCTAAACCGTTGATGGCACGAAATTCAAACTTAACAAATATCTGTACCTATGCTAGGAGAAAAGATTGAAAAGAAATTTTTGAGTGGGGGTAGTGGCGTACGGGGGTGGGTGGTGAAAAACTTTCGATTACGATATCTCACGAACCAATTGCTCTAGAAAAATTAAATTCGGTTTTAGTAGAAAGGTCGACCAATAAAGATTGCTCAAAGAAAAATTTTTAAGGGGGTGGCGGAACATGGAAGTGGGGGGAATTTTCAAAAAATTCACGTTTCATATCTCAAGAACATTTATTTATTTATTTATTTATTAAGTATGGATCCCGGTTTAAAAATCCGGCCCCATCTAATTTACTCAAATTTTTTATCAGACGCAGGCCCAATAGAACCCTAGCAGAGAAATTTTTTTCGGGGATGTAGGTGTAGAGGGTGAGGGTGGGGGAGGGTGAAAAGAAAAAGGTTCCGATGTTTATATCTTAAGAACCTATAATGATAAAAAGCTGAAACTTGGTATTTAGATAGAGCTATAGTGGTGTCATTTTGGAAAAATATAATTTTTTATACGGGTAGTATGGTGCGGGAGTGGGGGGTGTTTTTCCTAACTTTGGAATGGCTTATGCTAGAAAGTTGAAACTCGGGGTGTATATGTAATTCAACTAGAAAAGTAATTTAGATTTAAAAAAAAATTCGAATATCTATTAGCGTTAGGAAGTGGGGACAAAAACAATTTCAGTCAAAATAGAGTGCATATATTTTCACGATTTTCGTCATATCTACTAGGTCTTCCAAAACATTGAATTTACTTTTATTCTACAGATTCTTCATATGAATACCTAAAAAGTGTTTTCGAAATTTTTTGATAATTGACCCCTAAGGGGGTGTAAGGTGATTGTATACTTTTTCATAAATTCTTTCATGTCTCTCAGGTCTGATCAGATATCGAATATCATTTGACTTCCACGGACTGGTTTAATAATCACCTATTTTCAAGTTTTTTCCTTTATCAACCACTAGACTGCATCCCGGAGTATGACCCAATCATGGTATTCATATAATACGCCCTACTCTAACCGCTTCCGAACTTTTTGTTAGTTTTTCAGTCACATAGTAACCTACACCGCATCTTAGAATTGAACGTGTTCGGAACGCGTTCAATTCTAGGATACCGGAAAAATAATAAAGTTGTGCCCATTGGCAGATTTTTAATTTAAGTGGTCACTTGCAAAAATCGCAGCCTATAAGCTCATACGTTCGTGGGGGGTACGATTGAACCCCCCCCTCGTTTTAAGCTCTCCTAAAATTGCTAGAATACTCTTGCAAAAAGGAGGTTAAATGGAAACTGATTTCTATAATAAGTATTCTAGCAACTAACGATATAATTTTTCTGTAAAATTTTTAAAGAAGCTCACGCAGCTTTTGATGCAGTTTCCCGCGTATGAAGAAGTTGAAGCGGTTAATAAAAGTTGGCGACAAGCTAAAAGATTTATCGGTTGATTCTTCCCTAACAGTGAAGAGTGCCAAATAGTTAAAAAATAATAAATTCATCAATTTTTGGAATAAAGGCAACAAGTTCCTTTTGAAGAAGCACTTACCCGGCGAAGGAACTAGTTCTTTTCAAGTTCTGATTTAATATGAGGACCTAAAAAAAAAGTAAGGTCCTCTCCCAAGAAGGAACTAGTTCTTTTCAAGCTGTATCACGTGGTGAACCGAATTACAGTTCTTCAAAAGGAGTGAGTTAGTTCACTCACTGTCTTCAATAAACTGCGCTTTTCGAACAGTTCACTCAATAACGACCCATCTCTACATGGGATTGTTGGAGTGAACCAAAATCTATACATGAAATAGTGTCCTTGGGTGGACTCCTCTCTAACACGGGAAAAAAAAAATTTTTGGGCAAGTTGCGAATGGAGAAAAAGTGGATATCCAAGGAGTTCGAACAGTGGAACAACTAACATCTTTAATTTATAACCAACTAAAAACTATTCGTCTTTATAAAACATTTTTGTTCCAGGAATAATTGGATATTTACTTTCAGTATAAATTGACCATGGGATACTAATATTAATTGCAGCTTATCCATTTTGTCCAGACATTTCTCCTCGATATCTAAGTACATAGTATCTAACAAAATGTTAAACCCTTACGGCACCTTCCAGTTAAAGAACATAATTAAAAGTTGACCTGTTGGAAGTTTATTGGTCCCACTGCCATCCAAGAATTGATTGCGTTTTTAAATTGGTTTTTGATGAGCCCATATATTGGCAGCGCTTGTAACACTCATAAATCAAGCCGAGACTATTTATTTTTCGAATTACCACCGAGTAATATATTATAAATTTTATTATTAAAATAAATTTTTATTGGATCTATTATACTGTAAAATAAATATCGAAGAATGGCTTAAGTGCTTGTAACAAACTAAAACATTTTAACAAATAATTTTTCGGTTCATTAGGTATTCAAATACAAACGAGCTGGCATTAAAGCAAGTGCCAGCACCACAGCGTGGTGTCTTTGTTAATTTAATACTCCCCGGGGGTCTTTTGTGATCACCGCTAATCACCCATTGCTCACCCGAAAATTAGATGTCGAAGATAGTGTCCCGGCGGGCTACGGTCCATTTGGTCAGCATTTCTCCCTTCTCCTTCTCATGTCGCTGGCTAATCGAAATTCAAAAGACTTTTCGGCTTGTGCCTTGAGTGTGGTTTCAACTCGTTATTTAGGCTCCGGTTTCCTCTTTTGTTATAACAAGTATAATCTAATTAGCGATTGGTGTCCTCTACTACAGGTAAACTTTGTTTCGCGGTATATTTTCGTGACAGCTGGAGACCAGCTGTATGCGACAGGTTCGACGGATAGTAGGTGGTGAAGCGATTTTATTGGTGATATATTGTGCCTATTAAATTGGAATTTTATTTTAATTATTTACTTATGCATGCCCACGCTTTACTATAACTAAAGACATGTAATAAAATTCATTTACACAGTTCGACAAATGCAAAATTTAAAAAAAAAAAATAGTTAAGCCAGAATTAGATTAATGATACAAACATGGGCGCCACCAGATGGGTGTACATGCTCGCGAACTACCTAGTTATTGGAGAAAATTAAAACTTTTGACACGTCTCCTTGCACAAATGTAAATTTTGTTAAAGAATGCTCCAAATATTATTATGGTTATGAATAACTTCTAGTCGTTTTCCGCCCGATGATTATTACATATCTTTTCCTTTTCGCATCGCCCAAAACTGCAGCCAACTTCATCGTGAAGCTCCACCGTTAAGGTACGCATCGATTGGTTCTGCAATTGATTGGACCAAAAGTAGCATCGCGCAGTTTTCTTTGCTGCGGCTTTATAAAAAAATTTAGGTACAGTAGAATCTCGAAAAAGTTAACCGAAATGTCCCAAGGGTAATTAACTTTTTCGAACTATTAACTTTTCTAAATGGATTTCAAAATTGAAAAAAATGCAATAATAAACATAGATTTTTCGTAAATAACATGCTAAATTTATTTCAATGACTTAGTTCTCATCATTAGAAAAAAGAAACTTAGATTTAATACAATAAATAAAAAATACAGAACTCACAAATTAAAACGCTCTCGACTGACTTAATCAATGTTGTTTGACGATGACAGCTCAAAACAGAAAAGAAATTCGGGGAATACCACAATAAACAAAATTAGAGCTCTGCTTTGCCATTGAGAATTTTTAAAATGGGGCCAAATTGCCACTTTATTGACTGACTGAAAAAAGCGGTTGCTTTGAAAAATTCATACGCTCAGAAAAGTTAACTGAAAAGTTAACTTTTTAAAGCGGCACGTGGAAGCTGAAATTCGGTTAACTTAACCGAGCGTTTAACTTTTACGCGAGTTAACTTTTTCGAGATTCTACTGTATTTAGAAAATTTGCATGGCTGTTCACCTTGGGGGTGCTTCACTGCTTTCGATGGTTTTGCTACCCCGAAATTGTCAAATGTCATAGAAGACTATATTTTCATGTTTTGTATGCATTAGAATTGTTAACATTGTTAAGAATTCTGTACAGCCACTAAGCGAAAAAAATGATGAAGGGAATTTTACATATTTAATTTTACATATTAAACAAAAGTTTGGTATGTTGTAGGGTGTGGTAAATAAAAATGTTTGACACTCCCAAATGCCAAACATGGGCGTAGAGTTTTCCTGTTCCGCTTATCGAATCCACTACGACAATCAGATTAGGTTATGGCAGTTGGCACTTTGACAACTAAGAACCTGCGAAAACTGCGCCACAAAAGTTTCAACCAACTGAATATTTTTTGCTGTGACAGCTACCTTGAGAATATGCGCAGCATTGAAAATGTTGCAAGCAGCCATGATGCACCAGCTAATTTGTAGGTTGCGATACTGATCACACGTAGTGCAACAAAAGCAGCGCAGTTTTTATGCTGCCTTACAGCGAAAGTAGCTGTGAGTGACACTAACTTTGGGCTTCAAATGACGACAATATTCCGCGACGTGTCACCAACAAATTCTTTTATAGTGTTAATCATGTTACAATTCATGCCAAAAAAAAAAATATATTTGCGAAGTATTTTACTGAATTACTTACAGTTGCGAACAAAACATTTGCAACTGATACTAGTAATTATTTAATGTTCAATTTTCTTTGGAAATAATAATTCAAAAGTCTTGATTTTAATTTATGTTATTACCTTGAGTGTATTTAAGATAGTAAAAAGATTAACAAAAAAATTCATTCGCTCAAATACAAACAAAATCCTGAAAGAAATTCATGATGATACTCTAATTCTGTGGTACAAAAGGAAACGTTTTTTACATCGTATCGTTACTCATGATTAAAAGTATACACTGGATACACTACAATTACCCGAGCCGAAGAAAATCGTGAGATGCTGGCCATGCATCAACAATCAACACCGACAGCGAAGTCGAATAACCATGGGTCCATAATCATACTCTGTATTTGGTGGGATCAGCTTGGTCTAGTGTATTGTGAGCTCCTCAAACCCAACGAAACCATCACGGGAGTCCTACGAAGGATTTTGGGACCTGTGAAAGAAGGAACGGAATTGCGAATAAGATACAACCATGAAAGCGAATGGAAGATAGAAGAAGCCGTTAAGGCGAAACGAGTGGTAAGAAGCCACTAGGCAAACCAGACAAGCGACAGGCAGACTTGGTTAATGAATGCCAAAACCATCTTATAAATTAGCAGCTAAAGGACGCGGTCACTGGATCGAGACGATCGAAATTTGAATCACGTATATGACAACATCAAATCGAAAGATCGAAACTTGAGAAGGGATTGAAATGACGAACGTTGGTTCGGATCGAATCGATCTCATTCCAATCCGATCTGCGTCTACAATCTACATGCGATTTTAGACGTTTGAATCTGGATTCAATCCGGATTCAAGCCTCCATATATACGTAGTACACGTCTGATTTTGGTATTACTCAAATCAGGTCTTACGCCACTCCCTGTAGGAACACTTACTGTATTTTGAACTATATTTAATCGTACATACTAAGGCCTTTTTTTTAAAAAAACACATTCAACAAATTTGTTGAATCGGTTGTGCTATTGAAGCGGGCACCAGGTCTAAGCAATGCCCTAGAGCGTCAGTTGGAATTAATCCAACTCTGTGTACATTTTTATATTTAAAAAAAAAACGCATACCTATCTTTCCTTGTACCGAAGCTGCCAAAACACGAATAAGAACGGAGTCGTTACAGTTGATATTATCACTCCGATGGTGATGATGAGAGCAATCAATTATGAGAGATGCCATTAATATTAAATAAGTACAAGTACAATATGATTGGACGTTGGAGAATACCATCTAGGTCCAGCTTTCTGGAAACTGGAATTATGCGAGGCATATTAATCGCTACAAGATAAAGTCAGGATTGGAGATGAACTAATACTCGTTCGCGCATGCTGCCAATAACTGGTTCGCCTTTCGATGTCTCCTTTTACAGAATCGATCACTTGTGTATTCCAGTGATTGTTTGATCGCGCGCAGTATTGAATTCTTTTCGATTCAACAAACAACGGAGAAAATGTCGAAATGCTAATTAGAGGATGTTCCCTTAATTTCGTTCACGTCTCCCGAAACTTGAGCAAAAACGAATTCTATCGCTGTGACACACCACACATGCATACTTTTCGCCATACGTGGTAATAGGCTCGACGAGAGAGAATAATTTCGTCCCAAGTAATTATAACATCGAATGTCATGAATTATTGAAACATGCTCCGCGTTCGATTTCAAAATAATTTAATTTAGAGAACAAGTTAATTTCACCGGGCAAGTTTTTGTTGCGCGGGGAAGAATTCCGTCGAGCTATTCCCGCTTTTGGTCCGACATCAAATACGTTTCTTAATTGCGGATTAATTAACGAGGCAGCGAGTTATTTGCTCGCTTGCTTGTAGCTATGCTAAGTATTTGGGTTCTGTCAGTAGCGGGCAATTCCGGGCATCGAACGGCCCCAAAGGAAGCGATTCGCATAACAGGGTACAGGCTAAGGTACAGCGAATTGGACCTGAGATGTCTTGCCCTGGCTTAAGGCATGATAACACGGCTGGATGCTGAGAGGCCAACGCAATTCAGAAAGCAATTAAGCCAACTACATGCGAGTACCTTAGCCAAAGCCAAAGTCAATTTTAGCCTAAATCTGAATTTGTTAGTCCCATACTCGCAGTTCGCAAGACAGATTGCTCTCTTTTATTGACCGGCATCGGGTACGAGTGGATGAAGAATTAATCAGCCGGACAAGCACAAGTACAAGAGTGTTCGCGTAACCTGAAGATTGTGGAAGAACCTGCAGACTTCAAGAGCCTGATTAGTTGGCTGAGATATATCGTTATTTTATTCAATTCATTACGGCGCTCTGCGAACGATTCATGACTTGATTACTTTACAAATTTACAAGTAATGGGGGAGTAGAAAGAGTTTGTTTTTTAACGGAATTCAAATAGCTTTTTTGTACATAATTAGGTATCCCGTAGTTTAGCCAACCACAGAAATTTTTGAGGCGCTTTCTTTTTGAATTGCCCTTTGCTGTATTTCCAATTTTTTTATTTATGATAATAATTCACATGGGTACCTACTCAAGATTAAATCTTTAGAGTGTTATAAGTGGTACTTCAGCTCAGAAGTTTACTCGTACTTGAGAAATTTACTTCAAAATACAAATTTTTGCTACTGGTGGCCCCATAAAATTCTTTGATCAATGTTACCGTTCTCAGAAAACAAAAGAGGACATTTTAATTTCTTTTTACTTTTTTATTTAAATAATACAGTATGGTGATCGATTTTAAAAAAAAATTGCTACCCTCAACATTTTTTTGTCCTGTTTTATGACTAATTGCCACCAAAAATGCAAATTGTCAGTCCGTCTGTCCGCCGCGCCGTACACCGCACTTCGACCGCTGTGTGCAAAATCGTTTGAATGCTAGAAGCTCCCAAAGCTTTTGAGCTATTAATTTGAATAGACTGGGTAGGGCTGTTAAAGTCAGGGACGTAATTTTTGGAGGGGTGCAGGGAGGGCATTTGCCCTCTCCCCTGAATTTTGTGTTTTAATATATTATACCTATGTATATAACAAATGTATATTTATATATAAAAATAAATGACGGCCCTGGTTAAAGTGACCACCTTTTCAAGGGTAGTGGTGTGAGGGGGGAAGTGGGAGAAGCGTTTTAGACTGAAAATTTTGGTTTCTAGATCTCAACAACCGTTTACGCTAGGAGGCTGAAGCGTTGAATTTATATAGATCTTCGATAGTGAACCCATTTGCAAAAAGAACTGCCGATATGAGTGAAGGAGTGTAGGAGTGAGGAGAAAAATAATGCGTCCGAAATGGAAGAAAACAGACGAAACTAAAATCTTCTAAACGGTTAATGTCGCAAAATTGAAATTTAATGAATGTTTGTAGGTATACTAGGAGAAAAAACGAAAACAATCTTTTTAATAGGGACAGTGGGGTACGGGGAGGGTGGTGAAAAACTTTAGATTACGATAACTCACAAACCAATTGCACTAGACAATTAAAGTTCGGTTTATGTATAAAGGTTGACAAATATCTAAAGTTTGCTGAAAGCAAAATCTTTTAAGGGGTCACTCTAGAGTTTTGGAGAAATCGATTTTTTTTTATTATTTCAAATGGTCTCCTAGTACCTCAAAAATGATGTCCCAAAAGATTATGGCCGAAAAAGTCTCGGTTTTCAAATTTTAGTACAAGGCATATTGCAAAATTAATCATGATTTTCTACTTCTCAAAACTTCAAACGCGTTTATCTTAAAACTACATTTTTCTTTACTTTCTTTTACTTTCAAGAATTATAAAAAAAATTGAATTTAGAAAATTGCCCTCCATTACAAAGTTATAGCACTAAATGTGACCATACATCGGTTTAAATCGGCTTATTGGCTATTTGCCGCCCACTCTCAACAGCAGCGTTTAGCGTATATTTTTTCGCAAAAGCTGAGTGTCATAGAAAACAAGGTTATTCATAGGACCATCTGTGAAAAACATGAACATAAAAGAGGAAGAAAGCGTACAGTTTGAAGCTGAAATGGGAGACTAGCCGTAAGTTCACGTTGCATCTACCACAAACTTTAAACGCATTTTTCTCGAAACTATGTTTTCAGCCAGTGTCGGCACGATAAATCAGTCAATTTTCAGTATTTTTCAACATTTTATTTTTGAATTTTGATAACTTTTTTCTCTATGGGGTGACGAGAGCTTTTTTTAATTTTTTAGTTAGACAATTTTTTATAAATTATTACACCCAACTTTTTTTAAAATAAACTGATTTCTAATGTTTAAAATACTGTAATTTCTTTATTTAAAAAAAAAATAAAAAATCCCTCCGTCACCCTATAACTACTACAATCTTTTACAAAATCCTTTTTTATTTTTGCAAATTGAATTATTTTTGGTGAAGTTATGATGCCGACAAGGAGGCGCCGTAGTTCTCGTCATTAGTCTATTAATACCCGTAAAAAACAATGTTAATATTAATAAAGAAAAAAAAATATTTTTTTATTATAGTTGAATAGTTAGTAAATTATGTGAACTCAACAATTTTTTTTTTCATCACGTCTCATATCTCAATAATAGTGTGAGATAGAGATATAGAGACTTGATATTTAGATGGAGCTACAGTAGTGGCATGTTGGTTCGTAGCTATACATAGAATGGCTAATGCTACAACGTTGAAACTCAGTAGGTATATGTTAAGGGGTTAGGTGGGTTTCAAAGGCTTAAAAAATGGTATTTTCACAAATTTTTTTTAATATATCTAATGAAATATTTTATTTAAAAAATTTAGTACATCAAAGATACCTATTTCATAAGTATTTCGTAAAATTTTTGTTTAGAAATTTTGGAAATTCACCCGTTGGGACTTCATTTTCCTTGACCTCTCAAAAAAAAGTGCTCTCGCCGTGGACAGGATAACTCATGACTGGTTCATCAGAAATTAAAAAACCAAAAATTTTACGTTAGTACATGCATAGAGCTCATGCTTGAACGAAGGAAAACATTTTTTTTGAAATTTGAATTTTTGGCGGAGCTATGAACAAAAAATCCCATTTATTGGTAAAATTTTCACCATGTATTGCCTTGTAAAATAAGTTGTAATAAAGATTAAAAAAAAAATCCTTCGTTCAAGCACTAGATAATGTTATTTTGAAGAAGTGTGCAAAATTTGAACAAGGTCGGTTCATAACTTTTTGAGAAATCGTGTCCACCGACTTTAAAAATAGAGTTTCGAGAAAAATGCGATTAAAGTTGTAAGTTGAGGCTGACATGGCCCGATGAGCGGAACTTCCGAAGGCACTATCTCTTAGAATTTTACTCGGATCGATTTAAAATCTTGGGAGAATATTCTAGACATGTTGTATAAATAAGACAAAAAACAAAAAATCAGTTTTTAAAAATTTTCAAACCAACCTAACCCCTTAACTAACAAGAATAGAAATTAAGTTAAATAAAATTTTCAAATTTCTTTTGGCGTTTGGAAGGGGGTCGAAAAAAATTATCAGTGAAAATGGAATGGACATATTTTCACGATTTTCGTTAGTCTTCACAAATATTGAATTCATATTTATTCTACACCTTCTTCATATAAATACCTAGAAATCGTTTTCAGGTTTTAGGGAATTCGAGCCCTAGGGGGTGTAAAGGGGTTGAATATTTTTTCACGAATTCTGAAATATCCCCATATCTGATCAGATATTGTATATCTTTTCACATTCACGTCCTTCCGTAATAATTGCGTAAAACTTGTTTTTGAGTTTTTCCTTTTTCAACCCCTAAAAGAGTATAAAAGATTTGAACACGTTTTCATGAATTCCGTCATATCTTTTAGAAGTGATAAGAAATCGAATGGGTTTTTCCTTTATCGTCTGTTTTCATATTTAACTTCTTTCAAGATTTTTGGATATTTAACCCCCAAATGGGCGTAACGAGGTTGCATAAGATTTTATTTACAGATTCCTGCATATTGCTTAGATCTGATAAAATATCGAACTCATTTTTACTGCCTAATAATCCAAGAGCTCGCGACAAAAAATCGCAACAGTTTTGAGAAAGCTAATATTTTGGTATTTGGT
This sequence comes from Beris chalybata, assembly GCA_949128065.1. Classification (NCBI taxonomy): domain Eukaryota; kingdom Metazoa; phylum Arthropoda; class Insecta; order Diptera; family Stratiomyidae; genus Beris; species Beris chalybata. The sequence goes on along the minus strand of OX421896.1, from coordinate 23,774,542 downwards.
TACATTTAGGGTGTATGTGAATATACTAGAGTCAGCAGATCTGACGTCGGGACACCTGGACACCTTTAACAGTTTTGAGAAAGCTGAAAATTTGCCAACACGTAGTTTTTACAATGAAAAACTGAAAATCAATATTTAGACACCCCAACAGTGGGACCCACCCAGTCAGCCCCCCACCCCCGCAAAGATGTCAAAAAAATGGAAAAATTTAACAGTTTTGAGAAAGTTGAAAATTTGCCAAAACTTGGTTTTTACAATGAAAAACTGAAAACCAATGGTCAGACACCCCAACAGTGGGACCCACCCAGTCAGCCCCCCCCGCAAAGGTGTTAAGGTGTCGAGTACGTGCGATTTATCTTACTATGCGCGCAATAACCATGCAAGAGTTTTGAGAAAGCTGAAAATTTGCCAAAACTTAGTTTTTACAATGATAAACTGAAAAACAATGGCCAGACACCCCAACAGTGGGACCCACCCAGTCAGCCCCCCGCAAAGGTTTTAAATCGAGTATACGTGCGATTTATCTTTTTGTGAATGGGTATTGAAAAAAGGTACGTTATAACCGAAAATACGTTATAAAAGTGCAGTTTATTAGCGGGTTGCACTGTAGTATGTTAAAGTTTTCGCAAAAATGGTGTCCCAGACCTCTTTGAAAATTCATATCTCTGTTAATTTTAATCCTGAAATAAAAAAATAGGACTTATTTTAAAGAATTTCGAATTTATTCTTAAATTTCTTTCCAACGATTTTGTCCTTTATCCTTGAATATCTCAAAAAGTCTAAAAGTTTTTATTTTCTTTATTTTTTTATATTTTGTGTAGGTATTATACTGTTTTTCAAAACATATCAAAAAATCAACTTGGGATCTCAATGGGATGGAGCTAAAAAAAATCTAAGAACATCAGTGCTTCTCAATTTACTTTACAGTAAAAGGGTCATTCCTTCAAGAATCGCCAAAAGTGTAACCTTACCATCGCCGATTCTTTTGAAAATTTATGTACTCGAATAATTAGTGAAAAAAATAATATGGATTAAATTTTTTGTTTCTTTATCATTTTTTTATTAGTTATAGTATGTTAAAGATTTCGCGTAAAAGGTGGCCAAGCCTTCTTTGAAAATTGATATCTCTGGTAGTTTTAATCCTAAAATAATAAAAGCTTATTTTAAAAATTTTTGTTAAAAAATTGCTGTACCTAATATAAAAAAAATACGAATAAAAATTATCCTTAAAGTTTTTTTTTTCAAGAATAAGGATCTTTTCCTTTATCCTTGAATATCTCAAAATGCTTTTTTTTGATTATCTTATATTTTATAGGTTATATTTTTTTACAAAACATACCAAAAACTTTACTTGGGATCTCAAATGGATCGGAGTCAAAAAAATCGAAGAACATCAGTACTTCTCAATTATTTTATAACTGTAATTTTTCTAGTTACTAAATTCTATCTATATTTTATTACATCTCCAGATAAATACATAAAAGTTTTTTTATATCGCTATGCATGTTTGAAAATCGTAAGATTTGTAGATCTCCTTAATTAAAATCTTGTCCACAATTGTATGTACTACATTCGGTTTACCATCGTCGAGCTTACAGGTCACTTAGCTCCTTCGTCTTCTCACAACAATAAATTTAAATAAACACGTAAGCACATTAGAGCGAGATTGAAATGAAAAAGCAATTACAAGAGAATAAGTAAACTCGGAAATGAATAACAAGACTATCAGCGGTCAGCATTGAACATGCTACGAACCCAAGTAGAATTTCGTTGTGAAAACCAAACGAAGTTACAGATATGTGTGGAAGGGTCTGGCCGGATTGCTGAACGTAATAAATTTACTACTCAATTAACAATAAATTAACGAGTTAACACAGAGCAAAGGAAGCCAACATGCGAAGTCACTCTTACAAAGCAAAGCTTCTGTATTAGGATTTGAATTGGGTTAAGATTCACCGTGCACAAGATAACAATTTCCTAGTGGAGCGGATAAATTCAATTCGGCTCACAGTTAGTTTGTACTCAACAACCCACAAGAAAAAAATATCTTGTTTAAATTGACGATTAGGTTTGCATCTGATCGCGATCCTTTAAGAATCAAACTTGATTAAACGCCTTTTATTGACTGCAATTGTTCATCAGCAAATAAGTTTCCAAACAATACAACACATTTAGCATTCTGTTAATGGTGGTATGTATAGCCATTCAGAATGAACATACATAGTTTATAATGTTTACTGAGATCTAATCAAGTCTTAGAACATATTCTTGGAAATACAATTTCAAAATTAGATATACTAAGCAAGTGAATTATTTGGAAAGCTTAATTTTCGATGCTTCCTTTAAAGATAGATGAGAAGTTTTCATTAATAGCCTCTTGTAGTAATTTATGAAGGTGTCTCCTAGTATCTAAACGCCTTCAAACGCGTTTGCGTACGGCAGACGGCGTCTACGGCAGCCAAACGGACATTAACTATGTAGTCATAAAACGTAAAGATACAAAATTTCGAATCGCATTTATTTTTGAAATTTAACTTTCGTGGTAGCGTCTGGTACTAGCAAGAAGTGAAGGGTAAATTTATTGCTCTAGCTCAATAACTTCCGAAGCTATTTACCTTTAATTTTAACCCGCAATTCATTTTTTTTTTCATAAAATGCAACAAAAAAGTGATAACTGTGGTTTAACAAAACATTACGTACTAATGTTACTAAAACCTTAAACATTTTGCATATTTGAAAAAATTGTCTTTCACAAAGTCGAAAGTATGAATCCAAAAACTATATGAGCAGATGGGTACTTTATTTCAGGAAACAATTAAAAACTTTTCCTGTATTTTTCATAAGTCAATCCAAATTTCTATGAAGAAAAAATGCTGAGAGTGAAATTCAACGACGTCTTCCAATAAAATAATATCCTTAGATCTTAATTTGATTTGTCTACTCAAATTTGAATTACAATCAAATTTGTCTGCAATAAGTAAGGAAACCTTAATTTTTAACCGGTAGAATTTCTTTACATATAAATAAAACAAATTGTTTGCTTTTATTTATCATTGAAAACACTAAACGGTGTTTGGTTTAGTAACTATTTGTTAGTAGTTTAACAAATTATATGTAATCGATCAATTAAAAGATATTAATTACACTAGTTAGTTTAATATAAAATTATTCAAGTGGTTTTAAAATACTGGAAGGTAGAATACAGATATAGTTTATCACTCTTGCCCCCTCTATGGGTACCCTTGGTCGTAATAGAGAAAAGATTTGGACAAATATTTTTTTTTATTTTAGTGCTAACTACTCCTATATCGCGTTTGGAACATATGAATTCAGGTATTTATTTTCATGAGAAATTTTAACGTTTTTCAGTGTACAAACAGTGTACACCGTTTGGATAACCTTTTGAAGCGGCATAACTCGTGTGGCCTACACATGGTTAGATTAGGTTTTTTTTTAACTGGATCAGATCACGATTGAAAAAACCGAAGGGGATTATCCCAAAAGCTAACTTAGCAGGGTTAACAACTCTGTTGATAAGTGCCTCAGCTCAGATAAATTGTCAGCAGGAAAAGTTTCGTATACTATACTACGAAACGGAAATGTATAAAGGTCCTATAACACCCCTGTATACTTTTTGGTCAGTTAACAGTTAAAAATTTGTACAACATTAAATGTTGGCAACTAATTGCCAACAAGGGATATTGTAAATTTACGTGTCTCAAAACTACTTACATTTCCCCTGTAAAATTAAAATTCGGAAATGTAATAAATACATACATGGCTTTGTAAAATTACATGCCTGGTAGTAAACATAAATTACATGGCATATGTAATTTGGAGGTTTAAATTACCTTTATTGAAGTAATTCATAATATCTAACTTTCCACTGAAAGGGAATATTGTACAAGTAGACCCATTTAAAACTACATTACGATTTGTAAATTAAATTTCATGTGACTTAATTTAAATCGATAGTTTAAGAACTATACACTATTACTAAGATTTTTGGGAACGACCACGACCACTATGTTTTTTAATATGGTTTTTACAAACACTGAAACAGCAAAATGAGAACACACTTATCTGTAATAAATAAATGAGGTAATTTTTTCCCTAATAAAAGAGAAAGAAATTTTATATCCAAACAATTTTTTTTATTTATCAAAAATATAAAACAATAAAATTATAAAAATGAACATTTCGTTGTAAATAAGATGATGTATAATAGCATTTAACCAAATCAGGCAGTTATCACTTACTTATTATAAGAAAAACTAATCGCGATGATTACTTCGCAAAATCCGTACAAGAACTGATAAATCGACGCACAATTGCATCATCTTTTTTTGCTTACAGCATCTCTAGATGTAAAATTCCATTGTAGTATGTACTGACTGCAACTTCGGACATTGGTTTCATGTCTTACATGGAATAACGTTACTTATACATGTTTGGAAATGTTGTTTTCCGTACAAGTAATTGTAATTTGTATTTTTATGTAATTTTACATAGTATTTCATGTAAAGAACTTAATTACATTATGGTAATAGTGTTTATACATGAACAAGGTAATTTTACCTATTATATGGGTATAATTTTATTATATTAAATGTTGTAAAACTACAAATAATTTTTACTGTGTACCCCATATCTGTACCTTGCTACCCTATTGAACGAACCTGATCTATCTGCTGGGTACAATTACATATCTGCTACAAATGGTGCTGAGTTGCAGGGCGCCATCTCTGATAATACTGAAATAGTGACAATTTAAAAAAGCTTTAGAGGGGAAATCTGATCCAACATTTGATCCCATTTTGATCTTGGATCATCTCTTTGTTGTTGTTTTCAATGTAAAAGAATGATCTTGATCTTGATCTTGATCCAGTTGAAAAAAACACACCTATTCAGAATCATTTACGACCCTATGTGCTCTGCTTGCGACGAGAGCGACGACACGACGGAACAATTTCTTCTCGAGTGTCCAGCTTACTCTTTTGCAAGAATGCTTGTATACGGCGTCGATGTTATGAGGATGGAGGAAGTCCTTTCTCGCTCCCTTCCTGAGCTATTGAAATTCGTGAGGAGGACGGAAAAGTTCGGGTAGAGACTGGGGATTTGAGTATAATGGGCCATGGTGGTCTGAATGCTCAAGACTCGCTACCTTTGAGTATGTCTTCCCACATCAAACACAACACACAAGTAAAATATTGCTCGCACAGCAAGACAACACACAATTTCAGGATATCTACCATTTTTTTTAAGTTCAGCAACAAAGAATTACAATCGGGATTTAGGTTCAGCTTATCACTTGTCTTATCCGAATGAACAAATTTTACAGGGACTTTTGTATGGCGACTTCGACTATGAACTCTTTAACTTCACCATTAGCACCAGAAGTAGAAAATTCCAATAACGTCTTGATGGTTCCAAATTCCAGCAGACAGATATAATATTATAACGCCTGCATATAAAAGTGCTTAAATTAATCTGCATAAATAAATTTTAGACACATAAATAATAAGGCCAGCCCAGTACCTTCTCCAGAGATACACTCATCCATACATAAATCAGAAAATCTATAAAACTGTTTAAACACACAAACAATATAAAACGTTTATTAACTGAATATTTATGACTCAAAAAAGACAGCGATGAGCGTAACAAATGGCCCGTTAAATAAAAACTGAAGGTTGGTTAATTGAAACTGTCAATCAGGCTAATGAGAGTTAATTGCCATTTGGCTTCGGGATGTATACAAATGATCCGTTTAGGGGTAGAATTGCTCTCACACAAATTGTGGCAATGAATAAATTACCTGGCGCATGCAAATTTGTCAGCCGCCGAGCCTGATCCATGCCTGAACTTCTTTGGACGGTCCAAGCCAACAAAGTCCCGGTCTAAGCGATTATTCGGCTCCAGGTTGTTGTTAAGAAATGAACGATATCCGCACCATCCAAATCCGTGTGGATATATTGACCATACGCGAAACGGACCAGGTACCACGGCCATGGCTGCCTTCGTTGCCATTGCCATTTGTTGAAAACGAAATCAGCCCAATGAAATGTGTGCGATTGCGATGGGCTTCTTCATGATTGCGGCGCGAGTGCACAGTGCGCGTAGCATTTCTTTAGCTTGATACGAACACAGGTTAGTTAGTGCAATTGGGCAGTCTGCAGTCGGACACAGTACGAGGGGTTTATTTCCCTCCTAATTGACTCCGCCCAGGGGTTTGCGGTGTTTTATCGGACATATGCAGCCAGCTAAAACCCATAAATAACAATTTCAGAATACATATTATGTACTTAAGGAGCATGCATTTATTAAATTAGCTCCAGGCATAGGCGAAACTACGAGTAGGATGCATATTCGAGCAATATATCGATTTAATAAAGAAATAACCAATGGAAACTGAATAAAAAGCAATGTGCAAATTAACCACTTCTTTGCCGGATATTGCGAAGAAAGTACGTAGATTCTACATATATATTACATGTTTGTAAAGAACATACCGCAGGCACGTTAGGCTGAAACCAATTATAAATACCTTCGATGAAATACTGAAGTCTGAATTATTTTTTGGTTGGGGATGAGTGCGGTTTTTGAAGGACAAAAGACACCTGATATCATTTTTAATTCAGTAACATCATCTTTGTTCCCAAATTATATATTGAAGGTTCGTTTGTGAAATGTTATAAGTTCAATGAAACTCACTTTTCTATAAAACGAAGTTTGTTTGACTTAGACGAAAATATGATTGTTCAGCTCATTGTTGGTCCGATGATGTGGAATACTGAAAAGTCAAAGCTCAACTAGGAATGTTGATCACTATTCAACTATTGGTAAGGACGATGAATCTATTTCACCCGTAATTGATTTAAGACACCACTGTAAAATTTCCAAAAAATCGTTATATTTTTTTGTTTAAAAAATCCTTTAAACCTTGGAGAATATGGGAAAAAAGTTTAATACATTTAACGAGTATTGTGATCGACCTGAAATTTAAATAATTTGCTACCCTGAAATATTGTTTTTTTACGTTTTAGGACTAGTAGACCATAAAAAAGCAAAAAAAATTGTCCGCCTGTCCGCCGTAGATGCCATACGCCGTCTGCCGTAAGCCGTATGCAAAACAGTTTGAAGGTGCGCAGCTCTCAAACCCCTTAAGATATTAAGTTGAAACTTTTATGCTAGGTAGAATGGGTGAACGCCTTCAAGTGGTATATTTGTCAAACAAAATAATGTTTTTTAGGATCGTAATTATAGTTTTCGCAACTATGTTCTGTAATTGTTACAACCATTTAAATGATTGACTAATTAGAATATGTTTATCATAACTCAAGTCATAAGATACTGAATGTTCAACAAAACATAAGTTAAGTTGGTAGAACCACAACTATGTTTGCGTAAACCATACAACAAATTTTCGGTTTGTTTGATTCAATCATAACATATTTTTAAGAAACATAGCTATCGTTGTAATAATCAAACTAAAAAAATATTTTCATGACCGACATAGTCATACTATGTTTAGAGCAACAAGACAGTAAAGTTAGTACAACCAGAACATCAGTTATCTGAACTATCTTGTAACATGGTTCACCCAACTATAAATTAAACAATAGTAAGGTTCTCCCAAAATATGATTACCACAGGTACATTTTTTGCTGTGTGTGTTCTTGGTCGAAAATTGAACGAAATTATTCAAATACTTGCCAATCACAGAAAAGTCATTATTTCTAAGATCTGCTAGATATGTTTATTTTTGTCCAGGTTTAAATTTACGTTAGCTGTACTCTGAGTACCGCAGAGCGCCAAAAACCAAACATACCTCAGGAGAATGGCTTTAGTACTGCCTGCCATTTCACAAAAAAAAATTTTATACTTAAATACATGCTTATTAAGTTCCCCAAATATTATTAGCCTAAATAAAATGGAAATCTGATCAAAATGGGTAAGTGGTGGACAAAAACATCGAAAAAAGCCCTAAATTTGCGGCTCTTCTTTAGCCTCTCCTAGCCGTAAATTTAACTTTTTTTTTAAATTTCTTTGCGGATTTGAAAAGAAGACGCCAGCACCTTTCATTAAAGGGTCACTTGCCAAAATTGGAGAATTTCGGAAAAAAAGCTACCTACCATTCTTCAATTTTCTTTTCAAAAAAGTAAATTTTTCGGATAGAAAATTGAGAAATAAATGGTGGCCATAAATGCCGAAAAAATATTTAAAAATTTACGGCGAAAATTGATCGATATTATTTAAATACTGACCAATCTAACAAAAGTCAATATTTCTAAATTAAGCTATATATGCTCATGTAGATTAAGTGGTTTCTTTTGGTCCGGGTTCAAATTTAGGTAAGCTACACTGCATGCCGAAGTGCGCCTAAAATTAAATAACATACCTCTTGAGAATGAATGGCTTTAGTTCCGCTAATTTGAAAAAAATGTAGGTATTCTTAAATACATGCTTATTGACTTCTCCAAATATGAATAGCCTATTTCCTCTTCTTCCTTTAAAAATACTTTATTATTAAAGTAATAAAGTAAAATTGTTTAGGCCCTTACAGTGGTGTTACCCCTTAACAATAAAAGCAGTGCTATGCGACTGCAAAATAAGTAGTTGAAGACATGGAACTCATGGGATTCATTGTCAAAATCAATTGATTTAATTCGAGTATAATGTATTGCAATTGAATCTATGTATGTATAGAATGTATTTTTAAATAAAAAATCGCGAATAGTCTGAGCGAAACTTTATTATTTTTCGGAGTATAAACCAGTTGCTTCGAGACTAGGAGGTTTTTTGGGAAGTTAATTCTGTCATGAGAATAGAAGTAAAAACATCTAAATCATTAGACTTAAGAGATGTGATGAATTGTGAAAACGTATACAAACCCATTAAATTCACTTGGGGGTTGAATTTCGAAAAATTCGTTATTGGACTTAAGGCTATTACATTAAATGCCCGTAGAAGTAATATCAGACAGACCTAAGGAATGGCGAAAATCCTTCACATCACCGTGGGGTTTGGATATCAGAAAATCTTAAAATTGGTTTCTAGTCGAATATTTAAAAAGTTTGTACAAGTTAAGACAAATTTCATTGCTCATCATTGCTCAGAGATATGGCGAACATTTAGAAAATAAATGGAACCACCTACACCCACTTTGGGGTTGTACAGGGTGGGCCAAAAGTCACCAAGGGGTTTAAAAATTTAATAACTTTTTCGTTTATATATTTTTTTTTAATTTTTTTTTTCAGATTATAAAATATACAAAATGGAATTTTTTTTACACTAAGTTTGGAAAATAGTGTCACTTAAATGACCCCCGTTTTCAGCTTCGCAATGATGGGCTCGTTTTAGAGCATTTTCCATAACATCTTTCAAACTCATTTTCATTTGAATGGCTTTGTTAATAAGCAGAACTGTAGGTTCTGGGGTTCTGAAAATCCAAGAGCCATTCATCAACGGCCAATTGCACCCTATTAGGTGTACAGTATGGTGTGGCATTACATCTGAAAATATCATTGGCCTTACTTCTTCGAAAATGAAGATAGAAGTGCTGTAACCGTAAATGGAGAGCGGTATCGTTTAATGATAGAACATTTTTTACTTGAAAACTCTTGAAAACAGACCTGAGATGTGGTTTCAGCAGGATGGAGCCACTGCCCACACTGCCCGAGACACAATGACACTTTTAAGTCGAATTTTTAGAAAGCGAATAATAATTTCGGAAATTAATTGGCCAGCGCGTACGCCAGATTTGTCAGCACCCGACTATTTTTTTTGGGCTTATTTGAAGGAGCGAGTATATGTGAACAAGCCCGAAACAATCCTTGAACTCAAGGCCAACATTGTTGCAGAAATTCGAGCGCTACAGCTACAAATTTTGAAAGATGTTATGGAAAATGCTCTAACGAGCCCATCATTGCGAAGCTGAAAAAGGGGGTCATTTAAGTGACATTATTTTCCATACTTAGTGCAAAAAAATTTCCATTTTGTATATTTTATAATCTGAAAAAAAAAGTTAAGAAAATATATAAACGAAAAAGTTATTAAATTTTTTAACCCCTTGGTGACTTTTGGCCCACCCTGTATAACTAAAAATCATAAAATAATTCTTTTTGATTAATATAAAAAAAGCCCGAGGTAGTAAGAACCAATGCCTTATCACTCCCTAGATATATCGGAATTTGTGAAACGTATTTAACTCTTTTAAAACCCCTTTACATTTAATTTGAGAAAAGCCTGTAAATGTTTTCTAATGGTTTATGTAAAGAATTCGTAGAATAAAAATTAATTTAATATTTCGGAGGGCCTGAAAATATATGCATCCCAAAAAACACTTTCTTCACTCTTGGCTTCACAAGTGCTTAGTTTACTGCAAAAGCATTACACAAAAAAGAACATTGCCACATTTTTCAACCCCAGCCTCTTTTCGTGTGACGTATTATGTGTACGGTCTCTATTCACTAAATGAAAATTCTGTGGTAAAAAACGATAACAGCTTAATTTGAAAAAAAAAATTAGGCGGTTACGTGTATCAAAAATATATGTTTGAAGACCTTGTTTTATAGAATTTTATAATTCAACATAATAATAATATATACTCGTATATGACATAAATATCTATCAAGGAAAGGCAATTTTATTTTTTTATTTTATGATTTGTTCTTATCTCGCCATAAGCTGTTATCGTTTTTTACCACAGAATTATTAATTAATTCCAATTCAATCCGATTGATTGATTTTTCTTCAGTTCACCTGTGAATTTCGTGCTTTATTCAAATACTGTATTATTAAAATATTAAAGTAAAACATATAAAAGCTCTATCAAACCCATAGAAATTAAGCAAATTCGGATATCAAATATCAAGACCTCAAACCGATAACTTCTCCTTAGGTTTGAATATAAAATTTGTTGAAATGGAAACACTATGAATAAAAAGCAAGCCAAGCCAAACAAAATATCTAACCTGCGGTACAACTTAAAAAAAAGGATTTATTGGATGTAAAATGAATTTCAGCATTATGAGACACAAACAATTTAATTCATCGAAATATCACTCGACTAACATGGGTTTCTCAAATTTACAGGTAAAGCTCAGCTTAGGACGGTCAGCTTTAGTACAATTGCCGACTTCAAATTGCCTGCTCGCAGGTGTTTATTTAAATTGCTGATAATTTATCTACTGCAATCTGTTGTTGTCAATACTATAAATTTATAGTGGAGGTTTGAGTGCCAGCTGGTTCACCGGCGTCCTTCTTAAGATATAACTTTTAAGAGAAAGGGGAAATTGTAATTATATATAATATAATATAATATGTAATGTTGTTTTGAATAAAAATAATTATGAACAAGGAAAGGAAATAACACATTCACCTTATCTGCAGTGGTCGGTCGTGACACTCATATCTTTTCTTGTGACGGGTTATTCAATAATATTATAAAAGCATAATATAAAGCAACCTTAAACTTTTTTTTCTGGTCTGTCATTGGTAAAACTTCAGTCAAGGTTTACATTTTTATCCTGAAATTATCTCAATTATTCTGTGTTTTATTCAAAAATGTTATTTTCCTATTGAAATTTTTCAATAGGGACCTAACAATTTTGTATTTGAATAAAACACAGAATAATTGACATAATTTCCAAACGTTCACCACAATAAAAACGTAAATCTTGACTGACGTCTTGACATTGACAGACCTTCAAAGAAGTTTAAGGGTGCGTTTATATTAAGATATGAAATTGTTATGTTATGTTATGTTATGTTATGTTAAGTTTGATTAATAACCCTTTATTACTTTATTATTTAAAAAAATGGATTACGTAATATCTTCTAAGCCAATTATGCCAAAAAGATAAAATATGGTTTGTGTCTTTGACAAGTGTCTTTTTTACAAGTGGAGTGCATTGAAAGTAAATGTTTGATTTTTTTTTTTTGGGGCACGAAAGTCGGGGATTAATTTTTTTTTTTAAAAATCCACAAGAACTGTAGCAGATATGACTTTTTAAAGTTTTACAGGAGTATAGCTTAGTTAACATCTAACAGAAAAAAAAAATTTAGGAATGCAGGGGGTGACGTTGTGAGTGAGTTGAAAGAAAAAACAAGAGTGTTTTTTTTTTATATAGAAAGCTAAAAATTTATGACGATATAGCGCTATTATAGAGAAACACAATAAAAACTTCGTTATATCTTTTAGACATGTCGACTTATCAAATTAATTTTACTTCTGCAAACTTTTTATATAAGGGTCATTCCATCAAGAATTGCCAAAGTTGTGGCCTTACTATCACCGATTTTTTTTTAAAATTTTATACTCTTCCATCAAATTTTATTTTTTTGTTAGTTATAGTATGTTTCGCTAAAATGGTATCCGAGTTCTCTTTGAAAACTTATATCTTTGGTAATTTTTATCCTAGAATAATACAAAATGACTTATTTTAAAGGTGGAGGTTGTTGCAATATAAAAAAATATGAATTAAAATTATTCTTGAAATGTTTTTCAAGGATAACGATTTTGTTGTTTATCCTTGAATATTTTTAAAATACTTTTTTTTAATTTTACTTTATTATTTTTTAATAATAAAGTATTTATTTACCTTTTATAGATTATACTGTTTTACAAAACATACCAAAAAACGAAACTTGGGATGGGATCGGGGTTTAAAAAAGCGAAGAACATCGACGATGGGAAGGTACAAAATTTTGTCATTTTTAGCGATTTTTGATGGAATGACTCATAAGCGCCTGGAAATATTTTACTAAATTTTTCGATATCCCACCTTCACTTTTCGTCATTTTCACAGTGATTGATTGGTCACCTTTTTGGAGATGAACTTCGGTCAGTGAGGGGGGTAGACAAATGTTCTCTGGAACGAATCTCTTTTTTATCATGTAGTATATAAATAAATAAATGAAAAGTGAACTCAGAAACCACTTATGCTAAAATTTTAAATTTGTCGATAAAACTGAAAATTGTTGAAAAGCCTAAATTTTGAAAATTCTGGTTGGTGAGGAGGACTCTTTCATCTTCTCCCTCAATTGGTGAATTATCTTGAAATACATTTTGAATTTTTTCACCGAGCTAGAGAGACATAATGAGAAATTCATGCGGTTTGAATCTTAGAAACAACTCATATTAATGCGGGAAATACTGTGAAAAATTATAATCTAAAGACAAAAGTAGAACAAATTTATCAACCATGATCGATAACACATTATCGTTCGAATCTCTTATTACAAATTTTGGTTAACATTGTAAACTCTTTAGTTATTGCAAAATTTGTTATACTCGTTAATTATAAAATTTTAAAGAAAATCATAATAGAAAATCTCTGGAGATTTTATAATTTTAATTGATAATACGAAAAGTTTTTTTGTACGACGGATTCATTCAGACATTAACAGCTTTCCGCACATTGTCTTGAAGACTGTTATCGGATTTTTTTTTAACACCGAGAAAATTCACTTTTTAAATTATATCATGCCAGACGGATCTACTATTTCGATACAATTGTTGCAAGAGAAAAAGAACATCTAAAACTATGCGCTCACCTTGATTCTTTCAAGAATCCCGGAAAAAATTATCCACGAAATTTAACTTATAGTGTACCTCAATCTAATTAATTTATTAATTTAGTGTGGTCATGTGGTGACGATTTCCTACATAGCGAAATTAAATCTTTTGTCGGCCATTGGTTTCCGTAATATCGCAATCATTAAATAATTCATGCGATTCTGCGAAGACTCATTGGCCTTCTTCAACTAGAGCTTGGAAATGAAATATTATTTAACTTTGCACGAAGCAAGCCATCAAATCACAGATACGGATGACCTTGTCTACAGAAGAGGTGCTCATATCGTTTAACGCCAATTAATCATTCGAATTAAAATTATAGTTGCGACCTATGAGTGCCACAAATGCGGAAGGTGTTATTTCAATCGTTCTTTTATGCGTAAACAATTTGTGAAGATGGTGCAGTATTTACATATTACATTCAATCTTATATGTATGTAGATATATAAAGTATGTATGTGACTAATTATATAATTACTTAACTACGCTTAATTTACGCTTAGGTATGTTTATCAAGTAAAACAAGAAATCACGTTGAACAGTTCACTTGAGTTCCATTTTACTTCACATTTTTTTAGCTTTATAATTTGTTATTAATGAAGTATTTAATAATAAAGTAGATATATATATGTTTTATAAACGTTGAGGTAATAATTGCTCATCCACGTAAAGAAGTTGAGTAGCATTAAGAGATTCGACTAATTCGACACACTTTACAGATAATGTGCCTACTATCGAAATAAATTAGTTTAAATTTAAATTGGGTTTTTTACAAAACAAATTTGATTTGTTTATCTCGGCAACCGCTTGTGCTAGAAAGTTGAAGCTTGGAATTTATATATTATATAGTCCACTTTATGCCACAATGGTAAGAATTGGCGATTATTTTTAGGCATACTAGGGGTATATTCTTTGGAGTTCAATGCATCCATAACTTTTAGGTTAAAAATGTTCAGACTTCGCGGCTTCACAAAGGACTCCCTCGATTTTCTTTATTACTTTATTTTGTTTTTTACCTGTAAATATTGTAAAATTAATTGATACAAAATTTCAAGGTCATAACTAAGTATTCGACCAATGATCCTGTACGGAAGCTACCCAAAGAAGGTTGTCGATCTTATCCTTAGGTCCACTTCATAGATCAACACATTCTTGAGTTATCATGCGAACGGACCGTCGTCGGTCAACAGACGGATTTAGGGGTATTGAAAAACTGAACATAAAATAATAACACCTTTTGTCGCCCGATCCTTTATTCTGCGCATTACAAACTGTTGGGGTTAGATTAAACTTATACCTAATACTCTATGATATCATCTAGTCTAGAGTATAAATATTATAAGTTAGTTAAAGAAGTGTGTGTCTAAGTGAATTTTTAAACCGGTTCGATATATAACACCGGAAAGATTGATTTTTTTTTTTTGAAGAGCGATGACTGTTGGCTGTTTATATCTAGCTTTGTAACATTTCTTTTTATCACACACAGTAAAGATAATAAACAATAAAGTGGTTGGCAGTTTAAAAAAAACGCGCTGTAGAGTCGACTCGGTGGAGCCGTAGAAGCCATTTCAAAAGAATTATCGAGGTCAATGCTTCATTTTCACGTGACAGATTCACGGCTGGTGCATCTCATCAATTTCTATAACAAACTCCTTAGTGTGCGCTATCACGGTTGACCCTAAAAAAATACAAATTATCAACGGCTTTGTTCTTAACTATAATGTATTTTCTTTGTAAAAAATTAATCGTTTTTAAAACGCTACTTACTTGGAATTTTTTTTATTGTAAATGAAACGTACCTGTACCTGGGATCACACTAGTTGTGTGATTTGATTATGGTGACGATTTTATTGTTTTGAATGGTATGGTATGCATTTAATGTGGGGCTCCTCCGATAGTAATAATGTGATATGATATGGAATACTACAACAGTACATACTATACACGATTACCTTACATCATTCAGTTCACGAATGTAATATCTGCACAAAAAATAAAAATAAGCCATAGTGTTCACGAATTTTGTCATATCTCTCATATCTTCTGAGCTGAGTTTTTTTCTCTTCTTCGGTCTCCTCAGATAAAGGCTTTACGGCTACTACTTTTGGGATTTCTTAATATTAAACCCAAAGAAGGTGTAAAGTGGTCGCACACGTATTAACGAATTCTGACGATCTTTTAGGTGTAGACCGCGGTAATATCGAATTAACTTTTTGTTCTATTGGCTTTATATAAAACCGTCACAAAAGTTGAGTCCGGTCTTTAAAATTCCAACGCTGATGATATAAACGGAGTATTAGGGTTCTTCTTTCTACTTCCAAAAACTTTTTATACAGGATATTCGGTACTTGGTTGACAACTTCTTAAGAGCTGATTCCTTGATATATTTTGAGAAAATGAACGCGTTCTTTCGGTACAGCAGTCATACCTAGGTATGTAGGCGTACCTGGAGGGTGTAGTTACGCATGGTGAGTACGCAGAGTGCGGACTACGTAGGGTGGGATTGTAGGGTAGCTACATAGAATGAGTATTGTGGGATGTGTGCTACGCTGGTTATGAATGTACTCTACAGGAGTAACGTAGGATGGATGCGTGGGTTCCGTATGTATGGTGGATACGGTAAGCTAGGTGCGTAAGTTTCTAAGGTAACCTTCGGTGGTTATTAGGATGTTCTCGTAGTACTACACCTTACTTTTACTTTACCACTTCACTATCCTTCGCCACTACACTAGTTTTCTAAAAGTTATTTTTTTTGAAGGTGGAGGTATAAGAATTTTTCTAAAAAATCCCTTCTCATAGAACAGTGTTAGATAGATGCTCTACCAAAAGTAGGTAGGCCTAATAGACTCCTAGCAAGAAGAAAAATGTAAAGGGGGGGGGGGGGGGGGGCGGATGACAAAAAGCAAAAAGTTTCGATGTGTATATCACAAGAACATATCATGAAACAAAGATAAAACTTGGTATTTAGATAGGAGTATAGTAGTGGCATGTTGGAAAAATATATTTTTTATGAGGTTGTATGGTACGGGGGTGGGGGGTGGGGGGTGGGGGGGGGGGGGGGGTGGGTGTGTTTTCCTTATTATAGAATGGCTTATGCTAGAAAGTTGAAACTCCGTATGCATATGTAAATCAACTAGAAAACTAATTTTGATTAAACAAAGTCAAATATCGATTGGCGTTCAGAAGGGGAAAAAATTTATCAGTGAAAATTAAAAGCTTAAATTTACACGATTTTCGTCATATCTACTAGGTCTTCCCAAATATTTTATGCTACGTATTCTTCATATGAATACCTAGAAAGTGTTTGCAAGTTTTTTGAAATCCTACCCCTAAGGGGGTTTAAAGTGCGCTTGTATACTTTTTAATGAATTCTGCCATATCTCTCTGGTCTGATCAGATATCGAATATCTTTTTACTTTCACGGGCTGTTTTCGAGTTTTTTTCCTTTTCAACCCGTAAACCGCATCCCGGAATATGAGCTAGTTATGTAATTCAGCGCAACCCTATTCTAACCACTTCCCAAACTTCTTCTTATGTTTTCAGTCGCATATTAACCTACACCGCATCTCAGAAATGACCGCGTTCTGAACTGCTACTGAAAAAGTAACAATATGGTGGTGATGTTGATCCTCCTTAACTTATACGTGTTTGTTCATCCGTTGTGAGTAGTCCCATTTGAGTGTGAATACTCGTGGGATCTAAAACCATTTCACGGACTTCATAAAGCTTGCTAATTTGCATAGCTTTCCCTTATCAATATCACCAAGGTCACCGAGGAAATATGAGCCCAAGTTCCGTCTTCTCGATCCCGATAGGTTCGGTCACTCGCAGAGAACGTTAACATCAATCCATACACATTCTACCCATCGATACGTAAAACACTTTCCATGGAACGGTAACCAAGTAGGTATTTATACCATGGCTACATACCACACGTATTAAGGTTGCTTAAAGTCACTCAGTGATCAATTCGGATGACTTATCGCTAGAAACTTTCAGAATCAGATAATAGTCCAACAATGTGTATGTGTTTGAATCTGTGGTTGAGTTTGGGGTAATTTTGGATTCCTGTTTTGTATATATGCAAATATTTTTTATGAGAAGAACAAGATTGCGTCACGCGCTTCACATCCTCATGTTGTTTTTTTGTGTACGGAAACATTCTGCAGTACAGCGGGCTATTATTTCGGAATTTAGTAGTAAAACTAACCTTTAATAATCTAGTTCGGAGTTTTTTTTTTGTAATTGCGTAATTAAACAGTTTTGTGCATCTCTTAAAATTTGTACTTTTGCAAGTGTACTACAATAATCGAATCCGCTCGAATATTAAAAATTCAAGTAAAAGCTATTTTGTCCATTTGGGTATGGATTACAAGGAATATGCACTACGTAGTCTATTCTGCCATGATAGGCTTATCAACCGTGGCCTAAGTTCGAAAAGGATACTTTAAGCAGTAATAGTGTACTATCCTATGTCTCAGGGTCATTACAGGCACTCTATTCGTAAGCAGCATGTAAGAGTCCGCAAATAGTCCACCTACGATTACCACGATTTCAGAAGTTTATCCGGTCTACATACTATGTTTGTTGTATACAACCGTTTATTTTGATTCGTATACTCGTTAATAAAGACGTTTAAATATATAGTATAATTTATGAAAATCTATGCAGGTATGGTGTCCTATTTATTTCGAGTTAGAGTTAAAGTTGTTGAACTTACTAGCTCTGTTCGAATCACTATCATCCGCAAAGGAAACGCAGATAATATGATAACTAAAATCGATGCAAGATATTCAACGCAAAGAAACGTTACACCTCCAAGTTCACCTAAGTATTTGTTAGTTAGATGGCTGAGGTTTCTGACCTGCTCACACAAGGTAAGCTCAACGTGAGATGATAGAATCCATTAATTATGTATGAATGGAATTCTTTGAAACATTGCTGTGCAAAAGTACGGCATGAAGACGAGTTCCGCGTCGTGGTAAAGCCTTGAAATACCTGCACACTAGATTACTCGGTACAAGACCAGACAAGACCCACTAGACCCACCAACCGAAGACTCACCTGAACACCTCCCAGACGTGTAAGCTGGAGAAATCACATCGTGTTCATCACATGACAACGTTAGCTTCGGAATCGGATAGTTACGTAATGTTGCCTACCGTGATACCGCGAATCGCGCACATCTTGCTTCACCGCTGAGTCAGTCATGTGATCTCTGCCAGTTGCCAGTATCCTTGTTCCGCCACTTTAGACCCAAGTCACATGAGAAGTGGCGCTGACCGACCTACTCATATTTTTTGAGCAATTTAGTGGTTAATCGAGACGGTGTTGTTGTTTCTGTTCATTGGGGAAGACAGAAGACCATTATTTATTACACTTACACTCTCGATCGTGGATCGTGGATCGTGGAGCATGTTGTTGTTTGCGTTTTCGTTCGGATTCGGATGCATGGATTATTTTTATATATTTTTATTATAGGTGGTCTGCAACTCTGCAAGTGCAAAACATACATAGAAGGTAGAAGCAATTTTCCACCTGACGAACCGTTCTTTCCGCATTTACCTCTGCTCCATTTTCGGGCCCGCAGCATTCGGTGGCTCGAACAAAGCAAATAATGTTTTGTTTCTATTGGGCAATGAGGCTGATGGTGCTATTATTATAGCATTAGTTAAGTTTATTGGCAACTGAACTGCACGCGGATAAGAGAATACGATTGCCTAACTAATAATTATAATTAACAACTGTATCTGCGAAATTTCGTCACTGTCAGCTGATGTCGTTGCATAAGTGTGGGTATATATTTTTGTACGAATTAATCCACCTACATTTTAAAAATTTTGGAAATTGAAATTCGAAATTTTATGCATAAACGTCACATTTGTTTATAGTTTATTGCCGTAAATTTTTGGAGCACCACATTATCGTAAAGATTTGTTATTTCGTCAGTCACTTTTGTGTCAAAGAAACTGTAAATAACATTCCAGACAGGTCGAGTTACCAGCAAATACTCCTTGTTAGCAAAAGGATATTGCTAGCACGATGAAAAGGCTAAAATATTTAGAAAGCACAACAGCTATAATTTCGACAGTTACTTTAAATGAAAGGTAATTCGATTTCCTAAAACATAAGCTGCAACATGGTAAATTGTAATTATTAGTTTTGAAGATATAACAGTTCACGTGGGTGAGAGAACAAGTCAGAAGGACTTTTCTTTAACACATTGTATCTGCGCGGATACCGAAAATTGACCGACCCCGTAGAACATTTTATTTCCTCAAAGTACGAGTATATTATCAAGGAGCCACCTCCTAAGCAGCTTTCAACCAAACACCCAACAACCTACATATATAATAATAATAATAATAATCAATGGCTCAACAGCCCAAATCGGGCCTAGGCCTTGAAGTAATGCTAGAGTTACTTCATTGCGAGACCAACGGAACACTAGGAGGTGAAGTGGTCAGCTACACGCTCGTCCGTGATTATTACTCCGATTTAACTCAGATACTCATTTACAGCTGAGTTAACTGGTAGTCCGGCACCCAAACCCATTTTCGAAAATTACTTGTCGCCATGCAGATTCGAACCTGGTACTGGTAGGTGCACCGAAGGCAAGTGCTCTAGCCACTAAGCCACTCGGACTATTAACAACTTACATACATACATTTCTATTTACATATTTAAATTAAGAAGTGATTTCAGAATTTTTTTATATTCAAGCCCGAAGAGGGTGCAATGAGGTTTTCACGATGATATGACGAAATTAGAGACGTCGACACAGACTTTGTATATGTCAGCTAAGAATCTACATTTTCTATATTATTAGTAATATTTAAGCAGTCTATTAATTTTAATGTTTGCATAAAGAACCACTGATGAATGTTGAAAGTTGTATCTTATAAGAAGCTGTTCTAGTGATAAAATTAACTTTCCAAAAAAGTTACCATGTATCCAAACAACCGAAATTATGTTTCAACTATGACCGCGTCCTTAACTATGACACCAAAATTTAATTCGAATAGTATATTCTTTACTTAATCTGAATGTCACTTAGCAAAAAGTGATGATTTTATTCGTGAATTGTTATTACCTTTCTATGTAATTGGTCATGAAATCTCTGAAGCTGGAAAAATAATAGCAATGTCTTTTCTTAAAAACTGCCAATAGTCTAGGTGAAACTTTAATGTGTTTTGGGCAGAAGTCCGAATCATGTTTAATGCTGATTAATACTATGCGACTGAAAACTTTAAAAATCATGTTCCAAATGGGTCATTCCTTCAAGAATCGTTAAAAATGATGAAATATAGGTATGACCTTACAATCTCCGATTCTTTTGAAATTTTTGTACTTGAAGAACTAGTGAAAAAAATAATTGACATTAAAATTTTTTTTTCTATCTCATTGTTTTTTGTTAGTTATAGTATGTTAAAGTTTCTGCAAAAACGAGACCTCTTTGAAAATTCATATCTCCGGTAATTTTTATCCTAGAATAATAAAATAGGACATATTTTGAAGGGAAAATACAAATAAAAACGATTTTTTTATCCTTTAATATCTCAAAAGGCATATTTTCAATTATTTTAATTTTTTTATGTATTTTACATATATTACACTATTTTCTAATTCATGTTTGTCTATTGCCATAGATACAGTTCTTTTATACATAATAATTTTGCTTAAGAGTATATTACACTGTTTTTCAAAACTTATCAACAAATTAACTACAGTTCTCAAAGTAACTAATCGGGGTAAAAAAAATCGAAATCAATAAAGGCCAGTTTTTTCTCTAATAATTTAATTAAATTTTTTTGAGACCGATCCCCTTGAGATCCCGAAGTTAATTTTTTGAAGTGTTTTGAAAAATTAAAAATACACTTTTGGCGATTCTTGATGAAATTACCCTTTTTCTATAAAATGTTATAATTGGGAGCCACTGATGTTCTTCGATTTTTTTGACCTCGATCCCATTGAGATCCTAAAGTAATTTTTTGGTATTTTTTGCAAATCAGTATAACCTACAAAACTTAAAAAAATAAAATAAAAACCTATTTGAGATATTTATGGATAAAGAACAAAATCGTTATCCTTAAAACTAAATTTTTAGGATAACTTTTATTCGTATTAAAAATTTTTAAATCAATTTTAAGCTATTATATAATAAGCACATTAAAATTAAAAAAAAAAGAAATCGTTATTTTATCAATCTCAAGTAAAGTGAATTTGTAAAAGCATACTACACACATAGCCTTTCAGGGGTTTAAGTCATAAAATTAGTTTTTATATCATAAAATATGAAGCACAGCAGAAGTAAAAGCGAATTCGATCTTATTAAAACTAAAATTATTCTCGAAATTCGTGAACAACAATACCTTACACCCTCAGGGAGTTAATATCGAAGAATCCTTAAATCGATTTTGTTTTTCGATAATTTTGAATATGTATGAATTCGATATCTTATTTGACCTAAGAAATATATCGGAATTCGTGCAAATGCATATACAACAACACTACACACGCCCTTACGCCCTTGGATAGCGAAAATTTTGGGACAAAAAGTTCTGTAGACGTTTATATGAAGAGTCTGCAGAAGTAAAATGAATTTCTTTAACTCGACATTTAAAAAAAATCCTTTCCTCGAATATTTTCTTAACTCTACCTCTACATCAATGAAAATCACTACTTCTTTCTTCTCAATTACTCATGTGCATATACGTACTAATACTAAGTTTCAACTTTCTAGCATTAGCCGTCTCTGAGAAATAGAAATAACGCCCACCCCGGTATATTACTACCCCTATCAAAATTCTTTAGATATAAAAACAATTTTTTTTATTTTTTGAAAATTGAATCATTCCTAACCTCTCCTAAAAAAATTTGATATTCAATGTTATTCACCTGTAATAATATACCTATACAAAAATCAAATTTGATAATCGTGGTACAATTGGTTTGGAAGATACTTTAATCCAAAGTTTTTATCATACGAACGATTGAGGCGAAGCAATACAATACTTGAAAAGGAAGCCAATAACAAGAGATCAAAATATCTGAGGATTTGCTTCTATAAAACAAAACCCTCCAAAACATTATCTTGACGCTTAGGTACGAAATTTTCTTCTGAAAAATTAATATTTTTATCCTCCAGACAGTAAAAGTATCCCACGGTTTGAAAAGCTTTGTTGAAGCTTAACTTGAAATCTTTTTCAATCAGATCCACCAAGCTAATCTGATAATGTAAATATAATTAAGGCCTTCGACTTATCAGCAGTAATCTAAAGAATTAAATGATACCCGAAACCATTAACTCAATCAATGATTAATGTACGAATTTTGAACATTTTGTTCTTCAACAATATGCTTCCAAGCTTATAATAGTACGAAGTTGTAATCGAATGTGTAATAAATTTGCTACCGGATACTAGCCATCAGGTTACTTACCTCTATACATTTCGCAAAAGAAAATGGAAAGTGAAAACCGCAATTTGATTGAAACTGGGAAATAACGAACTTGACACTATGCTCTGCATACACTTGTGATTACTTATACTACGTCAAGGTTTGTTAATAATTTACCAACATGTACATTATTATTCTGTAATTGAGGGAACAATTGGCAATTTAATGTGCACACAGCAAAAGAAGAAGTCTATGTAGTAAGTATGTAAGTATACTTAGTATAGATGTTTTTTTTTTAAAATAACATAAAAATATAGAGCCTTTACCTTTAATTACAGGCTTGAACGAATATTCCAATTTTGCAAGACAAAAACGATATAATTATGGTTAAACCAATCGGAACATCTCGAAACATCTACTAATTACAACAGCACTCCTATAGTCGGCAAGGAAATTTAATACTCCCTAACTTCATCCCTTTTGTCTTGCAAAGGTTACACTATCAATTGAGAAGGGTATAGTATAATTTTTGAATTATCAATTCAATTTATCAACTATTTTACGGTTATGATCACAAGATGGAGAAGTTGGGAGCTTACTTACGCACTTACGAGATACTAAAGGCTATAGAAGCCGCAGGCTTCGTCTATGTTACAACTGCTTCTTTGTCCTTATAGCTGATTCACTCGCTAATTTTAGAGCGTTCCAAGATGGTGCATACTGATTCAGAACCTAAAATGGCACAGTGTTTACTAAAACTATTTTGTTAAAAATTTTAACTTATCTACGAAGTTCGAACTCTTGAGTTATTGTGAGATTCGTCAATGAATTTATGGCATTTTTTCTGGATTTTTAGATGGCATCTATGCGATTTACACTATATTCAGAATTTTAGGCTTTAACATTGAAAAGATTATTTATGTGGAATTTCTTCTCTTAACTTAACACTAATTTTAAGGACTCCTGTGTGGCAGCTACTCGAAGGACTTGAAGGATATCGCCCATTAACAAACTTTGACTTATTTCTTCCATTTTACAGGTCGAGAAAATGTACTAGCTTCCTAGGACAACGTGCTCTTGAATTATCGTACAAACAGACGGACCGACGAATAACAAACGGATTTGGTGTTTTTTGGCTATAACAGGACATAAAATACAATATAACCTTTTTTGGTCCGAGGCTCGGTTCTACCAGTTACAAACTATACTCACATTAGAGTAACAGCTCCTGTTCGACACTACTATTGGTTTTAATATAATTCTTTCTTAGAGTTTCTAGATGCATGCTAGCCGCTGGTCAAATTACACAACCTAGGCTACCGGTTGAAATAGATTTTCTGAAACGATCCATTCCGTTTTTCGATGAGTTTATTGGTTTATTTCATAATGATGTTCATAATGTATTTCATGATGTGTTTCATGATAAATTTCATGGTGAATTTCGTAATGAACTGCAGTGTGAACTTCATGATAAAATTTATATTGAAACTCATATTAAACTTCATGATGAAACAGTCCGGAAAAGCAACTACTATTGGACTTGGATTAATCGTACAATACACTGTAGTCTAATTAATGTCTATCTAATCTAGAGTATAAAAAAAAAACTATGCATAATAAATATTTTGGATACAATCGATTTAGACTGAACAATGGATCTAAAATCTAATCATATTGAAAAATAGTATGGAAGCGTATAATGTAATTATCTAACAAATTGAATGCTATCCGCACCTTGTCGTAACTGACTCGGTTACGTTTGCAATTTACAACAAGTCGCGGCTCGCGGCGTGACATAAAGCACATTAATCGTCTATGGCCCAGTTTAGCGATGGAAGAAAGAATAAAAAGCATTTACAAGTAATGTTGCCCGGGTGAACTATTACTACTTGAAATTTCCGCGTGCAACAGAAGCAAACAATGAACTCACTATCTGCATCATTGAGAAAGTTGTTCGCGCGTCGCCGCAAATTGAAGATGCAAATAAAAAATTCCGCCATTCGTCGTCATGTGCGAGTTTTTCTGTTTCGCTTTCTTCGAGAGGGATAAATTTAATCGAGCGGTTTAAACTAGTGAGAGTTCATAATGTAAAAACTAAGCAATTAATGAAATGTACATTTATACTTTTAATCAAAATTCATATAATATAATTTTTAAGATCAAGAAATAAATTAATTTAAAAATTGTATTAATGTAATGGTATCTACTCCAACGACTATCTTTCAAACATAGACCATACCTATGCGAGTTCTTAGATGAAAAAAAATTTTTTAATTTAGAAAAATTAATTTTATTGAGTTGAACAGCATGAGTTTCACTTACGTTTATAATTTTATTTTTTTAACGATTTTAGCTTCGTAGTACAGCTAGCTACCACTGGAGTCAAATCATTAAAAACAAATTTCGGTGTCCGAGAAATCTCTTTTGAAGTCACAAAATTGAATTTTCCGATATTATCAATTAAAAAGAAATAAACTCTACGTCATCACAAGTCTGTGAAATTGTTTACACTAAGATCCTATTTTCCTAGAAGCATCAGTAACAAGATCCATAAGTGGTGATACTTGACTAGAGTCGTGCAGAGTTTCGGCACAGATCAGTCATGTGTGCGGTATGCGATTAAATACCGTCGGGGTCACTCTAATCCATTATTGTAGATAGCCTTTTTAAGGACATGTATACCGAAGAATTTGAGATCATGCATATACCGAGTTTAAAATGACTCAAAGACTGTTTTGATGTAGAAAAAACAAACATTCTTAAATCATTTTAGACTTCAAATAAAACTGTTGTATTTTCGAATATTATGGCCAGGCGCGAACGCAGGGGGTGGTTTTGGGGATTCAAACCTCCCCCCTCCCCCCCGCGAAATGATGTAGTTACATACGCAAAACTAAATGTAACTAGCACTCAACGAGTAAATTTGTATGAACCCCCCCCCCCCCCCCCCCCCACCAAATATTTTTCTGCGTTCGCGCCTGATTATGGCAATAATGCTAACTTATTGTTTATCGAATCCAATGCAATTTATTCAAAAGTAATGTGTAAAACCATTTACACGATATGTCACTTTTCAACGTAATGAGTTTTTAAATTATAGTAAATGACCACAAAACTCAGATAAGAATATTAATTTGTAGATAATAATCTGTTAATCGCTTAACTTATTCAAACACACTCGGTTCTTCCTTGTATTTTTTTATAGTTTTAATAAAACTTTGTTGGTGCTTCAAGGTCTTTTTGAGCAACGTGATACTCTAGCTGAAATACTGAATTTCGATTTTTACTCCAGTTCGAGATAAAGTAGAATAAGGAGTGCGCATGTAGCTTGCCCCTTTTCAGAGACAATCGTTCGTTCTATTTCCTATCTGAAGATAAATGATTTGATGAACAATTTTCCTTTCTCAGGAACTTTTACAATATGGGGCTGCTGACAGAATTCATTCTAATTTCAGCATATCAGCCGCAAATCACCCAATATTTCAACCAATTTTGTGAAATTTTTGATTGTTCGCTGAGATATCGAATCCAGCCAACAGCATCATGGTGAGAAGCTACCATAGCACCAAATTTTAAGAAGTTTTGTTGTTTTCCGGCGTCAGAGGTTTCGGATTAAGGTATGATACACCCTCTGACGAGTCTATGACATCCGATGACGAAACAGCTCCTTAGGACCCAGTCCAAAACAGTCTTATAAACTGGCCTATCCAGTGAAAGCTTTCCAATTGTCATGTCCTCAAGGACAGTGATTAATCAACAGTCGGGGATTTCGTGTTGGGGTTTCACTCCATTGACGATGAACAACAACAAAAACTTCTTAAAATTTGCTCTTATTGTAGCTTCTCACCATGAAAAATTCCATTCTTATTTTTTACTTACTTACTTAATAAACACGCTGTAGATAGGAATCGAACCCGCTGTCAAAGGTTCTGTTTTGGGGTTTCTGGGTTGGAGTCACCTCAGATTGATTAGCACACTGCTTTTTATAAATAAAGTAAATGAAAAATTGTTCTCAATAATAGTACCCAGAACAGCAACTGATTCATTCCAGTCGAGCTTTCGTATTTATGAAAATTCTTTCAAAAATTAAATTCACCGTGAAAGAATTCACTAATAATTTTAGCTATTTCTATTGTCACAGCAGCAATGGCTAAAATTGGTAGTGAAGAAAACACTGTCATTAATTTTTAGCTATTTGTGGAATTAAAGACGGTGGCTCGGAATAGGCGCAAGGGCTCGCAACTGGGTACCTTACCCTATTTGTGGACAAGAAGCCGAGATTTGCTAGTTCATTTAAGACAAAAATATTTCTGTTTGCGAAAAAAAGTTCCTTTTAAATCTAACAATGATTTAAATACATACTAATTGTGATCCTAGTGAAATATATTTTTGATTTTCACAATAACGGGCACATCATTCTAAAACCTGAAGAATAACTTCAAGAGAAGAACTTCAAGATGGTAAAAACGAATCTGAATGCATGAATTGGACACATCAATCAGGTTCGGTGATTGCCTATGTAACATAAACAAATAATTAAGGAGAATGTACGGAGATAATGACAACTCTGTGTCACTTACATGCCCTATCAAGAGTCAACTTTCACATTTCCATAATTCAGTTATATAATATAATACATTTGATTAATTAATTATACTGATACAGTAAATATATGACTGAAGGCTACCAAATTATATGTTGTTAACGTACTAAAAATATTTACCATAAAACTTATTGCACATTTAGCACCTTTCAGTAACAAAGTGCAATTTTTCCGAAGAACGGCCATAGCAACTAATTAGAAATATTTACCTATACTCTTATCTCAAAATTCAACAAGCAACAACAAACACAGATTTTATTTATAAATAAAATAAAATAGCCGGAACTTCTGAAATCGAAAACATGAGGGCATGTCAACTTAAATAATCTTCCATAATGTACCGACATAAATGGTAAGTAAAAGTTGTTTCAAACCATATTTGCAAAATCCATATGGTGGGAAGATCAACGAGTAGTCTATAACTTTACCCATTTTTTTCATTTGTGTGTTAAATTCTGTTACAGTTGAAATTGTTTATGGACCATTGATTGTAGCGTCATATATGAAGTACCTTCCGAAAAGTTTACACTTTTTAATTTTTATAAAAAATATACAGTTCTTTTTTTCTGAACCAGTTATGTTGTAATAATTCAAAGAAAAATATATATTATGCAATGTATTATACCATAATAGATAAATCTATAATGAAGCTGTATATGCATTCTAGAATTGCAAGCTTAGAATCTTTGTCTAAGGAAGTTAATTTAAGTTAAGCCATACTACTTTATTGTTTTAGTCGCTTTGAAAAAATATACCGAATAAATTTATAAATTTTACTTGATTATTTTTTAATAATAAAGTATTTAGATATTTGAAATTCCTATGCTATGAAAAAAAAATTCTTAAGATTTTTTATCAATGCATTCATTTCGCACTGCTGATCTGAGAAGATGTAGATGGTAACCATAACAGCCTACACTTTATAGTGAATGTACAATAATTTTCTGCAAAATAGTTTAACTACGTGGGATCAGAAAACGTAAACTAGTTTTGAGGGGCGGCAGTCCAATACTTGAAGTTTAATAAAATAATATTGACGAGTTTTTTGGGTATTAAGGAAGAAGTTATATAGTGGTATTCCGAGAAGGCGAACTTCGATAGTTTCAGGTGTATATTATGAACTTTATATTTAAAAATAAACGAAAAACTGTCAATAGTATGGGTACAACATGTGAATTTGAGTCAACTATAAAAGCACTCACCCGCCATAAAAATCGCAGAACACACTGGATACGTTTATTGAAAGGCTAATTTACAAAAGGGGGTTTTAATGTACAGCACCTCCATAAAACACTGTAAATCTATTTTTTTTTATTTAAAATACAACTTTACTGGTCAATTACTAACATACAACACGTTTCAACTTTCGCACGTGAGATATAAAAAAAAAAACATGTAAAACATTTCTCATGGTGCAAAAAAACATTTAAGACATTTCTATTTTCGGCACATCACCTTACGTGGAACCATTTTAAAATCATTTTTGACAACATTTTAAAAATTTTAGCTTAAAATGTTCTCAACCACGGAAACGTGTTTTAGCACTTTTTTATGTAACGATTACATAGAGAAGATTACCTGATCCTCTTTTAAACTCAAAAATAACTCCGATAAGATTTCAACTTCCTAGGTGAACGATTTCGTCATTCTCCATATTCATACCTATAACCTATGACTATTGGAGCAGCTATGTAAGCAAATTTCTAATACCTTGTTCACGTAGTCAGCAACGTACCGCTACGTAGCAATTCGTAGTCCCACATGAACACACGAAATTTTGCTACGGAGTGGTTTTTCTACAACGATGCAAAACCGCGTAGTGTAGTGTAGTGGATTTGCTAATCCTTCCCACGAGAATACTTGCCGTTACGCTCCGTATCACTTTTCGAGTGAAATGTCAAAAAGCTGTGTTGACAGAAAACTTTATTTGTTTGGCTGTTCGGCTTTTTGTGTTCGCGTGTTGTAAAAATTTAGTAATTATTTCAATGGGTTCTATATTGAATGTCGCTCGTGAAAAATTTGTGTAGCAAGTGTATTTGATAAAATAAATACTACTTGTACTGTCAAATAAAAATCAAGAGTGCGAAAACTCAATTCACTTCACGTGCACACTCATATATAAACAGAATTTAATAATACGCTACACTATACTACTCTACCACGTGAACGAGATAGTCGTCGCCATAGAGCTATATGTAGAATGGAGATAGCGTGCAGCGACTTTTTTGAAGCCGGAGGTTTTCTCGCAAAGGACCGGCGATATTTATTTTTATGCTGGATACAGCCTCTCTTCACTTTGGCTATCTTGTCTACGGTTTGGAAAAAACAACGTTTACCAAAAATCTTCGATCCCAAGAACTAATTAATTAATTTCAACTTTCATAACTATTTCCCTTCTTATAAACCCCCGCCTCTGTTTAATGTTTTTATGACCTCCCTTATTAACGTAAAATTTCCCCTTTTGTCTTCTAATTGACCCTTCTATTAGTTAATTTTGTAACCCCCTTTTGTACCTGTTTTTCTAATTGACCCTTCTGTTAGTTAATTTTGTAACCCTTTTTTACCTACTTTCATTTGTATAAATAACAGTTGTAGGGATATTGTCGATCAGTTTGATAAAAGACTCAGTCGAGTCCGAAACGTCACACAAAATAAATTTAACAGTATTTACCGGAAAACCTTGTATTTTCATGTATGTTATACTCCGGTATTGAAAAGAAAAAAAGCCCAACCTTTAAATACTTCACTACTACTATTTGCATTTCACTGCCACCGGGCATGAAACGCTCCTTACAAAAATGTTCCATTTTGCATCAAAATGCTTCAAAGTGCTTTATACAGAAACGGCGTCTTGCGATCTCCTTTAGTTATAGCTCTATGGTCGTAGCCTAACTCTTTCTGAAATTCTTGAAATCTTGAAAAGATGAAGTAGGGCAAATTCGCTGACTAATAAACTCAAACTTCATGTTCAAAACAACAACAAACAGATTAGTAGGTACAACATTTCGATTTCGTAGTTAACCATCCCTTTGAGTTATAGTCATGGCGTCAGTTTTTTGGAATGCGCGCCGTATAGTGTTCATTGATTATCTTCAAAAAGGAAAAACCATTACCGAAGAGTATTAACCCTTTCGGTCACGAATTAAATTTCTTTCTGTTGGGTAACTTTACTATTTTGTTGTATCACGTCTGCCCTGTTCATCGAACCACAACGAAATTAACATTTTCGGAAACAATAGAATGTAACTAAAGACATTTTAAGGATGCAATACACAAATCGGCTTAGCTCGTGCGATATCTTTCTTATAATTTGATGTCTACAATTGTAGACACGGTGACTGAAAGGGTTAAGCGAATTTATAGTATTGCATCATTTCAGTGATAAAATCTAGATAAAACGGCCGCATTTGACGAAAAAGAAAGTGTTGTTTTTTTAAAGCCAATGCACCAGTTCCCACATCCGTTTACGCTGTGACCAAAATCAATGAGTTAAAGTTCGAATTGCTACCTCACGCACCCTCTTCGCCCGATTTAACACACGCAGATTATTTTCTCTTTCAAACTTTAAAAAATTATTCGTTGTTTTGAAAAGATTTAGAGGTAGTGTCAACGGTTATTTTGAGGAGGTCGACAATTATTGAAGATATGCAGCATCGCTGGGAAAAGTGTATCGACCTAAAAGAAGATTAGTTGGAGAATAATGATTTTTTTTTCTCAATTTTGTATGTTCGTTAGGTCGGGTACTTATTATTATTATTTATTAATTAGGAACACAGTAAAAAATGTTGCAATATTTACAATAATTATCACATTAAAATCTATTAAACATGTTTAATAGAACAATTTAAATCAGAGGGTACATTTAGACGGAAATCTATGTAAAATGGACTATTTAAGTTATTGTAAATTTACTTCGACTGTATGATAGATAGATAGATTTATTTCAATTTTTAAAAATAGTTCGTACAATTTTATACAATTTCAGTGATCAGATTTTAAATCTTTGCATCTGTAGTTACAATTTAGATTTTCACTAAAATTAATTCTTTCTTTATTAATTTAATTCAATCCAAGGAAAAATTATGTAATAAAAACTTTGCTTGCTAACGCCTACCTAACTTACACACTAACTTACAATCTAACTTAAAATAAAATAATAGTGAAAATAAAAATAAAGAAAATAATTTGAAAATAGTAGCTACTTACAGAAGGAAAAGTATATAGATAACATCAGCGTGTAGTATTCTTGTAGAGAAGTAGAAGAGTTTATTCGTAGCTATTTTAAGGCATTTATTTTGACAGACCTGTAGTTTCTTTCTTTTCTATCTTTTTCAGATAGGAGCATCGTAGGAAATGATAGGTTGAATTACGAGTTTAAAAATTAAAACTTTATTTTTCACAGAAAGGAAGGAACCCGACTGTATGAAAACATATATTGCAATTTGTAGATGCTTTTACAATTTTTAATTGTGATATCAGCAAACTTCTTAGGAAAAACTACTCGAAATGTATCGAAGGGCTTGAGTGCATTTGTGTGGATTAGCAATTGAAATGTAAAATTAAATTCGGTTTTAATTTTACCCTTTTTTGTTTGGCAACAAATCGCCAACGATAAATGTTGTAAACATTTTTTACTGTGTAGGCAGCATATTTTCCGATACGCCTAATCTCTTATGTACAAATTTACATATAAAGCAACATAAAAAGCAACAAAAAAATTGACCAAAAGAAAGGTAAATAAAGTAAATTAATAATTAATAATGTAATCCAGTGATATTTTAACAAGTTGTCAATTGGAATTAATAAAAAAAATTAAAAATAAAGTATTTGAAGATTAAGTTAAGTAAAAGAAACTAGTAAAAGCGCTGAATAAATACAAAAGATATTTTTTTTTTCGTTGAATTATATATATATATATTATATAAATATCTAGTAATTTATGAATACTAATTTATGAGTTTGTCATGTCTTGTTCTTAAATGCATTTACGGACTTAGGGCCTAAACAGAACACGGACTTCGACTTCGACCGCGCAGTCCATGTCTTTTAGAATACACAGGATTATATGGTGATGGCCACAACACCGACTTCGCCTGCGACTTCGGTAAAGTACGCAAATGGCCTGCGACCTCCGCAAGCTAGGCAAAATCGAAGTCGAAGTCCGTGTTCTGTTTAGTACTTTAGCGTTTATGATTTCACTTGGTAAGCTGTTCCAAATGTCCACTATCCACTAGTTTATCAGTAGATTGGTAGTAGAACCTAAAGTTGATTTGGCAAGTTTATGTCCGTGAAGATTACATTATTATGTCCGTGAAGAGTAGTATTTCTGATCCTTAACAACATTTGAGATGTAACTAGACAGCTGCAGAATCCGTTTAACATCTTGAACGTCTCGATTAAGTCACATCGAAAGCGCCGCTGTTCCAAAGATCCAAAAGCCTGTAGTCTCTCTGAACGTGTTAAGCTTCGTAGGCAATGAGGAAGTTTTAGTGGCACTTCTTTGAACTTTCTCAATGGGACCTCTTTAGGGTTTCATACCAATGTTCATATATAATTTTAAGAGACAGCAGGCTATCGTGGAAATTCACAAATTTGACTGTAAAATCAAGTAATATATGTCACAGTTATTATTTTTAAGAAAAATATTTGCATTCGCGCCCTATGCTCCTATAGTAGAACAGCACATTTCCTGGAATATTTACCAATATGAGCAACACAACAAGAGAAATATTGACCACCTTCCATTCGACCATCTATTCCCATTACTTCCTATTGTACTCGCTTAAATACAGCTTTCTTTTTATATTTCTAACCATCATTCTATGCCAAGCTATGCGTTTCGAGTAATATTCTTAATTTTCCGAAACTTTGGATCGTCATATACCTACCTACTTACATCTATTAATGGCTAAGTTTTTACTACATAACTGTTTTTATAGTAGAAGTTCGAAAGCATGTCTGATAATTTAGGCATGTTTACGAAGTAGTTTCGTAAACACGAAAATTCATAATACTATAAAGAATTTTTGAGCTGTCCAGCGAATACAACCCCACCTGTTCCTTACATTTACTTCTTATTGCCCAATTCATAGAAGTGATCTGATCCGCCCAAATCATCTAAATTTTTGAAATAATTTTATGGACATTTCGGACTTCGCGAGTCATTTTTGTTTTCAGAACTTCATTAAATTTTAGTTGGTTTTGTTTTCGCTAGTCAGTTGCAAAGTAGACAACAACAACAACCACAACAGGACTAGATCAAGGATGATGACGTTATTCAAAATATTAAATTCAGCAATTCAGTGATTCCCCAAGTTCGTTGTTGTTCATCTTTGGGGAAGACCCACCCCACCCACTACCATGCATTTCCATAATCAAAAATTGGTTAGATATATCGTGGATATGTGTGTAGTACGAGTAAGCAACTTCGCAACTTGATTGAACATTTTCTTGTTATTGTAGTCATAACTTTTGCTATCTTTCGAAAGATCAAGGCCTATATTGGCTATCACGTAAGCACGTGACCGAATTCCAGTTGACAAAATTCCTCAACGTCGTATGACGCTTATTCATTCCAAACATCCTTGACCATCGAAATGTTCTCGCTTATTAACTTCTCAATCTATCCGATGAGCGAAGAGATAAAGAACTGAAAAAGAAGTTTTATCGAACACGATCGGCATCTTCGTTCTTAACCTGAAAGATGAAATCAGGTATGTTATGTACATAATATGATATGGGTGATCGTATTCGTCCTTGGATGTTTTCCCGTATGAGTGTAACGTGCATTTTGAACGTGTGATTGGGACTTGGGCCAGTTTATTATTACCTGACTTCGTATGGAACTAAATCTCTATTTGCTTTGGATGCCACTTAAAGCGCGGAATTCCATTACAACTTAAAGTGCTTTTGATTATGCAAATATACTTGTACTTAAATGCTAAAGTAGTGTTTAGTTCTAGACATCGTCGGCCAACGTGTGGCTCTTCACTCTTCAGTAATGATGAGACTATATGGTGCTTTAATGTCTCCCACCTCCCTACGGTTTGTGGTTAACGTATCTTAGCTCATCCGGTGCGTTATGGCAAATAAAGTATTATTTGCAATTTTATTTGCGCCCGCCAACGCCAACTGTGTATTGGTAACCCTCCAGGTGCTACCGCGTGACTCCTTTCACATAAGAAAACTTTCTCTTAAAGTCAGGTTTGCCGCCAGGTATAGATCCATAGACGCGGAGGTTTGGTAGCTCAGTTGATCGTAGTGTTTCAGTCAGTTGAGTATTGAGTGGCGCGAAAAAGCGAAGTTGGAATTGTTCGTTTGCAGCTTCGAACTTGGAGGTTGCATAAATATATTTCTGTTTCGATCAAAGAAAAAAGAAATAACAAAACAAAAAATACCTCTTGATCCGG
This sequence comes from Beris chalybata, assembly GCA_949128065.1. Lineage (NCBI taxonomy): Eukaryota > Metazoa > Arthropoda > Insecta > Diptera > Stratiomyidae > Beris > Beris chalybata. Next base: position 23,739,549 of record OX421896.1, on the reverse strand, counting down.
TGTGAAGATTTGCTTTCGTCTGATGTAATATCGTCCGTAAAAAGAGACTAGTGCAGTGAAACGGTTTTTAAGAAAAGTTTTTAGTGTTTTTAGTATAGTATAGTAAGTGATTTTAACCGATCCCGCGATTGGCAATACAACATAGCCGACATTTAGTATTTCGAAATTTTGCGCCGCGGAAGTGAACGAGTGCATTGCATCTTTGTAGACCTGCAGAGTACTTTAGATACGTAAATAGTACGTCGAACGTAACCAAATGTGTCGTGTGATCTTTTGAGTTGACAAACAAAATTAATTTTATCGAGAACCTCACAATGGGTTTGCACAAATCCTACATACTAATTTATTGGTGAGTATTCAATAATCGCTATTTCAATTGTTGCTTGCAAAATTTTATGAGATGGTCTAACATGCAACTGTATGCAGTGGTAGCAGATTGTGTTGTGATTTTTGTACGTCTTTTCTAATGGGCGAAAATGGTGTCACGAAGATTTGCCAGCACATGTGATTGCTGCTGCACTCTGTAAAGGCTTACGAATTGCGTTGACACCTACATTGGTCCGTAAACTTAACTGATACTCGGCTAAGGTGGAATAGGCTACTGCAACTTTTAATTTTGTCCTAGATTAATTTATGGAAAATTGCATACAACTTACCTTTCGTATATTAATCAATTTTTCTCGTATCGAGTATTGAGAAATGCAAAGGTACATAATGTTTTTCTACGAACTGCAAAAATAGCAAGAGTTGTTTTTAATGTAGTATAAACATACTTGTTCGTTTTGCGCAATATACCTATTTCGTATAATCTTGTTATTCACTCAGATTGCCATAGAGTTGACAAGGATATTGCTGCAATTCTAGACGAAATTTTTTGTTGCTAAGTGAAAGTGCGTCGAGTTGTTAGTCGCATCAAACAAAATTCGAAATTCTAACTTGTGTATTATATTGACCACGATATTTCTATCGTCCGCGAGATCAAAATATTGTTGCTTGCGATAATATGTTAACGTTGAAACTCCGGTTTTCAAGACATCTTAGTGATAACGTGCTAGATCAGTTATCAGTATAAATTTTAGTAAAAAATCTGCATTACAAGTTGTAACTTGTCGGTTGTAACATTATCGAAAATTATGTTTTCTGGAATGTGCATTAGTTTTCATTTACATTACACGCTAGGCTTGCACATTTTAGTTCACTAGAGTGACCGATCATTTACAGCTCGCGATCCATCGCGAACTAGTTCGTTCTTTTAGTTCACTAGTTGACGGGAGTTCAGTGAAAGATTGTGAAGGAAAATTTTGAAGTCCAGTTTCGGTTCCCGATCCGTCGCGAATTAGTTCGTTCTTTGAGTTCACTAGTTCGCGGTAGTGCAGTGAAAGATGGTACATATAAGCTAATATGACGACCTAAAAACAAGTTCTCTGTATAATACCGTCGTCTGGCACAATCCAATGACCCAAAAAAAAGTACCTCAACAGTGCATGAAGGAGGGGCACTCACTGTCTACTACTTCTTTCATTTCCGTTTCAATGTGATGACCTAAACAAATGACCCTCAGTGTGCAAGTATACGCCAATACTCGAACTATGAGCAGGACTCACTACGAACTACTCCCTTCATTTCATTTATGGGAACGCTCTTCCGAACTAGTTCGTTCGCGAACTACTCAAGCTTATTGCACTGCTCATGTAGTTCCCAATATTTTTCTGAGTTCGTGCCTTATAAGGCAGTGTCAATTGGGGACTTAATTTATATTTAGTATTTGATCAACGATATTTTATTAAGACATATTTTATATATATTCTATAATAAGAAGATGAGAATAAGAATAGATACTCGTATGTTTTTGAATATTGTTATTGATTAGTACGATTTTTGGATCCTAAACAATGGGTAGAAAGGCAAAATAATCGAAGCAATTTGGAAAATTGAGATTATTCCTAGTTTTTCCATCAACACCGCCTCCCTGATTTCGATATAGGATTATGAGCTATAATATATTAACCTTTTGAGTGCAAGGAGCGCGAGGTCAGTGTATTGAGGAGCACGATCGCGTTCCTTGACTCTCAAAGGGTTAATTGAATCCCATATCGCTCTATGCGCTCAAATTTGACTAAATTTTTAATCAATCAGTTCCGCGGTAAAATTATGTTTATTTCAGAATTCTAAACTTACGTATGCTTATAAATCATTATACTAAAAAAACTTCTTTCTATACAATTTAAAAAAAAATTTGGCTTACACGAATTATTGTTTTCCTTTTCACCAACGATATCTCAACGCGAATGATGGTCAAGAAAAGCTTCGTTAAATATCTAACGCAAAATGGAACAGCCAAACAATCTTAACAATCCATAAACAACTCGTACATACCCATAACAACTCTTAAGTTTAACTACTAGGATATTATTACTAATGTAATTTCCTTAGTGAAACGCGTATCAAATGTTTGCGTAATACCAAATACAAATAACTTTCTGTAACCTGGTACGAGGACACTGTCTAAAGTTTGGATTCATTTGCATTACTAAACGAAATTTATTTTGAACAAAAACGGCCTTGTCTAATGTCTGGAAAATTTAGTTTTCGCTGCACGGTTTTGTATAAAGTAGCCACTTGTAAAACACTATTATATTAAACAGGTATCGTCTTATGAATAATTATAAAGTTAAAGTACTCTTAATAGTTTGAAAGATTCAAAAAAAAAAAAAAAAAAATTTAAGATATCACTAGAAAAATTTTTAAGAGATGCACAACGTTTGTGAAATAGAAATTACAAGGTTAAGTTCAGAAGGATATACTCATGGAATCTCGATGTCTTATCCACAATGTAATATTATGAGTATGTGTTCAGATCTAGAAGAAACATGAAAGAAATACCCCCAAACATTTTCTAAATATTATTATTAAATTTTATATTTGACCTCCCGTCCGCCCACCTCCTAGTGCATGATGGCGCAACAACAGTACATCATTAAAATTATAATCAATTTTAACACTATTCAACGTGGCCTTCAACGGCCACAAAGACGAGATGTAATGATCGAAGATTTATTCGAAGGGTCGATACATCATCACACATAGCTATAATCAGTCTCAAGGATGTTATCAAGAGTTGACGCGGTTCATAAAGATACGCTGAAAAAATTTGTCTGCTTTTTATTGCTGGACGCTTCTGAAGCGAATTAACTGTCCAGAATGCATTTACAAAAATTTTAATAAATTGGCCGATTAGATGACAAATGTACAGACAAATTGTACAGTTGTACAGTTTGTACCCAGCGGACGACTGCCATAAATTCATAAATCCAGAGTGGTTGATGATCCACAGTATCTCTACAATTCAATTGTAAGAAAGGATGTGAAAATCACTCATTAAAAATTTAATTCTCCCATTGGTCACAATGGTAAAATTTAAAACATAAGGTTGTAAAGCGAAAGAATAAAAAAAAGTGATTGATTATTAACAAAAACAATATACTATAAATTATGGAAATATCGCCATTGAGTTCAAAATATAATTAGGTATATATCAACAAATATGTAAATGGGTTAATGTGGATAAGGAACAGGTATCGACACATTCCAAAATCGCAAATAGACTATAGAACCAAGTACTAACTCAATATTGTAACAGTCCTAAGAGATGTTCAGAAACTCAAGAAAACTTATTTAACTTCTTTTCACCCTCTCATTATATGGCTTGCAGTCATCGTCGCTGCGGTATATTTCAAATAAAGGACAGGAAACCCAAATTTTTTCTCTGGAATGTGATAGAAACAGCTATAGGTCGTCTGTAACGTTATAGAAAACAATAACGAAATCTCCTTACAGACTATGCGTTTTAAACGCGTTTAAGTCGGAAAAATTAACGTGCTACAAAAGTAGTGTTCAGACAAGGCAACTCGTTTCATTTTGATACATGATAGCTTGATGTGATTTGTTTTGACATGTAGATATTCATCTGTGTTTTCTTTCAAGGTTTCTTATGCCTTTTAAATTATTTGAAACAAAAAAAGGGTTTGTCTAACAGTAATGAAAAAAGAATTAATTAGCTGTCGTTGCACAAGAATAAAATTGAGTTTCTGCAGCATTAAATAGTTTGTTTCAAAGTTTACTTCAATTTCCGCTAAGATCGCAGCACATGTTTTCTGTTAAACGTGTTGTTGAAACGTGTTTTCGTAAACGCGATTGAGAAATGATTTCAATGCGTTTAACTCGATTTAAATTCGTTAATCTCGTAGACTGAACATAATATAAGGGTTTCAATAAACAGCAATAAAAAAAAATTGTTGATAACTAAACCGGCTGCAAATGCTCAAAAACGGCATATCTACAAATTTGTTCCAAAATGAGCATACATTTATATGACCGTTTTAATCAAACATGCCCTATGCTGTTATGATATTGGCTAGTTTTGGCGCCGAAAAACTGCTAGAAAATCTAAATGAAGAGAGATAGAGAGTTTAACATACAATTTTGACTTTGGTGTGAGAAAAACAGAGAACTGGAAAAAATAGCAACATAGTGCATTCGTCTTTCGAATGGAATGTGGTTTTTAAGCAGGGAGATGGTCTAGCTCGCATCTTTTTCAACCTAGCACAAAAGTGTGTCATCCGAAAAAAACCCCAGTCGGCACCAATGGGACGCTACTATTCTAGTCCACCCAATTACATAGTATCATACGCTGGCGATATAAATATCCTAGCAAAATCCTTCACTAGTGCTCCGCCGCAAAAAGAAGTCGGGTTACACATAAACGAAAGTAAAACAAAAATAATGACGTAAACAAGAAAGAAAACGCCAATCAGACTGAATGTTACAATTGCGGAGTATAGTTTAGAGAGTGTGGACAACTTAATATATAAAATTCTAGCAAAAGACAGCAACGAAACGGACGAAACTAATGGTGATTTCTTTTCTGAAAAAAAATGTGACCCGTTTAGATGCAAAATTATTGCAGTTCTGCCCTCTTTTTTAACAGTTCCGTCCGACAGGTCAATTGACAATAGAACGCTTTCAGGTCAAAAAGCTATTATGAAAATTTAAATATATTTACACTACACTCCGTATGATTTCTAATTACTGTATGACCCGTTTGACAGTTTAATTTAGGCTTTTAAATCGGTTGCCGCTGTTGTCATAGGATATTTTTTTCTTATGTTGTCGCACATTTGAGGTTAAAGGAGTTGCACCGCCGAAATTTTCGGGGCAAGAAATGCGAGTTTTCAGGGCAATTTTAGCCACGGACTCAAACCCCTTTTTCTAGTAGGTCAAAATTTTTTCCACAATATAACATGGGAACTGCTAGAAAAAAATTGAGGGCAGAAACGGGTCACATTTTTTTCCAGAAAAGGATCATGCTAGCAAATAAGACATACGTCTTCGGTACTTCCAATCATGAAATCCAAGAAAATGCACAGGAACAATAAGCTGCGAATAGTTATATAAAACTATTATACGACCTGCGCTCTGTTATGGCAGCGATTAACGCGAACTTCCGAAAAAGCAGTTAACACGTTCGTAAGAAAGGTCTTCCGAAAAATTTTTGGACCTATAAAGGAAGGAAAGGACTGGCAAATAAGATACAACCATGAGCTGTATCAACTCTTCAAGGAGCCAGACGCTTCAATGTTCATCAAACTACGTAAACTGCAGTGGGCTGGCCATGTAGAGTGCATGGAAGACAGAAGAACTGCCAAGCGTGCTCTTAAAGGCAAAGCAAGTGGTATCAGGCCAGTAGGCCAACCACGTAAGCGATGGGAAAACTCGGTTGATGAAGAAAGCAAACACATCTTAAAAATTAGCAGCTGGAGGGTGCGGTCATTGGATCGAGACGATTGGAGGCGACATATTCAAGACGCCAGTTCTCTACTTGGGCTGTCCCACCATTGATGATGACGATAGTGCATTCGTCCTGTATTTTCCAAGATTCTAGCAGTACATCCCAAGAAAAATGCACTACGGCTGAAAATTAATAGTGTCACAACAGCACTACCAACAAATGTTGTAGATCCTGCATCTTACTTCATACAACGCACCCTCTACATATAAAGATTCCGCATAGATCTATCTGGTGGTCTAATATAGAGTTTAATCACTTGTAACTCGTGTATTTCAGGTCTTCTGTGAAATGTCTGAACTATAAGTCGGAATTGGAACAATATACCTACTATGTACTACTATTTACAACATAGTACTGAATGAGTTATTTTGGGCGAAATGCACAACACCATATTCACAATGGAACACTTGCTTGTTGAAACATCCGGTCACCAGTCTTCTATTTCGGCGATCTTTTCTGTTTGTTACCACCCGGACCAATAGTTCGCCGAAACTTGCTTACCATAATCTATAATTTGTAGTCCTAGGCCGGTAAACCAGCTCGTTTTCAGCATTAAATCCACACAACTACTATAGTCTTATCAGCTATTAAAAAACCCACCTAATCAAGTTTCATCTAATGCGGATAGGAAGAAGAAGAATCCCCCAGTCTTAAAGTTCTCCGCGAAAGCCCTCAATTACAACATATCAAATCGTGATATGAATTAAAGTAAGCGGACAGCCCCATGATGACGAAATCGCTAAACCTGAAATCGAAACCAAGCTCTTCAATAATTATTGTTAGCGGTAAGTGTACAATCTGAGTTTAGCTGAAACTTCATTGTGGTGGGGATAGGCCTATAATAATTATTCTTGGGCAATTCCCCTAAAAAACAGAAAACCCCAACCAGTCATAGCATAGTATAGAAGCGCAACTGACCGGGATTTAAATTGAACTTTTTTTTTCCTATTACTCACTGCTACCTGAGCTTACCTGCAAGAACGAGGTGTCTACATGCTTTGAATCGCGGTTTTGTACTCTGAAATCGAAAGTAACTTACGATCAGCGGCTTTATTTGTTATTCAAAACTCAAGCCGCACACTCACGGCTCCGGCTTGATCACAAAAGATTAATAGCAATCTTTAGTTGGAGGATAATCTGGATAAGCACGCGGACTGGGTTGCACTAGCTTTTAAGCGGGTGTTGTTTGGAGTTTTATAGAGTCGGTCGTACATAACAATCATTGATTAATGTCCAAGAATGTCGAAGACAAGTTTGCAATAAATCTATGTTGGTTAAGTACAGATGTAGTTCACCTGGCACATATTATTGATCGCAATCAGGCCAACTAAATACGGTCGCTACGAGTCGTTGTCGTCGTTAACATCAAAAAAAAATTTCTGCATTGACCACAAGTCAGACGACAGGTAAAGCCGGCGAGGTAAGCGACTAAAGTGCGACTCAAAGAACTCCCAACAAAAGTTCATTTCCATAAACAAAAGTGAAAGTGAGGCCCATTCGCCCATTTGATTAAAGACAATTTTTTTTTTTTTTTAATTTTAAACTTTAAGGAAAGGTTTGGTTTGACCGAGACGTGAAAGTTATTTGATCAACATGGTGTTATATCTCAGAAACCATAAACGAAGAAAGCCAATCGATTAGGAGATTTAAAACCAAACAAAAGACATGTTTACATGAATACCAACTCGCTATATTGGTATTGGTATTACCTCAAACATTGATTTTTGCAGCGCTAATAAATTTTGAGGTATTATCAAGATGGCATCTGAAAACGGTATTATGCTTTTCATTGAACCAACTACTATATGTAGTTCACACGTGATGAGATCCGCATCAACAATAACATTACATTTTACTTTTCACACACTCGTAATGTCATCGACGAAAAAACGCGTTAACTTTTACTTTCATGAGTACATTGTACACATGTATTAAGTATACTCTTTGTAAGTGCAATACTACATTCTCATTATTACATGGTTTTCGATATGGGTAAACACTCGATTTCGGCCTCATGAATTTATTATGATGATATTTTATCGCTCTGCGAAGACATTTTTGCAAAGAAATTAGTTTTCTTAATTTATTAAATAACTGTTATGTAAAAGAAAAAAAGTTTTTACTTTATTTTAATACAGAAAAAAATGTGTAAATCATTTTTCACCCACAGCACGAATCTATTTCATTTTAAAAAAATTATTTCACTGTGTTAATTTAAAAGATTTAAAATTTATGTAAGGCCATTTAGTTTTTTCTTTTTCTTAGAAAATGGCAAACAATTTATTGCTAGCATTTCATGGCAACAACTCGTTTAATATTATATATTGTATAATACACCAACACGTGAAATCAATAGTTTTGTGTATTATATTCTAAAGATTTGAATATATTTATATTTTTAAAAGCCTATGTGTAGCTTATCTAACATATTACAATAAGAAAACTTTAATATCCGATTTATAAGGTGATTTTACCAAATCCGCATAATAATCTGCGCTTATGTTCGTACCAGCTGCATGATTATTTATTAGAAAAATCTATGTTTCTTCGCAATGTTTAATAACTTTCACAGCTATGAAATTATTTCATGTATTATAATAGCATACTGATAATTATTATGTTATTGTTATTGTTACTATACAGATTATAGTTATATGGTTTGTTAAGTGTTGTGTGCAGGATTTTGTTTTTAATGGACAATAACGGTTATCTTGCTGCTTTTAATATTGGTATAGATATATTTTTAATAAATAAAATTTAATTTAAATTAAATATATAAAACGCAAATAAGTTTAATACTGTCAAAAAGTTAGTTAGTTAGTTAGTTCCTCCTGTAGCTCCCACACTAAAAGCCCTTTAAACACGAGAATATTGTAACTATGACAATAAAAAAAGCCCTTTAAACACGAGAATATTGTCCCTTTGACTACATATATATTTGGCATTTACTCAAATTACAAAAATTTGACCAATTAATGCAATGACCTCTCTCACATACACCACAGAAACTTGTTCAAACTGAATAAAAATTTTCTAACGAAAAAAAGAGGTATATTTCTTTATTTGATGAATTACTTTAATTTTACGGTTTTTTTTTTCTTGTATTAAAATCTACTATTTAATTGTAATTAGAAAGAGAAAAAAAATTTAATTCTCTGAAATTTTTATAATAAAAAATAGCTAATCACCTGTTTTCAAGACTTTTGAAATGCAACTCCCGAGGTAGGTAGTTGGTGATTTCTTACAATATCGAATTCGATTTGCATTTTCAAATTTATTCCGTTAAATGTATGTTTGAAAGCCGGCGACACCTGCATAACACAGATTGATCTCGGACATGCAAGCAAGAAGCACTTCCTGAATATTGGCGCAGAAGTATTATACGAGTATATCCAATTTGTAAAAAAAAGGCTACAAATTCTGCTGTGAAAACTCCCGAGAAATATCACTGTTGTGTGCACAGCAAATTTTTTTTCTAGTAAAGTTAAACTAGAGACAATCTAGTGAAAATTTCCTACTGATAATCTAGTGAAAAATTTCCAACCCCTAGAAATCTAGTGAAAATAACTAGAAGTACAGTTCGCAGTGTCAATTTCACTGTTTTTCTAGTGCTTATCACTCTGTTTCTAAGAAAAAGGTATTTCAACTAGAAAACCGAATAAATTAACTGAGAATCTAGTGAAAATAGAACTAGATGCAAACAGTTATAAAGACAAGTGGTCAGACATCATTGTTGTCTATGCATTCGGACAATAAAGTGAGTCATATTTTAAAAGTTAATAAATTGAAGGTGTAAATATTTACCAAGTGCATATTATTGTTTCGGCTCTGGATAATGGTAAGGCTAGTTTACGATTTTTTAAATGTTTGAACAGTTAAGGGACTTTTTAAATAAATTCTGTAAGAAATTCAGTAAAAATATTTCCTGTAAAACTAGTAAATTTAACTAGATTATTGTGAGGATTCTGATAGAAATCTAGTAAAAGAATTCCCTGATTTTCTAGTGGATACTTATTCACTAGATCTTTACTAGAATATCTAGGAGCTAAATTCTAGTGATGTTTAACTACAATCTAGTTGAAAAAAATTTACTGTGTGGACTATCGACCACGGATCAAATTTTCTCAGACAGGTGCTTGAAAAATGCTGGGAACTTAACATTGATGTGCACCAGATATTTGTGGACTTCAAACAGGCATACGACAGGCGTGTACTGTATAAAATAATGATAGATGATGGGCAAAAATGATAATGACCGATTCTCTGTCACAAGTCAGAGTTGAAAATGATATGACTTCTAGCTTTAGAACTAACAACGCGCTTAAACAAGGTAATGGCCTGGCATTAATGCTTTTCAATTTGACACTCGAATATATTGTTCGAAAACTTCCCGATGACACCAAGGAAACGCTATGCTTCAAATTTACACAACTAGTAGCACGACGGCATAAATATACTTGCAAGATCCATGGAGAGTCCCAAAGAAATATTTGTATACCTTGACGCGGTAGCAAGGAAAGTTGGACTACCTACGTATTTACGAAAACAAAACCAACATCATGACCTAAACTAGGAAAAACATGCTAATCAGACAAAACATAACAGTAGGAGACTTCAACCTAGAAAACGTAGACAACTTTGTATATCTTGGAGCAAATAGATCGAAGGATGGAAGCGAACCCATCGAAATTAAAAGACGAATAATGACGGCAAACCAGACATATATTCGGTACTCCGAATAATTAAAAACAAAAATGTACACAGAGAAAAATGCATAAGACCTTTGCTATGCTATGGCGTAACGTAGACATTGACTCAGGCGTCTGAAAAATTAGTTAACGCCTTTGCACGAAAAGTCCTGAGAAGAATCCTCGGACCTATGAGGGAAGACTCGATCTGGAGAATAAGATACAATAGAGAATTGTATGCGATCTTCGATAATCCAGAAGGATCGATCCTCATAAAATTCAAGAAGCCACAATGGGCTGGTCATGTAAAGCAGATGTATGACGGAAGAATCACCAAACGCACACTAAAATGAAAAGTTGATGGATAAAGACCAGTTGGAAAACCACGAAAGCGCCGGAGAGGACGCTATCGAATAGACTGCTGTCTGCGTCAATAGCGTCCTATCACTTCTAAGATGCAGAATCTGGAAGACGCGGTCGCTGAACCATGAAGGTTGGAGGCGGCACATTCAGGAAGCCAAGGTCCAATTTGGACTGTAGCGCCATCATTGTACTTGTTGCATGTGTTAATGCTGTACAGGTGCAACAAAAAAGATGTTATAAAACAAAGTTCATTATATAGTATGCTATTCGTCACAAAACAGTCCCGCTATGTCACTATGTCAAACATTTGACTATTCTGCTTGCACTGCGGATAGCGTGACCGTCAAATTTATGTTTGCTACATTATTTGATTTGCTCTACACAAAGTATGTTTGATCGGAAAAAAAAATTCACTGAAACAAATTTTTTTAGACAAGTATTTAACAGTATGGTATTGCCCCTCTGTAGAAAATGTTGTATGGATAGATACGATATACGATAGACACTATGTTCAAATAGGCTAACGAATCGAGGAGGACGCAATAAGAGCCTCCGAATAAACTCCTCCAAGCCGGCACACGAACGCTTCCCGTTGTAGCTGTGTAATCCTGACGTACGGGAATGCATCATACCATTGTTTCTGAAATGTGATACATGGACAAATGACCCCATGTTAGAGAAGCATTCTATAATATTGTATTTATACATAACCTATTGAGGCGAGCCTCTGCCCCCAGAGGCCATTGCAAAACTGTTTTCGACGGCTCTAGTCCTTGTTGTGTTTGATAGCAATTTACAATGAATATGTCTTTGAGGCGCGACTTGCCTTAAAAGTACGAAATGACAGAAATACGATGTGCAACGAATTGTGTAGTTTTGCGACTCCACGAGCCATCTGATTGGTTGATTTTATGGTAGGAATATAGGCGCGTCTCTTGGCTGGACTGTAAATCCACCATATGGTTGACCAGATGATCGATTTGTATAGAGGACAGAGGAAAGTTTGCTTCCCTAATTTGAGAAAACGTAACTAGATATTGATAAATGTATTAAACTTGGTGTGTCTGTGCTGTCTATAGTTTGCATACACAATGCATCCTCTTGATAAACAAAAAAAGTTCTATCAACAGAGTACATACTATATAGTATGTATATTACAAGCAATGTTTGTATACACACCAGTATTCAGTATCTACTTACAATCTTAATAGGTAGGTACCTAGATATTGCAATTTTTTTTTTTTTTTTTTGTTTAAGTCTCTAACGCTGGTGCTATTAAACGACATCGTCAGTATAGACTTCATGCACCTTAGCTCCAACAGTGGCGTAAAAGACTACTTGAGCCATTATGGACAATTTCAATTCCCACATACGGGTAACATTTCTGCGCAAGTATAGTTAAACAACGAAACTTGTACCGCAGTCAATTGAGCACACTGTTGAGACTAAAGATTCACGACCTTACCGTATAACACCTCATTTATCTGTCAGATTAACAACCAAAACTCTTAGCCAAGTTAGTGAAGGCCGTTTCAATGCATGCATGCCTGACAGTTTTTTTTTTTTTTTGTTTATTTTTAGTCTCTTTAAGACCATCAACAATTTAAATGTATGACGTAACTCGATAATATTGTGAAATCATATGCATATGTATAAATTGTATATGCTGTATGCATACCTGCTCGTATAATTCCATAGAAGTCCAAAACGCCTCAAAGATCTGTGTATCCGGGTTTATTTATCCAAACTCACAAATCGCATAACTATTATTATTACTCATGATTGTTATTATTTGTTTGCGGCGCGAAAGCTTGTTGTAGAATGTTTCAATAACTAGTTGTTTGGTGTTGTTGTAAAATATTGATTTGTTTATAATTCCAAGATTCGGATTGTTGACCGGCCAGTATAGATTTTTTTTTTTTTTTTTTCAAAACCAGCCTGAACTGTAAGTTGCCCTTTTACATTATTCATCATCTTTTTACTATGCATGAACGTACATACGAGTATAATGTACCTTTTGCAGTGTACGTACAAGGCCGCTTTCTGCTGTTCATTGCAGAATGCCAGCAGTTTCCATTGAGCATAATTAGCGTATCTTAAGCTTAACAATATGTACATACCTACAAACATACCAAAATATCCAACTTCGACGCTTTCAGACTAAAGTTGTCACTTATTCGTTTAACCTTGCTGTTGTGTTTTATTGGAATCTGTCTTGCGCCAGCAGCTGGCAAATCTAAAAAAATATGAAAAGACAACCTAAGATAGAAACTAGTTTTTCAAAACGGATGTCTCCGTCGTCATCGGCATCACGTGCAAAAATTTTGTAACTTGTTTGCGTAGGTAAGATCTAAGATGTATGATCCAATGCACTTAATATTATTCTTAAAATAAATGCTAAGAAATAATATTAATGTATTTACATATGACTGTACAATGGCGTTGTGTCGCAATACTTGAAATTGAAACTGCTTACTGCATTTTGTAGGTACCTCTGGTCCAATACAAAGTGAAGGTATCTTCACATTCAGTGCTGGTCCTAAGAGGAGTGCCCGGCTTTGCGCAAAGACGTGAAGCACAATACAATTTTACAAAAGTTTCAGTTATGAAAAACGTTTTACTCTAGAAATTAGTGAAAGGGTTAACATTCGAAAATATTTGGAATGCTCGGCTTGAAATCTTCGTTCTTATTAGTTTGAATAATTTGACTGCTTTTTTTCTGTGCAACGAGAATCAGTAACGTTGTAAAATATTTTCACGAATTTCGTCATATCTCTTAGGTATTCTGAGATATCGAATTATCTTCTATTTTAGATGCCCTTTAGATTAATTCCTAGAAATCGTTTTAAGAATTGTTTGATATTCAACGTATTTCGCAATATCTCTCAAATGTTATTGTTTACTTTTACGGGATTTTTATATAATCGCCTAAAAACTATATTCAGGATTTTGTGATACTCAACCACTATATAATGCAAAACTAATTCCAACATATATATCCTTATGTTTGAATAGATATAGATATTAATTAGATTTTACTTTCTCAGACCTTTTAGGCAGATTCATGGTTTTTCAATATTCAACCCCTAAATGAAATAAAAAGGCAATAATTCACGAATTTCGCCATGTGTATGTATATAGATTTGAACGTTAATCATTCGTTGAATCTGGGATGACCACTTTCTGAGAAATAGTTTATTACAATTGATACCAGGAGTATAGTATTCTGCTTATTACTTTATTATTTCAATAATTGTGATCAATTTAAAAAAAAATTCTACTCTAAAATTAGACACTAAAAAGCAGTAAAAAAATTAACTCCGTTCTTGGAACTCTCAAATAATAGAAATTTAAAGCTTGGTATATATAAAAAGACTAGTCTTGTGGCACATTATAAAGAAAAAGGAAAGGACATAGAAAATTAAACACTAAAAGAAATGTTTGTATACACGATTTTATGAGAATGGCAATGACGTAACAAATTCTCTTATTCCTCCAAGTTTATTACATCTCGAACATTAAATGAAGAGCAGTAAAATACTGTTGGTAGATTTATGTATTTACTCGTATTATTATAGAATTAAACTTTTTTATATTTTATAGTTTTTAGTAGCTTCAAAGCTATGGAGTTAAAAAAAAAAAATTTTATGTGTTACCAGTGCACTCAACTATTTGGGATTATAGTTGTGAGAGGCTTATGCACGTTAATAAGATTGTATGTAAATGTATAATTTTAGTCTATGTATTACAAACAGTTTTATATCAAAGTTATAAAATTCAAAGTACCTATATCACAAACAAAGTACAACCCATTAAACCGAATAGCTTTCATTCAAATATCCTTAAACAATTTGAAGTTATACTATGCTCAGACTACAAAATTAACGCGTTTAAATCGAGTTAAACACTTTGAAATCACTTCCCGAACGTGTTTAGGAAAAATATTGCTACAACGCGTTTAACAGAAAACATGTGCTGCGCCCCACGCGGAAATTGAAGTAAACTTTGGAAAAAACTATTTTATTGATGTAGAAACTCAACTGTGTGCTTGTGCAACGACATTAGCTAATAAATTACTATCCATTACTGATATATACAAACATTTTAGCTTAAAATGATTTTGAAACAATAAATTTGCGAATGAAACACACTGAATATCTACTTGTCAAAAGAAATCCCATCCAGCTATCATGTATCAAAATTGAAGAGTTTCCTAGTCTAAACATTACTTTTTTGAACAGTTCATTTTGGCTACATAAACGCGTTTAAAACGCAAAGTTTGTACTAGGTATTATCGTCTAATATTAACTTCTAATAACAATATAAACGTGTTTTGAGGACAATAATTGTATGGGCGATACCTGAAAGAGTGCGAGTACTTCGTTTACCATGAAACATAAACACAATTTATAAGGACTAAAAACTAATTAATATTTAGCATTAACTTCTACCTATATTTCTCAAGTACTTTTGTACACAGCTACTTAGAGGACTCACATTATTTAATTGGTATTCATGCTTTTAGCATATGTGTATTTGTTGGAAAATTCACGTATACCCAATTTTAAATTGCGTTGGATCTATACTCCATGTATGTACATATATCTATGAAACACTGCAGTATATTAAAGGCTAACCTCCTAAATCCAGTTCGGTACCCATAAAAAAACATCAATGTTAACTATTTCTTCCCTCAAAGAATAACTTACAATCAATGTACGGCACCATGAGGAAAATATTCTACTACATACTTTCTTTCAAATTTTGTAACGTTTGTCATATAAATTTGAAAGGCATCGGCAGGAGACTAGACAAGAAAATCTTTTCAACCATATGAGCTAATAGTTTTTACCATTGCCTGGAAATTTTGCCAATCAAAATAATTAATTTTCAGATTAATTCAACTAAAAATTACTAAAAAAAAATTATATGATAATATTAACTAAAAGTAAAAATATAAATAAAAAAGAGGAAAAAAGAATTTTTATAGGTATTATTATTAAACAATATTTTGTTCAAAATTTTTTGTTGAAATTTGTTAGTAACTTCATGAACCATTAATAGTTTGGCAAGAAGAACGAATAGCTACCGTGTCGAAAAATGCCAAGGCTGGTTAAGAATGATTTTAAGACAAATGCGAATTAATTTGAGCTATTTGCAACCTTTTCTTGTGGTTTTTTGCACAATTGTTCCAAAATGGGGCTCCACATAATTATAGTGGATGCATTACGCTCAAAAGCACAACCAACATCGGCATATAAAAACCATTATAGTATAGGAGTATGTTGGTATAAACATAATTAAATACATAATAATTTTATATGTGATGAGCCTTGGATATTAAATTAGAAACGACCTTGGAATTGCCTTCGTCAAATTCGTAATTTTTTAAAGAAAAGAGTACCGATATAATCGCAAATTGTAAAACAATATCAAAGAAAATGTGCCATAATTGAATGAAGAAGGTATCAAGGTCTATCAAATTGTAAGGGCTTTAATAATAAATAATTACAGGAGATAAAAGCTAAAAGAAAATTACAAAAAAAAACGCAACCAGCGTTTTTGTTTCGAAACCTTGAAGTACGATATTATAAAACGGTAAAATATTGGCGTTAGAAAGATATTTTTTTTTAGTTAATGCTCGTTATTTCATTTTAGAGCAATTGTTGAAAATTTCCCTTCATTTAATATCTTTACAAATTCTCAAAATGTGTTTTTATGTTACATACATGAAATAAAAAAACTGTTACGCTTGAACTTAACCTTTCATTTAAACTACCTACACCTATAAAAAAACTGGTAATAATAATTTATGTACATTAATGCACCTACATAAATATAAAATTATTATAAGAAAAACTGTAATAAACATCGGACAAGCGTCTACCAGAAGGTTATTCCGCTTTTTAGCGCCAGAATAATCATTAGTGGATGCTAATTAATATGCTAAAAGGGAAAGTAATAAGCCATTTGAATGGCTTATACTTTTAGTTATACATATGAATGTAGGCACATGATATAATGGGAATTGTTGAATTACCTACATATGTTGCAATAACAATCGTGAGATACGCTAGATTAAATTGGTAAATTTGGCACGTGACTTTTGTAATGTAGAGTAGAGTTCATAAATTATCATAAATGGAAGGTGATGGAGAGAATTAAGTTGCATAGAAGTCATCCACGTATTTTGCGGTCCGCACTCTCATCCACCCTCAACGCACTTTATAATTTTATACATATTTATACAAAAGATACAGATACAGTGGATACCACTTATTGTAATCCCGAATAATGTTTTAGTCCGGATTTTGTTATCAAAACAGTTGGGTCCCATTCTCCACAAACGTTCGTTTTTCGTTCGTTTATTGTTATAACCCGGTTAATGTTATGGTTTTTGGATGGTCCAAAAGTGATTACAATAAGCGGTACCTACTGTATTTTGAATCAAAATTCTTATAGGTATTCCTGCTTTAAAATATTGGTTTGAGTATTTTTTATTCCATTTTAGTAAAAAAGTACTTTCGTTTAAAAAATCAATTTATAAATTACTACAATATAATTTTTTATGGAAGGGCGTAAAATTTAAGTATCACAAACATCACATATGTTTACAGTTAAAATTATATTTCTCATAAAATTAGTTCTATATTTAGTTTTTTAATTGAAAAATAATTATCATCAACTCATATTTCAATTGAAGTTCACATCTTATTTATGTATTAAATTTGTGTATTTTTATTTGTATGTAATAAGCCATAACAAAACACAAATTCTCATATTCCCTGTGCGCTCTCGACTCGTACATATGGATGTGATTTATCGCCGCTACTCTATTTTACTATAAAGTTCGCAGATAGTTCGCAGATTGTCCGTAAATGGTTCGAAGAACCACATGCACTCCACTCACAATCAAATGGTCATTCAGTTCAGTCGTAGCCTACAACCAAAGACTATCTTAAGAAAAACTGGACACTTCGCAGTATTTTTCTGATCAAAATTTGATCTTGGTTTCTTAATTTAACTAAATGGGGAAGTAGATTGCAAGATAATGATGCATGATTAAAAAAGAGACAAAAACTGATAACGAATCGTATTCACTAGTTCATTATAGAACGCAAACCAAATTCCATTCATAAAAAATGACAATAATCAAGTGCTGACACAGCCCAGCTGTGTTGTTGTTATTTTATTTATCATATTGTTCCTTTAAAATTTCTATGCTGAAACACTTGAGAATAGAACAGACACAAAAAATGCATTCTATTAGATGCATTGTGAAAGCATAGCACACAGATGCGAATTTGTAATCATTCATTTTTCCATATTAGTATACTCTTCTCTTCTCATGTGAACTTTCATAAGAACGTGGAATTGAAATTGTTCAATCAGATTTCTTTGTTCCGCTTATATTTACAATGATTTTTTTTTTTTAAATAAAAAATGCATCTGTATTAACTGTGGTATGTATTAATAATCCCACACTGGCAAATTGGTTGTAACAACTATCATATCATCGTTCTCACTACTATTCGCGAAAGTAAGCATTACTATATAGTGTTATGATATAGTTCGCAGAACGATCGTACTACTCCTACACGACTATTGGTTCTACTTGGGCAGTTCTTTTGGGATGTTAGCACACAATTCACTTCTTGCTTGACTAATTCAGTCCACTATCCATTAGTGTTTGGTCTGAATGAAAAAATGTCGCTCAATAGCAAACTCAATCTTATTTTTAACCCAAAACTAATGACTACAAATTTTCGACTTCTTAGCTCAAAAGTATCATGAGCTATAATGTGTTTCAAAAATTAACGTACAAATTTGCAAGGAACTATATAGCTACACGAATGACTCGCTCGATTTCCTTCTTACTAATATCACTTTATTTATCCAATATTGGTGAAATCGTGTTTATGGACTTTTGTATGGAAATAATTTTTTTGACTAATGAACTTTTTCTGAAAAATTATGGCTGAATGATTTCTTGCGTTCTAGTGAATACCATAAATTCAGTAAAGAACTTTTATTTGATCAGATCTTCGCTATCTTACCTTTTCTTTAACTATTGGTTATTAAATTTAGGTACGTACTTTTGTATGGCAGCTAACCGAAATAGCACAATTTTTTTTCAATATTTTTTGAATGCCACTATGAAGAAATTAATTGAAATTGAACTTCTATATAAAAGTGACACAAGTATCAGTGTACATGTTAACATTAACTTACTTACATTCATAAGAAAATAAAGTACACAAAACTACAATAATTTCCAAGATTTGTTCCAGGAGCTCAATTACAACCACAAACATTTATATAGAAAATGTCAGTAATATTGTATTGGTTTTTTTATGAGTTGAATTATCGATCAGGTCACAAACCTTCAATACTAAAAACTAACCACTGTTGAAATTTATTAGTTTGTAGATACAAAATATTGATGGAACCAGTTTTGCAAGAATTAGTCTTACTCAATCTTTTGCAACTATTAAATTAAGTTTGAGTGATATTTTATTCAAAATGAATTCGCTAATCCTAACAAGTCCAAGCTAAACTCGTCGGTCATAACATACCTACATATTTAGATATCGATAGAACAACGAATATTACACGTATTCGATTGGAATCTTAATAAGTTGTCGACGCTGTATAAGCATTTCGAATGGGCTTGTTATATAGACGAAAATTTTGTACATTTGTCCACCTGGAATGAAAGAAGCGAAGCCGATGTAGACGTTTAATTTGAGGAATAAATTCAAAACATGTTTTTGCTTTTTTTTATTTAAATTAAAAACTGGCAAGGATTATAAAATTACTTGTTTTAGCAACAAGCATTTTTGAGATTTTCAAGAATACAATTTTTCAAAATGATATAGGAACGAGTATAGCGAACTAAAAGTTGTAATTAAATTTTTTTGGGTCTATCTAAAAATTTCAATTTTTTTCTGTTCAATTCTGGTTTGAACTGTTAGTTCTTATAGACAAAAAACACGGCATAAGGAGAAACAAGGTATGCATCTCTGTATTGAATTAAAATTTTTATTTTGTTGCGTCATTACTTCCAAAATTTTTTAGATATTGGAATGTGCTCTAAAGAGAAATAAATTAAAAAAATATATGTTTTGGAAACCAGTTTTTTGGCACTATAGAATGTTAAAAATTAAAAAAAAAATTAAAAAGTTTTACTTACATTTTTTTGTTAGTAATAATGTTGTAGCTTAAAACTGAAAGATGGAGTAGGTATAGGTACCTCATTTTTCTTTATATGGTACAATGGACAAAGAACTAAAAAATTTTGTTCACCCCTCTTCATAATGTGAAACCTCTCAGGTAGATTCTTGGATACGTATTTGAAATACGGGAATTCAGAGTAAACGCTGCTGCGTCAGCGCCCAAACCCGAAACAAGTAAAATAGTACAAAAAAGCACTAGTTTCAGCAAGGCTGTATTTGGTTTTACAATATGTATTTCTACAACAAAGGAAAATATTGAGTGGCGTGTTTCTTAGGAATAACCAGTCCCAGACACCTGTAAAAGTGTAAAAATAACTTGTTATTTACATAATTTAAAAAAAACCTTGTTATACGGCTACGCTCGCGTTTTTATAGGATATCTTGTGCAATTGTACTGTAAAAACCCTGTTTATAATGATTTCGTTTAGCCCTTTTTTTTGTAGTCACTCTTCTAATAAGCGAATTACTTATCTAGAAAACTAGCGCTTCTACTACTTCCAGAAAAGAAACCTTTCTGCACTGATCTGCTTTCATTATATTTTTTTGTTTTAACTACGTATCAGAAAAGAAATGCTTCACCAAGTCGTGTTTTAGATTAAAAAAAAACAGAAATCAGAACAAGACAAGACCAATTAACAAAATACCATGAGGTGGACTTCACAAACTATCATCATTAAAACACTATTACCCAAATAAATAGGATAATCACAATGGTGGAACCCAATTTTTTGGTTTAAAATTGTTTTTCTTTTTGTAAAATGTTTTTAAAAAAATTAACGCAATAAAAACGCTAAAGACCATAACGTCAGTTACATTCCCTTTTTTTCTCACCACGTCATTTCTTTGGTATACCCGATTACCTCCAATATGTCTACAGTCTACACTTACCAGCCACCCACAGAGCAATGATACGATTTTTATAGGAAATATTAATCTTCGGTTAACAATTAAGATTGGTGATATTGGATCCATTTTGGAATAGTCGGATAGTTGCTTTGCTATTATACCAGTTTAAAAAAAAAAAAATCCAAATAGTCAGCTTCTTAAGACGATCTTACCACGAGCAATTGATTGCCGGACGACTATTGCCAAAACTAGTGGAGCGATTAATAGAGCAATACAGGGCAATATCGTGCTAGTTTAAGCAATGTGGCATTGTTTTCACAGATTGCTGGTATTGTTTGCCCTATGGTTGCTGTATTTCCACAAACTTGGAAAATTCCGATCAGTTGTCCTCGTTCGGTCATTCAGTTGTCCACTTTTGTTTTGAGTTTTGGATTTTTTTTCAAGTTTCGTGTTGTAATGGCTAGCAATCCAAATGTTCCCAAGTTTTATTTTAAGTTTTATATATGTTGGTCAAGTTTGCTTTGCTGACTGAATTGCTCGTGTATGTTCTTATGGCCAAATTGCTAAGTATTGCTCCATATCTTGTCACTACTGAGCAATGATTTGACCACCATCCATATATCGTCAATTGCTGATGTCTAGAATTGTTGCAAATTGAGCAATTTTAGTCGTTCGTGTAAGAGCACCTTAACTGTGTAATTCAGACGTCAAAACCAAGATGATAATAAATAACTAATAATCCGAAGCTTACCTAGATTTTGGCAAATATCAACCAAGTTTGCAAGATTCTCTAAAAAAAAACATATTTCGTCATATTTACAGCAGAAAAATATCTAATAAAAATGCCTTCTCTCCTTGAGTTCGTCAGCAGTTTTAAAACAAATAAAGCTAAGCTAAGACACCAACCAAAATTTAAGAGTGAATGTTTTTAGCCTGACATCTTAAGCTGTGATAACTAGATTTAGATGTAATATGTTATAAATAGTATCATAAGAAATAGTCACTAAAATATTCGAAATAAGTTCTTATGAATTACTTTTGAAGCGTTTCGATCACTTCATTGTTACGGTTTTCATGGAAGTTTTAGTTTTAGAAAGGGACGAAATGCGAAAGAACCGTTACGCACATTATGCACAAGTGGCGCACTTAACGATCTCTTCGAAACCTCGTATGTAACTAGAACAGTCCACTCACTGGTTAACTGCTAACTGTTTGTCATGACCTAACGAGTAGAAGTTGTCGCGGAAATGCCTTCCCAACCAGTACTTGTACTCCACGCTCTACAGCGTGCAGATCGTGAAGAGGACGGTCTGCTTACAACCTCATTGGTGAAGTTTCCATTACGGCCGCAGCCTTCCATATCATCCTTCCCGGTAGAGTATTCTCACAGCCATTCTACTCATCACCGGTGAGGGTGATGTTAACAACCTCGTCCGGTTTCAGGATCCTGATCCTCCATCGGCAAGCATCCGAAACTCCGGCGAGTTGGACGAGAGTTATACCTTATGGTGGATTTATACCGAACGTTTCCGGCGCGACGTGTTCGATATAAATCTAGTTTACCATTCGGAACTGAGCACCCCTTTAGTGACGCAGTCATCGGCACGTTGATTTACACCCGGACGTAGGTTTGTGTCAGACACAAACCTAAGTAGTCAAAGTCAGTAAAATCTTTCCTCGTTTTGCCCTCCCCCCCCCCTTTTTAACATCAAGCTGTTCGCAATTGTAGGTATTTCCTAATATCCTATTATTACGCAGGACTTTACAATTTCTTTCGGCTCTGACGACCACATCTGCAAATATCGTCCTGAATTACATCATCAAGGCGAGCTTTTCTTAATACCTGCTTATGCGAATAAGTGTATCAACTGGTTCGTTTTTACTGCACAACCTAGATAAAATATACAGACTTACATAAAATCATTCCTACTATTCAAAACAACAACATTTAAAAGAAATTGCATTTCATATTTATCAGACACAGCTTTTAAGCTATTAGTACTACTGTACTCGCTTTAAATTTACCATTGATTCGATTCCGGTTTTGTTTAATAGTTGTAAGTTGTGACTAGCGATTACTTAATATGCTCACTAATTGAAACAGACGTCTTAACAAAAAAACATTTTTTTTTTCATATACATACCTACCTAATATGTATTATGTATTTTTTTTTTGCGCGCATAACATGATGATGTTACTTTCCATGCCTAGCAATGCAAAAATATTTCAACTACATATTTCATTGTAAAAAAAAATAAGAGATAATTATCATTTTAGCGCGTCTTCTTTCAAAACGAGAATTCATACCCAATACACTTTCACTTTTCTTACACTCATAAACAATATAAACAACTTTTAATGATTTTTTAATGCACGCTGTACGTTTCCGGATATTCGACACATATAAAAATACTGGATTTAATTTAATTTTAAGAAGTTAAGAATGTACTTAATTTAGATCTTGCAGTTGTATGTTGCAGTAGCGACTGCGTTACACCACGTTTTAATTACAGGAAATAAAAAATGTCGCTCCTTTAGAAAGCATGAAAAACAGTCCACGACTATTTAAAGACCTTAAAAATAACCTCCATTCGGAATGCGGAAAAGATCGAGATATTAATGTACAATATGATAGAGCAAACTGGATAGACTTTTATTAATTTGATGTGTCAATAATTCCTACCGGCAACAACTTTATATACTCATTTCTATAAAACAAAATAGGTAGCACCCAAATATTTCCTAGATTCAATTAATTTGTTTATGAACACAGGAAATATAGCTTCAAATAGTTAAGACATCAACTTGATCATCAAACAGAAATTACTTGACGATTCTATCTGAAGATCAATTAAGTGAATAAGAACTTAAATGTGTTATAATAAGTTTATAAGTATTTAATGATAATTGCGATAGTGTTTCAATAATTTTGTTTTTCTAAGTCGGTTAGCTTAAAGAAAACTAAAGAAATACGAACTGTAATTAAGTAAATCTGGTTTCAATGTAAGAAGGGGGCATAATGTAAATCAAAAACAATATTATATAAGGTTTCTGGCTTAATTCCAGACTTTGGTTTTGTTGGATAATATCGCTCGTAATTATGCACCATTATTAAAATAAATAGCATATATTACCGATGGTATGAGCCAGAAATCTAATATCGAGTTAAACAGAACTCTCGAATTGAGCCAGCAAACTTATATAATATATTTTCAATATGTAGAGAATAATTGATTGAAGGCATCAATTCAACATTGATAGCATGTGCATACGCGCTCATCAACATGCAAATCGCGAAGCAAACATGTACCCATTTGTATGGAATTGTTTATTTGCTTGCAGCTAACGAAATTTAACATTTATTTTATTATATTTTAATAGTTAAAGATTGCGAAATTTGAACTTTATATGAATGAGCTGAAAAGTAAGTAGTGATATCCAAAACAAAGTTCTAAATTGGTGTCACCTTATAATAAAAATACTTTTTTAATAAAAAATAATAAAGTAATAGAAAACTATATGTAAATATGAAGTCAGTTTTGCGATTAACATATTTCCTGACTATAAATACAATATATTACATCCTGGGAGACTGTTAAGCTATGCGCTTTCGTCAAAACAGTGCCACTAGGCCATGCCTACAATTTGTTATAATACCACTGAATTTTATGTTTCTTAACCGTAGTTGTATGTAGAATACGGTTCAACATTTTATTTAATGTTTTCCAAGAGCAACAACTACAATTCCAACAGTTCTTGATCATGCATGAACAAAATTTGTGTTACTAAAATTATAAAAATTGAGTTTATAATCAAGATGGGTCGTCGAGTGAACTGTTCCAAAAGAACACTTCATTGAAGTGAGTGAGTGAAGTAACTCACTCCTTTTGGTGAACTGCAGTGCCATTGGATACGTGACAAAAAACTTAACCTACCTTTTTTTTGGGTAATCATCTTCTAGATGAACTGAACTTTTTTTTTGATTTGCTCATCATCTTCTAGATCTACTGACCTTTTTTTCTTGCTCATCATTTGCTCCCGTCAAGTTGAACTATGAACACAATGAACTAAAAGAACAAACTAGTTTGTGAGCGAACGATGGAACGAAAACGAAGGAATGAATGATGTAACGAAGAGTTCCGGAACTACTTCACTGAACTCGTTCCTTCAAGTGGGTCACTCGGCGTTCAGTACTTCACTGAAAGAAACTGCTTTGTCCAACTCTAGTTTATAATCACATTTAGTAGTGTATTTGGGAAAATATACTTACTAAAATACTAAATTTCATTAAATTCTATTAAGCCGTTTCCTGTGATGTTATTCAGCTCCAGCCAGTGGTATATTTGGAGGAAAAAAATGTCCCATATTCTCGAAGACATTGAGGATATTTCTAACATCTTTTGGTCAAACTCCCTTTCATCCTGAAAACTGGTAGATGAATCTGGTGGATTCAACGCAACGAGGTGGAGTGACTCTTCTCCATGGACGCTTTTTATAGAGTGTTAGCATTCATTCGGTATTGGTCACACAAGAACATATTTCAACATATATGTATCCGTTAGGAATCCATGTGACCTATATGCCGAGGAGAACATCACCCACATTTTGTGTGAGTATCAGGCGGTTGCAAGGAGTGACTGAGCTGGAGGACCTAAGGTCGATAGGGAAGTATAAGCTAGTCAAGTTCTTTAGGGATCTGGGTTGTTTAGGGGATGTTTGGTGACCTACGAGGCTCTGAAGAGATCCCTACTAGCCCTGTTGGTGCCTAGTGTGCCCGGTAGCTCAGCGCTTCGCCCCTTCCTAAATCTAAAACAACTAAATTAGGAATCTATGTGAATACCCAATCCGAAAGGACCAAAAATGTCCAATGGAGCTCTCTGCTAAATATGAACATGAACAAGTCGAAAACATTTTAATAAATTTTATTCTGACGTGAAAAAAAACATCGGTAACCTGCCTGATAGCGGCCTTGCGCGAAAAACTACGAAAACAGAGGACAAACTAATTTTACGGGTGTTTGAAAAGAATACTAGTCCATCATTGGGTAGTGGGTATGCGTTTTTTCGTAAAAAAAAAGATGTCTTATTGTGTCTGGTAATAATATTCGAATAATACGTTTATTCGCTCATGATGTAAAATTTCACAGCAGTGAAGAAACCAGTACTGTCCATGGTAAGACACATCGTAAAAACACTCGCTTGGATGAAACAAAAATTTAAATATTAAAAGAACGTAATTTGGCCAAAATACTCGTACATCAGAGGACTTAATTACTATCTGCCCAGAAATGGGTCATAACAAAATTGTTCCTTTGTTATATCTTCTAGACTTCGGAAGACATCTAAGATTATTTGGCAGTTCTCTTTCTACTGATGAGTTTTAAGGATGTGGAAAGTGACAGACTTTCATTTTTAAACCGCACTTTTCCTCACTCTCTCCATAGATAACTCAGTTGTTTAGTAATGTAATAAAGTAAGTGTTGCTTCAATCAATGTCCTTAGACAAAAATAATAACCCCTGATTGAAAAAGTTCTGGCTACGCATCTGACTGAAATAATTAAATTTTCAGGAAATCGTCCTTTGCGGTGAAATCTAGTTTTGGTTTTACTAGTAAATTTACACAGCTCCATTGTCATATTTTATTGATACTATGTTATATTGGTGACCTATAAAAACTCTTGTATATTGTTGCTATCAGAATTAATAAATTGCAATTTCTTTGAATTTAATACTAATTTTAAATTTTTCCTTGTTTCAGCTTATGCCTTATAGTGATAGTTGACCGAACGCAATCCGATGCCACACCCTCAGATTTAAGAGCCGTAGCTAAAGCAGCATTGCTACGTGAAAAAGAAAACAATGTCCAAAACTGCAATGAGACTGCTTCAACATCAGTTTGTCCGCCAAGTAAATTTCGTTCGTCAACAGGCGAATGTAACAACATTATACACAGATCATGGGGATCTAGGGGCGATGTCCTACTCCGTCTTTTAGATGCAAGCTATTCCAATGGTAAAAGAAAACCCTCGCAGGAGAGTTAACTACAGACGTTACTAATTTTTACTATCTTTTTTCACAGGTTTTAATCAACCTCGATCCTCAGTTGGATCCCATGCTCTTCCCGATGGGGAGGACATAGTTAACTTACTTCAAGAAAACATAAATCCCAACGAAGAGCATCCTCATATTACTGCTATGCTTCCAGCATGGGGTCAACTCTTAGCATACGATTTAGTTGAAATAACTCAAACTGCAACTCAAGCTCGGTGCTGTAACCAAAAAGACAACCCCACCATGAGTCCTGAAGAAATGATTCAATGCTATGTCCGCCTCGGCAGTAACTGCCGTGAATATAAAAGATCAGCTCCTTCATTGGATGTTGACAATTGTTACTTAAGTAAGTGGTGCAAGTAAGATTTTATTTTGAAAAATTTATTCATAAAATTTTTTCGTACAGGCCGAAGAGATCAGATGAATGCAGCGTCCGGATATATTGACGGTTCTGGACTCTATGGTGCAACAGAGAAAGACTTTCAGGGTTTACGTACCTTCAGTAATGGAAAAGTAGACATTAAATCATGTCCAAGGTAACAAATTCAGAAAATGCTACCAAGGCCCAAGACAACACTACACACAAACACAGTTCAAGAGATTTGAAAAAAGTTAATATCATATTTTGAAATTATTTAAAAATTAAATTTATTCAAAGCATCCAACATCAAGTAGTAATATTGAATAAAGTTTAACTTAGATTTTTCTGCTATGGCCTGCCAGTCTAAATCGGGCCTTGGCACCGTTCGAGAGTTCGTATTTAGGCCATTAAGATCTGAGTTTTGCTCTCAAAACACCCAATCTCCGAGAGTTCGGAATGAAGGAAAACTGAGTATTGTGTAAAGGGTTTTCCTTCGCTATGGGCTCAAATTAAATTATTTATGTCCGCCAGAAAAAAGAAATTATTCAAAGCTCAGTCGAAGTTTATTGAAGCTGCTCTGGATACCGCTTTATTTCCACAAAATCAATTTCATAGTTCTTGTGGTTTATAGCTACCAAAGAGAAGCGTTCAAAATACCAGAAATTGCTTATGATACAACATATCTTTTTGAATATTTTTCATTGGTTCGATCTGACGTAGTTTCTCTGACTTCCAAAATTCTTCCCAAATTTCTTGATATCTGTTCTTATTACTCGGAAGTTTTTGCTTTTGAAAACAAACAGATAGTCTTTTCTGATATCTTTTTTATCAAAACTTAACTTTGTATGATAGTATTGTGAATACAAACTTAGTGTTTCTATGCCATTCTTAAAAAAAACATTATTTCCAGATGTAATCAGCCTGGTGCGGTAGGTGCTTTGCACACAGCCTTACTACAAGAACACAATCGTATTGCTGATGTATTGCTAGGACTCAATCCAACATGGAATGATGCAACTTTATTTTTTGAATCAAGACGTATAGTAACTAACCAAATTCAACACATCACTTACAATGAGTTCCTTCCAATCGTTCTTGGACAGGAAATTACAAACCGAGATGGACTACGGTAAGCAACTTTTATATTTTAAAGACTGATTGGAGCTAATATCCTCTTTTTTTTTAAAGACTGGTTTCGGGCAAACATTTTTCAGGATACTCAACTATCAATCGAGCTGGAATATTTAACGAATTTGCAGTTGGAGCTATGCCAGCTTTTCTCACAATATTGCCTGAAGAAATGGTATTTATTTTCGTATATTTCTTCATAATTTTATCCATTAATCAATAGATTTTCTTTACAGCTTAATGAAAAGTCCTCGGCCGCATCGTTGATCGAAGTACCAGCTCTTATGAAATCGTTTATTCCACCCAACTTTGAGCAGAATGAGTGGAGTCCGATAGCACTGGCTGTCCAAAGAGGCCGTGACCATGGTATTCCATCATACCAAAATGCTTTAAATTTATGCGATGCCCGATTTACTGTTAACAATACAGATCCTGTTACGTTCGAATCATTGAAGCGTATTTCAAATCTTAAAGAGAAGCAAATTGAATTGCTAAAGAAACTTTACCAGTAAGAAAAATTGTTATGTTTTTTTTAACATATTTTTTATGCCTTCTTTTATATTTAGACACGCCGAAGATGTTGATTTGATAGTGGGCGCACTGATGGAAAATGCTGCCCTTGGTACCGTTTTTGGACCAACAATTTCTTGCCTCATGTCACTTCAATTTACGCACCTTCGATCAAGCGATCGTTTTTGGTATGAAAACGATCTTCCACCCTCATCATTGTCAATAGATCAGCTCCAAAGTATAAGACGGACAACACTTTCCGGCCTACTCTGTTCATCTTCAGGAGTTTCTAGATCACAGCCGAAGTCTTTTATTCGTGAGGACACATTCTTGTAAGTATAATTTTTAAAATAAGACATGACTCGAAAAGGGTATAGTTATTTTCAAAATCAAAGTAGATACTGAGTAAATTGAGTTAAAAGTTAAAGATATTCAACAATGCCTATCTCAATCACTCCACCTCAAAACCTTGAAACGTCCAAAACACCAAAACGAGCTATGTAGCACTTTAAAGAAGGCTTGAAAAGATGTTCCTAAAATAGTTAACGAAAATATATAAATATATCTACTAAGGACCAAAAAAAAATTTTCAGCAGAGTTCAAGTAGTTCCGGAACTGTTCGTTCTCTCGTTTCGATCAAGAACATGAGGACCTAAAAAAGTCTGCACAGTTTCGTGAAGTAGTTCCGGAACTGATCGTTCCTTTCTTTCGCTTTCCAGTACGTTTTTTTGTCACGTTTTCAATGGAACTGCGGTTCACCCACCAAAAGGAGTGAGTTACTTCACTCACTCACTTCAATTAAGTGTTCTTTTGGAACAGTTCACTCCTGAACGACCCATCTCTAGAATGGACATTGGAAGCAATACCATTTCACTAACAATGGTCTCTAAAATATTTTATGCTAAGCAATATAGATGATTGCATCCAAGCAAAAAACAGTTAGAAAAGTTTAGAAAATTATTGCATAATAAATCATGGCTTCATTTTCATGTAAAAAAAATCGGTTCAGATATTTTATATAGTACGTCTTATATTTATTGTTCGTAGGAATGCCGGATTACCATGTGAACAACTACCAGGTATCGATTTAACTCCCTGGAAAGTAGAAACTCTGGAGGAAATTGATCTGGACAATTACATGGACGAACCTGTTAAGGTTAGCGAAGACTTGGAAGAGCTGAATACAGATTTGATTCGTGCGGCGTTCGAAAAGGCAAAGGAAGATTTGATT
Source organism: Beris chalybata (assembly GCA_949128065.1). Lineage (NCBI taxonomy): Eukaryota > Metazoa > Arthropoda > Insecta > Diptera > Stratiomyidae > Beris > Beris chalybata. Next base: position 23,709,286 of record OX421896.1, on the reverse strand, counting down.
GCACGGAAAAAATTTGAATACGAGGCCTGGCTACAACGTTAGTTCATTTAAAATTTCGCCTGTAAACTTCGATTACCATTAATGTTTATTCGCGATTTCAGAGGGTGGAATTGATGCACGAACACCAGACGGTACAGCAGCATCATTCAGTAAAGCAAATCGTAATGCCTTATTGCTAGCAAATTCATCCTTAATTTACGAATTGACCTCAAATGAAATCCTAAACACATTGCATAGAATCAATCGGAAAAAACGACAAACATTCGACAACAGTTTGAACGTATTCAACAGAGATGACTTGACCGAAACATTGCAAACAATTGACATCAATTCCTTTATTTCCGGTTCTATTTCGCCATTAACATTAGAACCACAGTGTGAAGATTTCTCAGTACCATGTGATCCATCGTCGGCATTCCGTTCATTATCGGGACATTGCAACAATCTGCGAAATCCAACTTTGGGTCAATCGCTTACCACATTCAATCGTCTTTTGCCAGCAGCCTACGAAGATGGCATATCGCGGCCACGCTTCTCCGGCATAACAGGTGCTCCACTACCAAATCCTCGAGTTATATCAACTTTAATACATCCGGATATTTCTAATCTGCATACACGATATTCACTTATGGTTATGCAATACGCACAGTTTTTGGATCATGATTTAACTATGACTCCAATCCATAAGGGTTTCCATGAATCGATTCCAAGCTGCCGTAAATGTGATTCTCCAAGGGCAGTTCACCCCGAATGCAATCCATTCCCAGTGCCACCTGGAGATCATTTCTATCCTGAAATCAATGTGACTAGTGGAGAAAGATTATGCTTCCCATTCATGCGTTCATTGCCTGGTCAGCAATCACTTGGACCTAGAGAACAAATAAACCAAAACACAGCATTCTTAGATGGGTCGCAAATCTACGGTGAAAACAATTGCGTTGCTAATAAATTACGTGGATTTTCGGGAAGACTTAATTCAACTGTACATCCGATCAAGGGAAAAGAACTGTTACCCCAAACAAATAAGCATCCGGAGTGCAAATCTCCCAGTGGTCTATGCTTTGAAGCAGGTGACGGCCGTGCTTCGGAACAACCCGGTTTGACCACGATTCACAACACTTTCCTAAGAGAACACAATCGCATCGTCGAAGGACTCCGTGGTGTGAATCCACATTGGAATGGCGATCAACTTTTCCAACATACGCGACGAATTGTTATTGCACAATCGCAACACATAACATACAATGAATTTCTTCCACGCATCTTGAGTTGGAATGCTGTAAATCTTTATGGTCTGAAGCTTCTTCCGCAAGGTTATTACAAAGACTACGATTCGACATGCAATCCATCGATTTTCACTGAATTTGCTGCCGCTGCTTTCCGCATTGGACATTCATTGCTAAGGCCACATATTCCTCGTTTAAGTCCAAACCACCAACCTGTCGATCCACCCCTATTGTTGCGTGACGGATTTTTCAAAATGGATCAACTCTTGCAACCGGGCATTATTGATGAAATAAGTCGCGGACTTGTTTCCACACCAATGGAAACTTTGGATCAATTCATCACGGGCGAAGTTACGAATCACTTGTTCGAGGATACGCGAATTCCGTTCTCCGGTATTGATCTAATCGCATTAAACGTTCAAAGAGGTTTGAAATTAGATAATAGTATTTTTAAAGGGCTCGATTTAAATTTTACAAATTATAGCTCGTGATCACGGAATACCATCTTACAATAATTACCGAGCACTTTGTAATTTGAAACGTGCGCGCACGTGGGATGATCTGAGTCGGGAAATTCCGCCAGAAGTAATTACTCGGTTTAAGAAAGTCTACCCAACAGTCGATGACGTTGATCTCTTCCCAGGCGCAATGTCTGAACGACCTCTACAAGGTGGTCTAGTCGGTCCAACTTTAGCATGCATTATTGGAATTCAATTCCGACAATTGAGAAAGTGCGATCGGTTTTGGTAAGTACAAGAATTTCCTTATATTTTACAATCTTATTTATCAAGTAGATATTGATTAAACGCTTTGGACAAACTATTTTACAACATGTTTCTTTTCATTAACAGGTATGAGAATGATATTCCCGATCAACGGTTTACAGAAGTTCAACTAGCCGAATTACGGAAAACTACTTTAGCAAAAATTGTATGTGAAAATTTAGAAATTCCTGGCGATATGCAACGAGCCGCGTTCGATTTACCCAGCAATTTCTTGTAAGTTTCATTTAAATTATAACGAAGTTATTTGCAGTAAATAAAAGAAAACCTTTTTTTTATCTTACCAGAAATCCACGAGTACCATGCCAGTCAATGCCACAAATCGATTTAAGTGCATGGCGGGAAAATGTTCAAGGATGCCAGATTGGCAATAGACAAGTACGCATTGGTGACTCCGCCTTTCCGTCACCATGTACGAGTTGCGTGTGTACCGTAGAAGGAGTAAGTTAAAACTTTGCAGCTAGCGATAAAACACACAACTAACTTGAATTTTTTTTCCCACAGCCACAATGCGCATCACTTCGAATAACTAATTGTGCGCAATTAGTACGCGAATGGCCACGAGATGCTATACTTCGAGATGATGTATGCAGCGCTCAATGTGGATCAGTACTTCAAAGTAGTAACTCTGGAACTTTCGCAACATCGATTGGTGGACTCAATCCACCTCCATCGCGAGTATCCAGATCCCGACCACAAAACACATTAGGTTTTAAATTACCCGATCTTACACCCTTCATAGCATCTCTTTAAGCGTTTAAGCATGTCATTCTCACAAAATTCATCAAAAGGTAAAGAGCCATATTGTGACGGCTTGGATGACGCCGTACCAAACATACTACTTGTAAATATCTATTAAGTCAAAATTATCAATTGAGTAAAGGAAGCCAGTACTTTATATGCCGTTCATTGTAAAAACAAAAATGATTTGGAGCGCGAATTACTCCCAAAGTGCTTGCGGCACTTTTAAAATAATTTTTCATCCTATTTAATAATTGTTAATATAAATAAATTATTACCATTAATTATGTATTTAATTTCTTTTGATTATAAAATATTTTAATACTACAGTATTGCGATCCCAAACCCTAGCAATTAAATTTAATTTTTTTTTAGAATAAATTGGGAGGTTTTTAGGTAGTCGATAGTTACCCATCTGTTTGATCAAAATTAGAGCCATTACTTGGACGATTCGATTGGTATGAATGCTTCCTACTCTTCTAAACTGTAGGCCGACGGCGACGTAAAGTCTGCGAGTACTAAGAGTGTAGAAACTTTCATTGCAGTTCTACCCTTGTCAAAATATGGGCAGTGTCATTATCCTGGTTGGCTATTGAGATTACTAAATAGTGTATGTATTATACTTGGCAGAATGTAAAAAAAATACTTTAACACATTTTTCCAAGCAGATATACCAAAAACATTTCAACTACAAAGTACTAACTTTTTTATAATTTGGATCTTCATTAATAATTCAATAACATTAGATACGAGTGTCTCTAAAATAATTTTATTCACTACATAATTATTATCCAGTATCAATTGCTACATTTGGAATATAAATTTTTGGTCCAGTTTCTTTTATAAAAATCTCCATGCGATGTTCTCGCAATTGTTTTGCAATATCCAAAACAGATTCTTCCGAATCATTAAAGTCTCTTTTCAAAGTTTTCTCAAATGTTTCGTACAACCACTCAACGGCTTTTGACAAATTATTTTGATAAGCTTCCAAAACTCTTTGTGTGTGTTTGAATCTAGCAAAACATTTAAATATTTTACTTCATAGACAAAATAATAAACAGAAGTATTACCTGGCCTCATCTGCGAAATCCGTTAAAAGATATATACTTGCATGGTGTACTGCCAAACATTGTCGCTTAGTCACAAATTTCAAATCAACCTGCGGCAAAGCCAATTCCGCACATTCCTCCGCAATTAATGATGCTTGTGTTGCATGTCTACAATCCAATAGTAATGAAATACACTCCTTGTCGTGGCTGTAACGAATTTCTTAAGCAAATCATTCACTTTTCAAAAAAATATTAATTTAAACTCAGAAGTTTTTGCGAGATCCCATAATTCTTGTGCTTGACGAGATGATTTCCAGCTAGTTTTAAGTAATAGTCCACATGTTCGCCACTGCTCAAGAATACTTCCTAATTTGTCGCGAACATCTCTCGCTACTTCGAGCTGTGCATCCAAGTTTTCTTCAATTGTGTTCGAATATATGCCACCATTAATTGAAGCTTAAAATACAATTTAAATTTAGCAGAAGATTGCCGTATCACTACAATAAGCAGGAACATTAAGGCTTTAAGGAAGGCTCTCGGACCAGAGAGGACAGAAGAACAACTTGGTAACCATAAAAAAATGGAAGGGCACCTGTGCTTAGAGTAAGAGAGAACCAGAAAATTGGAACTGTCATCAAGGACTAAGTTGGTATAGGAACCGCAATTATTGCTAAACTCCTAAATTAATCACCTGAATACTGGTAACAACATAGCACAGTCACCGAACGGTAAAGGAGTAAATTAAAAGTCGCCCTTGTGATAAACATGCTTTCGTCAGATCTGCCAAACCTTTTATCACCGAGCAAAATATTCGATAGACAGCGACTTCTTTATCAACCTGTTCACGACGGACAGTCAAAGAAGGAAAATGCTAAAATCCTATTTACAGATGAATCATTGGTCGACCTTTTTTTTCTCCAAAAACCGAACTAGCAGAGCTCTAATTAAATCAGTGCAGAGGCCAAAGCTGATGTTCAAAATTATATTAACCGATGGCACACGTTCATATGGTTATAAGTGAGAATCATCCATGAATCATCAAATAACTTCGACACTAGCCGACTCAACAGCAACAGTCACGGCTGCGAAAGGCTGTCCACAGAGTGGGGTACTATCACCCATCTTCTGGTGCTTAGTAGTGAACAACCTTCTTCAAAGATCTAACAAAATTCGGAGTCACGGTACAGGGTTACGCTGATAAGCTTGCCATCCCTGTTAGATGTAAATTTGAAGAGACGGTGACAAATCTAGTTCAGAACACACTATACCAGGTAGTCTAAAGCAGTATTGGGTATCAACCAAAAGAAAAGCACAATTGTTACATTCAGGAGGTGTAAGGACAAGTTATCGAAGCCTACTCATTTTGGAGAATCCATAGAGTACGCTAGTGAGGTAAAATTCCTGTGAATCATCCTGAATGAAAAGCTCACTTGGAATGTTCATTTGGACCAAGTTCTTGAAAGAGTCAGAATGTCTCTCTGGACCTACAGGATCCTTCTCTGGGGACTGAGTCCAAAACTAACCTACTGAGTGTAGACCGTCGTTGCTAGGCCCATTATAACTTACGCGGCATCCGTCTGCTGGAAGACGGGCTACAAAAACCAACAAATATATATTCTCTCGGACAGCAAGGCTGCAATAATGGAAGAATATGCGATGACAAAGACGAAACACCACAAACTCCCTGAATATGTAGCTCACAAAAGACTTCGTAACTTAGGTCAGGATTTCAAGCAACCATCGGCATTCCTGACCAATTCTCTTTGCAAAATACTAAGCTTCATTAAAAGCGCAAGGATTGAAAAGGAATCTATCATAGTCAATCCGGGTGAGGTCACAATAGGCCCAACTGTGGTTTCAATGAGAGTTAACCGTACCAAACCTCTATTTCCTATCTAATCCAATTTAGAGCATAATCGATGAAAAACAGTTTCGTCAATTTTCATGCAGGATGGTGTCCGTTACCCCGAAGTTATAGATCGATTTTAAACAGAAATAAATTATGAACTAGAACTAGTATAAGCTGAAACAAATCTTAATCAAATAGCATGGTAGATTTTTAACTATTTTTGTTATAAACTTTGAAGGACATCAACCTAAAGGTAGGTGTATTCATTGCGGGAAGACGTAAACTGGAAGGCAGAGATCGATAACCATTTCAGTGTGAATAAATTCGATAAGCAATTAAAAGATTAAACATTTAAAAGGAACTTGAAGCAGTCTTATTTCCATGATATTATATGAATGTACACATACATATCATACTCACAAATATCATACTCCACAGTTATTTCCACTAAGTAGTATGAACGAAAAAAGAGGGACGCGTCTTTTTACCTGTGTGTTACTCACCATTAGGAGAAAATAAGAAAACTTATCTAGAAACCTCCTTCTTGAAGTGTCGCTGTGATCAGTAAATTTAATGCTTCATCGAAAAATCGAAATGGTTTCGCTAGACTGTAAACGAGCCGTGAACTAGACCTGTAATGTATGTTGTGAGATGGTATCTCGTGTCATTAGGTGGGTTTTTTTCCATTTGCTTTCCCAAAACAGGTCGAAGATAAACCTATACATATAATATCTTAGAGTCCTGACCGAACGTATTACCAATCAATCGTAAAATACTCAACTGGTCAATGACCTATAGTTAATGAATAGATTTTTCGATGAGAAGTCGATGATGGCGCGCCTTAATTTTGAAAACATGCTTTTAGTGACATTAAGTTACGCCTAACGCCCGTTTCTAATCCTATGATGTTCAGTTACGTTATAACTGGGACTTTAACTGACAAATTTTAATACACAACTTCCAGTTAAGGTTAGTTAGAGTTTAACAAAGTAAAAGTTTGAACAAAATGTTTACTACAAGTTTTTCTCGAAAGTTTAAGTTTTACACTTTCAACATTAGAACGTTATAACCTCGACGTCAACAAAGGCGTTATACAGGAACGTTTCGAATGGTTGTCCCACTTTATAAATTAACAACATTTGGGCTATTAAACTCATAATCCTTATAAAATTGCTTTAAAACGTAATTACCTATAAGTCCGTCCTGTTCTATGTACAGTGACCTCAGCTGTGTATAACTCATTAATAGCGCTTTTGTTCGTGCCTTAGCACGTTCCAACATTTCAATGTAATACTGGTTTGTCGATATCTGCAATGCCTTTCTACTTACTGTAGCGATGAATTCTTCGTTTGCAGCCGCTTTCGCCGTATCAAAAACTACTCCAAGCTTCTCGGTAAGCTATTAGCAATCAGGTATTACGGTAGAAAAATTAAAACTAGTTCTTAGCACTAACATTGCATACTTAACGAACCTTAGCTATATCTTTCACTTCATCCTCGGACGCTTGCTGCGTTTTAAACCAGAAATCGTCATTTATTGTAACTCCAAGATCATCGTTATCGTTCCATAAACTTTTTAGCTTTCGCTGCAAATGTTCAATCCAAGCCTCGGCTGTGGCTAACCTTGGACCTGGACAACTTCCTTCTAATACACAAATTTCTTTGTCAAGTCGCTGATAGGCCTCAGTGATGGTCTCATTTCGCTAAAAAAAATTGTTAATAATTTTAAATAGAAGCAGAAATAAATTTAAATACAATATTTACCGATAACGTTTGAACAGGACTTACGATTGTCTTTTCTGGAAAAGTTTTAATAGTATCCTCATTTTTCGAGGAACTACCACAACCCATTAGTGGTCCCATAAAGCTTAATAAGATTCCATCAGTGACACCGCTTCTTTGAAGAACTAGAAAACTTACTTCGATTGCTATTGTCATGCTATTAAAACGGCCCAATGGCGTGTACTCGACTAGAAGATAATATCATCACAATAATTCACTGCTATGGTAACAAGTGTCGACACAAACCATTCTATTCACTGTAGTATTATCATATTTGAAGTACAATAAGCATAACATGTATAGGACAATTGTTCGGCAATCAATTTTTCATCAACCAGCGCACATAAATCAAATACGTTTAATGAGAATTTGCCAATAGTTGATTCACTAAAGCGAAATGGGATGAACCTAAACAAATTATTCGGATAAACTGCTCATATTACCTATTATCAGTTCTTTACGATTAACTACCAGATCTAATTGATTCTCAGTTATGTAAGTTAGTTAGCTGAACGCAAGTGGTAACTGTTCGGTATGTGATTGTTGCTATGACATGTAGACTATTTTAATCAAGCGTATTATATATTACAACATAAAAGTAAATTATTGGAATTAATCAAATTTTGGAAGAGAGGTCCGAAATTCCTTAATCCTTTCCAACTTAATAATAAAGATTCAGTTTTAAATTAAAATAGGACAGAAATTCATTCCTAAACCAATTTCATTAAATTATGTATATATTATGTTATGTCGTGGAAAAAGTCAAATTTAATAGACACATATGTATATCGTTGAATAATTTACTTGACCACGAACAAAAGACTCCCAAACTATCCACAACTACGTATTACAATATCGAAAGCAGATGTTTCTCATTAATGTCTATAATTAAGTCTGTTGGCATGTATGACAACTAAATTCAAAATTATAGTAGGAACACCTATAATAGAAAGCAACAGAAACATTTGGTTTTTGATTTCATAAAAATAATATTTAATGATTAACATTGGTAGTAAACAAGGAATATTTTCTTAGTGATCCAAATACAGTCAATACATGACATTGACTTAGACAAATAATGGTATTTATAAAATAGTGACTACATAATAAAAAAATATCAAAAAGAATTATTAACTAGACAAGGATGTACCCATTATCAAAAAAGAATATTTAAAGTATCATACAAATTGATCTTATCATATCATAACATTAATTTTTGGCAAACGTAATTTTGTTTGTGTTTTATTTTACTTAAATCACATAATATTGCACCGAATACTAAATTTCATCCACTACTCACCGTATCGAATTGTTTTTTTCTTCGACAAATTCGCAACACTATTTCACCGTTTCGGATATTCTTAAAGAGTTTAACCGCTTCTTCATGCGAAAGATCATGACAAACTTGATCGTTTACCGAGAGTATTTCATCGCCGACTTTTAATCGACCATCTTCAATTGCTTGACCGGAATTTAAGATTCTCTTTACGAAAATTCCAATGGCACCTTTTGGACTATCTCGACCGCCAACAATTGTAAATCCGAGAGATTTTTTTCCTTCACCTTTTTCGAAACATATTGTGTGAAAACTATAGACACCAATCTTTGATTTTCGCGGTAATGTATAAAAATTCGATTCCGGTACTGAGTTAGTGTTTTGAGATTTCCCATTATCAGTAGTTTCGTGGTTATCTTTCACGATCTCGTCCTTATCATTTGTCGTGTTGGATACATCGAAGACGCTGCTGGCCGTTAGTCGTCCAAGAACAGATCGTCGAATCAGTTTTCGCGTAATACTCCCATAAGAAATGATATTTTTTTGAAAATGCACAGCCTGTCCTTTAATTGAATTGAATTCTTGATTTTTCTTTTTGGGAAATGTGTTTTCTGGAGATTTTGTTATATTGCGCGAGCCATCAATTCTGAAAAAAAAAAATAGTTAAGTTGTTACTATTATTTCTATATGCACTGAGAAGACAGACATTCACACATATCCCAACATATACGAGGGTAGATTGAAAAGTTTCCGGAATAGGTAAGAAAACGCGGTAATTGAACAGGTTCTTGTTAATATTTTCAACATAGTCTCCTTTCAGGGCGATACACTTTTCCCAGCGGTTCTCTAACTTTTTTAAGTCCTCGGAATAATACGATTTCGGGAACTCTGTAAAATCTTCCTTTGACGTGATGCGCTTGCTCTCGAGCCAAGTCATGTTTGGGAACAAAAAGAAGTTACACGGGGCTAGATCTGGAGAGTACAGGGGCTGCAACACCACGGCGTAGCCCAATTTTCCGGATTCGGATTCATATTCGCGTTGTCGTGGTTAAAGAGCACTTTTTTCCGCTGCAAACGAGGCCGTTTGTCCTTCAATATAGCGTCGAATTGACCCGTTCTTCCCGTCTGCAAAAATTCGATGCGGATCACACCTTACGAATCCCATAAAACAATGACCATGACCTTTCCGGCCGATGGGACCAACTTTACCTTCTTCGGAGCAGATTCGCCTGGAAAAAAACCACTGCTTGGTGGATCCATGTTTCGTTCATGGTCACGAATCGACGAAATATGCGCTTCAACATGGCCAAACACTCCCTTAAAGTGGTTACACGATTTCGCTTGCTGCCCACAGTCAGCAAACGCGGCACCCATCGCGCCGACAGCTTCCTCATGCCCAAATGTTCGTGCACGATGTTTTGCACACGTTCATATGAGATGCCCGTGGCCGCTACTATTTCGCGCAACTTCACTCGACGATCGGTTAACACGAGAGGTGCCATGAACTTTCTGCAAAATATCACATATCTCCGTCGCCGTTTTCCCATCCATCCAGAGATGTTTAATCACTGCACTAAGTTCAATTTTTTCCATTATTGCAAAAGTGCCTGACTTGCTTCACAAAACTACCTGGTAAACAAGAAATATGCGATACACGTACGCAGAAATTTCGCGATACATGCACCATCTCTTACCTATTTCGAAAACTTTTCAATATGCCGGAAATTCTAACTTTTATACACCTATTATCGGACAATACTTCGACATTAAAATTATAATATTAGATAATTAGTAGAATAAAATTTCGACTTCGTAGCCGAACAATTTTTCGTGTCAGAGTGGGTCCCAAAGGAAAAATTTTACACTCCTCCGAATTAATAGTTTTTTCGAATATTTACTGAAATATTTTACATGCAAATTACGATTGTCCGAACAAAATCATTCTATAAATATATTACTTTAAATTCAATATCAATTGTACAAATTTTATAAATAACTCTTCAAAGTGGAAAAATTGTAAGCTCCCCAGTAATTGATACACCCTATTCAAATGCATATTCTCTTATGTTCATTTCATTCATTAATTCAGATTAATTCGATTCTTGAGAACCTTACCTTATTGCATTGGCCGCAAAGTCCAAACCCTTATTCGAATTTTCAATAGAGCTAAAACTAACACCTTGAGTTTGAACATGTGCCTTTCTATTTAAACTTTTCATTCTCATCTCTACAGTCCGACGTATTAACATCTTAATGTACCCGGTCGAAGATTTCAAATGAATATTTTCAATGATGTTATGAATTTCAGTAGAAGTAATTCCACGAATATGAAAACCGCAAATATCTATAACTTCATCGCCCGGTTGAATAAAACCATCGCTGTAAAGAAATATATATATTAAATTAATTTGAATTAGATTACGTTTTTACTGTTGAGACTACTTACAGCAATTTAACCTTTTTAACAATATTATTTGTTATGAAATACGATCCGTTGCAGTGAAATAGATTTTTACAAAAAGCTTTGAGATTTTCGTCACACGACACAGTTACTGTAAAATCCATATTATTGAAAAGATGATTATTATGAGATACATCACTCAATTTCAGATCCGTTCCGCCATCAACCACCGAAATCGAATTAAGCGAAGATTGACCAGAATCATTCTCCAATATTCCAGAATCTGTATCGGACATTAAATGCATCTCCTTGTTTTGTAAATTATCCTTTCGAGACTCCGTCGCCGAAGGCCAGCTAGTGCTGATATCATTAAATGAATCGATGCCCTGTTTATCTTCAATATATTCATATTTCGAGTAGACTGAATTCTTATCCAGTCGCGTCTTGTATAAACTATTCAAAAATGATCTAAATTTATTTTCTGACTTGATATTTTTATAACTAGATATGTAATTAGAATCTTCTTTGGAAAAATCTTCAACAGACTTCGATCTGTTCTCAATTGAAGAACGATAATCTTTGGTTATGTGCGCTGCTGGTGTACGAAACTGATTTGGACTACTGTGGACTTCAGATACACCCAAAACTTCCATTCTATGATTTAAATTCTGTAAATTCGGTGACTGTTCTAAGCTTTCGTTGTAAGCCAGTTTTGTATCACAAAAGGATAATCTGGTTGTAGACAGAGGATTTCTTCGTTCCTTTGCTAGGTGGTGTCTTGTCCTATTGTTCTTGCGGATGTTCATAGGATATTCTTCAAAGTTCGATGTACTTTCTTTAGTTTTCTCTACAAAAATGTTTCTAACGTCGATTACATCACTCTTTTTTCTTCTCAAAAAACTAGGCGAAAGACTACGGTCCCGAGTCCTGACGTTATTAACTATCTTTCCCTCCTGGATATTATAGCAGTTAATTGTGTTTCTGCTGTAGGATCTATGCCAATCACGTCCATTTCCTGCAAAAATTGTAAAATAATTATTTCATTTATTATAAACTTTCGAGTAAGTAAAAATAAAATAAAAAGTTTGATCACATCTTTGCTACGGTCAAAATGGAGAATGATACTCCGATTGCAGTAGCAATGACTAGGTATGATATTTTCTTTTCAATTCTTCAATGTAATATTCAACAGTTAACTAATTTATTTCTCCACGCTCATAATTTTAATCGTTATTATTGTTGTTAGGTTTTGATATTTGTTTTCCTTTATTGTTTAAAATTTCTTTTTTGTTCATCTTTATTCTGTTTTCTAATAACAACCGACTATTCTGTTTTTAGACCTTGTTGAAATGATTTCCTTATGGCTACTTATCAGTATAATCTTTATTATATAGAAATTATGTTAAATTATATTTTATTTATTGTGGACAACCACATGTGCGGTATTTAAATGAAGTACTAATCTTAGTTGATATAATTTAAAAATTAAAAAAAAATTAAGAAATTACGTGATTTATGAAACTCAACCTGGAAGAGACAGGATGAAGTCTATTTTGTAGCATAGAGCTTCCAAGTGGCTCATGGAACAAAAATATTGGTAATGAAGTACATAAGTTATCAAATTTTTGACAATAGAAAAACAAACATATTCAGTACATATATGTATATGCAAACTATTATCGACGATCTTTTTTAAGGATACTGAACTGGACCTAGAAGTGAAGCCTATGGAGTCAGAATGGGAGTTCGGAATTGAGGCCGAGTATGGCAGTGTACTAGTAGGTGCTTAAAATGTTTAGTGCTGTTGGCTGTGATATGATCTACTAGAGCAGCAATATTGACGATGGTAGTAGTTTGAAGAATATATAAACTGGCAAATCAATTTCAGCGATATGATATGGACCTAATAAGACGTATATACATATATTCTCTTCAATACCTAGTTTTAGTTTTGGGAAGGGGCACCACGCTGAGCCTCAGGGCACACTAGGCACCAGAAAAGGGATCTCTTCGGAAATATCGTGGAACTAATTACTCACCCCCAGAACAGCATAAATCCTTTATAAATTTCGCTATCTTGTCATGCCCTCACAACCTCAGATCTTCCAAATTGTCGAAGAAAAGACTGCACACCCACTTCAAACGCCTCCTTGCAACAGCCTAACATACACACAAAATGTCCTTCTCAGCATATACATAGGTCAAGACAGTACCTACACGTCAGAGTCGGCTGTTCCCATCCGCATTTCACGCTTCTTCTAGCAAGCAGTGTCCCGTCAGTCTTCTGATAAGTAACCGCAATCTCATCCTATTCCATGTCAATATTTTCCTACACTTTAGTCTGTCTAGTCTTAGCCAGACTGCCCTAGAGACCCTACAGCTCAAGTTCGATGCTTTCGTGGACTCTCCTCTTCCAATATTTCAGTTGACGCCAATCCCAACCTCGCCTCAATTCTTCAATACCTAAACCATCAGCAAATCAATCAGAGAAAACAATCAGGATGGAATTCTTTTCAGCATCATTGGACGGAATAATGATACAATTAAAGTATGTCTTTAATAATTCATCATCCACCTTTAAACAGTGGGACACATTCTGTCGAAAACGACAGGCGCCAGCTCCATTACTTAGAAGTACAAACTAAAGATTCAAGATTGAGTGATCCACGAGTAGCTAGGGGTAGGGAGTTAGGAAAAACGCACCATACCAACAATCTTACTGAATTTTGAGTGAAAGTCCAAACCGGATAAAAAGGGACGATGTTTCCTCGCAATTCAATAACTAAGTATTATAGAAGATATCAGGATATTGTTATTCGAGAGTTTGATGATTAATTTTTCTCTATTAATCAGCATACAAACATTTGAAGTGATAGCTCTTCCACTCAATACGTATTGATAAAACCATTCAAAAGGTCACTGGTTGGTTTCGTGAGCATTGACGACCTCGAACTTTTCTTAAAAGGCAAAATGGTCATGTTTCTTAATTGAGATCATAGCTAACATCTTTTCTATACCAAAATATACGAGTATATATTATACATATATACATACCTGGTCTATTATATCAAAACAAAACCATTATTTCTCGCTCATTAAGCTCAATATTGGCGAACCGTTCTGATTCGATGTTGTTACCCAGGACTTTTGACCCAATTGCATGAGTCAATTACCGAGAATAATATCAAATGCATCCTGCCTATTTGCATAGTAATACAATGCAGAGAGCACTGGTGCAAACAGAACCGGTCTATATAAATAAGGATATTATATCAATACCTTTAATTAAATAAGCTAAGAAGTTGTTGATTTCATCGCTCACATCAGATGATACATAAGTACGTACGTGCTACTTTTCACCATATTATTTTAAATAAAATGGTCATACCCAGTTACTGAAACCGGTACGTAATAAAAAGCAGTTCTTTAGATTTCTACTAAAAGTAAAAATAGTTGTTATGACACATTTTGCTTTTCTATTAGCACTTGAGTGGAAGCTTGGCAAGAAATTTTAGGTAGGTACATGTGTATGAAAGAAACCGGTGAAATGTTGAAACAGGCTTAATCTTTCAAATCACTTTCAGATGTTATTAGACGATGAAAGTGGAAAAGAGATAGGCTTTTGCTAATAGTGAGACATTCTAGTTCAAATATTTAAATAAAGGGATTTGAATTATTTAATAAATAACGATGATGCAACGAAGACAGAATGATCAAAAGTTAAATGCAAAATCGTCTGAGTTTTATAAAATTTATAAGGCCATATGTTAAATATTATATCTTCGGTTTCGTATTAGTGAAAATTTGCCAAAAGTCTAGACGCAACTACATTATTTTTTGGATAGACGTGTTTAATGCTGAGATGCGGTTTAGGTTGTTATTGACTTCCTGATTTATCACGTTTTTGAGTTACTGTAGGTTCGTTAGCTTGAGTACATTTTTGAAAGATTTCTGCGTCTTCTCAACTTAAAGAGTTCGACCAACAATCAAGAATACGTGTTTTAAAAACTCTTGTATGGGATATGTGTAAAGATATCACCCATTAACGGACATAGCCCTACGAATCCTATTTGACAAGAGGTGACAAAATTGCAACTTCCTTGATCACCGCGTTCATATGTTATAGTGTGAATGGAGGACGGACAGAATGTGGATTTGGAGTTTTTGGACACAATTCAATCGAAAATAATATACAACTTTTTTATTGTCCGCTTTTATTGTCCGTGACTTCGTTCTATACCTTACAAACTTTTGATTCTAGATCGTACTGATAACTTTATCTAGACTTTTAAAAATAGAAAATATAGTCGTCGCACATGGCCGCCTAAATCTACATAATATGAAAACAACAATTGTAAGTGAATATGAAATATAAATACAAACCTTTGTTCGAATTCCTATCAGTTGCATTTTTTTCAACAGCATTAACCAATGACGCTGATAGAAATGCATTTTGCGATCCAGCTTTCTCAGAATCAGCGACACCATCGTACACTGAACTTTGCTGCTCATTATTTTTCAAAGGAGACAAACGCTTCAGATGTGGTGTATCAACTGACCTCTTGAACCAACGCATCTCTGAAAAAAGAAAAAAAAAAGAAATATTAGATTGAAACGAATGTATTAGCCAGTGTGCGGTAAAGAAGAACAGAATGAAATAAATTTCTGCATAGAATGAACAATTCTGAAGTGCTATCTATAACTGCACTGATAATAAAAATATGCAAATCAGAAGTCAAGTTAAGAAATATAACACACATCGATGAAATTAAATTATAGAAAATTGCAATAGTTCCATATTTCATAATTTTTTTACCAAAATAAATTTTCAAGATAAAAGTATACAGTAAGTTATTTTTTTTTCGATAATTTTGATAAGATTTACTTTATAAAAAACATATTTCAGAATTTTTGCTGGCAAATGCAATCAGCTAGAGTTATCGTTACTTTCTGTTTGTTAAATTGTTATATTTGGCATTCCCAAAATCTGTTTTTACCAAGAAAACAAGTTTAAGCTATTTATGTCTTATAAGTTCAATGCAGGAATGAAAAAGGTTAGAGATAATTGTCTTTGGCTATGATGAGCAATGACCTTTACTTACGATAAATCAAGAACATTTGAAAATTCGGAAACTAAAACTAAAAAATCGTCATAATAAAGAACCTATAGAACTAAAACTAATTCAATATTTTAGAAGACTTAAGAGTTTGACGAAATTGATAGAAATATATGCACCTCATTTTCCTGGACCATTTTCTTCTCCACTTTATTAGACCAATTGATATGTACATATATGCATTTTTTTATACCTAAATTATTTTTAAGTATACCTACATAGACCGATCAAGTTTCAATTTGTTGGCATACTTAAGCCGAAGAATGGAAAAACACCATTTTGCGAACCAGTTTTACAGGTAAAAATATTGTTAAATTTTTTAATTTGTTTCGAAATCGTTTCATTCCAGTTTATTAATCTAGAAAACTTATTTTTCTTTTGAACGATGTTTACTACTTTACGTTATAAATTTTTTAAGCCCATCTTTTTTAAGCGTTGTAAAAAATATATACTGATGATTTCGCTGCTTTTTCTTCATCTTAGAACTTTTGTATCTAAATAGTAACCTATTAAAGTATACAAAATATTTATACGTTCTACATAGTAGAACCTGAATATAGTGACCACCCAAGGGACTGTGCAAAACTGGTCACTTTATTTGATTGGTTAGATTTCAAAAGTAATTTAACAAACAAAATCCTTTTCTGATTTACATTGGAACCGTAAAACAAGTTTAGACAAGTGGTCAAGATAGGAAGGTGGTCACTTCTTCAGGTTCTACTGTATAATACTTGCAATACTTACAATGCGCCAAACGTTGGGCGCCATAAATATATGAGCCGTTGATTTTGAAAGTGGAATAAGTATATTTCGTTTTTAAATCGACATGCTTAACGGTTTACGTTTTAACATGTTTAAAAATATTTATGCCATCTTTCAGAAAAATTTACTTGTATTTGTTAAAAGTGTGATGAAACAGTTGCATCAATAGATTCTCAGAAAGTTGCTTCGTGTTGTATAGAATAATGTTAAAATGTCACAAAAAATATTTTTTTCAATATGGACTTATTCCACTTTCAAATACAACGGCTCATATATCGACGAAATGTTTCAAGAAAAACGATTTTAAGATAAATATTAAAGTTATATAAAATTCTGGTCCGTTCAGAGACAAAATTCTCAAATTATTTTATGGATAATGCTTACCGCCATAAAAAAAATAACGACTCGATATTGTCGCACAAAGTGACAATTGTAAAAACCGCGCCATGCCGGCACCAGTACAGGGCGGATCATATCATAAAAATGCTTTCAAGTTCCGCTTTTATTGTTCCGTGTCCCTTTAAATCCCAATAACATTGCAATACCTTAATCCTTTTTAAGACCATATCCTAGAGCAAAGAGCGATTTAGTTAAAGTGCAACTTTTAAAGTGGTAAAAAAGGGTTAAATATGATTTTTCTTCATTCCTCAATATCTCATCCCCTTGAAGGCTCTTTTTTACGCTTTTTTTTCAAAATTTATAGCACATATTTATGTACTTGTTGAGCACACTTTATAACTTAGCCACTCATTTTCAAAAAATTATTTTTTTAGTTACCACAATTCCGTTCTGCTTATCTCAAATAAAAAACTCAAACGGCATTTTAATCTGTTAAGTCTGAACTAGTTTCGGAACTAGGATTATCAAAAATGTTGAAAGGTTAATTTTTGGCAACTTGTTGTACTCTTATAGCCTGTACAGACTATGCGCTTTAAACGCGTTTAAGTATACAAAATAAACGTGATAAAAAAGCGCGTTTATGTATACAAAATAAACGTGTTAAAAAACGCGTTTAAGTATACAAAATAAACGTGTTAAAAAAGTAGTGTTCAGACTAGGCATCTCGTTCTATTTTGATACATGAAACCCTGATGTGATTTGTTTTGACAAGTAGATATTCAACTGTGTTCTATTAGCAAATTTATGCTTTCTAAATTATTTTAAACAAAAAAGTTTGTATTCCAGTAACGAAAAGTGAATTGGCTAACTGTAACTGTAACTGTATTTATTCCTTCAATATATACATTTTTTTTAACTTAAGCTAGTTTAAATGGTTCGGTGGTGAGACTAATTCGAAATCTTTACATCCTTAATAATTTATGTGTAATAATTGAATTTATATTTGTTTTTAATCGTTTTCTTCTGGTATTAATTCATTTACGGAAAAAGGAGTTAAAAAACCGTATAAACTTAAGCCTAACCTTAAAATTAACCTTAAACTACATGTATATACAAACAACTAAAACTAAATGTTACTCAGGAAACAGAGAGAGAATTAGAGGATTTTCGGAGCTTTCGCATTTTTGTTTTAAGTTTGCAGTCAGCTTTGCAATGGTGTCAACTATTCGAGGCAAGTCAGCTAGTACGTGAAGTTCTCTTGTGAATTGGCTAATGCGGTCGTCAAAAACACAAATTTGAGTTGCTATAGCATTAAATAGTTTCTTGCAAAGTTTACTTCGATTTCCGCCAGGGTTGCAGTACATGTTTTTGGTTAAACGCGTTGTAGTTACGTGTTTTCATAAACGCGTTCGGGAAGAGTTTTCAACTCGTTTAACTCGATTTAAACTAGATTTTTTCGAGATATCGTGTCTACCGATTTGAAAAACAACATTTTTGAGAAAAACACGACTAAACTGACCATTATAGACGAAACAGCAAAGGAGTTTAGAAAACATAACGACCTGCAACTTCCGAACGGCTTCGAAAATCACTTCGCCCACATATTCTAGATTTTTTGAACCAGTCACACGGAATGACTTCCTCAAGCCAAATATTGATTTGATTTTCGCTTTCCATTTTCAGTATTCAACCCCGCAGGGTATAAGAACATGTTTAATAAATATTTACTTATTAGCTCCGACTTGAAATTTGTAGCCTGCATACAGAAAAGTGCTTATAACACGCTTTTAAGAATATTGCCCGATTACTTCATAGCGCTTCAAGCTACAATTTCCAAATTTTGCGAAATTTAATATAGAGGAACAAAAATTGAGTGTCTCCTTCGTGTAGCTGGCATACAAAGATCTTTGGAAAATATACGAGTATAACTAGAGAAATTTATACAACTAGAGAATTCTTTCTGTTCGTTCATTTCTGTTTCATTTATGTGAACGGTCTTTCGAACTAGTTCGTTCACGAACTGCACAAGTCTAACTCAGTGCGTATAACGCTGAAGTCAGATTGTAAACAAGTGTACACACAGTCTGATTGCTTGAAGTCTATTGTGATGTTTTACTAATCAATTTACTGAAAATGATTTCAATAACGATTTAAGGCACCATGAGGCCGGTACGTCAACTTTTTATCCCTGTTTGATTTTTGTTTCTTGATTTTAATCGATTGAAATCGTTTTTCGTTCGTGTAATTTGGCGTAGACAATACGTCTGCATCGTTCGCTGTCTATCAGCGAACTAATTTTGATTTTACAGATAAAAATAGTGTTATAGGTTTTCCAGTTATTTGAAACGCATAGCTATTAAAAATCAATATATTTTTCACATCTTCTAGAAATACCAATTAATTATACTATCTATGATACTTTTCAATGAAATGTGGTTTTATTATGTAATTCTTGCCATGAAAATCGTGAAAAATTGCTTCAGTTTGACTTCATATATTATTAACAAAATTGAGAATTGTTTAAAATTTCCTTCCTTCCTTCTTTAAGATTTTTTCTAGCATTATATTAATGAAAATGACATAATAATTATTCAAGAAATATGTAATATGCGTTTAAAAAACTCCAATTTACGCATTTTAAAAGATGTTCAAGGGTTGTTGTTCTAATAGCAATTTTTCCAAATAAAGTTTTGAATTTTTTCTCTATGGAAGACCTACTTTACATACCAACTAATAAAGTGGTGTAATTTTATTTTGTTTTTTTGTTGCCATTAACGTGAAATATTGGCAAGAAAACAGTCATAAATCATCAAAATCGCTTTTAACGTGCACATGGAGCCTTAACTCGTCGATATTGAGAAAAAACAACTGTTTTGTACAGGTTTTATTAAATTCTCTCATTTTGACAAAACTTGAGGGCACTGTCGAATTGGATATTTGATAATTTCTTTTCCGGGGCTCATACTTTTGTAAAAATTCTGAAAATTTGGACTCTATTTGTTATCGCTTGCAACTTTCATTAATAAATAAATACGTTTCATCATTTCAGAGTCGCAAGATTGGCTTGCCGCTGCTCCCCATGTAGATATGTCTACATATTTCGAATAACAACGGCATGAGTATGAAATAAATTTGTGGTTTTAGTACTTTCGTATACAAAAAATTACGTACGTTAAAAAATATAAAATAAATGATCGTAATTAGTATTTTAGGAGAGAGCTTAAAGAAAACAAATAATATTTCGAATTGTAAAAGTATCTGTTCAATAATTGTACAAATAGTGATCCGAAGCACATTATTTCAGACTACACACTACACTGACACTGACCCTAAAATATATTTATTACAATGTACTTTGCAAATTCCCCATGCAGTGTGGTGACTTTACCGTATGAATACGTCAATCAAAAGTAGTAGGTTCAATTTGAAATAGAACGTTCATAGCAATTTGTAGAAGTGGTACACATTATGCAAAATTTAACTGACTTTGACTCTATGACGATAACGGAAGAAATATTGCTAAACTGATTAAGATTATCGACTTGCTAGTAGCATGCCCGGAATAATATCTATGCATGTATACACAACTAGCTATATAACTTTGAATTAAATAAACATGTGACTGTATCGGAAATTTCAGAAAAAATTTACGTCAGCATAAAGATATTTCAAGGTCAGGTAAGATATTGCTTCTCACCTTTGCGATGACTACCTAACATATACGGAGTTTCACTACTTTGTGAATCTCTTTTCGCCGCCTCCAGCGGTACTACAATACAGACACAACGAATTCCTTTTAAACTGATAAACTTAAAATCTAGAATCAACGAAAAAAAGTTTACTTCGAATGTCTTTTAATGTTTTGTTGTTCCCGTTTTTAGTTGATAATTTTACATGGCAAATTCCGGTTGATTATATTTTTTAAGATATTCATGTAATGTAATTTTTAATCAGACGACTTTGTTTCGTGCTGCGCTATGTTACACATTTTATTATTTAACTAGGTTGAACCTTCCGCAGCGTAACATTTCAAGTAACACGATCTCAAGGGTCTTTAAGAAAAAGACATTATTTTACAGATGAGAGTCCTTGGCAGGTCCGTATAGCTAACCCCCAAATGCAAGTTAGGCCAACGTAGTCCAGCGCAAAGTCAGACAAATTTAAGCCATCGTTCTGCGTTATACGCCACTGAGTTAGGCTTGTGCAGTTCGTTAACGAACTAGTTCGGAAGACCGTTCCCATAAGTGAAATGAACGAACTAGTTCGCAGTGAATTCCGGTTTTAGTTCGTACATTTGCGTACACCGTGTATCAGTCCACTCTCGAGAACTGGGAAGTTAAAAAAGGAACTAGTTCGTTCGCGAGGGAGTTTTTTTTTAGGTGATCATATTCACTTATGCGAACTCTTTAAAAAGGAACTAGCTCGTTCACGAGGGAAATGAGTATTTCTTTTTTAGGTCATCACATTCACTCTCGGGAAGTGCGAACTTTAAAAAGGAACTAGTTCAGTCATTCAGTTTTAGGTCATCACATCTCCCTAAACCATTTGTCATTTCATTCTAGCGAACTCCAAACTACATGGTGAACTAGTTCGTTGATATAAATAAATAAAAAATCTCAAATTTACATGCTTTTTAACTGAATTATCTTTTCTCAAACCTTTAACCTTAACCACATTCCGTCACATCAAAATATGAAAAATGTCTCATTAACGCCATTGAATTTATTATCAAGTAAGTAATTTGTAAGCATCCCATCTTGAGCTGTTCAATATTCACAATCTCCTACGATATTCACTTTATTGAGTGGGACCTACATTATGCGTAATGTATTTTTTCTGTTAGCCCACTCAATTTATTTTGACAGTTTTTACTATTATTTATTATTAGATGATTGATATAAACAAATATATTCATACGCACGCATTTATATTATGTCGGTAATTTTTCCGTAAATTTTTAGCCAGGTGAGGTGCTTAGGTTGTACTACCTGTCCTGAAACCATGGCCAAATGTGATCTGTTTGTGACAAAATTACTTCAATGATATTCAATCGAGGTTTTTAGGTTGAGAAAAAATAGGTATATCCAAATAAATGAAATTCGGAGAAGTGATATGCGACAGAAGATGTTAAAAGTATTATGGCTACACGTACATCTTGGACGTGGAATAAATGTTTTTAGAAGATGAAATATGATTTCAAGATTCAAGCGCACATAGGTATGTTTGGTGAAAGTTGGACTACTATTGGTGATTGGAAGAATAACCATTATATTAAAGTAGGTACTCAAGGTGAGCTGTCTTCGATGTGTTGATTACAAGCATAGAGCTATATGTACAGTTATAGCTCTATGATTACAAGTATCGACTGCGAGCCCAAAGAAAATCCTCAGAAGAATCCTCGGACCTGTGAGGGAAGACTCGATCTGGAGCATATGATACAATAAAGAATTGTATGACATCGTCGATCATCCAGAAGTATCGATCCTCATAAAATTCAAAAAGCTATAATGGGGTGGTCATGCGGAGCGGATAGATAAGGGAAGAATCCCCAAACGCACACTAAAGGGAAAAGTTTATGGACAAACACCAGTTGGAAAACCAACTGGAAAACCAGTTGGAAAACCAGTTGGAAAACCAGCGCTGTAAGGACCATATTGACGCAGACAGCAAATTACTTCTAAGATTCAGAAACTGGAGGACTTGGCCACTAAACCGAGAAGGCTGGAGGCGGCACATTCAGGAGGCAAATATCCGATTTGGTCTGTAGCGCCATCGTAAGTAGGTAAGTTAGGATATGACACCAAGCAAAAGGAGTTGGAGCAGGACTATATGGGCACAAAGCAGGCTGGCGATTTGTTCAAAATGCGCCGGAATCAGGTTCGGCGTTTGACAAGGAAGGACATAATTGACCACAACAGGTAGAGTGAGGCCGCAGTGATTCGGTATTTCAGATCGCCCTTCACCTACTACAAATCTAATCTAATCTACATAGTAGATAAATAGACAAAAAATTCGTAAAACATAAAATAAACGGAATATAGCGCCATATTACGCGAAGAGTCAGATTTCTTAGGTAGAGTAGAAGACTTTGGATGCTAGATTTATCTTACGATGGAAAGAAGTCCCTGAAGTGAACAACTATAAGCAGGATATTGTCCAGTGCAGAAGGAAGCTATGGTCATCTAAAAACAGCCTTAATAAAAATTAAGAAGGAGTGGATAAAGAGGAGTCTCATCGCCAATTAACTGGAGGCAGATATCAGCAGAACTCTTCTTAATATCAGTTACCAGTAATTGCGGTGATACATTGAAACTCTATTAGACCCGGACTACATGGTCCGATTTTTTCGAGTCCGGAGAAATCTTTGCAAGCTTTGGTTTTTTCCCGATGACTGATTTTTCGAAGTCATGTAATCGACGATCAAAAACTGCATAGATTGCTATAGGACATGGATTTAATTTTTTTCTAGAAGGACAGGTCTATTCTCTTCGGATCTGAAAAAACGGTCCATGTAGAGAAAAAACCATTACGGTCTTGTAATCAATGGCGAGAACGAAAGCCACAGGTATAGATATACTCAGTAAGGAATGAATATCTTATTGTCGACAAGTTTCTTCCTCTGTTCTTTGAAGAGTCTTGAGCTGTTCACAGTTCACTCATACACATCACGGATCATTTTTGGAGTAGATTGTAGTTATCCATTGTATCCCAATGCCTTATCAACAACCCTTGAATTATTTTCAAGTCAAAATATCCACTCCAATGGTTTATCGTTCTTGGTAAACCTTATTTGTGGTCTCTGACCATTGCTACATTCTTTTAAATGTAATTTTCGATTGGATTTAACAGTCAGATGATATGATTCATCGATTTTTTTCAGTATTATATCACAAACTAAAGACTTCTGAGATTTCGGGTCAGTGTGAATCTATGCTATCCCGTTGTGGTAGTTAAGATAAAACTAAGTATTATTCATTACAAACGTCCCTCTATCGTTTTCGAATAATTAGCTTACAGTTTGTGTTTGAATTTTAATTAAACTTCTTTTAAACGGTGGTTTTGTTTATTTAAATATAGTCTCATTGGCATTCTTCACCAAATGACTCATTTTGAACGTATTTCGCAGAGGAAATGAAGTGACAAATAGTGCTTTGAGTCATATAGACATTCAATGAGAGTTTGATTTGGGACATCGATGCTTCGATTCAACTACTTTTATCATAGCGTTTGTCGAATCTTTCACCTGTGACGTGCATATATGGATTATCGTTGATATTTTTCTAGCGGTATATCGTACGCGTGAAATTACTCATGCGTATATTGTGCCATGCATATTTATTTAGCTGATAGCCATATGTAATGCTAGAGACCACTACTAACTAGCCAAGTATGTAGATGGAATGCACGAAGCTACAAAATTAGCAAACAGGTTTATTCTTTAATAGAGTTTTTTTTTTGTTCTCCATTCTTTGTTGTTTTTTTGTTTTTGTTGCTTATAAATAACTTTCAACAATAAATCAACTGCAGAAATTTATGTTCAAAGAACTCTATGCAAAGAATAGGTATGCAACGTTCTTCTTCTCATTTACTTATTTAATGTTTCTCGTTTTGAAGGTTTTGAAATATAAATTGATTTTATATTATAATTTCAAGAAAACAATAATTGTGTTGATAAAGTGTTGATAAAAGGTAGTTAAAAGTAGAAATTCCTTACAAATTGAAGCCTATTAAAGCTGAAACGATATCTATATAATAGGGGATAGTGTTTTCCAAAAGTATTAGGACAATTTCATAGCTTTCAAGAAAATAATTTAATATTGTACAAGCATGTAGTAGGCAATATGAATAGTCGCGCTTACGTTCAACCACGTAGCGGTACGTAGCACTACGCAGTTCCAAGTGAATACATAAAAATATGCAATGGAGTGGTTCTTCTACTACGTAATAAAACAGCGTAGTGGAGCTGAAACTGTTAATTTTATTGAAACCTCTTCACGCGACCAATCTCATATCAACCGCATTTCATAATGATGTATTTTAATCTACATTATGTACTTCTAAAGAATATAGTTCACCAGAGAACAATGTTCATTATATGAAATCATGTAGGTATTGGATAATATTTTCATTTAAATTTCATTAAGTGATCACCGTATAAATTTTGCATTGCTAATCAGCGTGGCTTACAGGTTTTTAGTTCTCAGTACGTGAAGTCATGAGAAAATCCTCGCAAAGAATGTCGTTAAATTTCAATTCTTTTCATCCATTGAATTATCGATTTGTGAATTGTAAATGATCCAAGATCCGGATCCATGAGTTATACAGAGTGTCTGATACATGGTTGGCAACTTTTACTCATAATTGAACATGTTGTACCCTGATTTTAGGAAATCGAGTTACCTTTCATGTAATGTAAGCGATGTTGTTGTTGATTGTGCCGAAATCGGAACCTGATTAGAGATGGCAATTAAAATGAACTAATCGATTAATCGATCGTTTGTTTAATCGAGGTGTGATAATCGATTTACGATTAAATATGTAGAAAATAATCGATTAATATCGCCTGTATAACCAACAAGTATATTGTACCTATTATATTTAATTACAAAGGTACTATGTATAGACTATATTAGATCTCATCGGAGGCGGAGGGATTCCTCCAAGCACCGCGAACATTGGTCTATTGTGCTATACCTCATAGATCTTTCTTCAGTTTCAACCTAGAGGTCCTCACTCAGCTTTAGTTCTCTCAATTTATCTAGTTGGTGAAGGTCTATTTTTGCAATGGTACAGGGTGGCGCAAAATTAATCATCCAACTATGTTTTTGAATAACTTCTTTACTGAATAAAAAAAAATGATTTTGAGTGATAGAAATCTTTATTTGAACCTTTAAAATTTTTTCTGTTAAGTGGAAAAGATGATATCCAACAAGTGGCTGCCGCCAGTGGTGATACACATTTGTGCCCGTTTTATCGCATTTTCCATGACTTTCCGAAAGTTTTCCGGTGATAACTGTTCGCACTCCTGTCGAATATTCTCCTTAAGGTCTGGTATTGTCTGAGGCTTGTTGGCATAAACTCGCAAATTCAAGTGTGCCCAAAGAAAAAAGTCTAGGATGGTTAAATCGGGCGATCTTGCTGGCCATGCCAAATTGCCAAAACGGGAGATTACACGATTAGGAAACGCTTCCTTCACAATATCCATTGTGGCTCGTGCTGTGCGTGCGGTTGCATCGTATTGTTGAAACCACATGTTCACCAAGCCCGACTCATGCAATTCCTGCAGTAAGAAATCGTTTATCATGGCCCTGTAGTGTTCGCCAGTAACAGTGGCCGTATTGTCGCTGGCGTTCTCAAAAAAATACGACCCAATGACTCCTCTCGCGTGAACGCCGCACCACAGTGGTTTTGAGTGGATGTAATGGCTGTTCTTGCATCACACACGGATTTTCAGTGCCCCAGAAACGAAGATTTTGCTTATTGACGTACTTAACCGCTTAAGTCGAAATGCGCCTCGTCGATCATGACGATTTTCGATACAAAATCGTCCTCCACAACTATTCCACGGAGTATATCGCTCCATTACATGTCTATTTGTATACTGCAGCTGTCTAGTTCACAAATATCAAATATGATTCACGTACGACGCCATTTACAAAAATTATAATATCTTCCGATAGGGTGATTAATTTTGCGCCACCTTATACTATGGTCCACAAAGTGTTATCCGAAACACTTGTGACGCTGAGTCTGCCTCACAGCAGCACAAAATGTGTTCAGAGGTTTATGCCTGCAGTTGGCAGAACCTGCAAAGGTTATCAGTTATGATTCCTTTCCGATTCTTTTAAGGAGATCTTTCAAGCGCGAGTGATCCGTGAGTATTCCGGTTATTACCCGTACTTTGTTTCTATCAAACTGTAGAAGCTTTTAGTTGAGTGGTTCGGTATGTATTTTTTGGCTTGTCTCAGTCTGGGCAGTGTGGCCCAGTGTTGGCATACTCTTATGATCCTTTTAATGGAGCAGGTTGAGACTCCACAGAACGGCTCTGGTCCTATGTATAATAGTTTAAGCTTTGTTTTTCTATGCATATTTTTGTTTTTAATAATTGGGAGTACCGAATCATACGTCTTATTTGCCATCATGATACTTTTTTTTTTTCGATGGGTTCGCTTCCATCCTTTGATCTATTTGCTCCGAGATATACAAGGTTGTGTACGTCTTTTAGGTTGAAGTCTCCTAGTAATGCTTTATCTGATTAGCGTGTTTTTCCTAGTTTGTGTCATGATTTTGGTTTTGTTATCGTTAATATAATACGTAGTCTAACTTCTCTTGCTATCGAGTCAAGGTTTACAAATATTTCTTGGGCACTCTCCAGGGATCTCGCTAGTATATTTATGTCGTCGGCATAACCTACCCAAGTCCTTGTGAGTTAAGAACACTACTTTGTATGGTATTGTATCTGCATGATATTATCCGAAAGCGAAATGCCGAGAATAGGGTTGCTCTTTAGCTGTCTCACTAGGTCTGTAGAGGCCGGTTTCTTTGCTTCCGTATTCTCAGAAATTATAAGTCGGTTCTGGCTGGCTTCTTTGTCTGGTGTAAAGATGAAAAGGTAAGGCTTAAATTGCAGTTAGCATATAATTTGATGAATTGGAAGATTTAATGGATTAAGAATAACAGACAAGAGTTTCATTGACGATGAAAGGGTAGACGTTCTATTCTCAAGGAATAGCACGCTTCTCGTGACTGTTCAATTCAGTTAAGGCGTAGTACATAGGATACAACATGCCAGACACAAGTGGCAATCGCAGACGTCTCGTAAGGGCGATGCATTTACATATTTTTTGATAATGCTTTCTTTCCACTCCACTCAAGCCAAGTGTGTATACAAGTCATATTCGGCTTAATGGAAGTATAATAGAATACAGTAAATTAACCTCGCCTTTGACAGATGAGCCTTCACATCCCGGCCGATTTATTATTTTAACTCGAGTGATATGATAACCCCAAGCAGACAGGCGCGATATCAGTTGTTGTATACACGGCTAGTAAAACTTTATTCTTGTTTCTTGGCTTTATTATATAGACTTTATTCAAACACTCATTGTTCTCATTAACGTAGAGTAAAGTAACTATGCCATGTCGTCGTAACTTCGTGCTTACCTCTAGATGTTTTTATATTCCAATGTCATAACATTAAGCTAAGTAAACTAAGCTCTTCTTATAGAACCGCTATTAGCACATGCGCCAGAAATTCAATCTTCTGCCAGGGACCGTGATTTATATTCGTAAAAAAACTTTAATTGACCGCTTTTCAGGGACACCACCAGTGACAACAACAACACAATTTAAATTCACCAGAACGAGAAACACAAGAACTGCATCACTAAGCACGAAACACTGTACCGTAATTTTACATTTATTCCATTAAACTATGCACTCGACTGGAAACAACAAAATAACGCCAGATATGCCAATGGCCAATCACTCAACAAACAAAACAAGCAGAATGTAGCCGGACGAGGACGACGCACCAACTCGAACCACTATGAGATACGAAGTGATCGCGGAAAAAAGAAGTTTCCATCAATTGACAGAACTTGAAAAGAAAAGAGTTGAGCAGCACCAGCAGATCGACGTTCGAGAACGAATGAAACGAAACATAAACGAAACGATCGTTTTGTTTCGTTTCGTTATAGCTGCGAGAGGAACTGTGGAAATTGGAACGTATCACCGGTGGTGGTTCCATTCCCAGATGATCCGTCGTTGATCCCTCTTACGAAAATGCTCTCAACTCGTGAGCAGAGTTACCATCCTATGAGTAACTGAATTTCCCAAATTTAAAAATAAATAAAATACCCAGGTTTCCCTAGAAAAAATTAATCCACTTTATTTTACAAACCTGGCTGGTTTGCAGTGCTTTTAAAAGGGGAGTCCTCCAAAAATATGAAAATTGGTTTTTGTTCAAAAATGAAATTTATTCCTCAAATTCTCCTTCCGGAATTGAAAATTCAATAAATCCATCGAAAAATTCCGTTTTTTTTTTAAATAACCTTGGGGCAGGGAGGACATTGCCCCCACCCCGGATTTTTGTTTTCTCATATATTATACATATATAGAAATATATACATTCATAACATCTTGCCCCCCTGCAAAAAACTGAAATGACGTCCCTGCTTAGGGGATTACCCTTTAATACGATTTCAGAACAAGAACGAGATAGATTGGGTATAAAATGGCATGGTCGGGGATTTAGAGTGGTGGAACGGGAGGGAAACGTACACTGTTTTGACAAGACTATCAACATATCTTTTTGCGATGTCCTTACGCTACGGTAACCTGCAATCGCAGACAATGTGAAAACTTCTGACCAAACTATTATTCTTCATAAATAATTACATTATACATACTTGTTTTAAAGATCTAATTAAATATTTACAACTGTTGTAGATCTTACAATAAATCACACAGAATTAATACGTGCGCAATTTCATTAAACGATTTACTTTTTAGCGAAGAAGCTCATTATAGATCCTTGTTTTGTAGCCACCTTTGGTTTAGTTATCTTTACAGGTGAAGGCTTTTTTTCTTTTTGCTTGATTTCAATTTTGGCTACCGGCACATCCTCAGCTTCGGACGAACTATATTCTTCACTTTCTTTAACAGTTTCTAAACGATAAATATGCCATTAGACTTGAGAAATTATTAAAAAAAAAATGATGTACATACTTATGAAACCATCTTCGTCTTCGTATGTTCGTGTAACAAACCGTCGCTTCTTTCCTCGAATACTTTTCGTTTCTGTCGGCTGTTCCATTTTTAACTTATCATCGCGATCTTGTGTGCGACTAACTTCAACAAGTTTTTCCGTTGGCGCTTCATCTAATCGAAAATCGTAATTATGTACCTATTAATACAAAATGGCGAAAAAATAAAATAAATTTACCTTCATCTTCACTGCTGTCAACCATTTGGACAATGCGAGATCCTTTCGATATGGGCTTCTTGACTTTAGAGATTTTCTGTCTTTTCGGTGGGTTCGTAGTGGTAGTATTAAGCGTAGTTTTCTCACCATCAGACTCTTCTAAAAATTAAACTATATAAAAAGCGTTCATTATTGAAAAAGAAATACCAACCACTAGTGATTGAACTACGTTTTCCGCCCGAAATTTCTTTATTCTTTGGTTTTGTATTCTGTGTTTCTTTATCGGACCCATTTATCTTCGATTCCTCAGTTTTTACTTTTACCTTCTCCTTCTCCATTATGCTTTTACCATTTGTATTTGGTTTTGAAAAAAAAGATCCTATTGAACCCTTCTTTCCACTAGTGTTCACATTAGATGTTTTCGTGGGGGTCGTTTTTACAGTTTTCTTTTTTGGAGATACTTTTTCTTGCTTAAGTGGAGTCTTTTGTTCAGTCGTCGAATTTTTAAACATAGACGCAATTGAATTAGTTGCGCCGTTACTTAAATTTTTCTTTTTTGAAATTTCTGCAGCTTCGGGTACTTTTTTATCAATAGATGGAGCAGCTGAATCAATTACATCAGGAGACTCCTCACAGATATCTCGAGATATGTTAGATATTACGAGACGCTTCCTAAAACGGGTTTATATAAAAGTGAGTTCAGTAAAATACAAATATTACTAACTTTTTCGCATCCATGATTCTAGGAATTTCGAAAGTCTCTGATTCAGACTTTACTCTGACACTATGAAGCACTTTACTACATTTTTCAAATTTATCAGTCCAATCATTGATTTTTTCTTCAGGTACTACCTATAAAAAAAAATATTTATATAAATAATGATCCAATAATAGTTCAGTGTTCAAACGATTCATCAAAAAGCCACATCAAATTGAACATTCTATACATTCATATAAAAAAAAAACTGTGCAAGATATCGCAAACCGGCTCGATAGTCTGAAGCTGATTTTGTGAAACACAACTGTGCAAAACTAGGTCCCAATCGGTCCAGTAGTCGCGGAGATATTCCTGATACCTATTTTGAAAATGCTGTGAAACCGACGGACAGAATAAGTGGTTTATAACTATGCAGAATAGTAAAATCAGTCCCTACTAATTAATTTATTTCTTAGTTGGTCCCTCAGCGAGGTTTCTGGTCTGCCGCATTGCTGGAAGAATTCGCCACCTCTCAATGCGTGATTTACTCACCCACTCAGCAATGGCAGCCCTAACAGAGACAACAGGCACACCGAAGACTGGTTCTGGTCCAACCATGGCTGTCTCCAATCCAGCCTTTACTAATCCATCCGCTATTTCATTATCATTTACACCCTGGTGGCCATAATGTCTGTACTAACATATGGTTTAATTGTGTGGTCTCTCGCATTATTGAGTAAGATTGTCATAACCGCCATTGCTACTCAATAAAAGCATTGAAGCTGTCTTCGACTTACCTCACATGATTCCGTCAGTAGAGTTATATGAACTTACGGGGTTGCATAGTATCAAGCAATTAATAGCCATTAAAAGAGCCAATAAGCCTGCAATAAGGCTTAATAGTGAAACATATCACTATCCGACTATAAATGCCGGGAACTTAACGAACTCCCACTGTCCAAGCATAAATCGTACGAAAAGACCCAATATATGGAGCAGTTTTATTTTATAATGCACTTTCGGATTTAATTAAAACTGCGGAAACTATCACAAAGCTTACGAAGATGCTGAAAAGTAACTTAAAGAGTAACCCAGCATAGCTGGTGAACTCCAGCTACATCAGCTGGGTGAATGCTTAACTGATCAGGTAGGACCAAGATGAGGCTGAATCTGAACATGTAATCATATATATCACACACCACCCCTCGTTCGGCTTTGACCAATTCCTACATTCTTTTTCAGTAGCTCTCCTTTATTCGATTTAATTATGAAAGGGTACTATTTTGTGGATATGAAAAATATATCTTGGCTAATTTCTTCAGATGTATGACATGTTTTACCGGTTAAATGTTTTTCGGTAATGAATTAAATCCAAGTATCGCTTCAGAAATAGGATTCTTCCCTATTCAATCAGTACTTTGGTTGATTTTGCTTTCCGATAGACTTTGAATTCTTTGTATTACAATTATGAATTCTTGGCCCATGTTATTTTGATCGACGATGTAATGAAGTTGTTCTTGGCGTTGTAAATTAGCTATATTCTCTCCAAGTTTTCAAGTTGCAGAATGTTCTTTCTTTTTATCAATTACGTAGAGTCCCTCAGATGGTGGCACACTTGGTAAATTATACATTGGCTTAATGATTTTGTACATTAGCCGTCAAAATACTTTCTGGCTAAAAAATATAAGACCGTAAGCGATGCTCGATAGAATAAAATAATTGTACAGGGTTTAATTTATGTGAATGAGAAGAAAATACTTATTTCTTAAAGCCCTTATGGCCGGTGCAGTTTTCTCTATAATACTATTTATGTGCACAATAAAAATGTCTAATTTATTAGGAATTGAGAGCAACAAATAGCTGTTCTTTAAGATGCTCTTACACAGACAATTGATTGCCCGACGATTGATTGCCAAAACTAGTGGAGCAATATCGTGCTAGTTGCGGCAATGTCGCCTGTTTTCACGGATTGCTGATATTACTTGTCCTACAGTTTGCTGTATTTCCACTAGCTTGGAGAATTACGATCCATTGTCCTCGTTCAGTTGTTTTGAGTTTTGGATTTAATTGTCAAAATTCATATTATAAATGGGTTGGTCAAAATTGTCTGGAATTGCTGCAAATTTAGCGAAGCTAGTACCTAGGAGCGAAATGAAATTTCCCATAAAAATTTTTCATTCGATCGAAAATTGGTAGTTGTTGTGCCACCCTAGTGAACGCCTAACTTTAGAATTCCTATTGCAAGAGAATTGAATAACCTTCAAACTACACAAATACATGCCATTGCATGACTAAACTTTAATGGCATAACAATTTCACCTGTCTTTTGTTCAATTATCGCTATGAGCGCACACATTTGCAGTACTAACGAGGTGACAATCTTTCAACAAAAAAACAGCGTCGAAGTACCTAGTTTTTCCATCAACTTACAGTCATGAACTGCGACCCATCCTTAGCAGTTCCGCGTAAAAGAAATGTACTCGTACAAATCACACTTTTATTTTCGGATAACCATTTTTCCAGGACTTCGGCGCTTTTCTTCATGCTGAATCCCCAGTCTTCGGAGAGGCTCCTGATATTCACCTGGATAGGGAATGCACAACAATTTTTTCTATATTCGAAATTTCCTAATAACTTTCTCTAGCTTACCGTTTTACCGCAGTCCAGAACATTGTTTGAGATTTCCTTTAAACACACGTTTACCTCATCAGTGTCCATTGTAGCAATATTTAAAACAATTTTCAAAAGCCGAATCACCACCCGATTGAAGTTTTGTTTATGCTTGCTTTCAGTCGTGAGTTATATATTTTTTCCCGCCTTCATTGCTGTTTTTTGACATTTCCCAGTTCAGTGATGCCATACACAAGAAACACATGGGATTTGTCTCTTTTCATTTGCAAATTCAAAAGCCAAAACATAGGGCTTTTGAATTTCTACTAATTATAATAAATAGTGGCAATGGGCTCAGTCCATTTTATACCTGTTCAATTTGTTGAGCTAAAAATAAAAACTGAAATTAAATTTGAATTAAGAAACACGTTGTTTAAATTTCTTATTGTGAATGGACACTTTTATGACATGTAAAGTTTGCTTCAAAAACAGACTACATAAAAGTTTTCATGATTGCCGTCTCCTTGTGAGTTTTCGTTTCAAAATTCAAAGTGTTAAAATCCATCAATTCCTGACCTGCTTTGGATTTAAATATATTTTGCTGCAGTACTTAAACCTGCACCAAAATCGGACAAGGCTAGAATGGAATGTTGATAAATAGGAAAAGTGTAATATTACGTGTCATCGAAGTGTCAGTCAGGAGTTGGTGTGTCAATTTTGTGACTTTTTTATACCCCCGACAAGTAGCTGCCAATGAATCAAAAAAATAGATTTATGTCAATCTAAAAGCGTTTATACTGTTCTCTACCGTCCCGAAAATGTCCTTCGTAAGCGGTACTACTGGCAGCGAAGCAGCACAAAAGTTCCTCGACGTTCTTCAGGCCGACTTCCGAAGTTTGGCACAGGAAACGAAAAAGAAGTATCCGCAGATCAAGGAGGTGAGTACTACCTTTATAGTTAACTAAACCTAACTGTTATGCCTAGTATCCATAAATATATAAGATTGCGAAATGTGTACCTTACACGAAACGCAAGCAAAATTGGACGCGTAATCCCTTGTCACAAGATTGGGTGTGTGTCGCTTGCCGAAGTGCCGATAACACACTTGCAAGACATTCGGCATTTTGACGACCCAAAATTAATTTAGACCACACGGCACAATTACAAGCTGTAGTACTTGATATTAACGACTTCTTAAACTGGCAAAATAAATACAGATGGGTTTTGTGGTACTTTTGTGTTTTGATTAAAGACACTCGATTAAAGACAGGTTATTCCCCGTTCATTTGAACGGCTGTACAAACTAAAATAACTGCTAGAATGAACGTAGTCCAGTCTCGATGGACTGCGCCTTTCTTAGCTAAACTGATTAATAAGAGAAGGAACTCAACCTTTGTTGTAATTACACTGTACATCGTACGTACATCTTTTCGCAAATTTCCTATTTAGAACCGCAGAATTGATGACACTGAAGAAATACTCTCGAAGTCTACTAAAGTTGATTGCACAAAACCATTTTCCTTGCAACGTTTAAGTCCTCAAAACCGTTTTGCAGTTTTGTATTATTTTATGTTCTAATGGGGCGAAAAACCATAAAGCCCTTTAATAAAAGTCCGTTAGCACATATACAGAGTAGAGTAGTGTATTCATAATTATTTGTTTCTCAGATTGAATGAGCCTTGTGAGTTACATATTAAACACGAAGAAGAAAGTTTTATTGTTGTCAACTGCACATGCGGATGAGAAAATAGATGAATGAACCAGAAAGCCTGAGAAGATTATAGACTACAATACGATCAAAGGAGGTGTTGACACGTTGGACGAAATAAATCGAACATACACTTGTAGGCGCAAGACTAATCATTTCGGCCCATGACACTATTCTCCAATATGCTCGACGTAGCATCCCTTGCTGCTTATCGGATATTCCGTATTACTAATCCCACATCCGGTACAAGAAAAATGTTAGAAAACATTTTCTTAAAACGTTGGCTATTGAATTAGCAAGTAAGGATATCCGGAATATAATAAAAAAAAAGGTTCACTACAACAATCTGTGGAAACTGCCCATTAATTAATTGGTTTTGAAGCTACAACTCCCTCTCCAACATTTCGCATATGTGGGCTGGGGCCGCTAAATCCCATTTGGCCTTGCTTAATCGTGTTCAAAGACATGCGTTCCGACTAATTGGAGACGAAGCCGCTTCAGCTTCTGTAGACTTCCTTGAGCATCGCCGTAATGTCGGAGTACTCAGTATTTACTATCGATATTTTTATGGTAAATGCAGTAAGGAACTAAAAGAACTTATTCCCTTACTCTCGCCACCCGTAACACTCGCCAAGCTTTACGCGGCCACGAGTATACTGTTCAGCCCCATTTGTGGAGAATAGTGAAATTTAGGCAGTCCTTTATCCCCCGAACATCAGTGATGTGGAACGCATTGCCAGCCGATGATCTGTTCCATAATAAGTATAACCTTCAGCAGTTCAAAAACAACGTTCACCGACACTTCAGACGCTTCCATCCCGTTCCACAGCCCTAAATCCCCTACCACACCATTTTATAGTATCCCCAACCTATGTTGTTCTAGCTGTGCAATCGCATTAAAGGGTGATCCCCTAAGTTATAACGACGGCCGTAAAATAAAAAAAAAAGAAGCTGAATTATGTTTGGATATTTCTGCAGCGCCATCTACCTCATCTGGACGGCCACATTAAAATGATCCAGATGCCATTCACTTGTTTAATTTCAGTATTATCTATATTTAATTTATTATTTTGAATTTCGAATTAGTTTTTTCTTTTTATTACTTTGTGAACATTTTTATTTTCGTTTCAATATTAATTAATTTTTCGAAAATACAGACAATGTTTTATTTTCTCTTCTTTTTCCAAACTTATATCAGCTTGCGAAAATCAAGAACGCTGATTAGCAAAGAAATAACCGTATTTTCAACA
Source organism: Beris chalybata (assembly GCA_949128065.1). Classification (NCBI taxonomy): domain Eukaryota; kingdom Metazoa; phylum Arthropoda; class Insecta; order Diptera; family Stratiomyidae; genus Beris; species Beris chalybata. Next base: position 23,672,773 of record OX421896.1, on the reverse strand, counting down.
CACCATCCACACATTTGGTATGAAATGCATACTGGGGCGCTGAGTGTTCCAGGGCACGATAAGTCAATTTCTTAAAGGGCACGGTTTTAGGGTTAAGGAACAAGTTCTGTGAAGTAGATCCGGAGCTCTTCGTTCCTGCGTTCGCTCGGAAACTAGTTCGTTCTTTTAGCTAATTCATAGTTCAACTTAGTAGTCTGGGTGGCTTAGTGGCTAGAGCACTTGCCTTCGGTGCACCTGGTTCCAGGTTCGAATCTGCTTGGCGGCAAGTAATTTTCGAGAATGGGATTGGGTGCCGGACTACCAGCTCACTCAGCTGTAAATGAGTACCTGAGTTAAAATCGGGGTAATAATCACGGACGAGCGTGTAGTTGACCACTTCACCTCCTAGTGTTCCGTTGGTCTCGCAATGAAGTAACTCTAGCATTACATACTTCAAGGCCTAGGCCCGATTTGGGCTGTTGCGCCATTGATTATTATTATTATTATATTATTATAGTTCAACTTGAGGGGAGAAGATGATGAGAAAAAAGAAAGGTTAGTAGATGTAGAAGATGATGACCTAAAAAAGATATTAAAAAGTTGATAGATGAAGAAACTAGCGTGAACCTGAGTCTAAATATTAATCGGCAAAGTGGCGTGAAAAAAAAAATTGAATTTTTTTATGGCTATAAAGAAAAAATAATCGAAAGATCTAAGAAATGTTTTCGTGTTTTATAATGGTTTTTATTAGCCCCCTTATATCCGTGACTGAATATAAAACTGGACTTACACTAGAATCAGCGTTTATTATTTATATTTAACACGACAACTATATTTACTTTACAGTCATGTGAAGAAGCAATATCCAAATTAAACAGCGCTGGAGCTAATCAACAGACACCTGTATATTACATAGTCAATCAAATTCTTTATCCTTTAGTGCAAGGATGCGAAACAAAAGATTTAAAAATTATCAAGGTAAGTATCTACATATATATCTTTTCTTTCACATAACATTTCTAAAAGTAAGTTATCAATTGGTTCTCTTAGTTTTGCCTTGGTATGATGCAGCGACTGATCACACAACAAGTTGTAGATCAAAAAGGCGCCAGATATATAACAGATGCGTTATGGATGCTAATGGAAAATGGACTAGAAGAAGTTAAAGTACTTCAAACAGTAACCTTATTACTGACAACTAATTCCGTAGTTCATGGCGAAACACTTGCAAAGGCTTTGGTTCTTTGCTTCAGGCTTCATTTTACAAAAGATTCGACTATTGTCAATACAGCTGGAGCAACAATAAGACAATTAGTTTCCTTGGTTTTCGAGAGAGTCGTAGTCGAGCAAGACTCTAATATTCCAGATGAAGATGTTGAAAAACCATCTAGTTCAAATGAACACCAAAATGCATCGCCTGGCGCGGACATTAAAGGTTTAAAGCCATGTGCAGCTGATGCGTTTCTCCTGTTTCAAGTACGAAAGGTTTCTTAGTAAAATATTTTATTATATATTTGATGTGTTCACAGGACTTAGTTCAATTGGTAAACGCTGATCAACCGTACTGGCTATTGGGAATGACAGAAATGACCAGAACATTTGGATTGGAATTGTTAGAAACAATTTTAACGAGTTTCAGTTCAGTATTTTACAAAGTAATAATTTTTTAAATGTAAAATGTTTCATTAGCTTAACTCCAAAAACTAACCTTTTAGAATCCAGAATTTACTCTTCTTTTAAAAGAGCGCGTCTGTGCATTAGTTATAAAACTATTTTCTCCAAATATAAAACATCGTTCACTACCGTCAACTGCCGTTCAAGTTGGTGCAGGACATGATAAACCATACTTTCCAATTAGCATGCGTCTGCTACGACTAGTTTCAATATTGATTCAAAAATATCACAGCTTACTAGTAAGTGTTTATTTCATCGGTCTTATTCTCACGTATATTGAACATTTTATGTAATTGTTCACAGGTGACGGAGTGCGAAATTTTTCTATCGCTTATCGTTAAATTTCTAGATCCCGATAAGCCGAACTGGCAACGAGCCTTAGCACTGGAAGTAATTCATAAAATGGCCGTAAAACCGGAATTACTTGTTTCATTTTGCAAATTTTATGATTTGAAAGACCACGCAACAAACATTTTCCAAGACATGATTAATTCGCTGGGAGCTTATGTTCAAAGCTTATTCATTAATTCACAAATGTCTAGTTCAACTGGTAGGTTTCCGTAGAAATATTAATATAGTAATATTAACTATATAAACCGGACAGGATTAAATGGACAAACGCAAGGATCAAGTTTATCAACTGGTCTGCCAACCGGGCCTGGAGTATCACCTAATCTGGGATTTATGTTTCGAGGAGTATGGCTACCTATTGTTATGACATTTCCCACCGGACAATCAAAATCAGTGTAGTAAGTACTTGAATTATTTTTCCCTTTTCAACAATTCAGAAATAAATGTTGTAAGAAGAGAGATAGATACAATCGGCGATCTGTGGTGAGAAATTCAATTTTGTCTTCAGCGACTGTATCCATTTTAAAACTTTTGGGCAGTGTATAGTCGTCTCTCCCTGGATTAGGGATAAACGCTACGCTAACCGGTTGTCATGAAGATGGTATCCATGCGGAAAATATCTTTCTGAGAATCGACACGGCCCCCTCTTTTAGCATTTACGGATAGCAACCGTCCACTCCTGGTGACTTCTAACTGTCAAACGGTGAAATTGAAACCTTCACCCTCTCAGCAGTCACTACAGCAGACGTCCTATACCAACGTTGTTGAGTTAGTTCAGCTTTTATTTTTATATTATGTTTGTTTCTTAGCTTAGAAATGCTGGACAAAATGGAACCACCTTCTATTCCCGAAGGCTATGGAATTTCTGTCGGATATGCAAGTCTATTGGATATTGTTCGTTCTTTATCACTAGCGATTCAAGGACCATCTCAGGTAATTGAATATATATTTCATGTAATTAAATCACAATTAATGTATTTTTTTCAGCTAGGAGAGGCAGTACAAATCCCCTACAAAGATCGTGTTTCGGAAGACGATAAAATTCTTCATTGCCAACTCATAAATTCTAGTTGGTGTGGTCTTTTGGCAGCATTTACTCCGCTTGTAGATGCGGCCACCGACGAGTCAACCACTGAAAATATCTTAAAAGCAATGCAAAATTTTGCAGCATTGTGTGGTACACTTGAACTGTTTAGTCCGAGAGATGCATTTATAACAGCAATATGCAAAGCGTCTTTACCGCCTCACTATGCATTATCAGTTCTTAATATTGGATATCAAGGCGTAGGATTTCGATGTTAGTAGAAACTACGAATACAATTGTAAATAAATAAAAGATACTCATCGGAATTTTTCAGGTCATTCGCGTGCAAATAGTCAAGATTTAAACAATCAGTTTATGAGTTCATGCGGAGAGAACGAATTTCGTCAACAAGTGGTTGCAGTTGGCACACCTTTACCCACTTCATCATTACCCATTGGCGCCCAACAAGGGCCCGTAATGCTAACAGCTAAGAACTTGCAGTGTATGCGCGCACTTTTACACGTCGCACATTGTCATGGGAGTATATTGGGAACATCGTGGCATATTGTATTAGCAACTTTGCAGCATCTTGTATGGATCTTAGGTCTGAAGCCGTCAACTGGTGGCAGTCTACAGGTTAAAATATTTAATAATATTGAATATTGATTGAATGAAACAAATGTATTTACTTTTATATTTAGGCTGCTCCGAAACCGGCACTCGACGCAAATGCAGGTATTCAAACAGCTGTGATGGCAGACTTGCCGGTCTTATCGCAAATGTTGAGTCAGCTCTTTGAATCTAGTCAATATCTTGATGATGTTGCTTTGCATCATTTAATAGATGCACTCTGTAAATTATCCCATGAAGCGATGGAACTTGCGTACACGAACAGAGTATTGTCACATAAACGATCTTTTGAACTTTTTTACATGTTCATCATTCGCAGGAACCGTCTTTGTTTGCAGTTGCAAAATTACTCGAAACAGGTTTAGTGAATTTACCCAGAATCGAAGTATTATGGCGTCCTTTAACCAATCATTTGCTTGAAGTATGCCAACATCGTCACATTCGTATGAGAGAATGGGGTGTTGAGGCTATTACATATTTAGTGAAAGCGGCGCTTCAATTTAAATATGAAATACCTCTAAAAGAAAACATGGTAAAACGGGAATAAATATAGTTTTTCTCAGTTATAATTTAGAATAAAACTCATCTAGGCTTTGCAAACATTACTTCTCAATCCCTTGGCAGAGTTGTCCTCGGTCCCGCATGGTGACGTAAGACAACGTCAGTTAGAATGTGTTCTACAGGCACTGAACGGAGCTGGTGAAACTCTTTCGTATGGGTGGCCTGCAGTACTTGGTATTATTGGAGCAGTTAGTGATCATCATGGGTAAGAATTATTTATTATATTAAATAAAATTGCATTTTTGAAGCTCCTCTTCCGTTTTAGGGAGGCTCTTATACGCATTGCTTTTCAATGTTTGCAACTAGTTGTGACCGACTTTTTGCCAGTCATGCCTTTTAGATGCTTACCACTTTGTGTAAATACTGCCGCAAAGTTTGGATCGCAAACACAAGAACTAAATATATCGCTAACTGCTGTTGGCTTAATGGTAACACTTTTCAGAATATTATAGTCACTATGATCTAATTATTACTTATTACAGTGGAATATATCGGATTACTTTAATCAAAACCAAGATAAACTAATGCAAGCTGTAATTGATGATGAATCCGTTCTACCCGATTTTCCTGGAACAGTGAACATGCCTCAATTTGATAAGTTATGGATGTGTTTATATGCAAGACTAGGTGAGTTTCTCTACGTAAAGCTTGGCTTTTTCTTTTGCTTATCTTGCAAATCAATAAGGAATCTCTTGTTTGTCATTTAGGCCCGTTCCTACGATCGTCAGATAAATCCTAACTGGAGCTTTAACTGCATGTTTTGTATGAAAATATGTCAGTTAAAGTTCCAGTTAGAACGTAACTGATGGTCGTAGGAACGTGCCTTAATACCCTACCGCATTGATATATATGTTCTCGTATATTATTTAACATAACATGGATTTTAAATTAGGCGAATTATGCGTTGATCTAAGACCGGCAGTTCGGAAATCAGCAGGACAGACTTTATTTTCGACAATATCTGCACATGGTAACTTGCTTAATCCACCGACATGGCAAGCTGTTCTTTGGCAAGTATTATTCCCACTGTTGGACAAAGTTAGAAGTCTATCCAGCTCTGCAAGTAACGAAAAGGTTGATACAAGTGGCAACATATTGATTCATCATTCTCGAAATACGGCACAAAAACAGTGGGCTGAAACACAAGTTTTGTCGCTGTCAGGAGTCTCTAGAGTACTTATAACTTACACGCTGAAGAAACGAAAAACTGACAATTTCCATAAATAGGTATTCAACACAAAACGACAACTTCTGCAAATGTTAGGTGATTTCCCGCGAGCATGGTCTTTGCTTTTGGAGTTTATTGAGAGCTCGGCGTTAAGCAAGAGCAATGAAGTTTCGTTGGCTGCTTTAAAATCTTTCCAGGAAATTTTGTACAACAAACCCGAAAAGAGTGCAAAGCCTTTAGAAACAACACCTTCAACAGATGCAGATATCTGGAATGTAAGTTATCATAAACTCAAATCGATGTTCAATAACAGTATTTTATTACTTTAGGTTGCTTGGCAAGTGTGGCTGAACATTGGAACTGAGAGCACAGAGCCTCCAAACCCAGAAAATTTGCATGAAAACACTGACGATCTATATATACCAAGTCAAGCATTTTTAACGGCTTTAGTACAAATATTCCCTGCACTTTTCCAACATATTAAAACTAGGTAAGTTTTATGTGTATTTATAAATTTTTTACGCGTAAGAACTTTTGGTTTTTTTTTTAATTGTCTATAGCACTTGAATCTTCTGAATTTCGGAAGTATTCTATAGTAGTAAAAGTATGTTCTTGTAGTGATAATATTTTTTTCAACATGATTTTGAGCCATCAAACCATAAAAACTTTCAAATACAAATAGTAAACTTTTTTTTATAAGGGTTTATCGGTTGCTCCCGTTACTCCCGTTGCTTCCATTTCTCCCGTTACTTCCGTTGCTGCCATTTCTCCCGTTGCATCCGTTACTGCAACCTATATTCTTCATCCTCAATCCACCATCCTCCATCTTCTATCCATCATCCACCATAGAGGATGGAGAGTGGAAGATGGAGGATGCTGGATGGGCTTCAGCTTCCATCCACTATCCCCTATCCATCATCCATCGTCAAACTTTACCATTTAGTAACAGGAACGCATAACAAAATAGCAGTGTCGGCCTCAAATGTAGCCATGGTTGTCAAGAAGTGGTATGTCTCTGGTATATGGAAGATAGAGTGTTGGACCGAGAACACTGTCTCGAGGTACACCAGCTAAAATTTCATTCAGATCCGAATATTCCTGTCTGTAGCGTACTCAAAAGATTCTGCCTGTTATATACATTATTTGGGTATTTAAAAGTATTGTCTAGGTAAGTCCCTGTGTAGTTTATACTGTAGTCCTTCATGCCACACTTTGTCAAAAGCCTGCGCAACATCCAAGAAGATTGCCGACCATATATTTTTCTCCTCTGATGCCTTCTCAACTATGTCCGTAATTCGATCTATCTGATCTATCGTAGATTGTTTGTTTCTAAATCCGAATTGATGGTTTGGAATTAGTCTTCTATTATCTTTAATATAATTGAGTCTTTTCAAAAACAGAACCCTAACCTGGCGCCTTTTTGGTGCTGAGATTGTTCTTACAAATACTTTTTAGTTCCCTTAAATTGATGGGTGGGATTTCAACTTCGTCCACTTTATCAATGAAGGTTACATTTTCTAGATCTGTGTTCTGCGGAAACGTCAATAGGTGTGCCGCGAAAAGATCGGCTTTCTGCCCAATTACAGTCAACTGTTTTTAGCGGCGAATCATTCGAGGTCGTTTTATTTATTTTTGTTCTGTGCTTTTGCCCGCTGTGAGGTTGTCAAGAAATTTACTGAAGGATTAGTTTTTAATTTCTGTGATACGCTTTTCAGTTGATTACTCAACCTATTAAATACAGTTCTATGACCTGGATATCTTGACAACAGCCATTTTCTTCGTGCACGCCGCTTTTTCAAAATCATTTCTCTTATTTCTCTCGGATACTTTGTTGACACTTGAGTACTTTTGTCTGCAGTTGGTGTACTATATTCTGTAGTTGTACAGCCGGTACAAATTGTTCAACTTAAATGTCGATTTGATTCTTAGTTTCCAATCGAGTTCTTAGATCGATGAATTGAGTTTTTCTCTGAATTCGTCCCAGTTGGTTAATCTGGGAAGTCCTTCATTTTGTATAACAGTTTCGCTTAGTGTCAATATCTGATGAAAGGTCGTCTCGTCATTACTTTTGGTGCTTGTGTGGTGTAGTAAAATTCATACGGCAATTTTTTTAAATAAACCACACCTTGAATAAAAAAAAGAATTAATACTGTCTTCCTATATTTCAGATTTAGTGAAAAAGATTTGAGTAAACTTTGCATTGTATTAATGAATGCTGTTGCAGTACCGGTCCATAGTGATGTCACGCCGTACATTACTTCTACAGCATCTGACTCATTACTCTCGCCTTTACATGACGGTGTCCTGGAATGTATGGAGCTCTTACAAAAAGTAATGCCCTATTATTTACTATTATATTTTAAATTGATAGAACACAGTTCAAATCTTTAGGAAGCAATGACTGAATCCTCTCATATGAAAAAAATGATTCCGGACATTTTCAAACAACTGCTTAGCTTTAGTAAATTCGCTTGCATTCCACCGTCATTTGAAAACGCTGAAGGAAGTTCATTAAAATCATCACGAATTAATTCAAATAATTCTACCATTGAATGGGTTAGCATGAATTATATACCTTTCGGCGAAAAGGCATTGAATGTTTCCGTGAAGCTCTACCAAGAGACAGCTGTTGAAGATGTAGTAGTTGAAGGGCAAATTTTACATGAAATCATTAAGGTTTGTTCTCAAACAAGTATATGAGTCAAAGATGATTAATTGAATTTTATTTTTCTGAACATAGGCTTTAAAAGTTCCTCTCTCGTTGAAATATAAATGCATGTCTTCCAGTACGTGGAAGTTGGCAATATCCAGTTTATTGGCTGTACTCCATACTGGATTTAAGGTAGCCAGATCAAAGCCAATTTATTTCGCTGGAATGTGGACTGATTTATTTGAAACATTGGATCAATTTTTGTTTCCAGCCAGGTATTTATAAACTGTTTAAAACAATTGATACAATTAGTTTGAAACTGTAAAATGTTTGCAGTATTTGTACTGTTGAGGATCGTGGATTGGAAGAAATCGTTCTGGACGAAACAATTGACTGTCAAGTGATTGAATTACTAAGAGATGAAATTTTGCCATTTTCGCATGAAATCCCACATCAATTCATTTTGAATATTGTCGTTCTACTTAACAAAGGGTCTATTCATTCGGCAACCGGATCGAATATTGGCTGTGAATCGGATTGGAAACTCCGTGAAATATTTGCAAAAGTTTGCTTCGAAACTTTACTACAGTTTTCGCTTCTTGATGATAGCAGTAACAACAACCTGACGGCAAACAACGTTGAAAGTGGATTTGCAGGACGTTTGGCAATTACTGCTCTTTTACATAGATTTCAGGAAGTCTTAAAACGTTTTAATGACGACGAACGTCAGAGTGGAAAGTGCCCTCTACCAAGGTTATTTATTTATATTATAAAAATCGATTTTCTCAAATATATTATTCTGTATTATCAGGTATCGGCTATCGGAAATATCATTTGTATTAAAAGCTGTAGCAACTCTTATTATGTCTATGAAAAAAGCTCCACCCACAAAAGGTACTCGTATTGCAATAGTAAAAGATATTCCAATAAATAATGTTACTTTTCAGCAGTCAATAAAACAGCGTGGGAACAACTTATAGGACTTTATCCCTATTTAGTGGATTGTACAACGACATCGTCTGCTGAAGTTTCCCGATCATTGAGAGAAGCCCTCTTACAATATACCGAACTTTTACAAGCTCCAGCTAATCTTAGTAACGAATCAATTACAAATGGCGTAGAAAGTGTATGCTAAGATTAGAAGTATTTAAATTAACATAGAGCTACGAAAAAGTAAACAAAAAAGATGTACACTAAAAACATTGAACCCCCCCAACTAAATTATTCCTTGTTAATTATTTTTAATATCTTGCTTAAGATAATAGATTTGTAATGTAATATTACTGCTATAAAATTGAATATGTATTTTAGCTGTTCTGATAAATTGTTTTTATGCGACCGCAATTTTAATTAATTTCAGCAGCAAACAAAAAAATTATTCAATACAATCTTTGTAAAGAGATGAATTTACACATTTGAACGAATGAAACATTTCTACAAAAAACTCAAATCTAAAATTTATACATGGATGTATGCCTAGAATGTAGTTTAATATATTTTAGTTGATAATAAGAATCCATTGTTTTATTTACTGTTTCTTCTTTTTCAACTAGGTGATTTTTAGGCAATTCTGGAAATGGTTCGTCAGAGATTGATAAAAACTCTTATACCTATTATAAACAGTTGCCGAAAATGGCACCCGTCCTATAATTAACCTTACTGTTTGTAAATGCATTGGTAATTGTAAAGATACGAAATTGGTTTTTTAATTGTCTTAAAATAGCAAAATTGGGTTTTTGGTATCTTAAGGGCGTCATCCCGTGTGAAGTCTCTTATTTACGCTTTTTTGGAAATTTGTTTTGGAGAACTAAATAGAGATAAGTCTGCGAAATTTTTACCACATATTTATGCACACTTTATAATTCAAAAAATACCGTTTTGAGAAAAACCCGAGCTAAACTGACCATTATGTTCGAAACAAAAAAAGGTTAAGAGAATATAATGGCCAGTAATTTCTGAACAGCTTCGAATATCGAAATATCACTTCGTCCACATATTCTACACTATATTTGGATGTAATTTTTGCCCAAAACAAAACCGGTTACACGGGATTACCCTCTTAATGGGTTTTATATATATAGCAAGAAAATGTCACTGTTAAGTACCAGAAATGGCCTTGTTGAGTACTGCAATATCACAAGGATATTACACTTGGAAATTTTTAAAATTTATCTGAAAATTTGATTTTGGCCTTCGTAAGAGGTCCACAGATGAAACCAGAAAATAGGTAATTGCCACCAAAACAGGAGGCAGATTTACCCAAAGTTTTTTGTTAAAAGCTGAAAAGAAAAATGGTTATTGATACTCGCTTCGTACGCCTAACGAAAAAGATATTGTTTGGTAAAAAGACTTTTAATTTGAATTCTGGCTCGAGCAGAATTTCTTCTTTGACTGAAATAAATGACTGGACAGAGTTTCCTCTTTGATGTTAAAAAAAATACTGGACAGAGTTTCCTCTTTGATGGTTAAAATGACTGAGAAATTAATCATAACAGAAGATACTTATATACTAAATTATCGCTAACTATACTAATTGTAAATGGGCCAGTCGGTCAACCCATTGTAAAAGTCCGTTCAATTAGAATTTGCCGATCAAGACAATCGCCAATTTTTTTGTGACCCACAAATGGTGCAACCAACTGGAAGTGCAATGCGCTCATTTGTGGGTCGCGATTATTTCGTAGTATTACGTAAGTACGTAAAATTAACATTTACTAAAAATTGTTTATCATTACAATCAATGCAAATTGATTATTGCTTTACGTTCTATGTCATAATAAACCTGGTAGAAACATCTATAAATTTTCATTTTCCTAAAATTTCGCGGATGATATGCGCATCGTAACCTGATCTTCTTTTTGAAGAATGTATGAACTATTTTCTACTTCAGTACACTTCCATAAATTCCTCCATATCTCTTGGGTCTAATAACTGAAATAAATGACTGGACAGAGTTTCCTCTTTGATGTTAAAAAAAATACTGGACAGAGTTTCCTCTTTGATGGTTAAAATGACTGAGAAATTAATCATAACAGAAGATACTTATATACTAAATTATCGCTAACTATACTAATTGTAAATGGGCCAGTCGGTCAACCCATTGTAAAAGTCCGTTCAATTAGAATTTGCCGATCAAGACAATCGCCAATTTTTTTGTGACCCACAAATGGTGCAACCAACTGGAAGTGCAATGCGCTCATTTGTGGGTCGCGATTATTTCGTAGTATTACGTAAGTACGTAAAATTAACATTTACTAAAAATTGTTTATCATTACAATCAATGCAAATTGATTATTGCTTTACGTTCTATGTCATAATAAACCTGGTAGAAACATCTATAAATTTTCATTTTCCTAAAATTTCGCGGATGATATGCGCATCGTAACCTGATCTTCTTTTTGAAGAATGTATGAACTATTTTCTACTTCAGTACACTTCCATAAATTCCTCCATATCTCTTGGGTCTAATAAGATATTGAATTGCTTTAACTTCCTCGGGATTTTTTATATAATCGCCTAAAAATCAAATTTAGTAATTCTTGATACAAGCCTAAAAGAGTGTAAAAGGTTTGTATACTTTTCTTACGGGTTCATGCTAGTTTGACCGTTTCAAAAAATCTATATTTTCTTTTTCGCATTTTTCGAAAAGGTGGGTATACAATAAAAATATTGTGCGATAAATTTATAACGAGCCGAGAACATCAAATGTATTTTTTCATGTGTTTTGTGGCCGCGATCTCGAGCAATTTTGTAGAAAAGAAAAACTTTAAACGTGTTTTTCTCGAGCTGCGGCTCTGAAATTTTCTAAACCACTCAACCCGATCTTGAAGAAATTTGAACCACCTATTCTAAAATGCATAATTCTGATCGGTACAAGTGCTAAGGCAAAATTTTCGTTTTGACTATATATTTTGTTGCAATAAACAGCTTATAGTATTTTTCGAAAAAAGTAAGCGCGTTCCGATTGAAAAGTACCACAAGCTGCTGCAACATGTTAAATTGTGGTTATTAGTTATGAAGATATGTATAACAGTTTGCGATGCCCGAAAGACCTTTCTTAACCATCCTCTATCTTCGCGAATATTGAAATTTGACCCACCCTTTAAAACATTTCTTCTCTCTCCAAATGTAGCAAGGAGACATTCCTGAGAAAAATTCCGACCAAGTTGCGGACAGAGGCCAAGGATTTTTTGATTCACCCTAAGAGGGGTTTAAGGTTGTATACATTTTTACGAATTTTGCAATATCTGTTATTTTCGATGAGATACCGGATACGGTTATACCTTCACTGGCTTCAGATTTGAGGATTTTTTCTTAAATAAGTTTTCACGAAATCCGCCGTATATCTCATGATATTTTCAAGATTTTATTTAACAGGTAATAGAGAGTAAACGATTTCCGTCATATCTGGTAAGCGCAATAACATACCACCTTGATCAAAAAGTTCCCGGAATAACCACCGTGTGGCGCTTTTATTCTACCAATTTTTTTTTTTTTGTTAAGTTGGTACAGCTGTTGTTGACATTCCCTCTAAATCTTAGCGTCAAGCTTGACATTTCCAAAAGTTACGTAGCCAAGAGTACATCTATCTCTGTGTGTGTTGGCAATTTTTTACAATTTTAGAAATGGATTTAAATTTGCAACAACGAACTTGTATTAAATTTTCCGTAAAAAACGGATTTAATGGTGCGCGAACGTTGGAAATGTTGAAAAAGTGTTTCGGCAACGATTCTCTAAAGAAAACGGTCGTTTACCAGTGGCACGAGCGGTTCAAAAGTGGTCAGTCAAAAAAGAAGGCAATGCTCACGGTTTTCATGGATTACAACGGTCTAGTGCATCATGAATTTTTGCCAGAAGGCCAGACAGTAAACAAAGAGTATTATTTGGGCGTTATGAGACGTTTGCGTGTAGCAATTCGCCGAAAGAGACCAGAGTTATGGGCAGAAAACTCGTGGATTTGCACCATGATAACGCACCGTCGCACAGTGCCATCATTATTCGTAATTTTTTGACGAAAAAAGCAACAAATACCATCCAACAGCCACCGAATTCACCTGATTTGGCTCCCTGTGACTTCTTTCTGTTTAATCGAGTTAAAAAAACCACTACGGCGAACACGTTTCAGCAGCCGAGGAAGTAATGGAAAAATCGCAGGTGGTCATACCGAAAACCGAATATAAAAAATGTTTCGAGGATTGGATCAGGCGCTGGCATAAGTGTGTTGCAGTCAAAGGGGATTACTTTGAAGGGGACAATATATGTAGATTTAGATGAAAAATAAATTCCGGGAACTTTTTGATCAAGGTGGTATTTGTTACACCCACAGACATTTTAGGTAAATAAAAGCCTAAAAACCAATTTTAGAATTTCTCGATATTTTGATGGTGGGTCAAAGATGGTATATACTTTCACGGAATCTGCTATATCTCATAGATCTGTTCACAAAATTTAGTTTGCAAATACAGGTTATCAGCAGCATAGTTACCTGCCCGATTAAACATTTTCCGGGTCCTGGACCTTCCCAAGAATGATTACAACTTGTGTAATTTTTTTTCATTTTCAAACTGGAGCTTCATGCTTCTCAAATACGATTTTAATATCTTACAAGCGTGCTTAGGAGACAACACATAAATAAAAACTCAATAAATGGAATTTCAATCATAAACTTTATTGAAATTTATTAACAAATAATACATTGTAACATAACTGGATGGTTAAATAATGAAGTAACTGATTAATATTAAAAACAAACATCTCTTAGTTTCTCTGGGGTTTCAGCTTTTCCCTGCAAATAAGCAACATTATTTCCATTATTTGCTATCATTTTTATTATTTTAAAGTATATATTTTTAATTCATTAACAGAAGATATTTAAAAAAAAAAAAATAATTCAAAAAACTTAATATCATTATAACGTTTTAAAAGAACTCCTATATTTCAAAAAACTATTTGAAAGACAAAAAACTTTAAGTAACTGTTTTTATTGGTCAAATATTATACATTTTAACAACATTAGTTTGCAGAGTTTGTGTCATTCATTCAATGCCGCAATGAAAACATTTAACGTAAAAATATTAAGGAAAAACAAATTTCGCAATTATTACAATTTGATCAATTAATATAATCATTGATAGAGTGTACACATTTTTTCCGTTCCAATTATATCCCGGGTGAACAGCAGTGAGAGCTAATTATGCTCCAAGTGTAAGTTTTTTTTTTTTCTTTGATTTTGGAAGACTCAAAATTTAACAGTGAAATAGCAATTTTTTTATTTTGAGGAGAAAATAAATTTTACCGGATATTTAACAAGCAGAAATTGAAAACATTTAAAAAAGCCGAAATTTTTACTTTAATTTTTATTAGTGCAAATATGTAGCTAAGGGTACCTACATATTGCAAATTGTTTCAATTGATTCTTCTCTCGTTTTTTTTTTATTTCTTTTTGATAATTGTGAATAATAATTTGCTTTTAAAATTAATGATCAGAGTTCCTTACAGTATGTTATATTAAAATGTTCTTATTAAGAATTTGTCTATTCTAATTCTTCTTTTGAAGTAAAGGAATTGATTGCATATTAGAAATACCAATCAATACCATAACCAAGTGCACAACGGTAGTTTTTCAGATTTTCTGAACTCTCGTTAAATATTTTTTTACATCGTAAATGATCACACTTTGTTATTGGCGGAAAGAATTATTGCTACTTTTGTTTTTGTTATTACACGTATTTGTTAATTTAATACATAGTTACTATCAAATTTTGTAAAAAGTTAGGTATTTAGTTTGTTCGCATTTATTTTTATTTATTTTTTTTTTATTTTATTTTATATGAAGTTAATCGAATCGTCGCGTATTACATATTTTTTTTTTTTTTATAATAAATTACTTATTTAACAGAGTTAACCTAATTTTTTCAAAATAAATATATATTTCATATAATTCTCGAAATTTAACATAGCTAAACTATAAAAGAATTGTCCAACACTGAGGCCAAACGAACGAATATTATTAATGATAGATCAATAGTTAATTCCGTTCGAATGGTCACGGCCTAAGGCAGCGTACGGTAAATTTATTATTACTGCACTTTAATTGGTAACTGGATGTCGATAGTTCATTGCAAATCAACATAATCGCATATTCTGAGTTTTTAGGAGTATGTGTACATAAAGTTATAAACTGATCACACGTAAAATTCAATCTAGATAATAAAGTACATTATAGTATATTATGCAAAGAAGATTGTTTTAGCCGATAACCACAAATTGATTTCATCAACTAACCTACTCTATACTCAACAAATAGTTTTTTTTTTTTTGCTTTGCTTTCTCTTTTCTCACACTTTAGATTCAAAATGTATTCAATTTATTATAATGTATCTAACATAACTACTTAAGTTAGTTGTTAACATAATATTCGAACTATATTTGTCATATTTTTTATACTACCTTAAAATTTTTATTTCTCGCAATTATTTTATATGAACTCCTAGTGCAATTATTATTTTACAATCTTTTTACAGCCACGTTGAAATTAAAAAAGGTAATTGTGCTAATGCAATTAGTTATGAATCAAAATTTCGTTTTTTTTTTAGTTAAAAATGTGTGTTTTTGTTTTAAATATACAGGAGCGCCTTTACATAGCAAACACGATGAAAAGTTGTTTCTTAAATTAATCATAGTTCCGCCTTTTCTTTTTCCTGGAATAGTAACAATTTTTAATTATGTTAACTCACGGCTTTATTTGCCGAAATCTTACAACCGGGTATACCAAAAATAAAATAAAATAATGAATGGAAGCTAAAATAAATGAGCATACTCTATTCTCAAATGCGTATATAAATATTATAACAGCATTTTTATAGGGCCCAAATATATTCTATAACCATAATGTAATCAAAGTTCAATTTACTTTTCTTTTTTTTATTGACGTATAACTGGTTGGGTTTTATGGAGGAAAGGTGCGGGTAACATGATTCAAACGATTTAATCCATTTAAGAAACAAAAACAAGTCTAATCATAATTCATAAGCCAATATAAGTGACGTGCAATAGGTGATCAATGATTTAAAAAAAACTACTTATATTTTACAAAGTTCCTGACCTAAAAGGATGTTAGTTAACGCAATATGCTTTAAAGATTTCCGAGTTTTTTTCCCAATATCGTATACCATTGATACATGCTGATATTCATATCATAATACCGGCAATAGCAGCAGTGTACCACCCAGTAAACTACATATACGAGATATGAGCACTGGTTACTACCTATTACGAACCCTCTTAAAATAAATTTAACTTTGAAAAAGATAACCGTCAAACAAACATCTGCTCTCAGCAGTTTACTTCTCCACATAATTCTCTACACCGTGTAGAGATTTATACTAAAAAAGCGTGGCAGAATTCTGGTACTGCACAGTACTATGTAAGTACGCTTGTGTAGTTCACGAATGAACTAGTTCGGAAGAGCGTTCACATAAGTGAAATTAAGGAACTACTTCGCAGTGAGTCCCTCTTCTAGTTCGTATGTATTCATGCACATTGTTGACCTTTTTCTAGGTCACCACAATGTACTTTGGAAAGGAACTAATTCGCAGTGAGTCCCGCTCCTAGTTCGTTCCTGTTCATGGATTGCCGTATACTTTCCCACTGACGACTTTCTTTTAGATCTTTACATTTCTCTACACGATTTTGCAATGAACTCACGCGAACTAAAAGAACGAACTAGCTCACGACGGATCAGGAACCGAAAATGATTGGTAACTGTAGAGAACTAAAGTGCGCAAGCCTAGTACTAAGCTTTAATCCCAAACGTGAAAAAGGACTTTCGGGGAAACGGTGAAGAGATCAAACCTGTGTAAATAAATGTATTTGTGTTAAGCGCGAATATATTAAATAAAATAATAGCATAAGGGACCCACTTATACCCAAATACGAGATTTTTTTTAATATAGTATATGAGTCTCAGAGCATAGACGTAGAAGCATGTCGTGTTAAACCATTCCTTTTCTTGATTTTATTATTGAAAAACCAGAAAACAATAAATTCAAACTCGGATAATTCAGAACCGGGTGACCACAAAGGTTTGAATAAATGTATTCGAATTAGCTATCATGAAGCTTGCTACATACTTCTCCTGCTTTCCTTGTTTTTCGCATTTCGCGAGGTTCTCGTCTTATTTCGAGAAACACATAAAACTTGCGAGGACACGAGAAAGTATTGTACACACAATTCGCAAGTTTCGCGGTTCTTGTGGTGTGGTTTCTCTACATTGCGTGAAGTTTACTTATTTTCAATTTCTGAACTCCTGCAAGTCCAAACTTTTGACATTAACCACGAAAAACCCAAAACTCACGAGAAAGTCACGAAAAATTGTCTCGCGTATTTTTCGTTACTTTCTCGTCAAGCAAAACCCTTTGATTTCGTGAAAAAAAACCGCCTCCAGCAGAGAAAACACACGAAACGAAAAGCGAGAAACCTCTACACACTATTCACGAGAAAGACGCAAAATAGGCGAAACGTGATAAGTCTGTAGCCGGCTTAACTGTGTTTGATCGTTTGCATGATAGACTGGTTTGTGGTAGCAAAATTTAAGAACTTCCTGATGACTGATGTTTTTCTACTGTGAGACCTAGACTACGGTCAGTTCTACAATACTTGAAAGTGTATTTGGTAAAGTAAGTTTCTGATCAAGTTAAAATCGGAAAGCGGTGCGAGTAGTATGATTATTGAGTGCGATTTAATAAATAATGTATTTTACTTAAATTTAATCGAATTGTGTATTCAAATATTAAAATAAAGTTTATATATGAAATCCTGACGAACCCCTAGCTCGTAAGAATTTGTATTTCAATTGCTTTGGATTCATATCAGGAAATTAATTTTTTAAAATTTAGAATAAACTGAAAATATAAGACTTTAAAATGAAAGTACAATTCAAGCTAGATTACTAGGTCACCAAAATTGTCCTAGAGTACTTGTACTCTATAACTTTATTTAGAATATATAACAACCGCTGTGAGTTCTGTAAAACGCGTCAAAACCTTTTGCAATAACAAAAAACCAATTTTAAAAAAACATTGTAAAATCATCAAAAGTAATGCAAAAAAGCGGCATCAGATCAAAAAGATATTGAGGCACTCATAAAACATATTAAATTCCTTTTAACCAACTATCCAGAAGGTTATCAAAAAATATCGAAATAAATTCTTAGGCGTTTGTGTAAAAAGTAGAAGTATCATCACTAGGTCTGAAATATATTAAATTAAATATTTTGAACCTTTTTCTTCTCTTGGAACTAGGGTCGATTAATCCAAAAGGTGTTTGTATACTGGAGATGGCATGCAGCGGTTGAGTTGAAGGCGGAAATCGTTCCATTTACTCTAACGCAAAACAGCAACAATTGACATAACGACCCTGTTTTTTCTCACTCACATATTATGTATTACGTCTCGCTCTTGAATCATGCTAAACAGAAATTTGCAATTTGATATAACGACCCTGTTTTGCCTCACTTCTCTGGTTTCAAAGCGCTTTATTCAAAACCGGTGGATTGTCGTCTTTATTATCTTTATGGCCTTGATAATTAAAACCAATTAGATAAAGTATCGAACAGGAGATATTTTGGAATTCGTGAAACAAGACCGATTTAACCCCTTTTGATGTTGCATTTTACAAAATCTCTTCCTAACCCGTGCATACGAAACAACGAATATATAATACACGCTCGGTAAGGTAAACATATATATTTACTCGTTCATCTTACGATAAATAATAAATAATAAAAGATAAATTTAGAGGAGTGTCCGAAATGTTAGTCCCGATAAAATTTTCAATGATAAAATCAAGAAATTTATTAGGCGTATAGCAGAAACAGTAATCCTTGAAAGGACGCGATAGGGCAAAACCGATCGAAAGAAGTTAATTT
The DNA here is from genome assembly GCA_949128065.1 of Beris chalybata. Taxonomy (NCBI): domain Eukaryota; kingdom Metazoa; phylum Arthropoda; class Insecta; order Diptera; family Stratiomyidae; genus Beris; species Beris chalybata. The sequence continues at coordinate 23,653,809 of OX421896.1, read as the reverse complement.
ACCTTTAGTTTTTAACGGCCTTAAAAATACAGTCTTCAATGCTATGGCAACCTTTGCAGGTTCTACGAACGGCAGGCGGACATCTCTGAATACATTCTGGAGAACACTTTTTGTACCATAGTATCATTGCAAAAATAGACCTACATCAAATAGATAAGATAGATAGGTTGAAACTGGAGAAATATCTATGAGATACAGCACAATAGACAACTGGTCGCGGTGCTTGGAGGAATCCCTCCGCCTCTGGTGAAATCTGCTGGAATAAGTATTAAATCGTGTATGATGTCTATCATACAGGGGAAAATCAGAAGAGTGATCAGGTACTTATCAGAATGTTGTTACAAAAAATACTTGTCGTAAGTTCTTCCAACTGCACATATAAATGAGTTGAACCCGATCTCTTATAGCTGCGCGGCTCTATTTTTGTAAATTTACAATTAAATTTTGACTGAGCAGTAACTTACAGACAAATTCGAAAAATTCAAATATTTTTTAATCCTAAAATACATATTGTAAATATATATTTATATGCGAAACATCCAAACATCCAAACATCATATACATTTTTCATTCGTTGCTTGGAAAATGTAAACCAATGCACAAAATAAAACTACAAAACTTTTTTTTAACAATTACAGGAATAGTATTTACAGAGCTGTCATATAATCCAGACAACCACAAGAATGGGAATAAGAAATGAAAAATGGAATAAAACTTCTAAGTCATATGAAATTGAAACTAATTTATAATCATAAAAGCATTGTGAACAATAACCCAAAAAGAGCGCACGTTTTAATTAGGTGCTATTTTTTTGTGAAGCTGCCAAGCTCTGAATGTATGACATTCGTTGTGTGGAGTTGTTGTGATTTATTAGTTGTGTAATGCTACACCATTGAACAGCGCCATATTATAATTAAAACACATTGTAAATATGGTAGAAATAATTTCGATATTTCGCAAAGTTGGTATCATATTTGGGACACGAAGTTAAGTGAAAAGGAATACAATTAGGAAATTGATCGAATAATTTTTGAGATACAAATTAGAAAATTAGAGATGAGTCGTTCAGTAGTGAACTGTTCCAGAAGAACACTTCATTGAAGTGAGTAAGTGAATTAACTCACTTCCATTAGACACGTGACATAAAATTTGGCCGACCTTTTTTTTTTTTTCATCATCTTCTCGATCTACTGCCCTTTTTTTTGCACTAACAGTTCTGGTACTACTTCACTGAACTCGTTTCTTAAAGTGAGCGACTCGGAGTGAAGTACTTCAATTAATGGTATAAACACAATTGAGACGAACTTTGCCAGCGGCGGCGAAGTTCGTTGTCAATATTTTGAAACTGTACCGCAACACACGTACTGACGCAGAATTGCGACGGCGAGCGGTTGGCGAACTTTACGTGTGTCGCGGTACAATTCAGCGAACTTCGTCGCCGCTGACGAAGGTCGTCTCAATTGTGTTTATACCATAAAGGAACTGCTTTTCCCATCTCTAAAGGTACGTGTCCACTAGGGAGAATGGGCCGGGCCGCATCGCATAAATCCGCATGCCATACATTGTTATGGAAGTGCGACTGATTATGCAGGCGAATCGCTTTGCGAGCGAATTTCTGCTCGAGCAGAATTGCGCCCTGGTTCGTCCCACCTCGGATTATCACAGTGGACGCAGCGAAACAGATGAGCTTGGCATTTCCGTCTCTCGTGATCCGTCTCAAGTGAATGCAGAAACAAAAATCCGCCCGCACCGAAGCCATGCCACCCGCCTCAAGTGGACGCGTACCTTAATATAAATCCCTCCTCAAAAAGAAATTGTTTGGTGTAGTTTTTTAACAGGCGGAATGTTTAGCCCTTTTTTAAAGGCAATCAAACCAGAAATGCAGATGATGTTCATTGCGGTTCTATGCAAATATAATTATTGTGGCCTTAACTGGTCTGTACGGAGCTTAAAAATATGTTGTTTTAGTAGGACGATACTCCTGTCGGACAACACTTGATTTATTGCAGAATAAATCATAAAAACATTTGCTTTATTTATAAATTAAAACGAGCGCTCTTGTTGAATCCTTTAAAGTATCACTTTGTCTGCAGAACACAAAAAAAAACTTTAAACTACTCTCCGAAACTAAGGTTGAATACTGCAACTCAGTCGTAGCTAAACATATCACCATTGCACCTCTATATGTACATTGGCAACAATGATGTGCATTAAACTCAGCCTAATGCAATACACCTTATGATCTTTTAATAATGCAACGTATGTTCAAGAAAAAGTTTTGTTTCAAAATAAATCGGTTTACATTGAAATTTTTTTATAACATATACTTCCGTAACTAAAGTAAAATACGATTTAGAATTTTCGTTTATTTTTTAACGTAACCATTTTAAAACTTAAACTATTGCACATTTAACTCTTCTCAATTAATAAAATCAATTACAGATTGACGTGACACAACTTATTTTAATAAATTGAAGTAACAAAACTTGACTTGTACATAAATTTTATTTTAAAAACTTCTGTTACTTAAACGATGGTTTATATATGTTCTACAATTTTTTGAAAATATTCTAATGTGTACAAATGAAATTAAAAAAAAAGAAAAAAGAAGAAAATATATATATGAAAACAATAATTACATATGAATAACAAGTCCATAAAAAGGGAATGGCATTCCAAATGAATTTTTAACCGAATTTTAGCTGTTTGGAAGACTATTTAAAAAAAATTAAACGAACAAATCTGTGTATGTACATTAAAATGGATACATATTAGGTACTGTGGCATATATTGTAAATTCTACTTCACAAAATGTTATCTAGTAATAATAAGAACCATGTTTACACTACGAATAAGTTAATTTGTGTTTCGTTTGTTTTTTGTGTTTTTATTTTTCTTTAAAATCTCACCTCTATCCGCCAACAATATATTTTTTTATATATATATATATAAGCTACTTGGAAAAAAATATTTCCACTTCAACGATATAAATAATGCATAAAACGAGGACGTTTTCACAATTATCTTTTTTTTTTTAGATTAGAGTTTGCTCTGGTTAAAATCTATAACAAAATGAATGCATACAAAATCATACAGACTGATTTCAACGACTTGGGGGAGTAATGATTTAAATTTATAAAACGAAATATATGTATAACAAAAAGTAATTCAGTATTCTGTATTTTTTTTTTTAATATAATATGCCAATCAAAAATGTATTTATAATTAGGTTGACTTTTCAGGATATTAAAATTATGGTTCACAAAATGATTATACTTACTGCTCTGTATTAGGATCAGTATCACTTTCATCAAGTTCTGTCTTGTTACGTCTCTTTTCGTAGATCAAAATTATGGCACAAAGAACGAATACCTCGGCGCAGATACCCAAGAAAGGCCAAAGTGCTGCCAATTTTCCTGTTTCAAGATTAAGAAAGAGAGAATTATCAAAGGGAAATTTATAGTCAAAAGAGCACTAATTTTGAGCTTAGTTGCTCGGAAGATTTAACTCGATTACTTCAGTTGAATTAATATTAGTTGGTGTTGTGAAATTATAGAAATATTAAGATAGATCATTCACCGATAAATCACTCTTAAACTAAATAGAAATTATTTATTATCATGTAACAATCTGCCAACAGTTTAGTTTGGGCGCAACTTAAATATTTTTTTTAAATATTGTAAACGTCAGTTTATGTATGCCACATTAAAAAGAACTATTGCTTTTTTAATCATCGAGTCATTTCGTAAGCATTCGATGAGATTCTGCAGCTATTTTCTTCAAATATTAACAGAAAATCATGTCCCGGTTTTATATTTAACTTTTAAAACACACACAAACTGTTGGCAAATTTTTAAAAATACTCTACTACTATAATTTTACAATTAACATTGCAATTTAAAAACTTTTAACATTAACAAATTATATTTTAAAAATTGTGTACGCGGCGACTGAAACTATCGTAAGGACAGAAGTCTTAATCGATGTCTTTACAATTCAATTCTTCATTTCCACGTTCGATCAACTCTCGTTTCATTTGTTTGAGCATCTTTTAATCTCGCCCATAAATTTTCAATGGGATTTAGGGCGGACAAATTTCCAGACCAATCTGTCCATACGGTAGATAGAATTCTTAGGTGTGCTTTATATCAACATACACTGAAAGCTTTACATTATTAAAATGCAATCGTCATAGGTTTGTAAAAGAACTGTAACTCCTTCACCAACAATATTTACGAATGTTTCGCACACGATCAAAAGACTTAACGTGACGTTATAATTAAATATTATTTATACGAAAAAATCAAAACAATCTCAAATAAAATATGAAGATTATAAAATTCCCGTTTATCCATTGGTTCTGTTTCTCCCGTTGATACATTACTCCCGTTTCGGGTACACTTTCTCAGCTCAAGGAACTGGAGACATCATTTTTCATTTTTCATGTTTCACTTTTAATTTTTTTGTTTTTCATTTTTCTCTATCCACCATCCTCCATACTTCATCCACTCAAATGTTGAAATAGCTCGCAAACCACCCCTGTTACTCCCGTCACGTGTTCGCAGCCGGTAGTAAAACCAGTAACAAATAAATAAAAAAAAAAAATCGTTTGGCTAAATTCGAAGCTACGCTCACAGAGGGAATCATCTGAATACTAGTCAGACGCCTTACCCGCTCGGCTACGACTGCCTTTTGTCAATTTTAAATTCTAAGTCAAGTTTATCTGATGCAACTTATTAAAAAACTCATATGTTGAAATAGCTCGCGAACCACCAATTTCGGGAATATATAATTATGTTTACGACCTGTCTGGTAGTCTCGAGAATGTCCATGCAAAATTTGGGAGGGAACGGTTCACAGGTGTAGATTTTAATCGCGCTGGACCAAAAAACTGACTTATTTTTATATATTAGATATTAACTACAAACTGTACTTTATCGGGGAAATATCATTGTTCGCGTTTACGTGCAGACCAGACCAGTCGGAATAGACAAAAAAAACCAGTCTGGTCACGCGCATAAACGCAAACGAAACCAGTCTGTTTGGACTGATTTTGGTACGGACCAAATGAAACCAAATTAGTCTCGTACTGTGAAAATGGGCACATAAATACAAGACCGAAAAATACCAAACCGGTCTATGTGGACTGGTCTGGTATGCACGTAAACGCGACCACCACAGGGAAAAAAACACAGTAAGTCATTTTTTCGTTCTTGAGATTGTGATGCCAGTTGTTGGCTAACATCATAAACTATACTCAAGCAAATAGAAACAGGGGAAAAATTTGTTTACTAGCTGACCCGACCCGGCGCTGTCGTGGCTCAGTTAAAAATATAGAAAGAAGTTATAATAGTAACGTTTCTAATAAGTTTGATTAGTTCTTTATTGCTGCACTGGAAACTGTAGTCGTAAAAATTGAAATAGTATGTCGATCGGACTCATTGGGATGCGTGGTATCAAAAAGAAAATTATCCTTTATATAATACTTTCCCTTTATAATGGTTGCTTTGATTCGTTGTTCTTTAATTTATTCACCGCCAGCCTTGTGCCGTTACAATGACGCGATTGGTTGATATTTCGCAACATTATGACCATCGATCCGACCTTCAATTGAAGATTGTGAGTCGGCAATCCTCTCAAATCCAGCGAGTTTGAAAATTTGGATAGTGAACGACATCATCTTGGTTAGTAGCGGAATGTATGTGATTTGTATGTCCCGAATTCACCGGCAATTTCATTTTGAATTTTAATTTATTTACTTTCATGTTTTTAGCAACCAATTTTGCTCGTTCGCTCAACCAAACATGATCTGTGTAATTTATATCAACGTTTGGGAACACCTTTTGAATGAGTTCGGTTTTTAATTCAGTAAACTGACAAAAATTATCAGGAAAGGTTATTCAGTCAGTCAAAATAATTAATGTCAATTAGTTGTTTTGTAAATGTTTCTCCAGATCGATCATTTAGCAACTCGACACGCATATTCTTGCTTAAATTTAGTATCTTAACGTCCTTCCTCCAAATGAAAGGCTTGAAACATGCATTTAGTTCAATAGCTGGCGTTTAGCGTGGTATCACTGGCAATATTTAACGAAAATCTCCTGCAAACCAAATCATCGCACGACCAAATTGGTTTTGATTGTTCCTCAGATCTTGCATGGTTCGATCTAATACCTCCAAAGACTTTTTATGTACTATCGTGCATTCATCACATACTATCCAATTTATATTGCTGCAAAGTCTTTGCAGTGTTGTTCGAAATGTTGCAGGTCGGACTTTCGCTGCTTTGCATATTTAACGGCAATTTTAACGCTGAATCGGTTGTTCGACCGACCGCCTTCCAACAATGTGGCTGTAATGCCTTGTTTTAGCAAGCATTACAGCAACATTGTTGGAACACCTTTAGTGGGGAAATGGGATTTTTACGTTTTTCCGGGCAATTTTTCTCTTTATAAGAACCTTTCTCGGACTTCAGGGAATGTTTGAAAAAAAAATTACCCGAATTGGTCCTGCCGTTCTCGAGTTTTGCGGTTAGCAACATATTTAGCGATCCATTTTTATTTATATAGATTAAAAATTAATTACCCATTCAGGGAAAAAAACAGTTATTTCAAACTTAAATTTACTCCCCTGTAAAATTACCAAAATTTGACTTATCATATTTTTCCCCTGTAGTCTTCAATTGTAAGATAATTCTTGATCGATTATTATTTTATTTTATAGTAAAGTTCTATGATCCAGTAAACTACTCTTTCCCAAAAGCTTACATAATTTGTAATTAAATTAAATAAAAAAAAAAATGATTACCTTTGACTCGCACAAACGATGTATCTGATGCTGGTTCCGCCTTTCCAAATTCTGTGGCAAGATTTTTTGCCGTGCATTTATAGTCCCCTCTATCTTCAAGTGAAACATTATCGATTGAAAAGATTGCATTTTTAATTCCATTTTCGTCTTCTTTAAGTACATAATGATCTGTTGTCTCCACAATGGTTTTGTTACCTAAAACAGAATGTCATACATAATTTATAAATATTACTGATTGAAATCAAATAATTACCGATTGTCCAAGAAATCGTGGGTTCAGTGCCAACTACCAAGCAGTGAATTATTAACTTTTCTCCTTCGACTACTCCAGTATTAGACGGAACTCGTACAGCAACTTTTGCTGTAAAACAATAACAATTTTCGATTTATTCTAACACATATCGTAAATGTTTTATTTTAAATTACCATATACATTAAATTGCGCTTCTTCCTTTGTGCTTTCTGATACACAAGAGTAAGAACCAGCATCAGTTGCTTCAGTTCTTTCAATTATAAATTTTCTCTCTGCGTCAATTATCTTATGTCTTCCTTTCAGAATATCAACATCGTCAACATAAGTACCATTTTTCTTCCTACAAACAATAGAAGCAATTTGAAATAAATTCAAAAGAAGAAATATAAAAAACTTACCATTTAAGTTCAGTAACACCAGGCGATGTTACATTACAGCTGAGAACTAGAGGATATCTAATATCGAACGACTTTAACATATGTTTTTCATTATCATAATCTCCTTTTATTTCAGCAGCTGCAATAAAATATAAAACGTTATATTAATATCAATTCGAAAGGTTGACTCTTTTGGAATAATAGGCATTACGTAATTATAAAGAAAAGTAGCTAAACGAAATAAATTATGCGCGAAAAATAAGTGAGCTCTCAAAATGATATGAAAGGGAGGTTTGGTAAATCGTCAATGAATCTCATCCTAAAAAAAACTAATGATTATTGAAAATGCTTATATATATATATAGCTAATTAAGGAAATTGTTTTGAGCTTTCAAACAGCGCCATTTATTTACTTGCACTTTAAGCGCAAATGCGTTCAATGAAACAAATTTGCGTGTAAGCTACTTTTGATAAAGGAAATTTCATCAAATAATTCGCATTAAAAATAAATTGCGTCAAAAAACTACAATCCGAACCACTAAAATCAAATGATAATAAATATTAATCGAATCCTTTTCATTATCTAGTTTTTTTTTTTAATTGTAATATGCGATGAATAATATGATTGGAATGGTAACTTGATAACTAATAAAAAAAAAAACTACAAGTCCTAATAAGATTAGCTAATTAAAAATAATCGCCTTTGGCCACAACAGGACAAAAGGACTTGTAATTAAAATTCTCACCCTTTCGGTTCGGTTTATTTGTTGAATGCGTTACAATACTTGTTACAAAATTCGATGTAATAGTTGACATTTCTGTGCTTTTGTGAGTAATTTTATTATGTTTTATGTTATGTGGATTAGCCGTTGATAGATGCCTATAGTTTTCTTCGGATTCGGATTCATTTTCTATTTCCTCATTGATTTCTCCCACATTCATATTTCTATTAGTGTTTGGTTTGTTTTTATGATGAAAATCAATATTTTTGTTATTTTTATTTTCCAGTAAATATTCATTTTCTTTAAAGTCCAATATACGTTTTTTATTTTTAGTATACGATTCAGTCGTTACCACTAACGGACTGCTTATTTCCGATTCTAAGTCAGTGAAAAGAGTGTCGTATTCAAATTGTGTCTCTTTATTGGGTTTTGAAATATACGACGAATTATCGTATTCGTTTTGGGAAACTGTTGTGTACTTCTCATTTTTGTGTACTCTTAAATAATGGTAATTGGAATGCAATGAGTTGCATTGGTATTTCCCCTCGTGAATAGATATGGCGCGCCTTACGCTAAGTGTCGCTTCAATTTTATCGCCTTCCCCTTAAATAATTAGATCTTGTTATTTGCGGTGAAATTTTTTTTTTTTTTGTAGCTTTATTTAAACAGGACTATTGGAAATCGTACAAATTTTCAATTGTTCGCAATATTTCAAATTGATTTTCTGTTTTCTTTCTTACTTCCAATAATCCGTTTAAAATTATATTGGTTTTTTTTTTTGCTCTACCTTCAATTCCATGTTCTGTTTCAATGAAGGCATGATCATCTTTTCCATGACGCAAATTATGCTTTGATAAATTTTCACCATCTTTCAACCAGCGAATTGGGTTCGAAATTGAAACAATGCAAGTTATTGAGAACGGTTCTCCTACGTTCACATCGGAATCACCGTAATATATTGCTGAATACAAACTACTTGAACTATCATCTATGAAATTGTCCAATGTTAAAATGTTAAAATTTACGACATATTTTTTAACGCATTTATCAACAAAAGAAAAAAAAATGGGCCCTATTATATTTTATTAAACATCATAGCAACAGTCATCCGACGACGCTAATCACACAAGTATATCTTAATCATTGTAAAAGTGGTCATATAAAGATAAGAAAATGTGTGTTTTTATCTAAGATAAGAAACGAACTAATTGTAGTGTAAGAGCACACATTTACTAAATTTTGGATTAAAACAGGCATAATCGCTGTCCCAGTTGATTCGTCAACTCATGAACGTACAATAGCATAAGACAATTCAGCCTTGTGGCGACACGAATGACAATATATACTTCCTACGAATCATACAGGTATTAAAAATCATCTAAGATAACAATAAATTCACGAAAGATAGTAGATATGTATGTAGAAATCGTCATTACTATTATATAATATTGACGTAATAATGCAGTAGAAGTTTACTATTATTTATGTTAGATTAATTTCAAGACAATGTTGTTTGCCTCATACCAGCCTTGCTGTGATAACAGAATTAGCACGTCTGCAGCAGTACATTTATCTCTCGTTTAAAACAAGGCGGTAGTAGTATTGATAAGTAAAAATTTATGACGATCTCCAATGCAGATATATACAACAATCTTCATTTTTTTCATATATATTTAACATTACTTATCATTATGAATTCTTCCGCTTTCATAAAAAATGTAATTTTAGTTAACATTTTCTTTAAATTGTATTTGGCAATTTTTCAGCTTGATTTTTGAATTTATTATAGACAGGCTAACCATTCTTAATAAAATTATTACATTTTAGACAGTAGGTGGATACTTTATTTTTATTATCAATGGAACACGAATAAAAACAAAAAACTGCCACGCGCAAAATTTTATTATTTTTGGGGTCCATTTAAAATTGGAGATGGTCTTAAACCCTGACACAAGTATCAAAATGATACCTTTTATGAAAGATCGGATTGGTATATTTTTTCTTAACCGCCAAATTTGGTCAAATTTTACAATCTCAAATAACAATTACTCAATAAAATTTAAGATTTACTGAAACGTTAAGAAGCCAACCACTAGGGTTAATAAATGGATATGAAATTCTCAGGCCTATTCAGCACCAGAGTCACAAGTCACAAAGTATGTGGAGAGTCACAATTTTGAACTAATTTTGAATTAATTGTGACTTTCCACCTATTTTGTGACTTGTGACTCTGGTGCTGAATAGGCCGGCCTGTCTATTTCTTTAGTCGTTTTCTGTCCTTGTCATATAAATGGACAGCCAACAATCGAATTGTAAGATGTAAAATGAAGGCAAAATCAGTAAAACTTTCAGCAATGCGGAAAGTCATCGCATCGCAAAATCCGTTTTACTCAATTACCACAAAGAACCTACTGAGTTGAAAGAAACCAACAAAGGCGTGAATCAGAAAGTGTAATATATTACATGTTGGTGTCTCAATGAGAAACAATTGGTGGTTGGGATTCTTTGTAAGACTCAGCTACTGGAAAAGCGTACAACCCTAGGATAGAAATAAAGGGAGGAGGAGTTTACTGTTGCACAAGCCACCGGAAAGGTTTGAAGATAATATCAGAGGTGGTCATCTTAAGGGGAGCTTAAAGGGTAAAAAAAAGATTTTTTTGTTGGCAACTGATTATTAAAATTTATATATTTATCGTTAAAACAAGACCAAATTCGCGACATTTTTAACCGCCGGAAAGTACCTAAGAATAAATTTTGATATTTTGCAGCTGACATGCAGCTGCTACACTAAATTGTTGTAAACAAACTTGTTTCCTGAAAAATCATGTTTTTGAAGCGTTTGCCCCGCTTTCTTCACAACTACTTATTAGAATTCATTCATTTTTTTTTTGTTTTGGATCAAAGAATTAATTGATCGAAGATTATCAAATCTAAATAACACAGTACCAATCTGTAGGCCATATAAAGGATGATTCAAAAAGTAGCTATTTTTGAACAGCTGTTATAAAAAAAGTAAAGCGGTTTTTTTCAAATGCTTCGATCAAATCGTAGTACTAATAGAACTTTACCAATGGAATATTTGAATGATACAATTAGCGGTTTAAGATGGCCATTTTTGCACATCCTACAAGCTTCCCTTTAATTTATACTGACAGAGATGTAATAAGGTCTTAGGTTCCACGACAAATTACGAAATAAGGAGGCTGAGCTGATGGAATCACCTTTCTGCATATTCCTCTTCTAAAGAAATCGACGAACAGTTTCTAGTAAAACATAAGATCGAGTTGCATTGTAATCAAAATATTGCCAGTCCTTGGGATAGCCCCTGTACGAAAATCGTTTAATCACGTTATTACAGTTTTTGAATTTAAACAGATACCACACAAACGTCCTTATAAGATATGTGTTTCCATTCACACAAATCCGTTATAGCTCAAGAACACGTTATAAAGAAAATTTTTATAGAATTTTAGTTTAGATTAAAAGAGATAAAGATACTCTCCTTGTAGTAGCTTCTTAGAAGTGACTTTAAAATACGTAGTTAAACCCTCTTGCGTAATAACTTCAAAACAGGAGAATAAAGCACCTAATTCGAGATTTTATTTTTCGGTTACTTAAGGGGGTCGTCTTATGTGACAGTCAGTTTCTCTCTGCTTTTATCTGTATTTTTTTGCAATTATGAAAGAGCTAATTTTGAAATTTTTACCACATATTTATTGATTTTTCAATAAACGTTAGATGTATTTTAAGGAGAAATATTATTATTATTTTTTTGCAGAGCTCTTAAAAGTGGCCGCTGTAAATTTAAGTTGTCAAATTGCTATCTCCCTCATCCGAAATTCAAAAATTAAATTGATATTCCATTTAGAGGCCTGTGGCTATGACAGACAAAATTCATAATTTTAAAAATTATAAAATTGGCCTAACATCGAATTTTTTTTTTGGTTTTTAGTTTTTTTTGATGAATTTAGCTTCAGCAAAAAAATACTACGATATCGATAAAATTTTGGTACAAGTTATAACTAGGCATCCACTGAACAAGTTATTAAAATTTCAGCGCAATCAGTTCACTAGTTTGATCTGAATTTTGGTAACCAATTTTAAAAATGCAGTTCTGACCAAACAGCTGAACCATTATACGACTATTACTTTGAAACGACTTCGAATTCGGAGAAATACTCTTACTTACATATTCTAGGAATTTTTTTGGAAGTAATTTGGTGAAGAAAAAAATTTAACCCGTCACATCGGACGACCCCTTAAAGTTAAGTTAAACATTTTTTTTTTTCAATATAAATCAAAGTTCAAATCTGGAGTATCTGCGGCGCCTTCTGCGATTAGTCTCAAGATACTTTTTATTGAATCGGTTCGCCACAAGGACTAATTAATTAATACGTCTAATTTTTTTTTCATTTATAAACGATAAGTAATATTCAAAACCCATGCCAGAAAATATCAAGATAAAAACGAAGTGAATCTCCCAGAAGAAGCTATTTTCTATAGAAAACCATAATCTTATCTATTTTAGTACTCACACAATAAATATTTAAGTAAATAACACCATATCTGTTAAATGCTATCAATAAAGATACTGCGTAATAAAAATTTTGATTGTTATTTCTGGAATCATTTGGGCCAGACTATCACAAATTAATCGTCATATTGGCTAGCAGCTTTTATCGATATTTTATTTAGATAATATCATAATATGTAAGATAACAAAATCAAAATATCTTCAATAATTACAAGCTGTCTTTACTTTTATTCAACTATTAAACATACTACAGGATACCTTGATTGAAAGCTAATCATAACGAACTCTATGTAGATGAAACTCCATTATATGTAAATTATTGCGGTTGGAGATAACGAAAGAGTGGGTCACTTTATAAATAAGCAGTTTTCTGATGTTGAATGTAACTTCGTTACTACGACCGCAGTTAAGACGAACTCCCTACTTTTTCTCCGACAATAATTGAATGACAACATTCGCTATATGTAACTTGATTTAGACGAACTAAATTTGTACTCCTCGGGACTACGATTTTCTCTCGGGTTCCCAGATATAAATTTCATAATTTCAGTTGAAATCGTTGGAGGTAAACACAGTGTTTAGTATTATATATATACTATATACAGAACGTAAAAGTACTTGGCAACCGATAGCGTATAATGGGAAAAGAATGTATACACATACGTAGAAGAATGAATCGTCGGCTTAGAAGTAAAAGTGGTCAGGAAAACAAAATGTAATACAGTAGACTCGCGAAAACTTGAACATCGAAAACTTGAATCATCCAGTAACTTGAACAACCGATTTTTTACATTACTAATTAACGCTCTAAAACTTGAACAATTCATGTAGTGTAAAGGGGAGAAAAAGGAAGAGTAGTAAAAATATAAATAATAATAATTAAATAAAGAATAAGCAAATGAAAACGACAAGAATTGTCGGGGCTTGTCCTACGCAGAACTCAAGACTATCCTTATATCTTTGTAGCCTTTCGATAAAGAGTTTTTTTCTAGATTGGGTTAAAGTTAAATTTTTATATTTAATATTTAATTTGGATATGGGTAATAAACAGTAGGAACACAATAAATCATAAAAGCCGAACATCAACATCCAAATAAACTGAAAAAAATTTATCCAATAACTTGAACCTCTCGATAACTTGAACTTGCCTGGTTTGTATTAGTTCAAGTTTTCTCGAGTCTGCTGTACTATATTCAGACTAGAGTCACTGTATAAGAACTAACACAAACATCCATTATCTTGAGTACGGATAATGTGTGTTTCATTTGAAACCAGTACATTTGAAATTTTTTTGCAGTTGTCCGATTTTTCATTTTTATCTCCACTAAAGTGGATAAACGCTGTATTTAGTTGACATTTCATGAGACATATGTATCTCGATTCCGTGAAACGTTAATCAAAATCCATCTGCTACACGTATACACACTAAAACTATGCCATTTAAGAAACCTGCGAACTTTGGAGTTCGCAGGGGTCAAGAGTACTAAAAAGGTACCAAAAGCGGTCATTGTCCGTACTCAAGATAGTGGATGTTTGTGTTAGTTCTTATACAGTGACTCTAGTTCAGACTAAGAGATTAACACGTTTAAATCGAGTTAAACGAGTTGAAAACTCTACCTGAACGCGTTGAAAACACTTCCCCACGTGCTTACGAAAACGTAGCTACAACGTGTTTAACCGAAAACATGTACTGCGACCCTCGCAGAAATCGAATCAAACTTTAAAAGAAACTATTAAAAGCTGCTGAAACCTCATTTTTTGCTTGTGCAACTGCATTAGCTAATTAATTCACTTTCCATTATCACTATACAAACACATTTGTTTCAAATAATTTAGAAAGCATAAATTTGCTAATGAAACACAGCTGAATAAGTATCTACTTGTCAAAACAATCAAAATACAACGAGTAGCTTAGTGTGAACACTACTATCTTAACTCGTTAATTTTGCCTACTTAAACGCGTTTAAAAAGCATAGTCTGTACAGGGTATTATAAACATTCAAGGAGCCAATCAGTTCAGAAGTTCACAATCTTCTACAAACAGAACTGAGTAAGCGATCTCATGTTCACATTCAATTAAGTTTATTGAAATCAACAGACCTATACATCTGTTCGTGTGTTTCCCCCGCAGTGTAAAAAAAATCTGGTCCTTAACATTTTGGAAATTTTTGTCGCTACGGAAATACTAAACGTTTGCTATTTCTCATTGACTCCTCGAAACAATCTTTAAAAACCAAATCGTTCCAAAACAGAATAATTTAGTGCAGCAGCCCACACAATGTTCAACAGAAGACTCATGACCGTTTGATGAGTTCATCAATTCTTGGCTACGAGGTTTTTTTTTAGAATTAATGTGCACGTGTGTGACACGAAAAAAATGTCTTTTATTTGGAAAAATTTCTTTTCTTTGGATAAGTTCATAATTTCCGAATGAAGGTGGGTTTAAAGTTAAGTATTTTTAAAAAATGGCTTAGTGGTTCTTCAAACATGAAAATTTGAGTAAATAAAAAATATACACAATTACGAAAAAGGCATGGTTAAATTTCTGTAGATATCTAGGAACTGCTTTTGGTTTGGAAAGTGGAACCTTGGAGTTTATATCGGAATTGGTAATATGATAAGGGAGTGAAGGAAAACCCAATCTGATTGGAGAGCTCAGAGACTAGAATCAAGATAACTTATGGCATCTGCTAAGTAAGTGTTAAGTTCAACAAATGTTCTAACATATAGCGGTCTGAAATCACCAGACCCTGCCTGATCATTGTTTTTTTAATTTTAGGAGAACTGTTGCTGCTCATTATACAACTCTTTGCTGTATTCAATTTGTCAGTGTTTTACCTAAGATTCATTATAGGATCATTCGGATTAAATGCGTTGGTTTATCAGACCCTTGTATCATTGTTCACGTTTCTAATTCATATGCCTAATTATTGTTTTGTAGATGCGGAATGTATACTTTAAACGCATTTTCTTCGATTTAACCGAGGATCACATAATGATTTTGTTGTCATTAATAATTCGCTCACCGGTAAATTTTATTCTTTCCGTTAACATCCTTACTTCGATGGAGCACCTCTGTAAATTGTTGTCTCCCATCATCATGGAGCGAAAACCTGCCAGTTCGAATATTCCTAGACAGTTCACCTTGTATTTTGGCTTAAAATTCGGTTGCACTCGTCGTTAAGTCTTGTCATCCGAACGAGTTTCACATGGAATCCAAAGTTAACAATTATTTAATACAACAAATTTCTGTAACAGTATCGTATGCTTGCTTAAAGTCTACAAAAATCTAACGCACGCAATATTAAATTCATATCATTTTTCTAGAATTTGCTTTACTACAAATATTTGATCACATGTAGATTGTAGATCATACTGTTCTACAGCCACGTATCTATTCTCCGATATTATTTTCTGAATAGGATTGATTAAAGTTGTCGATCCATAATTTTCGTTACAATTACCCAACTATTAACTTGTTGGTATTTCAATGTAGCGGTCGGTGACTTGTTGTGATATTGTTAAAGAATGTATTGAGCGCTTTTTAATGTATGAGATTGAGTGACAACGAAAATAACTTCAATGTATAATTTATTTATGTAGCACGATGTAGAGTAGGTACCTACGCACTCACTCAATTATTTTTGCTCTAATGTACGACCAATGGCAGTCTTATCCCAAATCAGTAAATTCAATTCTGCTGTATTTTGTAATCGCAATAGATTACAGCCAATTGTATGATAATCTAGACGAAATATTGAATTCTATTTGAATTATAGTTAGGGAAAAAAAAAAGTTAAGAGTATATATTGGGGACGGAGCGTGTAGGAAATTGCAATAGAGTTAAACAATTTATTATATAATTACCTACAATTTTACCTCGTGGCTGAACGACTTCCAGAAATATATTCAATTCCAATTAATTCGGATTTTTGAGAGGCTTTTGTATGCAACTATATGATGAAGTCAGTAAATGTTCTTCAAATTCACATTTTTAATTGCAACCTTAAGAAAATTAATATGAGTCAAATTTGCATTTCCAATATTCGTGAAAAGACGTTTTAATGACTTTTGTATGGAAGCTACTCGAAGGGATAGAGGGATTCAAATTTCAACATCCTAGATCAAGGCGGTCTTGCCTTTTCAGAATTTTAGACAAGGCAGACAAACGGACAGACATCAAGCGGATTTTCGAGTTTGCATCATGACTGAACAAATTAACCTTTTCGCCCGAAACTCCGTTCTTGGTGGAGTAGACTTACAATACTCTACGAATCAGACTAGGATACAAACATGTAGAGTTCGGCGGTGTTGGAACCTGATTGCTATTATAAAATAGGAAATAACAATTGCACAAAATACTGTCTGGTGTAATGTGGTTTCTTATCTCTATTACCTTAAAACTTGTACCATGTTTTTAATAAATAAATAGCGCTGTAAACTCACTTAGTTAATTAAGGGAGTTATCCCGTGTTAAGGCTCTTTTTTATCCTTTTTTTCGTCGAACTAAATAAAGATACAACTCTGAAAATTTTACCACATATTTATGCACATTTTGAGCACACTTTACAATTTTTTCAGCCCAAAAATTGTCTCTCATTGCCGAGGTATACGTCAACTTGGCCACTCATTTTCAAAAAAAAAAAAAACTCTTTTCCGGTAAACACGATTGCGGGCGTTCTGCTTATCTCAAATAATAAAAACCGAATGGCATTTTAATCTGTAAAGTTTAACTAGTTTCGGAACTAGGATTATCAAAAAATATTGAAAACTGAATTTTTGGCCACTTGTTGAATTCTTTATTGTCAATTTTGCTGTTTTTTACGACTTCTTCAGCTCGACAACCAAAAAAAAAAACACGGATTGATGAATCCCAATTATTCTAGTTTGCAAAGTGTCTACTAGAGTATTGAATAAGTTCGCCAAACGGCTTCGAATATCGGAAAATCACTTAGCCCACATATTCTACATAATATCTCGATGCAATTAATGCAAAAAAAAAATCGATTTTTTGAACCTGTCACACGAGATGACCCCCTTAACTGAAACATGTCAAAACAAACCTAATTAATTTAGTATGATGTATGAATAGGTCTGGTAGTAGACTGGACTATCTGGTACAAAATTACAATACTTTTAAGCGGTAAATACACGATACAACGGTTTTACGAATTGTAGGCCCGATTTGTCGTTATATACGACGATTGTATCGTGTGTGCACCTATGAACGAAGGTTGGAACGATATCGCACGGTTGGACGCTCTTAACCAAGAAACCTGCGGTCGCATCATCATTGCAAGAAAGCAAATCGTGTCGTATGTACCTTGTATACAGATATCGCATCAACACACGATGGTACAACTTTTGTTTCGTGTATTTGCCTCTTTACAACGTGCACAATTTCAGTATGAAATCTGGTGCGAAATTTTTTCACAACCACATTATAATTATCACAGGTGGTTACAATGATGCTGTATGTTTTGCAGTTGCTGAAATATTTCCGATAAATACACAACGACTTTGTGGTTTCCACAAAAGGAAAAGACAGTGAAATACGAAATGAAGAGGGGCATAGCAATGTGAGTCATTTTAAACGGAAAAAATGACCTAAAACTGGAAAGGATATTTGATAAAAAATCGACAAAGAGCTTAAATCAAGAATGAATTTCGACCTTCTATTAATACCTAGTTAAATTTATATTACAAATGTACCTTTTATATCAGACGGACGAGCAAAACATAGTTCGTAAAGAAGACGTAAAATTAAATTGTAGTCCCACAGAAACGCGAAAGGTAATTCAAAGGTTATAGGACGAAAATAGGTTACAAGTCGGTTAAAGTCCTTTTTGTGAATAATCTACAGGTACACATTACGCATGGACTTAACTTTTGTGACGCTTTCCGGTCCTAAAGGGACTAAAAAAAACCCGTTTTCCCGTTCTCCTATAAGAAAAGTAAAACAACATCAGGTCTGTTCTTTTTGCATACAAAGTGTACACTAAGTTACACTTTCTGCCCCAACCCTGTTCTTTTTGTCGGTGTTAAACTCGGCCACAGCGCAACGGAGGAATTCGAAAACATCAACAAGGCATTTGGAACTGGTACGGTAAACAAACGAACCACACAGAGATGGTTTAAAAAATGCCGATTAGGACATGATATGACCCTTCAAAGTGAGCCACGTGATACCCAGGATCTTCGATCGGCAAGCACGAGCTGAATTTATTAGTGGAATCTGACTCACGCAAAACTGTAAGAGATTTTGCAGAGAAATTGGGCGTACAATATTCGACAGTTTTCCGGCACTTGCAACAGCTTGGACAAATCGAAGAACTTGATAAATGGGTTCCGCTTGAGCTTACTGAGAAAAATATGACGAAAATTTGCAGTTTTCGTTTCTCCCGGAAGAGACGTGAAGTGAGTCAGAAGAAGGCAATGCTCACGGTTTTCATGGATTACAACGATGTAGTGCATCATGGCCAGACAGTAAACAAAGAGTATTATTTGGGCGTTATGAGGCGTTTGCGTGAAGCAATTCGCCGAAAGAGACCAGCATTGTGGGCACAAAGCTCGTAGATTTTGCACCATGATAACGCACCGTCGCACAGTGCCATCATTATTCGTAATTTTTTGACGAAAAAAGCAACAAATACCATCCAACAGCCACCGAATTCACCTGATTTGGCTCCCTGTGACTTCTTTCTGTTCAATCGAGTTAAAAAAAAAAAACACTACGGCGAACGCGTTTCAGCAGCCGAGAGGAAATAATGGAAAAATCGCAGGTGGTCATACCGAAAACCGAATATAAAAAATGTTTCGAGGATTGGATCAGGCGCTGGCATAAGTGTGTTGCAGTCGATGGGGACTACTTTGAGGGGGACAGTATAGATTTAGATGAATAAACTTGTAGTTTTAATTTTCTCAATAAATTCCGGGAACTTTTTGATCAAGGTGGTATGTAATTTTTCTATTCAATGATCGCTTTTATTTGTTTTAAAAAAAACTGTAAGTAATCAGCTGTTGATGAAACTAAAAATTAAATTAACCCAGGACTAAATATTCTTACGATAAAACTAGTAAACGAATATTACATTAGCTGGGGCTGTACTAGATTGTCCCGTGTGCATCCCTTTCTAGGGTGGCATTCAATGACATCATGTTGCTGTGCTGGCGAGTTGGAACGACTGAATGCAAATGCCTTCAATAAACGCAAAAGGCAAAATGGTTTAAAAATATAATACATACAAGTTGACGTGTTTCAGAAACGCAAATCGAATAAAAGTAGAATACACTTTGAATTAAATATTTATGTACATTGTGTATTACAAATAACATCCACTCTGAGGTTATTCTGGACAACAATATCAAGCTATAAAGTTCCAAATTTGTTTAAAGTGCAATTAGAGGCTTCTTGCGAGCATCTTTGCATCGAACTGAACAACAATACGTCTCTTAGCTTATAAGTCACACGGAGGTAGAAAAAAACAAATCCATGTGCCTATCCAATGCCACTGAACTAATTGGACCCAAGTCCTATCGATAAATCTATAAAACAAAATACATAACTTCATTGTTCGTGTGAAAAATGGGTCGCAAAGAAAGACGATAATGAATCTATATAGTAGCGATAGGTTGCAACAACAACAAAGTATGCGATATGTACTTAACGAAATTAAACGACCCTTAAAATCCCTTTTCGAAAAACGTGCAAGCGTTACACAGCACACAGCAAATTTAGCTCGATACAACCAACCGACACTTACATAAAAAGATAAGCGATATGCTGAGAGATGATGTCATCCGACGACGACGGTCACAATTGTCCAAGGAGAGTTAAAGAATCGATAAACTACTTTGACCTAGCTTCGACGTTAGTTCTGTACTTAAACTTGGAATTATAAGACTCCCCCAACCTCCCTGCCGCCCCTCGCAATCGAACTTTCTTCCAATCATCAAAATATTGCCATCAATTCTGCATGCATTGTCTGCATGATTTGGAAAACGCGGCGACACTGACTAGCCGGACTATTGAATTGTTTTGATCGTACACCACCGTCACACGTTACTCACTAGGGCGTCCGAAAACAAACCAGCAAATTAATTCATGTGATTAATTTGCTCGTCGATGACGTCGACGATCTCGGTTCGTTTCTCGACTTAATAGTGCTGGAGAACGTATACGACATGGAACTTAATTATATTTGATGAACTCACTCACAAATGCAGGTGTGGACAAGCGAACCGATTTCTTGCCGTGCGAATTTGATGCTGCGACTTGCTCTGAACTCGCTGAATATCGGACGTTTGTGTGCTTTACCCTGGCCATTTCCATTTAATTAGCTTTATAGATTAGTTTTATTACTGTGCTGGCCTTGTACGAACGAGGGATGAGCAACAACGGATTGCAGACGCTAGCTACGAGACATATTTTTCATACTTTGTTCAGTCGAGATGAGTCTTGCCCCTTTAGTAAAACATGATCTGAAACTTGGTAGTGGAGTTTATTTATCTTGCGTCACGCTGCTCGAGGTCGCCTCAATTCATATGTTCAAATACTAGTGCAAGGTTCTAGTTTACACTGGCTCTTGACGGATTTACTATACACACGGTTCGAATCGAAAAGCCTGAATCAATCAATTGAAGGTTCCCGTTCCATGCGACACTTGCATAAGAGCTTGCAGTTTGAACTGGCCCTTCTGCCACCCGCACAACACCGTTCATATATTCCATTTAACGACAATAGAACTTTTCGACGCCTAAAATGGTCTAGCTAGAAGCTAGACAGTCACGACATGATAATTTCGCAAAATTTAAATTTCGAAGAATTCCCCAGTCGCACTCGCACTGAGTGGCTCGGTGCTGTTTATACGGGTACCGCATGAATATACAAAAAAAAAAAAAAATATTTCTAAATTTAGGAAGTAGACATTATGCACAATAGAATTTATTACAGACTACCGAGAGATAACTTACCCGCTTTGCTTGAAAGAGCTAAAAATAGCAGAATAAGCGAGCACCATCGCATCGAAAAGAGCAACTGATTCTCCATCTTAAGTATCGATCCAAATACTTTGTGCGCAAGAAATTGTCTTTACCCGATTAAATTAATTATATTTTTATTGTTATGAAAC
The DNA here is from genome assembly GCA_949128065.1 of Beris chalybata. NCBI lineage: Eukaryota > Metazoa > Arthropoda > Insecta > Diptera > Stratiomyidae > Beris > Beris chalybata. The sequence goes on along the minus strand of OX421896.1, from coordinate 23,631,985 downwards.
GTCGGATCGGAACACGGCAACTGGCTTGCGAATCCTCTTCTTTTTCGGTGAATCCCGTGTCTCCCGTTTAATTCAGAAACGGAGAGATTTTCGTGAGGAAAACGATCGATGGCCGAACACAATAAATTTTAATTCACACAAAAGAGACGAGAAAACGAGAAACACAAGATGGCGATAAATTTATAATCGAAGAAATAAAAAAGTTGGAAACTTGGGTGCTGGTCACGAGACCATAATCAGCATCCCCGCGAAATTGTGGCTTTTAACGTATTCGTAGCGGACATGAAACTCGAAATTTGGACTTGACTGGTCTTCGGACGGGCACAAACTCGAGCGCCGTTTCGCTTTCCACAGATTTAAAATAAAATTTAACTGGGCAAAAGAGAGTTGGAAATTGTCCGAATTCCTCACAAAATTCTACACCACGGCACACCACTACAGAACTCTTTTCTTTCGCACTTTCATCAACGTCTGACAAGCACCTCACGTTTTTTTTTTTTTTCTTCGTATTATTTTCAGCTACACCACCGCAGTATTCGGAGTGCGGCGTATTGCCCGATGATGTGATATTTTGTGGCAGTACATTATTCGGATCAGCTCGCGCTTTGCTCTTTTTGCATTGTGTTAAAAAACGATTTTTACTAAATTTTCTTTGTTTAAATATTTTTAGAATGTTAAGAAAATAAATTAATAATTTTTAGAATTTATTCCAAAAATAAATTAATAATTTTTAGAATTTATTCTAAAAATATTGTCGACGAAATTTGTCGTAAATAGGTTCGTTCTTCTTGCAAGGCTTATAGTGATTTCTTTTCTGCAAAAAAATGTGACCCGTTTCTGCCCTCAATTTTTTTCTAGCAGTTCCGACGTGTTATTTCTGCTAGAAAAAAATTGAGGGCAGAAACGGGTCACATTTTTTTTGCAGAAAAGAAATCACTATTAGTGTACACAACACTTTAAGTGTAGGCAAAAAGTACATGTTAGTGCAAAAACATGACAGATACAATTTCAAACTTTTTTATTTGCTAGATTCTTTCACTCCGATCAAGGCAAATTTATTGCCATTCAATATTCTTGCAGATATTAATTTTAAACAATATTTTCATAAATTCAAAAGTATAAGAAATGCTCCTGGTCCCAACATAGTGTAGAAAAGTGTGCACTGTCTACACTACACTCGGCAAAAAGAACAGCCCCCTCTGACGTCACACAAACAAAAAGAACAGCATTAGAGTACAGTTTCTGCCCAAGTGTAAAACGTGTAGGCAAAAGAACAAACCTCTTCTTAACGTTCGTCCAAAACAAATCCTTAGGTCTGTTCTATTTGCATACTTAGTGTACACTTTTTGCCCCAATCCTGTTCTTTTTGTGTAATTTACACAGAGTACACCTTTCTGCACTCGGTCGAGAGCAGGTGCAGTTTCAGTGTATTTTACACTCTGTCAAATTGACGCAAACCATAACCGATTGGGAGCCAGTTGTGCGAGTAAATTTTTAGATGTGTTTAAGTAGTGTTTTTAGACTTTTTATAAGTGAAATTTAGTTAAATATTTGTGATATTGTAATATTTGTGAAATAGCTGACATGAATTCTCATACGGCGACTGTGGTGCGAAATTAACAGCTGTTATTTTTGACAAGCGGACAGTACATTATACACTTTTTTTGCGTGGTCTATACCCTGCATTTTCATTTAAACAGTGCCATATGATCTTATGCTTTCTAAAAAAAAAATAGTAGTCGAATCGAAGTATAACGCAGTTTCGTTTTAGCTTAATTTCTCTCGGCCCATTTCATATCCTTATGTTCTTATTCGTAGGTTCAAAACCATCTTCACTCATGCCCAATTTAAAACAATTTTTTTTTTATATAAACAAACAGTAAACCACTGTGCCAAAAAATTTATAACGCATTTCATTCATTTCATTCACTTCTCATGATCCATAAATTTCCTCTTTTATTCGTAGATCATCCGACAGAGTAGTTTGCCTACTGGGTCGTTTGAAAATACATTCCACAAGTCAAACAAGTACACCCAACTTCATGCTGTAGATCGTACATTTAATTTTAATTCGCTTTTTAATGTTTAGGTTCTGTGCGGGTTCCTTAATGTGATGTGAAGTTTAAGCGCTATTTTCTGATTTTAATTTCCGAAAAAGTATAATTTATTGTTTGTTTTTTGTTAATCGTAACTACAACTGATTCTATGACGACGACGAAGTGGAAATAATTCAAGTATTTAGCGAAATCCGGCAAAGAGAAGCATTGTAAGTTTTATGGGCGTTAACCTTTTAGTAAGAATTTAGTGAGCAATGCTTGTTTTGAACTATAATCTGAAATATAACAGACCTAATTGAAGTACTTTTAGTTCGGATTGTTAATTGATTCAGGTGACATGCTCTTGGGTACAATGGACACGATTTTACCTTGCGCAAAGTGAAATTTTACATCCTTGTGTACCATAGCCGCATTTGCTGTCGTATTACTCATTTAAGTTTATCAAAATATTTTTGTTGTGTTTGGGAGTTGTCACTTGTTGTATATATTAAACCAATTAATGCTACGGATTACTTAGTTTATACTTTATTTGTTAACACGCCTTTTATGCCTGCAAAGTTCAAATGTTTTTAAGAATTCGAACCTGATGACATAGCAAAAAGAGATTCGGTAACGCACCGATGAAACACCTTTGACAGTTTTTAATTTACCAAAATGCGATGGCTGATTGGCAGGTCTCATTAGTTTTACATCTTTACTTTTAAAAGAGGTTTCGCGTACACAACTGGTAGATTGCGGGGTCAACCACGAAAGCTCGTCAAGTCCTTGGTATTGTTATCCTTTGTGGAGAATGACCGATCTTGCACCAAATTTAACTTTGAGGTTTTAAGCCGTCCTCCACCATTTATTATATAATCTAGAAATTTGGCTTAAGCAATTTTACAATCAGGGCATTCACCGAAAAATTCATTATAATTATCTGTCAGATATTCTGAAGGTGCGGTTGGCATTTGTTCATCATTCACAGGTTTGGTACAACCAGGCAACACCAGTTCATCTTTGCATTTCTAATTTTTTGGACGAACTCCGTTTAGAGCTGTTCAGCTACCCAATCAAGGATAGCTGATGTTACTAGACATTTTAATCTTAATGAATCGGCAATACAAACTATTAAGCAAGCCGAAGACAACATTAGAGGTTTCGTCGTATCGGCATCGTCTGTACTTGTCAAAATTACTACTCGTCCTAGACCTAACACAATAGAATGACCACAAAACGGTTACCTTTAGATAAACGTATAATTAAGCGAAAGGCACTTCAAATATTTAAATGGGTCAGTGTGATGAAACCAGTCATCAATTTCTTGCTAGTAATGGTTGTTACAAGGATGCTGCAGCTGCGAATGAATATCCAGCGAAGTTTGCGAAAATAATCCATGAAGGATTATTTGGAAGAAAAAATGTTTACCCTAAAAGGTATTAAAAGAGGTTTAGTTATAGCGAAGTAGTTGGAATGTTATTTTATTGAGAATGACTCTTTAACGGAGAGAGCGAACATTTTTAAGGCAAGGTATCAGTTAAAAGGTCCGAAAAATGCCTCAATTTCAAAAAAAAATTTTGGATATAAAATAAAGAGGTACAAGTGAAGAATAATTGTGATTTTTTTTTTTAAAAATATATTACAAAATGGCGGCTACAGCTCCTATGACGTAAGGCCGCGAACGGCGTGAGTTGATGCACGCGGTACCTTCTACAGCCTTGCCAAGTGATCTAAAACCAAAAATTCAAAAAGTTTATGAAACTAGATCAAATTTGCGTGGCCTCAACGTTTTTCGATTTTGAAAAAACGTCCTGAGACTAAAATGGCAACTATTTGAAAAAAATAATCACTTTTTTCACTCTTTTTTTGGCCTAAAAACTGAAATAGAAAAAAAGTGGAATAAAAAAAAAACTCGACGTTAGGGCCCCCAAAATTTAGTTTACTTTCTTTTAAGCTTTTATTCATTAAAATCGGTTCATTCGTTGAAGCTGTAGAACGTACCGCGCTCCGGAAGAAGTGGTTTCGAGAAAAACGTATTTAAAGTTTTACGTAAAAAAATCGTATTGAATATCGGCCGATCGTTCCACAAATCGGTCTGTAACTCGTGAAATACATTTGATATCGAAATATCCTTTTGTCCACGTAATCTCAATATGTTAAGGATGAAAATTAAAAAGAAAAAGAAAAAAGCATTTTTTTCTCGTTGAGAACTGATACCTTGCCTTAAGAGAAATATTGAACAATGCCTATTTTTATTAATAAATTTAATAAACAAAAAAAGGAAATTCATCCTTTAGAACCGAACTCCGGTTGTGGTATTTTCAAATCTCCTACAACGCGATTTCCTACAACGCGGTTGATACGTTCCTAGAAAATGCCGCGTTGTAGGAGGCCTACTACATGTACATTAAACTATTTTAAATTACTTTTTTATTTTATTTATTTATTTATTATGTCGTACTACTGCCAAATGAATTTGGGAGAGCCTATGGTAGTCGCACTCGAGACTTGGAAGCCCATATGGCGTTTAAACATTTTACATTTTACATTTTAACAATAAATCGAGAATTAATGAGTTTAAACAATAATAAACTTTAAATATACTTTACTTTACTTTTTTGTCTTTGAAAACTATGTTAAGTTCAAACTTTTATATTTTTTATATATTTCTTGACATTTTCGATTTTTCAAATGTGTTTTTAGGGCAAAATGCTTCAAATGTGGCCATCACTTACGATAGCATCATTTTTGTTTTGCTGTCTTTATGCACAACAACCACCGTACACTCAACCGGATTATACTCAACCCAACTATGGAAATGACCTCTACAATCAACAAGGTTTTCAAGATCCGTTTAGGAAACAACAGCCGACAGCAGGAACGTATGAAAATACAGGAAATCTGCCTGAAAATCCATTCTTTGCTCCAACTGATAACACATTGGACGACCCTAATCGGGATATAAATCGTAATCCAAATTATAATACACGGAATGAAGATAGTTTGTCCAGAGGAGTAAGTAGGAAAACAACATTCCAGGAAACTATATTTGTGAAACAAGCAACGTACTTTATTGTTGCATCTGGAATGGTACGCCCGGGTTTAATTTACCAAGTTGCAGTGTCTGTCATGCAAACTCCGCATCCAATTACGGTACGTGCAAGTATATCGAGGAATGGTGTAGAAATGACGGCAGACTCAAAAGATGTAAAGGAAGGTGTACCCGAAACTCTTCTCATGAGAGTACCAACTACAAGTGTAGTAGGTGAATACAAACTAAGAGTAGAAGGTCTCTATAACAAAATTATGGGCGGTATTGCATTTACAAATGAAACGAAATTAGTTTTTTCACAACGTTCGATGACCATTTTTATTCAAACTGATAAACCGGTTTACATGCAAGGAGAGTCTGTTCGGTTCAGAACTATACCCATAACAACGGAGCTGAAAGGATTCGACAATGCAATTGACGTGTTTATGTTGGATCCAAATAAGCATATATTGCGGCGTTGGTTGTCGCGTCAGTCGAATTTGGGAACAGTGAGTTTGGAATATTCCCTTTCTGATCAGCCTACTTACGGCGAATGGACAATCAGAGTAATTGCACAGGGTCAAATTGAAGAGAGCCATTTCATTGTCGAGGAATATTATCAAACTAGGTTCGAAGTTAATGTGACCATGCCTGCCTTCTTCTTTAGCACGGATCCATACATTTACGGAAAAGTAATGGCGAATTTTACGAGCGGTGCACCAGTTAGAGGCAATCTCACTTTGAAGGCAACAATTCGTCCAATTGGTTGGTTCGATACGAAGGCGTTAAATCAAAAGTATCGAGTTGGTAATACAATAAATCATAACGAATACCGTAACATAAATCGATACGGTCCCAATCAAATACAAAATCAGTACAATCCTAATATTGACGTGAATCCAGAACAGAATCTGATGTTAAACGGATATCAAGATCAATACATGGTGGAGAAACATTTCACTTTTATAGAGGATTGGCCATTCTGGATGCGTAAACCCGAGGGTCAGCAAACATACGATCAATGGACTGGCACGTACAAAAATACATTGCCTTATTTGCGATTTTTCAACGGAACCTACGAGTTTAAATATCCCATGGCTGAATTGGAACAATTAGTGCCCAACATCGCCGGCATGGAAGTCTTAATAACTGCAACCGTAGGAGAGAAATTTTACGATGAAATTATATCGGGATATTCGATAGCTCGGATTTATAATTCCTCGATTAAACTGTCGTTTCTTGGAGACTCACCGCAAGTATTTAAGCCTGCAATGCCGTTTACTTCCTACTTAGCCGTTTCGTATCACGACAGTTCCGCAATGAAACTGAACGCTCTCTTGCGCGGATCTATGGAAGTGACTGGTTTTGTCGAAAGTCGTTCGGGTGGTAGACGTGACTATCCACTCCGTCGTCTTAAAATGTCCGAACGTGAAGGTATATGGGAACTGTATGTTGATCTTCGAAACGATTTGAAACTTGAGGAAGGTCGTAACGGACGAGAGTACTTGAATGATATACAAACGATGCAACTGAAGGCTACGTTCATGGACGATCGCGGCGAACGTGCATATGCTGATCTTTTACTTCTTAGTCATCATTCGCCGAAAAACCATCATATAAAAGTATCAACCAGTACAACACAACCGAAAGTTGGAGAATATATCGTGTTTCATATTCGAACTAACTTCTTTATTGAATCCTTTAACTATTTAATTATATCGAAAGGTATTGTGCTGCTTAACGGGCAGGAGACCATTCAGGAAGGCATTCGAACAATGGCAGTCACTCTAAGCTCCGAAATGGCTCCAGTTGCCACAATGGTTGTCTGGAAAATCACACAGAAAGGACAAATTGTAGTTGATTCACTGTCGTTCCCAGTAAATGGAATTTCGCGTAACAAGTTTACAGTTTACATCAACAATAGAAAAGCGAGGACTGGAGAAAAGGTAGAAGTTGCGATTTTCGGTGAACCAGGAGCTTATGTTGGATTGTCCGGCATAGATAATGCCTTCTACACTATGCAAGCCGGTAATGAATTGACATATGCTAAAGTCATAACTAAGATGTCCAATTTTGATGAACAAACGAACGGAACGTATAAGCATACATGGTATTCGCATGAGGGTGATCCAGATCAATTGGTCTACTATCCAGCTTCAACATACGGAATTGATGCAAATAGAACTTTCGAATATGCCGGGCTAGTTGTGTTCACCGATGCAACAATGCCTCGACGACTTGATAACTGCAATATAACCGCAGGATACGCCGAATGCCTAACAAGGGGATGTTATCGAATCGACAAGAAATGTGATGGACTGCGCGATTGTGAAGACGGAACGGATGAAATGAGTTGTAATGTTTACAACGAAACAATGATAACCGAATACAGAAAATATCGCTTCAATCGAATCCGTCGACATTATGAAAATGTATGGTTGTGGAAAGATATCAATATTGGTCCACATGGACGGTATATCTTCAATATCGAGGTACCCGATAGGCCGGCACTTTGGATGGTCTCGGCGTTCAGTGTTAGTCCGTCGAACGGTTATGGAATGATGAATCAGGCTATCGAATATGTTGGAGCGCAACCGTTCTTTATAAATATCGAAATGCCGACGGAATGCCGTCAGGGAGAACAAGTCGGAATAAGAGTGACTGTTTTCAATTACATGACAACTCCTATCGAGGCTACGGTAGTTCTTCACGGCTCGCCCGATTATAAGTTTGTGCACGTCGAGGAGAACGGTATTGTTCGATCGTACAATCCGCGAACATCGTTCGGCGAACATCAGTTCTTTATTTATCTCGAAGCGCAAGAAACAACAGTCGTCTATTTGCCCATTGTTCCGACTCGCCTGGGAGATATCGATGTGACTGTGCATGCTGGCACGTTGCTTGGTACCGATCAAATAACACGACGAATTCACGTTGAAGCTGATGGTGTTCCGCAATACCGTCACCAGTCTATCTTGTTAGATTTAACCAGCCGGGCTTACGTATTCCAATATATGCATGTGAATATTACGGAAACGCCTATAATTCCGTATGCAGTCGACAGATATTTCGTATATGGTTCGAACAAAGCTCAAATCTCTGTTGTTGGTGATGTTGTTGGACCGATTTTCCCAACGATGCCGGTAAATGCATCCAGTTTACTTTACTTGCCGATGGACTCCGCAGAACAAAATTTGTTTAGTTTTGCCGCGAATCTCTACACTATTATGTACATGAGGCTGATTAATCAAAGAAATCGAACAACTGAGAAACATGCCTTCTATCACATGAATATTGGTTACCAACGACAATTAAGCTATATGAAAAATGACGGTTCGTTTACCTTATTCCGATCGGATTGGAACAACTCGGCGTCATCTGTCTGGTTGACTGCGTGGTGCGCAAGAGTATTTCAAGAGGCGTCATTTTACGAATGGGAAAATTATATATACATTGATCCAACGATTATACAGAAAAGTGTACGTTGGCTGCTACAACATCAGACACCTGAAGGATCGTTTTATGAGGTTACTTGGTTCCCGGATCGCAAAATGAATCGATCGAGAAGTGCATCGGACGATCAGCTCAAACAACGAAATATTACTTTGACCGCGCATGTTTTGATAACACTGGCTACTGTTAAGGATTTATCAGGAGTGAGTTCATACTAAAATCTTGGTAAAACCTCATAATAACGTTGAAACTATTTCTTTTTAGAGTCTTGGGTCAAGAGTTTCGATAGCTCAACAGAAAGCAATTTCGTATATCGATAAGAACATGAAGCTGCTGGACGATTCAAAGGAACCATACGAAGTTGCGATTGTTGCATATTCCTTGATGTTAGCTGGAGCAGCAAATGCCGAACATGCTTTTGGATTATTGCATAAAAGAGCTCGAACAATCGGTAAATCATTGGCTAAACAATTAAAAGAAAACCGAAACTGAACAATCTATGGTTGTTTTTTTTTAGGTGAATTTATGTATTGGGGCAATGTCGAAGTGCCGCAACCGCCAAGCAAATTAGAAAATCAGAAATATTTTTCACTTCCTCGCTTGCCATACGAATATGACTCGCTAAATATTGAAACGACCGCATACGCATTATTGGTCTATGTATTACGTCGAGAGTTTTATGTCGATCCGATTGTAAGGTGGTTGAATGCGCAACGTCTCAACGATGGCGGTTGGGCATCCACTCAGGACAGCAGCATAGCACTTAAAGCCTTGGTCGAATACACAGTTCGCTCAAGAATTCGAGATGTTTCCGAGCTATCAATTACTGTCGAAGCAACATCGCTACCTGGACAACAAAAAGTTTTGCATATAAACGACAAGAATTTGGCTCAACTTCAAACAATTGAAGTATGAATTTGATTGCAAGTAATCTCGTATGAATAATTATTAAAAGACATATTCCCTTACAGATTCCGAATGCTTGGGGAACTGTTAAAGTTCAAGCGAAAGGAGCTGGCTTTGCAATTCTTCAAATGCACGTTCAATACAATGTCGACATTGCACGCTTCCAAACTAAACCGCCCGTACCGGCATTTGATCTATACTCGAGAGCCATTTTTCATGGCAGAAATCAGTCTCATATATCATTTCTTTCCTGTCAAAAGTAAGTTCGAAATGGAATTAATAACGGGAACATGAAAATCTAAATTTAATTTGCTAATAGATGGATTAATCAAAATGAGTCGATAAGATCGGGGATGTCGGTTCTCGATGTCGCCATTCCAACGGGATACTTCATTCAACAACAGAAACTCGACAGTTATGTGTTGAGTCGACGCGTGCGTAACTTGCAGCGAGCCAAGTACCTGGAAAGGAAAATTCTATTCTATTTTGAGTTTGTAAGTGATAAAGCTTTATGACTATTTTTCGTTTGTTCTTAAAAAGTTTTCTTATTTCTTACAGTTGGATAACGAAGATATTTGTGTTAACTTTACTGTAGAGAGATGGTTCCCCGTAGCGAATATGTCACGATATTTGCCTATACGTGTATATGATTATTACGCACCCGGTAAGCTTAGCAGTTTTATCATTTAATTCACGTAGAAATTTATAACCTCTATCCTCTGATTACAGAACGTTTCAATGAGACTATATTCGACGCTCTACCAACGTACCTGTTGAATATATGTGAAGTGTGTGGCAGCTCCCAATGTCCGTACTGTTCCATATATAATATGGCAGTAAAGGCGCCAATTCCGACGATGTTATTACTTTCGACTATAGTTGTTGTTTTTATGAGGCAATGTTATTTAACCAGGATTCGAATATTAGACGTAGTGTAAAACATCGTAATGTTTCTTAGTAGTGTTGCTTAACCAATTAGCATGTACAAAATAGAAAAAAAAAGACAATTAATAAGGCCGTCCATTTATCTGGTCAAAGTTTTTAGTTTATAATAATAGGTAGTTATAGTTTTTGATATGATCTTAGTTTTTTTTTAAAGAGTATCATGATTTTTTTGATAAAACTCTTTACATTTTTCACTAAACTTGATTTCAATTAAGAAAAAAACAAACAAATCGAATAATTTTTTTTTATATACGAAAGAATTTTTATATTTTTTAAATATTTCTTCCAAGTGTAAGGAACTTTTGTCAAACTTTTTAAGTTTCTTAATTTCATAAATGAAAAGTTTTGAATAGTGTTAAGAGTGCCTTATTAAAATCCAGTACGGATTACTTGAAAAAGAAAGAAGAAAAAAGTATCGAATGAAATTTTGCCGTCCCATGTGTAGAAAAATAAATATTTTTTTATATTTGAAACTAATAATATACAACTCGAATAAAGAATCTAATTTTTAAGCTCCGAGCACATCTTTGTTTAATTTTATAAATTGTAATTAGTTTGGGTGAGATTACAGAGAGCGGTGTCGGCTGAGAGTGAGCCTGACCATTTTACGGGGAAATTTTTTGTTTTGAAAAATGTTTCTTAATGACTTTCTGCAGTAAACCGACGTCCTTACTCATGTAGTTTTAGTCCGAAAAAGTCGTATTTTACAATTACAATTCAGTCTCAGCTGCTAAAAAAGGCACGAGCCGCCACTGATAGACAACGTTTTGGACTGTGAAGACAAAAGGTTGTACAAAACATAGCGTCTGGACCGGCCTTTATATACTTAATATTAACAGTTTTCTATCTTAATCCCAAAGCTAAAATTTATCTATATCTAGGCTGCTACGGTTCTTAATGGCCTCAATGGCCACTCTAAGGTATAAATGTTATCGGGGGATGTTGTGGGGGGATCAGAGTCTATGAGTTCACTTGGTGTCAGGAAGTAATGTCCAAGAAGTTTGAGTCTCCTGTATGCGAGTTCTCTGGAGTTTTCTTTTAAGACAATCTGCAAATATTGTCTGGAATCAGTTCAGGTATAGGAGTGGGGGGTAAAACCATTAGTCCGAAACGCTTGAAAGCAAGGATTGAAACATTCTAAAGTCTATATCTCCTGAATAATTGATTGCGAAAGGTGGAAACTTTGTGGTTGTCTTTAGGGATGCTTCAACATTAGACAAGGGCTAACAATTGTAAGGGGGGTGTTGCAGTGTGGGTGTAGCGGATTACAATATCTTCTAAGCCAATTACACCAAGTAGATAAAATTTGGTTTCTGTATATGGGATCATAAGAGGAGTCTATTAACAGTAAACTTTTTGTGGCGGGAGGAGAAGCACGAAAGTGGGGGAATAGCAATTTACCAACAAATTCAGTTTTTATATCTCAAAAACCGTACTAGATATGATGTTGAAAATTTTCCAGGAGTTGGGTTCAGTAGATTTCTAGTAGGGAAAATTTTGGTGGCTGTAGGTGTTAGAGGTGATGGTGGAAGGGGGTAGAACGGAAAACTGTCGCCCAATGTAGAGGTAGTATGCACGAGGTCCGTACAGTACTAGGCTTTGATAGCACCACATTTAGAAAGGTAGCAGAAAATTGGTCTACACGGTTTTATCGCCATCTATTGGAAATTATTTCATTCAAATGGCTGCCGCGGCTGGCCTTACAGTAGGCCATTCTGTTGGTCCAATTTCGAAGCATATTTTGGATTGTTGGCGGCTCTATATCGGCAATGGCTGCTTCAATATTGGCCTTCAAATGGTTAATTGTTTGTGGATTGTCCGCATAACACTTGTCCTTCACGGCTCCCCACAAATAAAAAGGTGTCAAATCACTGAAGGTGCACTTTCTCGACCGAATTTCGTACGACATTTTCTTGCAATTTCGGTCCAATTGTCTTCGTTTTGGAAATAAATTTTCAATATTTCCCAGCGTTGTTCACTTATCAAATTGTTGTCGTTTTAGCATGAGAATGAGTGAGACAAAACAGGAGCGTTATGTCAATTGGTTGTTGTTTTTCGTGCAATTGAATGCGACGACGTCCGCCTTCAACTCAATCGTTGCTTGTTATCTCTAGTATATATTTATATGGTACCACCACACATAAAGCCAACGCAAAAATTAACTTGATGAAAATTCTGTCGACTTTGCTTACATGCATTTTATGTGGGTGGCTAAATTTTTTGCCCGACATCCGTACTAGACTTTAGCGTAGACAAATTCTGTGCTGGGTGGAACACGGCTCGGAAGCACTTCGCAATAAGAAGAAGATGAAGACGAGATGTCAGAATCTAAGAAAACGTCAAACAATCGCTGATCTATAATAGTAGTGTAGCCGGCGTGAATATCGAAAAGATTTAATTTTCCACAAAAATGTTTTCGCTTTGTAAACAAACGCATCCAGCCACTGGAGTAGAACATTCGATATCATGTCATTTCTTTAATAACTCCGAACGGAATTTGGTTACGGCAGCTGCAAATGTCCTAAAAGTTTACCGCGTTATTCCAGATGTTGAAGCGAACAACAAGGATAAATTTACGGGTAGGAATTTCTATTGTTAATTTGAAGACATTCTGAAATTAACAATACTATTTGCAGATCATCGGCCGCCTAAGATGCGGTTGGAATGCCTTTCATCTTACCGATTGTATGGCAATGTGATGTCCTTGCAGCATGTTTCGCTGTCGGGTTCTCAGCGCGACGCTATCCTCATAAGTTTTCGAGAAGCAAAACTCTCTGTAGTGCAACATGATCCCGACACGTTTGCATTGAAAACATTGTCCTTGCATTACTTTGAAGAAGAGGACATAAAGGTTAGTCAGATATTAGTCGTGTTTTTTTGCACCGTTTATTCTCAGCACTATATTAGGCTAGTTTAGAGCACTTTTTGCCTCTGTAAGCCACCATATTTGGTAGCAATATCACAAAAACAACAGTGTTTTGGTGTTTTATATGGAAATTTGGTACCCTATCTTGCTTTGGATGAATGGTGCAAAAAAACGGCTACTAATGAATTCAAGAAATTGTATTCAATGTGTAACTTTATTTCAGGGTGGTTGGACGGGACACTACCATATTCCGTTGGTGCGCGTAGACCCGGATAATCGATGTGCCGTAATGTTAGTCTATGGACGAAAGTTGGTTGTACTTCCATTCAGAAAAGACAGTAGTCTAGACGAAATTGAGTTGCAAGATGTGAAACCGATTAAAAAGGTTGGAGTGCTTCATTTAAAAATTAAAAGTCATAGACATGAGATTAAAATGCTTTCAGATGCCGACACAACTAATAGCAAAAACTCCAATTCTTGCTTCATACATTATTACGCTGAAAGAACTTGATGAGAAAATAGACAATGTGATCGATATACAGTTCTTGCACGGGTATTACGAACCAACTATACTTATTTTATATGAACCAGTTCGAACTTTTCCTGGGTAAGTTTTTGTATAAATTTTATTTTCCCTTTTAATTTATTATTTTAAAAATAAAGTATTGTTATCTATTTAAAAAAAAAAAATGTGCTAGTTAGAATTATAGTTCCCAAACCCAATGAGCTATTAAATTGAATTTTTTTTTTTCTGAATAGACATGGTAGACCCCTTGAAGTGACATTTTTTTGAGGTGTAAGGCTGGCCGCACACTGCAAGAGCAAAAATACTATTAGTCAAAAACATTTTTGACAAATCAAGAATATGTCGCTGTTTAAATAGTAATTAAATTATCAGCGCACACTGATTAGTCGCGTGCGTTTAAGGAACAAGATTGACTAATCAGCTTTTGACTAAATCTGTTGGCTGGACGGACAGTGAAAGAGCAAAAACAGTTTTAGTCAAAAACATTTTTCTTTTTGCTCTTTCAGTGTGCGTCCAGCCAACGAATTTAGTCAAAAACTGATTAGTATCGTTCCTTGGAGGCACGTGACTAATGTGTGTGCTCTAATAATTTAATTGCTATTGAAACAGCGACATATTATTGATTAGTCAAAAATGTTTTTGACTAATACTGTTTTTGCTCTTTCAGTGTGCGGCCAGCCTGTATTTTCATAACCGAACTAGTTCGCAGTTAGTTTCGCTCCTAGTTCGTTTCTATACATTCATTGCCGTTTGGAAGTCAGTGCTACAATATACTTACTTTTAGACTTTTTTTTTGGTTCTCACATTCAGACGACCTTTGTTTTGCTCATCACATTCTACTACAAGTCATTCGAATCTGCACGGCCTTTCTCATCACTGAAACTAGTGAACTAAAAGAACGAACTAGTTCGCAAGGGTTCGGAAATGATCGCTCACTATGGTTAACTAAAATGCGCAAGTCTATTGGTCACCTTCCATTTGATACATGGTTACACGGATTCAAACGCTTGAAGTGTCTGATATGCACACGTTTTAATGGCTTCGTTACTCGAATATATTTACTACTTTGTTTTTCTTCAGCCGATTATTTTTCTAATTACTTTTCAGTCGGATTGCAGTAAGATCTGACACGTGCACAATGGTAGCCTTGTCTCTAAACATCCAACAACGCGTACATCCAGTCATTTGGACTGTAGCTGGACTCCCGTTCGACTGTCTTCAAGCTCTTCCTGTTCAAAAACCCATGGGTAATAACAATAAATACTCAATTACTACATAAATAAGAATAATATTAATAATTTTTATTAAGGTGGCTGTTTGGTAATTTCTACAAATGCTTTAATTTATTTGAATCAAAGTGTACCACCATACGGAGTGAGCTTAAATAGTACGGCGGATCATAGCACAGCTTTTCCATTGAGTATTTGTTTTAATTGATTAAAAATGAAACATTGCTAATTTTATATAATATTTTAGAACCACAGGATGGAGTAAAAATAAGTCTCGACTCCGCCCAAATTACATTTATTGACACAGACAAGTTGGTCCTTTCTCTTAAAGGGGGCGAGCTGTATGTTTTGACGTTGTGTGCAGATTCAATGCGTAGTATACGCAACTTCCACTTCAATAAAGCAGCAGCTAGTGTCCTGGCAAGTTGTGTAAGTAAACCCTTATACGTACTAAGTATATTTATATGGAACTGATTAAAAACCTGTTTGATGCCAGATATGTGTTTGTCAAGAAGACTACATATTTCTGGGTTCTCGACTGGGAAATTCGCTTCTTTTGCGTTTCACCGAAGAGGACCAAAGTGGAATTATTACCATTGAAGACAACGAAACCGAAAAGGAAAAAGAAAAGGGTAAAACGAAACTTAGTAAAATATCGTAATGTGATCGAAAGCAATTGCGATTTTCAGAAATACCGAAAAAGAGATTGGAAGAAGAGGAACTTCAAGTTTATGGATCGGGTGTAAAAACGTCGGTTCAATTAACGAAATTTATTTTTGAAGTTTGCGATAGTATTCTTAATATTGGACCAATTGGATACATGACGATTGGCGAAAGGCCTCTTGAAATTGAAAATCCCGACCATGACATGGAAGATAAAAACAATTTATTTAAAGCCGATCTTGAGATTGTTACTGCAAGTGGTCACGGAAAGAACGGTGCATTATGTGTTTTAGCAAACTCAATTAAACCGCAGACGATTACTAGTTTTGTGCTATCAGGTAAGATACTGATTTTAAGTTGTAATTCAGGGCCTTCAGTTAAACTCTAGCCGCAACTTTGACTGCAAGTATTGTACGAAAAGTCTGTCAATTAAAATTCTAGTTAGAACGTAACTGAACATCGTAGGAACGGGCCTAAATTACACAGATTTTTACAGGTTGCTTAGATGTTTGGACAGTGCTTGACGAACCCGCGAAAAAAATGAATAAAAGCGAAGATTTGCATGATTTTATGATACTCAGTCAAGACTCTACAACCCTTATTCTAAAAACTGGAGAGGAAATTAACGAAATTGAAAATACTGGGTTCAGTACGAGTCTACCGACGGTTTTTGTTGGAAATTTAGGAAACAATAGATTTATATTTCAAGTAACTACTAAGAGCATACGTCTGCTTCAAGGTATACGTTTATTGCAAAATATTCCTATCGATGTCGGGTCACCGGTTGTCAGTGCTTCCGTTGCCGATCCTTATGTTTGCATCCGTGTAGCTAATGGACAAGTTATTACATTGGCATTACGTGAAACGAAAGGCTCGCCCAGATTAGCAGTAAATAAAAATACTATAAGCAGTGTATGTATTACGTTGGAGTTATTTGATTTCCGTGTAACATTATATTTTCTGTAACAGACACCCAAGGTAATAGGAATCGGCGCATATCGAGATGTATCGGGACTTTTTACAACGAAATACGAAGATTATTCACTGATTTCTGCAAGTGACGGTACATTCTATTCCAGTTCGGGTTTGGGTTACATGAAACCCGAACCCAATATGAAAATCGAAGATGAAGAGGATTTGTTGTATGGCGAAAGCGGAAATGCATTTAAAGTGACTAGTGTACGGATAGAGGACGTTTGTTCGAATAGAGCTAAATATTTTTTGGTTTACAGATGGCAGACATGGCATTGCAATCGAAAACAAAGAATTCTGATTGGTGGAGACGGCTATTGCAAGCAGTGAAACCGACCTATTGGTTATTCGTGTCTCGTGATAATGGAAACTTGGAAATTTATTCCATGCCTGATTTGAAATTAGTTTACCTAATAAATAACATCGGGAACGGAAACAAAGTAAACAACAGATTATTAAAGTTGTTAGTTCATTAGAAAATGCTTTTTACAGGTCTTGTCGGACTCGATGGAATTTGTTCCCATGGCATTTGTTCATCCAATGGATAAAACAAATAATCCGATTGATGGTTTATCTAATCTGTCCCAATCGGCAACTGGATCGAAAGCAACTGTA
Organism: Beris chalybata; assembly: GCA_949128065.1. Classification (NCBI taxonomy): domain Eukaryota; kingdom Metazoa; phylum Arthropoda; class Insecta; order Diptera; family Stratiomyidae; genus Beris; species Beris chalybata. The sequence goes on along the minus strand of OX421896.1, from coordinate 23,614,743 downwards.
GCTGTTGAAATACTTATGATTGGGTTGGGAAATCAGGGATCTCGACCGACCTTATATGTTCGGACATGTAACGAATTATTTATATACAGGGTAACAAGAGCGATATTAACATAATTATGTACATGAAAATAATTTGTTCACATCGTCAGGCTTTCAAATATTCAAAAGGACACCTGAAAATTCGATTTAGGAAAATGGCTCATGATATAATATGGTCTCCGAGGGCTGTAAGTGAAGAACAAGACGATGATGTTGTTTTTACTTTGAAAGAAGACTACATTAATCAATTCCGATATTTTGGTAAGTTTTTTGACTTTGTAAAACACGTGAGCTAGCTATAATTAATATTTTTTTTTTGTACACATAATACTAGGAAATATTGCGGGCTATAATGGAGTTGCTATATGTGGCGAAAATCCGTTCTTCACTTTTCTAACATCACGAGGAGAATTAAGAACTCATAAACTATTCGGAAATAACGAAGTGAAAAGTTTTGCTTCCTTCAATAACATTAACTGCCAAAATGGATTTTTGTACTTGGATAATTTGAATGAATTAAGAATATCAATTTTACCCACTTATTTAACGTATGATTCACATTGGCCAGTACGTAAAGTTCCTCTGCGATCCACACCAAGACAAGTAGTTTATCACAAGGAAACAAGAGTCTACTGTGTTGTGATTGAAACAGAGGAACCGAGTAATAAGTATTACAGGTTCAATGGCGAAGACAAGGAGTTGACAGAAGAGAGTAAGGGTGAAAGGTAAAATTTTATTTCGTAGTATATCGTTTCATGTTTGTTATGTAATGTGTATATAATCGATACTTGCAGATTTATATATCCGACATCAGTAAAATTTAGTGTCGTTCTGGTTGCTCCTCATTTTTGGGAAATTATACCCGACGCAACTATTGAACTTGACGAATGGGAACATGTTACATCATTTAAAAATGTTAGCTTAGCATACGAAGGAACAAGGTAATTAAGAGAATAAATTAAAAAAAAAAAAAACGACAATGGTTATGTCCTTTTTTCGCAACAGGTCGGGCTTGAAAGAGTATCTATGTGTTGGAACAAACTACAATTATAGTGAAGATATAACATCCCGTGGCAGAGTAATATAACGTTTTTTCTTTTTTTATTATGCACTTCTAAACTGTCGATATTTCTAGATTTTAATATACGACATAATTGAAGTGGTACCTGAGCCAGGAAAACCTTTAACAAAATTTAAACTAAAAGAAGTATACATTAAGGAACAAAAGGGTCCTGTTTCTGCGATTGCGCACGTTTTAGGATTTCTTGTTACAGCAGTTGGACAAAAGGTAAGTAGAGAGAACTTACGTAGAATTTTTTCTGTTTTGAAGGACTCGGGTTCGTCATTCTATAAGAGCGTGTTTTTTATTTTTCCATAACGGTTGTGTTTTTACTGTCTTTTTTCCAGAGCAGTGTAGTACTGCCTGAGCGTAATGGCTCACAGGGGCATTACCATGCTCTGGATAATTTGCAAAATTTTATCTGAAGGGCATTGTTGAGATGAAGAGAATAACTTCCGAGACATGAGTTTTGCAAAATCCTTTTCTAGTATAATTACCAAGTTCCGTAATTAATATGGTTCTGCCGTTCTTGAGACAAAAAAAAACATCTTCCTTTTAAAATGTGCCACAGGTCTCTGTAATTACCAAGTTGGAGGTTTTGATCAGCAAATACTTGTATGTATAAAAATAAGAAAAACTTGCTTTCCTTTATTAGAAAGAATGATTCATAATTTCAAGACGTGTAGATTGATGATGGTAAGTAAAGTGTAGGCTTACACGTTAGCATAGGTTTAGGTTTAAGGGGCGCGAGTGATGTCCTCCACAGCATACAGATCATGGCAGAACCTACACATGTCCGACTCCGCTATCCCTAGCCGCATAGTGTGTTTCCTCAGCATGCAGTATTCCGGCTGTACTCCGACGAGCAGTCGCAGTTTTCCTCTCTCTCAATTCAATATATTCTTAGTTTTGATTATCCAGCTCGGTCCACAGGGATCTAGAAATCCTCCAGTTTGCCAGCCCTGCTCACCTATAGTCGGCCGTCTTTTATGTTGACAAACATACTCCTCAACCCTACCACTCGATGGCGATCCTGATCTCGCAAGCTCGTCCGCTCTTTCGTTCCCTAGTATTTTACTATGTCCTGGCACCCAGCAAATCTGTACTTTGTTCTGACTACAAAGTACCGTTAGCACTTCTCGACAGCCCCTTACTAACTGGTATTTAATGGTGGTCGATTACATTTCCAGCGCCTTTATAGCCGCAAGGCTTTCAATGTAGAGTGAAATATTCTGATCGCATATCTCCCCATTAACACAATGTTTATACTAACTGCAACATAGCCAGAATTTCCGCTTGGAAGACGCTGCATACATCTGGCAGCTTAAACGACTTCCCTATACTTCCCTATACGTATATATGGAAATTTCCCTTCACGTAGTACCTTAGTGTTCTCTCACTCCACTCTACTAGCATACACAATTTCAAAATCCATCCCTGCAATTAAGTAGTCCGTACTAATATCAGCAGAGGGCTTCCGAGAAATTCGTTCAGAATTGATCTATGGCCCTTTAGAGCTTCTCTTAAAAAGAGACCATGAGATTGTTGGTAAATTGTCAGCACACCTGAGCTCACCACCACACTTTTATACAAAGATTTATTTTTTGGATTTGCTGAAAGGACAAATTATTATTATTATTATTCAATGATACAATTTCAATTGAAAAAATCATCGTCAAAGTTATTGTGGACTGAGCTACATAGTCAAATTTATGCATGCTTTGTAATGACCATCCTCGAGAGGATATTAGATATGGCACACTTTGTGGCCACGCTTGACTAAAGCAAAAAACGCAATCTAACTATTCACTATTCAGATTTAATTTTAATATATTATTATTGTGATTCTTAGAAAATATACTCAAATTAAATTATTTCAGATTTATCTGTGGCAACTTAAAGATGACGATTTGATCGGAGTTGCATTTATTGATACAAATATTTATGTCCATCAAATGATTTCTATTAAGTCAATAATTCTAGTAGCTGATGTTTACAAGTCAGTAAGCATTTTGCGGTTCCAGGTAACATTTTAAGAAATTTATTTTATTATTCACATTATTATACGTTCATCTTAGGAAGAATATCGTACACTCTCGCTCGTATCCAGAGACTTTCAACAATTGAATGTGTTTGATGTCGAATTTATGGTAGATAACTCAAATTTGGGTTTCCTCATATCGGACAGTGAAGAAAATTTAATTATATTTATGTATCAACCGGAATCGAGAGAATCGTTCGGAGGTAATTAATTATATACTAATTTGTGTCGTGGTAAATGAAAAAATGCTCTAATGTATCCTAAGCCATAAAAAAAATCCCAAAAAAGGCTTGTTTTATACGGAAATTGTCTACCCTACTTAGCTATGAATGAATTCCGCAATTAAGTCGGTACAAAACCTATAATAAATTTATCAGAATTAAATATACATTGTATATTGATTTTGGTGCGAGAATGATTTGATGGAATTGTAGTGTACTTGGGAAGTAAAAATAATCATACAAGTCATGTAGGGTAAGGTATCCAGTTGCGAACACTGCGCCAATTCCGAGCCACCGTCTTTAATTCCACAAATAGCTAAGAATTCATGAAAGTCTTTTCTTCACTACCAATTTTAAATATCTAAAATTATTAGCAAAGAAAAAACTGTTATGAATTCTTAGCTATTTGTGGAGTTAATATTAAAGACAGTGGCTCGGAATAGGCGCAGGGCTCGCAACTATTCTACGTATTTTGAGTGCAACATATTAAGGGTTTTATTACTGAAAGGTTGTGTACAATTTACGAACTATTGCCTTAACGATCTGAACAATTAAGACGCCTATCATTAACATTAATCACATGTTCTAATTAAAATTTGCTCTGTAGGTCAAAAGTTACTACGAAAAGCAGACTATCATTTAGGACAAAAGATTAACTCAATGTTTAGAATGCAATGCCATCATAAAGAAAATACGATATCAAGGAGTAATTTCAGTTACGATAAAAAGCATTTGGTTATTTTCGGTAAGTTACTAACGAACTCTCCGTCAACTTCCTTAAAACGTATGAATTATAGGGACTTTGGACGGTGGACTTGGATACTGTTTGCCGCTTCCGGAAAAAACATACAGGCGGCTTTTCATGTTACAAAATGTTCTTATGACACACAACGAACATCTGTGCGGCTTAAATCCCAAAGCTTTCAGGTAGATACCGAAATTAATGTTTTTTTTTTTATATAATATAAATTTAATTTATGGTTTAGGACGATAAAAAGTAGCAGAAAGTTACAGTCGAATCCGGCAAGATGTATTGTGGATGGCGAGCTTGTATGGTCTTATCTTGATTTACCTTTCTCTGAAAAACAAGAAGTTGCGAAAAAAATCGGAACAAGAATGGAGGAAATTTATGCCGATCTCTTAGAAATCGAAAATATAGCTGTAACATTTTAAAATGTATTGAATCTTTGTTCGAAAGATTTTGTGTTGGATGAATTACATTTTACGTTTATTTTTTGACGACAAATGGCTTTTTTATGATATCAGATTATGATCGGTGTTTTTCATTTATTTTTATTTATTTATTCGAACTTAGTGTTTGCTAGTGATAAATTACAATTATGTTACAGCGTTAAAGAATGATGTTTTTAACGTTATTGATTTTAAACTATCATCAAGAGAAATAATTAAGTTAAAGTATTTGTTAAAAACCTTTGACAGTTTATTCAGGGGGTTATGTACTCCATAGTTTATTCGATAAAAAGATACTTTTTAAAATTGATAGTTTGGGCGTAGATTCATTTGTTTAATATTAATATTATGTTGTTAAGAATAAAAGGGGAATCAGTGTCCCCTTTCAATACGTTAACAGAAAAACGAAATTGAAGATATTGTCTACGTGCATAGAGCGATGGAATAGATAATAGTTGAAGACGATTCAGATATGGTGGCAAATCAAATAAATTATTCCAAGGAAGGCTTCTCAGTGCGTAGTGCAGAAATCTTATTTGGACAGATTTCAAGCGATCGATGTTAAGGCGATAGTATGGTGACCAAAGTATACATTCATATTCTAGAATAGGCCTGACAAACGAGATTACAACAGCTTAAACACACATGGATCATGAAAGTCACGTGAAAAACGTTTTATGAACCCAGTATTTCGAGTGAAATACACGAAGACACGTCAATTTTTTTATTTATGTGACTGGTAGGAACTCTTAAAATATTCATTTTACTTTATTTTCTAATAATACAGTATTATAATGGTTTCTTTAAAAAAAAAATTGCTACCCTTTTAACCCTTTTCATAACTAGTTGACGAAAAAAGCAAAAGAAAAAATTGCAATCCGTCTGTCCGCCGTACGTAAAACCGTTTGAAGGATCGTAGCTCCCAAACGCTTTGAGATATTAAATTGATTTTTTTTACGAATAGAATGGGTAGAACACTTGAAGTGACCAAATTCTAAGGGTGGGGGAGTGTGAGCGGGCAGGAGAGTGTGAGCGGGGAGGAGGAGGGTGTATTATAGACGGAAGATTTTGGTTTTTAGATCTCAGCAAATACTTATGCTAGGAAGCTGAAACCTTATATAGAGCTTCAATAGTGGACTCATTTGCATAATTGTCAGTATGGGTGAAGGGCTGTGGGAGTAGGGGGAAAATAATGCGTCCTAAACGTAAAAAAGCCGAGATCGACACATTCTAAAATTTATATCTCCTAAATGGTTAACTTAACGTCACAAAATTGAAATGATCCCTTGTGCGGACTCCTTCCTAGGGCTCGCTAAACACACTCGACACTCGCCTCAGGCGTTGATTAGAAGACAATCCTTACACATCATTGATTTATTAGACAATCATTACTCTTTATTATTTTCTTGGTTATAAGACAATCATTACACTTTACTATTTACTTGATTCTAACACAAACATTTCACTTTACTATTTACTAACGGCTCGACCGCGAAGGCTTTTTGATTCTTGAGGGACGTCACAAGGCTGCCTGTTTGCCAGACTTGGGAATCTCGATCAGTAATTATCGCTTAATCAGTTAATGTAGTGTGAAAATAAAATGCATATATTTTCACGGTTTTCGTCATATCTAAAAGCTCTTTCTTAATATTGAATTCATTTTTATTTCACGGCTTCTTCATAGAAATTCCTAGAAAGTGTTTTCAGGATTTTTTAAAATTCGACCCCTAGGGGTGTAAAGGGGTTGTATACTTTTTCACGAATTCTGCCATATCCCCCAGGTCTGATCAGATATCGAATATCTTTTCACGTTCATGGGCTTGCGTAATAATAGCCTAAAACTTGTTTTTAAGTTTTTTTCCAGTCCCTGAGAGGATATAAAAGGTTGAACACGTTTTCACGAATTCAGTCATATCTCTTAAAAGTGAGAATTGAATTGGTTTCTACTTTCTCGTGCTGTCTTCATATTTATTTAATAAACTTTTTTTTCCGGATTTCGGAGGTTGCATATGTTTTCTCAGATTCCTACATATTGCTTAAATCTGATCCTAAATTTTCCTATATAAGCGCCAAAAAGTTAATCTCGGTATTTTAAGATATTAAATCCTAAGGGATGTGACGGGGTTGTATATTTCAAAGCTTCGACATATTTCTTAGGTTTGATTAGATACTAGATCGTTTTTTACTTCCACAGACTTTTTATATAATTGCCTACTAACCCATTTCTTAACTTTTGGATATTCAACCCCCAATGGTTTGCATATGTTTTCACAATTTTTGCCATCAATGAGATGTAAAAGTGGTTATTATGGCATTTGATGTGATGACCTCAAAACCTATTTGACTTGACTGTTGATATACTCCAACTTTGACCGCTCCTTAACGAGTGAAAAAATGGAACGACTTTAAAGGCAACTACCCCGTAGGAAAAATAGGCATGATTCAGATCTGGTTCAGGTATTATTTGTAATGCCATCACAGCTATGATTTACCATATACCTGACCGTTCCATGATTTTATTCACGATATGCACCCCCAACCAGTATGAAAAATTCAAATATTATTTCTAACTTACTGACTTAATGAAACTCATAGCTGTTTGTAGGAATCGAACCCGGTGTTGAATGTTTTTATTGATTGTTGATTGACGCGCGTAACCGCTGCGCCACAGAACCCCTTTCATTTTCATTTCGCTATAGGCAACTTGTGAAAAAAAATCAGATCTTAAAACATTTCCTACATAATGATATGATTCATATCATATGCATATGGTGAGTAATCATAGCTTGCGTTTTAGCCTATCGGTAGGCCGAAATCATTATCTCCAATTACTTCATTTATATGATTTAATATTCAGCGCAAGTATTAGAACTCTTAAATTGGGAAAGATTGTTGGGGTTTCAAATTAGTCAAATCATTTTCTGGCATCGTGCTTACTCAACTGCATAACCCAAACCAAATTGCTTCCAAATTCAATTAGCGGAATCAGACGCTTTGTAAATATCTGATAAGTATCATTCAACTGCCAAAGGTATTTTTCTGTCGAACACATTAAGTCGTTTGATTGTAATATTTTATTATTAAGCCAGAAAGTAGATATTGGTGGCACGCGAAACCGTTCAAACAGCAGCTGAACGTTAAAGCTCAGCTTGCAGCAAGGGCGGATGAATCAGTTTCTTTCAGAATTAGCTTAGCAGTAAAAACGACACTTTAAATATTGCGTTCGTGATTCGTGGTTTAAAGTGGACCAGTGACGGCCTCCTAGAGCGAAATTATACGTAGTATGCTTGTAAAGGGTGTTTTTCGAAGTACTAATTCTATTTAAAATGAAATAAACATCTGGATTCGAATACTAGATTTAATTTTATTTAAATATGTATGTAAATTATATCAAAATTATTACTATTCTGAGTTTTAGATTCTTATAACAATTACTATATATTCTGGCCCAGCACATCAATAATAAGAAGTAAAAAGTTTAAATTAAGTACATTTTTTTTAACTATGGACATTAAATCGATTCTAAACTAATATTGTACATTATTATATAGTTAGTTAAGGCCGGAAAAAAAAAGTTTCGCTTTCAAATTAATCATGATCCAGTTTTATTTGTAGCAAGCTCTGCTTCTAGACCTTGAATACGTTTTTCTCTATATAGGCAAATGATTTTAGCTTCTTCGTATTTCTTCTTAAACAAACTAAGTTCTTTTGACAAAGATTCGATTGTACCCTGAAATTAATTATAGAAAGAAAATAAACAGTAAAAAAATTAAACAATTCCTTATATTTTAAGAACACACGCGATATTCGATGTTGCGTTATTTTACTTATATAAGGCCCGGACTACATGGTCCGTTTTTTTTTTTCTACTCCGGAGAAATAAGGGGCTCCGCCTTCCGGAAAGAATGAATACCATTGTCCCATTGAAATGTATGAGATTTCAGCTCGTCGACTACATGACTACGGAGAACCGCGCGTCCGAAAAAAAAACCTAAGCATGGCTTCTCCGGACGGTTTATCAGGAATTTTTCGACCTGTTGTGGTTCAGGCCAAGGAATGATTACTTTACTTTGAAAAAGTCAAAATAATCGAAGGATAGGGAAAGGTTCGGGACAGAAGGGCCAATTCCGCATACGTCCGAATTGGTGGCTGAGTCGGAACGGAAGCGCACGCTTGTTGGCGGCCGGAACTAGCTACGGCAGTGTGGGCGGTTCTTGTTCCGATTTCAGACCATTAACCCTAGGCCTGTACAACAGACCGATCCGGAATTAAATACAATACAGAGTTGTATGAGCTCGACTTCAAGCGGGTGTCCGGGAATTTTTTACAGTGTGATTTTGTCAATCGACATGGCCGGTTCAGAGAAACGTTTTACATGTAGTCGAAGCTGTCTGGAATCGGGTTTTTTGTGGAGTAGAAAAATAACGGACTATGTAGACCGGAGCTTAGATAATAAAAACATAAATTACTACCTCAGCGTTTGTATTATTCCGTCCTAGCCGATTGTTTGTTTCATTTTCCTTTTCCTTAGATAATTTACTTTCGAGATCTTGAATTCGACTATTTCTCATTCTGCATAATCTTTTAAGATCCTCGTTTTTGCTTTGTATTTTTAAATATTCGCTTTCAAGCTGTCGATAGATTAATCATATTTAGTACAAAGTTCGTATCAATAGTATCATTTCTAGATCGGTGGAAATTCTCTTACCTTAGCATTATTAGTACCGTTTGATTCTTCGTTTACGAGAGCCGTTTGAGAACATTGATTGACAAACACAGTCATCGATCTTCTCAAACACTGATCACATTTTTTGCTTTGTGCATACAATTCTGTAATTTTATTTTTAAGTTTGCACAATTCTTTTCGTAGCTCTTTCTTCTCGGCTTCGTCCTCTTCTATCGACCTTTTTAACGCTTCATGTTCATCTTTTAACGGATTGTGTTTAGATTCCATCATAAGGGTCTTTATTTGAATATCTCTGATCCGAAGAGTCTTCTTAGCTTCCGATAATTCTTTATCTAGGCGTTCACAGTTGCATAATTCATCTGAAATCAAACGCATATAACACAGACTACTCGATTTTTGAAAATAATTTACCTGTTGGTAGAGTCATGGTTCCGATTTCGCGATTATCATTCCACATAAGTGGCCTTTTCTCATCGTGAGTACTATGGCGTTTTACTTTTCTATCCTTTTGTGCAATCGTTCGTGACTCTTGAAGTTCGACTGTGAGATTTTCATTTTTTTTCTAAAAAAATATTAAAGTTATTAATAATATTAAAAATCCCGCAGGAAGGTTTTGCTCCATTTTCCTTCAGAAATACACAATCATTGTTAGAGACATTAGCCTCAATGCTATAATGTAATAAAATTTGATGTAGAGACGAAAGTCTGACCACTGATTAATTATAAGTTAGCTTAAGCACTAAATGTTAATAATATGGAAAATATATCTATCTATCTATCTAATATTAAAAATCCATCCTAAAAATACCAAGGACATGTACGGAAAATTTTCAAAATTGTTTTTTAAATGTTGGTTAAAAAAAGCTAATCTCAAATTGTATTTATGAGTAAAAATGTGGCTATTGTAGTTTTCCACTTACCCGAAGTTCAACATTTTCTCCGATTAAAGATTTAATTAGTTGTTGACGCTCACTTTCATTCAATTTTTCTTTATTGTCTACTGCCTGGATTAATCGATTATAATACTCAGCATCTGGAACTGGTTTTGTGTTCCTAAAAAAACATTATGTCCATTAGAATTATATCGGTTATAGAAGGGACAATGTAATTAATTAATACTAACATCACATTTTGATCTTGATCAGTTTTACTTTTTAATTCAGATCTTAAATTTTGGATTTCTTGTTGATATTGTTTCATTTTGTAAACGTGCATTTTCTGCATTTCGTGTAGCTGCTTCAGTAGCTCTTCTTTCTCTTTGGTTGAATTAAGACATTTTCTATGTTCCTCTTGAAGACATTGAAACTCTGTTTCAATATCTTCGTTACGTTTACTTGACATACTTTCGGTAGTTGAATTGTTTTTCTCTTTATTAGATGTGATCAACTCAAGTCGGGAATATAAATCGCGTATTTCACTGTCTTTCGATGATACTTCGATTTTCATGACTTCATTTTCTTTTCTGTACTTATTGAATTGTTCAACTTGGCGTTCAAGTTCGATTTTCGCTTTGTCTAATTTTAATGTGGCTTTTTCGAACTGTTCCTTATGTTCTTTGGAAAGACGACTAATTTCACAGTTTGCTTCTGCTAACTCAATTTCATAGAGCTTCATTTTCCGACTTAAGTCCTCCTAAATTAAAAATAAAAATTATTGGTGGATTCGTAGCTAATTTTCTTAGATTGAAAATAAATAAAAAAAAAACACTATCTAAAATCGCCAACCAGACAAAACATCTCATGAAGTCGGACAAGTAAAGCCTGTGAACTATTCGGGATTGCATACCTATTTTTTGGCAATGACCTTTTTACCCCAGTAAAGAAAAGAGTAAATGTTGCTTTCTCTACGCGTTTCTGGAAATAAAGTTTCCAAAATAAGACCCAGGTATTTTGCGCTATCGATGACAGCTAGACTAGTACTATCCAGAGAAGGAAGGTCAACGTGCGGAATTTTGTATTTCCTGTTGAAGAGCACTAATTCTGTTTGCGCGTTTTCAGAAGATATGATGATAGCTCTGAGATCACCGACTACAGGACACCGTCTTGTAGTTTTGAACATTCATATGCGGTAAATATTCCCCCCAGGCTGGAGTGACGATCTGCCTCAGACACAGTGGCTATATACACTGATGACTCAAAGACAGAAAGCGGTACGGGTGCGAGAGTGTACTCTTGTGACCTCGACATTATGGAATCGTTTAGGCTACCGGATAGCTCGAGCGTGTTTCAGGCCGATATTTATGCGCTGACAAAAGCAGCGGAAATAATTGTGCGAAAACAGTGCGCGAATGGTACAATAACCATTTATGTTGACAGCCAAGGTGCCATCAAGGCTGTTGAGGTGTACATTACTAAGTCTAGGCTTGTGGAGGAATGTAAAAGAATATTACAGATAGTGGGTATAAATAACAACGTGAGGATCTTCTGGATTCCTGGTCACAGTGACTTCCCTGGAAATGAAAAGGCAGACGAGCTCGCCAGAAGAGGGTCGGAGATGAGCATAGAGCTGGCCGACGAATCGGTTCTATGTCCCATTGCGTTCGTAAAGGGAATGATTGACATTGAAGTGCTCAGACAGATGGAGGACGCCTGGGTGAATCTCTCGAGATGCCGGGCAAGCAAGAATCTGCGGGCCGAAACTCGATAGAAGGAGCTCTAGCTTTCTGCTTTCTCTGAGCAGGAACATTTGCAGACAACGCATAGGGGTTCTAACGGGAGAATTGTCCCTTTGGAACACATGGGGAAAGACTAGGAATACCAATGGCTGACCTGTGTCGCTGTGGTGATGAGAATGTTGAACCGACATTGGAGCATCTGGTGTGTGAATGCGAGAGTCTGGCACGCACCAGGTATCGGTACTTAAGGAAATTCTCCTTGACCAACCTATCAGAACTTGCAATGATTCCTTTATGGAGAACTACTCTCTTCATAAGGAAGAGCAATATTTGGAATCAGTAGTCTAGAGCGCGGTTTTATACGAGGTGACCACAATGGATCCGCAGTGATCTCTCGTGATGGACTGTGGCAATGTGTTTCAGTCCAGTTATGCAGCAAGCACTAAGTAAAACACAAACATGGTGCGATGAGAAAGGCCTACAGGTCATTCCGGGCAAAACCACAATTGTGCCTTTCGCACGAAAGAGAGACGTAAGCAAAATAAGATCGCTCATGATGTACGAGACAAAAATCAAACTCTCGACGTAATTCTGGATCAGAGCCTCTTATGGAACAAACACCTAGAAAAAGTATCAGAGAAAGCCACTACTACTCTAAAATTGTAAACGCTAATAACACACAAATTTGTTCGAGTAATCAAAACTTAAGAGTAATCAAAGTTTGACTGCACTCATAAATAATCTACACCAATTTAAAATAATTAATTCTACTGTCTATTATTAAATTACTAACCTTTTCCAGTACGATGTTAGTACATTCTGTCGTAGCAGCTGAAAGCCGTTCTTTCACTTCTTCGAGAGATTTTAAAGTTTCTTCAGCTTTTTCGCTCAACAATTCCAGCTTCCGCTCAACTTCCTCAGTATATGAAACATTGTTACTTAACAACAATTGCAAATCATTCTTTTCTCTTTCTAGAATCTCCATTTTATCGGATATTACCAGGTTCTTTGATCGCACATTCGTCAGCTCCGCTTGAGTTTGTTCACATTCTTCAATTACTTTTCGTTTAAACTCTTTCTCAAGTTGATTCTTCTCTTCCACAAGACTATCATGGGTTTTTTGTAAATGTTCAAGATTTTCGGCCAGGCCTTGCATCGATGTTTTTAGCGAGTGACATTCATGTTCCATGTTTTGTAATATAGTTCGGGACTCGTTCAGCTCACGCGTTAGTTCTGCGTTTTCTTTTTTACTCTCTAAAATTTGCTTATCAAGTTCTTGTTTCTCATCCGATAAATTCTGAATATTTTTTTTCAGTTCACTATTTACTTGATTTATATCAACTAGTTCAGACGATAGTTTACCTACGTTTTGTTCAAACTCGGTATTCGATTTTTCCAATACTGTTATTTTAGTTTTTAACTCGACAAGACTTTCATTCAATTGAGCTTTTTCTTGTTTTATTGCCGACATTATCTCAATCAGATTTAAATTCTTTTCCTGTAGATTATCAATTTTTACTTGCAAATTGTTACAGTCTTCTTTAATTTTCTTATTTTCAATTTCTAAACCATGTATTTTGTTTTCACAGTTTCCGAAAGAATCCAACTCTTGTTGAAGCTTCTTATTTTTTTCTTCGTATTCATTTCTTTCATTGAGGATTTGTACCTTTTCTGCTTTTACTATTTCCAGCGATTTCTCTAGCTCAACATTCTTTTCCGATTGCTCAATAAATTTAGAGGTTTTTCCATCACATTGTTCTTTTAAGGTGTTGCATGTTTGACTTTCGGCTTCAATACACGATTTCAGTTCTCTTATCTCAACTTCCTTTTCTTCAAGTTCACGTTTTGCTCCATCACTTTGTACTTTTAAAGAATTGTATGTTTCTTTTTCGACTTCAATGCGCGATTTTAACTCTTTTATCTCGGCTTCCTTTTCTTCAAGTTTACGTTTCGCATTTGCTATCCAATCATTCTGCTCATTCATTTCTTTTTTAAGGTTATTTAAAATATCATTATCTCCACACAGCGCTTGATTGTTACTTTTAAGCATTGATATTTCTTTTTGCATATCATCGCACCTTGTCTTAAAAGCTTCTATTGATTTTTCGTGATCAATGTCTTTCTGCTGTAGTATATCCTCCAATTTTAGAATTCTTTCTTCCATACAATTTTTATCCTTTTCAATACTTTCTGCATGTTCCTTTAGTCTTTCGAAGTCGATGATTTGTTCTTGAAGGTTTCTATTAAAGGTTTCCAATTCAGTAATTTTGTTCTGCTTGTCTGCCACGCAACTTTCCAAGTCAGCCAATTTGTTTGGTTGGTAAGATGCCAACGTGTGTTCATTTTCAGTTTTTACTTGTGAAAGATTTATCTGTAAGTCTTTTACTTGAAGCTCTAATTCGCGACAACTTTCTTCCCAATGTTTTATTTTTGCATTAAGTTCATTAGTTTCCGTTTCATAACCAACTAAATCAAGTTTGTTCCTTTCCAACTCAGATTCGAGACGGTTTTTATCCGTTTTTAATTGCTCAACTTGATTACTTAGAGTCAAATTTAATTCCTCTAATGTTTTTAAATTAATAGCAACTGTTTCATTCTTTTCTGCTAGTTCACGAATAAAAATTTCCGATGAAGACAATTCATGTGGCGTTTTATTTGAATCTGACTCTACTACATTATGCAAACTACTTTCATCTAAACTACCTTCTTTACTACATACCTTTTCTAACAATTCATCAATGATAGAAGTTCCAATCTGATAAGAAACGACGCTACTGTTCTCAATATTATCAGTGCAGTCGGCAGACTTAAAGAATTGATCATTAGCATTTTCACTAGATTTTAACTTACTTAACTTTGCATTCAATAAATCAACTTCTGACTTCAATGCAGTATTGTCCCTTTCTCGTTGATCAATGGATAGCTTTAATTCAGTAATGTCTGCAATCAATCGAATATTTTCACTAGAAACGCTGACTTCTTTCATTTTTAAACAATCTATTTCATCATTTAATTTTTGTAATAAATCATTCTTATGCGACCCTGTATCGTGTCTATAGTCTTCCATGGTAAAAGATTGCTCTGCAGAATCCATTTCCACCTTAACGGAGGTAGATAAATCATTTTTTTGGGAACTATTATCTTTAGCTTGTTTCAGTTCATAACTTTGAATTATATTTTCTAAATCTTTTTTCGCAATTATCATATCTTCCAAGTTTTTAGTAAGTTTTTCATTTTCGTAAACGTATTCCATATGCTGATTAGAAAAGGTATCGTTTTCTTCTTGTAGATTGAACTTCTCCAATTGTATTTTAGTAATATTTGAATTCAACATTTTAATTTGATCTTCATACTTGGCCATTTTATTCTTATATTCATTTAGTTCAGACACAGACGAGAGACAATCATGTGTACAGGTGATAATCGATTCTTTGGACGTATTTAATTTAATGCCTGGTGTTTTTACTTTTACAGTAGTATCGGAATTTTGGAAAATTGTAATTGCATCGGTAGATGAATCTTTGCTTTCACTGGCTTCTCCGCTCAAATCGTTAAGATTACAACTATTCTCCGTTCTATCTGTGAATAGGGGTGTAGTCTCAAGTTGTTTTTTTAGATTGCTTATTTCCATCTCCCTTTCTTTTATTACACCTAAAAGATCTTCTTCGCGGAACTTAGAATATTGTTTAGATTTTTCATACTGAAACTCAAGACTTGCAATATCTTTTGACGCCATTAGTAGAGATTTAACTTGATTGGCGTACTCGTTCAATTTGATTTGGTATCCGTTTTCTTTGGATTCAAAAACATTAGCGTTTTCATTCAGTTCCGAAATACGAGACTCCAACTCTAAACACCTTAAACAAAAAGAAAATTTTGAATAACATTGAGAAATTTTAATGCGTTTAAAAATGACAGGCCATCAATATCAATTTTATTTTTCGTAGCCTACTGATATGAACTCGACATTACAAATTATGAATTATGTATTGTAAGTATTTACAATGTCTACAAACCACAAAGTAGATTAATGTAAAAGTTACCTGCAAAGCTTAAGCTTGTTTAGTTTTCGAGAAACAGCCGTCCAGTCCACGTCGACTTATAACATTTTTTAAAAATGGATAAAAATGAATTTCGGGTGCTGATTAAACACAATTTTTTAAAAGGAAATTTTTTAAAGTAACCAAAACAAAAATAAGGTAAGCATTTTGGGGACTCTGCACCATCGATCCGAATGATTTACAAATGGTTTTCTGAATTGAAGTGTTTTCGTACGAGCACAGAAACCATACCAAGTCCAGGACGTTCAAAGGAGATTACCACGCCAGAAATGATCGACGAAATTCATGATATCGTGATAGAAGATTGCCGAGTGAAAGTGCGTGAGATAACTATGGTAGTAAACCTGATTGCTTTTGGAATAATTTGAAACATTGCTTGGACATGAGAAAGCTATCCGTAAGATGGCTGCCGCGTTTGCTCACAATCGACCAAAAACGCAATCGGTGACAATTTCACAGCACAGTTTGCAATTGAATTGAATTTCTTCGTCGATTCGTAATTTTTGATGAAACATGGATCCACCATTACACTTCAGAAAGCAAACCAATGAATGGAAGCCAGTTTAAGCGCAGCGAAGAAGGTAAAAACCGTTACATCATCTGGAAAGGTTATGGCGACCGTTTTTTGGAATTCCAATGAAATGATATTCACCGACTACTTTGAGAAAGAAAAACAATAACGGGAGTATATTATTCTGAGTTATTGGTTCGATTGAGATCAAGGAAAAACGGTCTCATTTAGCGAAGAAAAAGTGTTGTTTCATCCGGCTCACACGTCCGCTGTTGCAACGGCAAAACGGTTTGAATTACGGTACGAATTGCTCTCTCACATAACCGTATTCTCCAGATTTGGCAGCCTGCAACTTTTTATTATTTCCAGATTTGGCTTGCTGGAAAGAGATTTACCTCGAATACTGACGTCATAAGAGAAACCAACGCCTATTTTGAAGGGTTGGACAAGTCATATTATTTGGAAGGGATCAAAAAATTGGAAAACTCTGGACTAAATGTGTCGGGCTAAAAGGGGACTACGTTTAAATTTTATCCTGAAAAAATTATATTTTCTCAATTTTTGCACGTCATTATCAAACCACCCTCGTAGTTCCAAGTGAAATGAAGGAAGTAGTTCTCAGTGAGTTCCGGCTTTAGTTCGTTTGTTGTCGTACTTTGTCGAACACTTCTACACTGAGGTGATCACATTAAAAGTGACACGGAGTACCTTTTATTTAGGTCATCACCTTTGCTTCCTACACCATATTTCACTGCACTCTCGCGAACTACTACGGGCCTATTACGAAACTCGAGTCGAGCGAGTAACTCGACTCACATTTGAAATCGACTTGAGCAAAAGTTGGTACATAATTATTATGAAACTCGACAATTGGAAAGTCACTTCATTTCCAGCAGTCGAGTGAGTTTGAAATTTCTTCCAAGTAAATAGTCACTCGATCGGCTCTCATAATACGCAGTTCTCTTTACTCATGTTTTTTTCTCGACTAAAAGTCGAGTGAAACTCGACAAGTAGGCAGTCGTCGAGTTTCATAGTCGCAGAATGTGAGTTTTTTGGTCGCTAATGAATTCAAACAGCGAACTAGTACGCGACGGATCGGGGAAAAAAAAATTAGTTAAAAAAAAAAATCCTACGTAGCGAAGGGGAGAACATATTCAAGAATTATGTGTTAAATTTTGAAAGTAATCGGTTCAGCCGTTTAACGAAGATTTTGGGAACCGCCTTTGAAAAGTATGTTTCGAGATAACCGCGTTTGAATGACGTGCTATATAGAGAATTCACGAAGTCTCCATCCCGGTTAATTGCCCATAACTTCTACAATTATTGGAATTTTAATACGAAATTTACAGACAACATTCTTAAGACTATTGACTTTAAGATGAATTTTGAAAATACAAAAATTTTCTACTCAGATGATCCCCCTTAATGTGATGGTGTTTCTTTGTAATTTTGTCAACTTGGACTAGACACATAGAACCCAAGGATAATGGCTCAGAACGTTAAGTAATATTCAAATATTAGGACTTATGCTATTCGGACAGGTAGGGTAGTTATAACAGATTAAGTCCCTTCATGCAAAATGGGCGGTTCCGTCCCAACTCGAGAGTTGTAGAAGAAATCCCCATTTGGGCGCACTTTCTCAGCTTAGAGAACTAGTGAAAATGCTGTCACTCAGCTCAATGGAGTTCAGAGCGCATGCTGAATTGTATTTAAAGCAATTAACTCCTACACTCCTAGGATACGTTGCCATAGTTAATGAGTTGAACTATTTTAAAATGATTGACGTGTCGTTAGCGCAACTACATTTAACACTAGTAAAGTGTCTGTAAGCATTTTCACGAATTCAGCTAAATTTCTTAAGGTACTGTCTGGCTGTAGCTGCCGACCGTCGCCGTTAGCTGGAACTGCCGGCTGTAGTCTACTGCTTCAGGCAAAAACCGTCAACTGCCGAGCAGTCGAAAACAAATAGTACAGCTTGATTTTGCCTGAAGTAGTAGTCTACTGCCGGCAGTTCCTGCTAACCGGGACGGAAGTTCCAGCCACACAAAACCTTTAGGGACTCGTTTGTGTGCTATCCACAACGTGTTACCAATTCCAACATGAACTTGAGGATTTTTTTTTTTAACTTGGCGGAAACAAGTTGCAAGAGACATCATTTTTTCTCTAAATCTGAAACCACAAATCTACTCTAGGCAACTAAAAGATAATACTTCTTAAAACCATACAAATGATACCTCTAACGCTTGGTTTATCCGACTCGATGAATTGTTCGTATTCGAAAAGCTTTTTCATTCAACTTGACCGACCGGGTCAATCGCGCTTGTGAAATTGCGGTGGCTGATCGTAGTCATACGTGATTGCGAGATGCTGAAAGGTTCGATGGTTTCTTCGAGTCGATTGGTTATTCAAGTTGAGGAATCATAAGTCTATTCGATTAGAATGGTTTTTCGAGTTGGTTTCGCTGGATCCGGGCATAAAGAGAAACGAGGTATGCTCGACCGCTGTATGGAAGTAGAACTTTTTCTTATTTTTATTGCGTCTTCAAGTAAGTTTTTGAAAAAAAAAACCATGAAAAAAAAATTATGGCTTCCATGATGGTTTTCTCTTTTCATATGTGGACATTAAATCTTTTTTTGTTTATGTTACATCTAGAGACTGGACTCAATTAAAGTGGCAATATCGAAAATTTACAACCGAGTTTACAATTGAAAACAAAACGGACGTTTCGAAATGTTTTAACAATCGAAACATCTCGCAATCATGCACCACTACATTATATTCCTTTTGTTAGAACCGAAAAACCAAAACAATCAAAATTCGACATAAAAAGCATGCACAACTCTACGATTTACCTTTGTTTACTCCGTTCAAGCTTAATTTCCATCTCATGATACTCGTCTTTAAATTCTAAATATTCTCGACGTTCTTGTTCAAATTGTGCAATTTTTTCATTGGCATTGTTTAATTCAATGTTCGAGTCTTTTTCCAACTTTGTGAATATTTCTAACTCATCAAAATCTTGTTTTAATGTCTCATATCTACATAAAGTAATTTTTTATTTGAAAATCGAAGCGCATTTTCCATTACATACCTAGTTTTTATATCATTGATCGGGGTTAAGCTCATCTTCTCCAGGCTTCTTTTAGACATTACTACCGGTGTTCTAACTCCGATATCAAAGTCACGTTGGGAAAATTGTACTTCTTCTCCTGGAATGTAGGTTTCTTCGGGAGTAGGATTTTGATAATTATCTCGTAAGGTAATGAGTGGTGTGCAAAACATAGGAGGTGGTACATATGAATTTAATTCATTTTCCACCATATCGCTATTAATATCCTCAAAGACGTTCTCATTCACTGAAGGTAGGGTGTTACTAGACGATGGACACCATGTTCGCCGTCGGCTTTCTTTCTTGTCCGTTCCAACGGCATGTGAATGGACAATTTTTAGTTCAACATCTTTAATTTTTCTTTCAATTTGCATTATTGTTATCTGAAAATTGAAAACTACTTTAATTATATTACAATGCTTGCGGACGTAGACTGTTACCTTGCTATTTCTATTTTTCTCAACCTTTAACTCTTTTTCCAATCTAGATATTTCTTTGGCCAATCGTTTCATCATCGCGGAATCAGATAGGACCTCATTCTTCTGAGGCTTATTCTTAATACATTTAGCACGCATTGCAAAACTGAAAAATATTATAATATTATTAAGCTACTATTACACTGTATGCCAATTCTGACGAAGTTTAGTCGAATTGGTTCTGCCAAAATAGTGAAAAACCAAAACTAGATCGTTACGCTATCTGACTGCATTTACCAGTCAGAAAAGTGAAGTTTTTGACATAGTGGCTTACAAGCTTTAATAATGAAATTAATATACCTTAATGTAGAACTAGTTTCTTCGACTACAGTTGTTTTTATTGTACAAATAATAGCTGTTAAAGCATTGCCTCCTAGTGATGCTTGCAGTATTCTTGTCAGTTTGGAGTCGCGATAATTTATAAACTTATCGCACTCGTTTTCACTTAGTTTATTGATAACACAACTCAACGACAATAGGCTTTTATTTATATGACAACCTTCTTTTAAACGAAATCCTGTAGCTCCCGACTGATCAGCTCTTTCCGAACCCGCCAAGTCCACTAAATTCAAGTGACTGATTTGAACGGCAGTTTCATCAGAGGTTTTATCAAACTCCCGCGATTCAATTATCTAAAAAGTTAAAAACAGATATTTGTTATTTCTATACGGATAAAATGTTATGGTGGTGGGTTAAATTTCCCGGAAATAATTAATTACATATGAATAAAAACCGGTGCATTTTTCAAAGCGGTCACTCGGACACAGTTTTTAAACTGAATCTTTCTACAGAAAATTCAAAGTTTTCCGGGTTTAATACTTTAAAGTGGTGGGATTGATGTGATTGCATTAGACCTATAATTAATGTGGTCGCTGGGATCTCATTTCAATGGAACGGGCAACACATTCGCAATTTTCCATGCTCTAGGAACTAGACTAAAGTAGAAATGGAAGAATTTGCGAAGAGGTTTTCTTAAGTGGTGGGGACCGTGGGGTCACTCTAGAGTTTTCGAAAATTCAAAGGATCATGGCCGAAGAAAGTCTCTAAGCTCTCGGTTTTTGAATTTTAATACAAGGCATAATTAAATTATTCAGACTTTCTACTACTCAAAACTTCAAACGCGTTTATCTCTAAACTATATTTTTCAAATTGGCCGGAAATATAACTCAGACAATTTTCAACCGATTCCCTTGAAATTTTGAATATGTGTAGGTATCTTTAAAACTATATTTTCCATCAGAGTACGTAGGATTTTTTTTATAATGCATAGTTCATTTGTTATTAACAATTTTTAGGCAAATTTTACCCGTTTCACTAGTTCAGAAGTGCGCCATTTAGCGAAAAATCAATATGTATATCGGAAAATTAAAATCATACGTACTACTATTGTAGCTGTTGTTAAATATAATCAAAATAATTCAAAAATTACAATCGCTAGGTGTCCGGCCGTGGACCCTGAAAAAAACGGCGACGTTACCGATAAAACGCTGCATAGCCGGCATTTTGAATTTAATCGCTCCAAAAAAATTACTGTACATAGTCAATAATATCTATATATAAAAATGGAAAAATGTTTGTCTGTCTGTCTGTTTGTTTGTCTGTTTGTCCGGTATAGCCTCCTAAACCACTTCTACTATTGCGATGAAATTTTGGTGGTTTGTTTAGGGTACGCCCGCGATGGTTCGTGCGTTAGAGAAATCATTTAACAGTTGGTGGTTCGCCAGTTATTTCAACATTTAAGTCTTTTTCATATGATTTAGCGGCAGTTTATTCGTTTTCGGTGGATTAGTTACGCGTTCCTAATACTGAATGGTAAAGCGGGACTATGGATGGTGGATAGAGAGTAGTGGATGAAGTTTAGTGGATGGTGGATGAACGATGGTGGATGATGGGTGGAGGATGGTAGATAGAGGATGTAGGATAGTAGATAGAGGATGCAGGATAGTAGATGGAGGATTGTCGATGGTAGATAGAGAATGGTGGACGAACGGTGGATGAAGGATGACAGATAGAGGATGGTGGATGAAGGATGGGAGATGGTGGGTGGAGGATGGTAGATAGAGGATGATAGATAGAGGATGAAGGATAGAAGATTGAGAATGGTGGATGGTGTATCGTGGATTAAAAATTAAAAATGAAAAATGAAAAATACAAGCAGTAAAGGGTCGGGTTCGATGGAAATCTACACCACTCATACGATTCGGATGAAATTTTGGTAATTTGTTAAGGGTACGCCAGCGATGGTATCTGCGTTAGTAAATTCATTTAACAGTTATAGCCCGTGCGTTAAACCTACTTATGGAAAAGAATTCCGAAGTTCTCCTACTTGAGAAGGTCAGAAATTTCATTGACTGTCTAAGTCCTTGACGAGAGTTCCAATAATCTTCCACCTGAAGATTTCCCCACTTTAAAATGCAATTCTTAATGAAGCCTTTACCTACTCCACAGAATGGTTCCGGGCCTATCATTGGAGTTGGCTCCCCGCTTAGCTAGGTGGTCCGCAGATTCGTTACGCGGAATGTCCTGGCACCCACATACCACGATTAAGACTATGATTAACTGCCATCTCTTTAAGAAGAGTATGACAGCCCCACACAAGCTTAGAGCGGAAACAATAAGATTTCAGCGCTAGCAGTGCCGACTAGCTGTCAGATAAGATATTAACTGTAGCGCCTTTAGGTTTATTCAGAAGAAGTTTACCTGCGCACAGCTAACTCTATGGCATGTACCTTAGCTTAAAACACAGTGGCTAACAGATTGCCATCCATATTTTACAACTAGATCTAAATACGCCCGTAACAGTTCCACTATAGGTCTTAGAGCCGTCCGTGTACCAGGCAGAAGCACCTTCCCAAAATCTGGTAGACCAAGTACTAACAATGCCTCTACGGAATTTTAAACCATTTAAATCCCGTGGAGACGGGTGGTCCGGGGGTAGGGAGTCAAACATTTCCGTAATACCCCCCTTGTTTCGGCGAGTACTTCGAATTACGATTATATGGTATATTAATATTACAAGTAAAAGACAATAAAACTTTAAATAAATTTCTTTAAATACTCACAATTCGGAAAATCGCATGCGATCGGCTCGACCGATCGTTCATATTCGTCTCGCTGATTTTCCTCGTTTTATTTCCAGTGTTTAAGTGGTCAATCAGATCTTGCTCGCACGTGGTAATAAAGTCCGTACAGTTGACATTAACCTCCCCCGTTGCGGTTTCATGAATCTTCAAATCCTGATTTTTCTTGTTCAACAAATCGAAAATTTTCTCATTGTAGATCTCGATGTATCCAACTCTAAAAAGAAACCAGACTTTCAGTACACTAAGAAAAAACTATTGGCAAACATATTACCGAAGCAGGAAGGCGCGATCCGTTGCCTTCTCGATTTCTTTAAAAATTTCCTGCACTGCCATTATCATGACGCCGGGATTTTGATCGTCGCCAACCATTGCATAGGTCTTCCCTGAAAATCATCGAATTTAATTTAGGAATACTCCCAAATAGTTAAATAAGCACATGTACCTGAAGAAGTCTGGCCATAGGCAAAAATTGTGCCGTTAAATCCGCGTAGCGCTGCATCAACAATGGGCTTGGCCACTGTGTTGAAAATTTGCCTGTTTGTCGTTCCCTCGTCGAAAATATGATCTGAATTTGGAAACAAGGATTAATTATGCAAACTGCGCGGACTCGGGGACTATTTTCATACCAAAATAAAGGGGCTCCGACTGACTGTCCGCCAATTGAATTGAGTTATTTATGATTTTCCATTGATTTGACAGTTTTTGATCTTTCTCCTTTTTTAAAAGAGGTCGCGCTTTGATCGCCACTTGGATATTACTCGCCGACATTTTACACACTAATTAACATAAAACTTAAAGCACAAAATAACAACGACACGTCTGTCACGTAACGAGCCTACTTTTTAAATTTCCCTCGAACTGAGACACGACCGGTAAATTTGAAACGGCACGCTTTTGGATTTGTGTTTTGTTTCTATTTTCTTTTCTCGAAAACCGCTTTCTTTTTTAGCGCTGTGAAGTTGTTCGCAGTAGCTCTTAATTCGAAGTGTTTCTAGTTTAACTTAAGCTAGTTGTCACCAGAAGTACCGATGTACATAAAAATTAAAAAGTTAATTCAATTAAAAACTCAAAATACACCTTACAACCAAAACTCTGGCATTTGTCAAATTTGCCACCATCATCGCGGCTATTTTAAAATCGTCGTACTTCGCTTCAAGCTCGTGGAGCATCGCGAAATTTTATATTAGTTAATATTCAAACCGTGCGAACATTCGAAAATAAGTAACTAATTTAATTTTAATTCATCTCACTCTTTTTATCTACAAATTCGTGTTTATTTGAAAAAACAAAGGTTTAATTTATGAAAATAATAGAATATTTTTTTTTCGAAACTTCAACTTGAAACGGTTCAGTTTCCATATTCCGCCCTTCGAATCACACCTGGTTTCGAACTGTCAATTGTCAACAAATCAACTGTCAAAAGGAGCAAAACAATGGGGGAGCACCCGGAATTAATTTTAAAAGTGAAAAAAAGTAAGCAAGTATTCTTTAGATTAACTAAAATAAAATATGTAATTTTAAGGATCAAACACAAGACCTTTCTAACAATAAATTCATTGCAAAATTTCAGCGACAGAGAAAATATCGGAAAACATGCATATAGTTGCCAACGAGCCTTCGATGGCACTGTACCGCATCCAGGAACACGTCCGAAAGGTTCTGCCTCCGATTATTGATAAGCGTGCGGAAGTAGTTCAACTGCAAAATGAATTGAAAGGACACTGCTACGACATGGAGTACGCCGTAAGGTAACACTGAGAAAACTTAACAGTTACAAAATTACTAAAGTTTGCATTTTAGCGCGGTCAAGTCGATCGAGAAGTCGGACGACTCATTCAAAAACATCCAAGAACTATTAAAGAATGCAATTTTCTTAAAGCAACAGCTTAAATACGAAGAGTCGCGCAAATCGAGAAAGGACACCAACCAGAATTCGGTGTATAAGCGACTCTCTGCACACATAACATTGGACTTGCCCGATTTGCCGGACATATCGGGCGTCGTTCGGGAGACAACAAGTCGCGTCGAACATATGATGAGCGGAAACGGAAGAGGCACGAATAATTACAGTGGCGGTGAATTGCAACGGTCGCATACTACACTACATTGATGCAGAGTCCAAGGACAATTTAAATTAATTTATTAAGAACTGGCGGTCTCATTTCAACAGTCAAAGCAACTTACGGACATATTTAAAGAATTTCCTGCACTAAAAATTGAACATACAAAGTGCTGGGACAATGAAAGTTGTGATATCGAATGCGATGTGGGCCCCAGATCGCATAGAATTACTTTAACGTTACCATTTAGCATACATACTTCAGACTAAGATAATTAGCTTATTTAATAAATTATGTGTATCGTAGGTACGTGTAATATAAATATTATGTTTAGTACCTTGGACTTGGACATAACTTAGGGGGTCACCCTTTAATGGGATTGCACAGATTGCAGGACATAGGTTGAAGATAAAGTGCAGTGGTGCGGGATTCAGAGTGGTTGAACGAGAGAAGAGCGGATGATGAGGCGTGGACGTTATTATTGAATTACTGAAATACTAATTAGAAAACTTCAGGGAAGTCATTTGTTGGGTGCAGTGTGGACTTTTGCCTTCTAGTGCCTAACTACATTAACCATGAAAATATCGATAGAAAATACAACGTACTCCGACATTTCGATGATGCTCGAGTGACTTTAGGCAGCTTCATCTCTAATTTGTAGGAATGCGAGTGAGCAAAAAAAAGAGATTTTTTTTCCCCAGCACAGGTAAGCGAATTGTACTCAAGACGCGGTTTGATGTATACCTTGCGGTTTGCGCTATGGTATGGTGTGGTGTGATGATGTTGTCATCCTCCTTCACATAGACGTCATCGAGGAAATATTCGCCGAAGTTCCGTCTTTTCGTTCTCGATTGAGCCGGACACTTGCATAGGACGTTGAAGATTCACTCTTCCACTTTTGGGTCACCGCAACTACGAAATAGCGCGTTTGCCTCGGCATCCAGTCGTCTAGCGTGTCTACCGATCAGGCAGTGCCCTGTGAGCACTCCGATTAATGTGCTAGCATCTTTCCTGATCAGGCTCTTCTGTAAAATAATACTAAGGCTTTTTCAGCATCATTTTCGGCATTAAAGATGTGCTGATTTTCCTAACTATAGAACGGCTTATGCTAGAAAGTTGGAACTCGGTGTGTATATCTAAATCAACTAGAAAAGTTAGCGTTCGGAAGGGGGACAAACAAAATTATCAGTGGAAATAGAATAAATATATTTTCACGATTTTCGTCATTTCTTCTAGGTCTTCCCAAATATTGAACGCATTTTTATTCTACGGATTCTTCATATGAATATCTAGAATGTATTTTCAAGATTTTTTGAAATTCGACCACTAAGGGGTATTCTTAAAAAATAATAAAGTAAAAGTTTTTACGTCGCCAAAGGATAAATTTGGAACCGACGCCGAAACATATCATTCATTCGCGAACTAAACAAGTCTACCTTAAAATCGATCAGAAAGGTGTAAGACGGATATATTATAAACCGATTGCCTTCTGGTACTCGTCGATTTGTGATTTTCTGCTATTTTGAATACGCACATTTCACGAATTACTCAATTTAAAGTATTTGATTATAACGTAACGCACCTCGGAAAGGACGTGCAGCTTTTCTGTTATAATTCACTTGCTGGTTCTATTAACTTGAAAAATAATATGAAATATAAAAGGCTTCTGCTGGAAATTACCGATGTATTCATTGCATTTAATTAATCATAAGTAAATTTCGGAGTTCCATCTCAGGTTTTAGCGCCGGCATGCATTACGGAAGCGAAATTGCAACTCTAACTAAACAGTCGACTGAGTTATCAATTCCGTTGCGCGAAATGCCACCCAGCTGAGGTTTGGATTGAATTTCAAAACAATGTTTGAACGAATAACATAGACTATTGACTTTTTCCAAAGTGGAACACAATACTGAACTCCGAGTCAGTCGGTACTTTTTTAATATATAAGTTTACTAGCCGCGCACCTCGGCTACGCTCTCATTGTTCCATCGCCCCTGTTACTCCCGTTTGTTCATTGGTCCTGTTTTTCCCGTTGATACATTACTCCCGCTTCGGGTACACTTTCTCAGCTCAAGGAACTGGAGACATTAATGCCATTTTTAATTTTTCTCCATCCCCCATCCTCCATACTTCATCCATTCAAATGTTAAAATAACTCGCAAACCCCTAATTTTGGGAATATATAATATATAATTAGTATCGAGAATGTCCATGCAAAATTTGGGAGGAAACGGTTCACAGGTGTAGATTTTCATCGCGCTTAACCAAAAACTAACTTATTTTTATATATTAGATAGTTGTAACAAGCAGTAAGCTCTTAGGCCCGTTCCTACGATCGTCTGTTACGTTACAACTGGAATTATAACTGACATATTTTCATACAAAGCTTGCAGTTAAAGTTCCGGTTAGAATTTAACAGACGATCCTAGCAACGGGACCTAGTATTTTCCAAGCAACCACGGATTAAAATTGTCGTCTTTTTGAGGGAACTAAAATCTTTTTCCATTTCAGTAATCAATTCGAAGTCTTCCCAAATGAGTCAGTATTAATTGCATTCTCAAGCAATTTAGGCACTTAGAATATTTCTCTACACTTCGATCAACTTCAGAAAGTCCACGAAGAAAGTGTTGATCCACCACTTAGGAAAAATACCCACCAATAAACGCAACATTTCAAGTCAATTAAACAATTTCTCGATCTATTTTTCTGACTGTAATATTCAGGGGATATTGCGGTCTCAACACATGCATACTAAAAGCGCAACTGATTGTTGTTCGAATTTAAAATAAAATACTCCACTCCGCTACATTTTGATATTCTTTGTGTATTTCAAAAATTATAGTGTAATAGTAACATGACAAAAAAAAATTTTCTTTTGTAACTTCAATTTTTCTTAATAGTAATAAAATACATACACATATAATTCCTATAAATGTTTTACATGAATTTATATTTTGGAATGACGCATGGAAATGTAACATTTCGATTTATAATAAGAAAGTAGTAAAGATCACATTCTAACACATATTATATTTTATGTTTATTACAATATTTTTATTTACTATACATATATCTTTAAATGAAGAAAAATATATATATATATATGTATACATATCAGAGTTGAATGCAATCCGATAATACAAAGCGATTTTACACAATTGATTCAATATTTAGCTTAGCTATACGCTTCTCTTTTAAAGTTTCATGATAATTTCGCTTTCATACACAATTTATTGGTCGATAAATATACACATTTCGAAAACATTGTAGAGATTTCGTCATTATCGTTATTTTCGTGAGCCAATTTTCACGCAATTTCTTTCGCCGATGGCAAGAAACCTTCCCAGTACTTGATAAGCTAAAAATAATTTAAAACAATGTAAAAATTATTAAGAACAATTATTATTTTATTTATTTACTTGTTGCTGATGAGCCATTTGATCTTCTAAGTATTTTATTATAGTAGCTTTAAAGTCTTTGGCTCTATTTATTTCGAAACGATCCATTTCGCGTTTAATTTCGGTTGAAATATCGTCGAATTCTTTCTGACAACGCTGAACTTTCGCTTCCCACTGAAATGGATTAGTATTATTTTTTTTAAATATATTAACTAACTATATATCTTAAAAAGCACCTCTTCGACTTCTTTTTGAGCTTGATCTAATTTTTCGTTTCGTCCTGCCAGCTCAAGTTTTGCTTTGTTTTCTCGTCTTTTGGTCAGTTGAAGTTGTGCATGTTGCCAGTTTTGAAAAACCTTGAATTAAATGGACTTTAAAGAATACTTTCAACGCACAAAACTCAAACTAACGTACTTTGACTCGCTCGTGGAAAACTTCTTTAATAGCACCGAAAAGACCAATGTAATCTTTAAGCGTTTCTGATAAAATATACAAATCGGAATTGGCTTGTTCGAAGCGAAGTATCTCAATCTTTTCCTGTTTGAAATAAGCTGTTAGTCTTTACAAACGAAAAGAATATATGTAGACGGTCTCATTTAAATAAATCCAGATGAAACGTTCTTAGTATTGTGAAAATGTGATTTAAAAAAAATTAAGTTAGCTAGTGCGTTTATCGGTGCAGTGTTACTGTGGTAATATCAATCTGGATTTATTAAAAGGAGACACCATAATTATAATTTTAGTCTATACTTCAACATCGGCAAGCTGTGATAAGGCTCTAGATAATCCCGTGTGCTCTTCACACGTACTTAGCATTGCTGCAGACTTAGCTACTCCACCAGTTAGAGCGGCCAGTTCCTTCCGATGACTGACCAAAGCTTTTATTGCCGAATGTAGTTTCTGCATGTGGGTATCCAAATTCTCTACTTCAATAATTTTATCTTCGAACCACTGATTAAAGAATTAATTATTTTATTATTAAAATTAACCACAATCCGCGCTCATGAATTATTCTACCGGATCGTTTTCATCCATTTTGTAAGTAATTTTGTTTACAGTCTCTCCGACTTTGTTAAACAAACGCATTACTCCAGCTCCGCTAAGAGCGGCAGTGTTGACAGCACGCGGTAAATCCTATATACTTTTTATTAAAATCGCTTAATAGTCAATAGTTCATCATTACCTGATCGCTTTCTAAGAAGTTTATAAAGTCAGTATCTAGACATAAGACAGGATGTTGCGCAGTTCTATTCAAGTAACGTTCCAATGAAGCTCTACGGTTTTCTACCCATTCCATACTAAGTCCTGTTCCTAGTTCGACAGGTGGTTGCGTTATTTTTACCTTCGTGCTTCCTTAAACAAGATTGAAAAAAAAAAAAATAGTTTAATGAATTGTTTCTATCTTCAATAAAAAAGCTACGAAGTATTCGAGACGGTGAGGATGTCAAGTAGTCTTAGTGAAAGTGTTAAGCAGAAGTAGTAGCCATTCCTGAAGACTGCGGATACACTGTTTAATTAATATCCTTTTCTCCGGGACGGGAGGGGACTCTCATTATAATTAGGTATATGGTCGAAAGACATGTACAAAAAAAAGTGTTCTAAATTTTTTTTTGGGCGACGCCTTCCCGTGTTCTATTCCCCTTAAAGCCGGCTGATAAATACGCTCATTTATATCCGATTGATTAATAAGTTTATGATATTAACTTAGACACTTTGACTGACCTGAAACTGTTTTAGTTCAATTCGTGTGTCACCTGCTTTAAATAATGCTGTGAGGTTTGCTTAACGCTGGGGCTTGGGATAGGTGTAGCGCCTATCGCGTAAATAGCACGCTAATATGTCCCGATAAAAATTCAGCACTAAACAAGACGCAGTCGAGTAGCCACATTAGCGATTTATGAAAGCGAAGACAACGAAATGTTAAAATGAATTGTAAAGAGGCAGCGGTTTTCTATTATTTGAATGCTTGTAATTTTGTTTTACATTTCAAAAACCATTTAACTATGCGGAAATATCAACTGGCACATTCAAATGTGGCCACATTAGCTGTGTTTTTTATTCCCGGTTAACCATAAAGCTCGAAGAAATTGCATGGCAAAACAACAACAGTGCGGTTACCGTAACCGCATTGTTGTTGCTTTGCCGTGCAATTTTTTCGAGCTTTATGGTTAACCGGAAATAAAAAACACAGCTATTGTCGCGCAAGGCGAGACGCTAAGCCCTTTGATGCGTGTACAGAGACTGACATTCAGTTTATCGGCTATCATCTAGTGGGACAATAAAGAATTAACTGCAATGATGCATCTAAATTAGCGCTGCGTCCCGGAATATGTCAATTTCTGTGCCGATAGGCGCAGGTGAGGCCCTGGCATAACGAATAATATTCAACACTGTCGGGGTAAAGTGAAGTTGTGCCT
The DNA here is from genome assembly GCA_949128065.1 of Beris chalybata. Lineage (NCBI taxonomy): Eukaryota > Metazoa > Arthropoda > Insecta > Diptera > Stratiomyidae > Beris > Beris chalybata. The sequence goes on along the minus strand of OX421896.1, from coordinate 23,583,775 downwards.
CGCACACAGCTATTTCCAACGTCCGCTGAAAAACATGGAGCCTATAAACAAGTTCCTTCTAATATTCAGCAGATAGTTATCTACGAAGAATATACTATGAAGAAAGTGCGGATGCCATTCTCGAAAACAGAGCAGCGAAAATTCGAAAAGTGTTGAGAACAACGATGACGATTCGCACGAGTCTGAAAATATACTAACTACGTCGCTTTCAAGTATATTGCGCAGATATTTCGCACAGGAAGAAATCGAAGAAGAAAGCCCGTTGTCTTCACCAGATTTATTGAGTTCAAATCAGCAAAAAGCCAAGTCATCCTTCTTGAAATTGGAATTACAATTGTGGTGACAATTAAATCAATTGCTATTCAGCATAGGTTGAGAAGAGTGGACTGAAGCACATTGCCACAGTCCATCACGAGAGATCACTGCGGATCCATTGTGGTGTATATTCAGCATAATTTCCACGTGTTTCATTGCTCCCCTTTCCGTTTATTTCGATAGTTACTTCGTTTACTTATATTTTTGAATAAATTCGGTTTATTGTGACAACTGAAAGTGGCCCCAATGCGTTCTAAATAAGCGGAATTGACTGTATTCATCATCATCAATGGCGCGACAGTATTTATAATCATCAATCGGGCCAGAGACTGCAGCAGTCGCGTAGCGGGAAATTTCGTAGGGCTAGCGCAATTAGACGATCATCAAATTCTACGAATTCAATAACCGGCACGTAATTTTAATTCAGAAGTAAAATTTCGATCGCTTAATTCCAGGAAGTAATAAAAAAAAAGCCGCGAAATTAAGTGACTGTGTCTAATACCAGTTTACTGCACTGAGTCATGTGAACCTATGAAACGTTGAGCTTTTCTCCAGTTCGTTGAGCTGAGAAAATCTACTTTTGCCGAAATCTTCGGACTGAAAAATGTACGCTTAACATGCGATATTTTGGAGTGTTAATCGACACTCGGATGTCCTTCAAGGACCATCTTCTGGTGATCAGCGAATAAGCTTCAAAGGTGAATGGTGCGCTCTGACGCATCATGTCAAACTTTGAAGGACCACGCTCCAGCAGGCGAAAATTATTAGCAACAGTCACGAGTTCCGTAATGCTATACGCGGCACCGATCTGGGCAGATGCAACGAAGAAGTCGTATATAGCCAGAATCCGATCTATCTATCGTCTTAGCGCACTAAGGATTGCTAGTGATTTTCGAACAGTGTCTGATGAAACATTCGAAGTAATATCGGCAATGTTACCAATCGACATACTAGCGTGTGAACTTCAGCGACTCTACGTATCATCAGATGAAGTATCGAAAGTAGACGAGCGACGGTGCAGTATCCTGGAGTGGCAAGGACGCTGGGAAGGCGCAAACAAAGGAACTGAACATTGATTCCAAATACCGACAGCGGGATAAGCCCCAAGCACGAAGAAGTGAACTTTTATGTGACTCAGCTGCTCAGCGGATACGGTTGTTTTAAGCAGTATCTTTACCGCTTCAAGCATGAGGAAAACCAGTTCTACCCCAACTGCTCGCACGAGATTGAGGACGCGCGGCATATCTTACTGCATTGCCAGCGCTTTGTCGTCGAACGAGCCGAGGTTACGCAGGCCTTCGGAAAAGTTTAAATCGCAGAAAACTTAGTTAGACATATTTGTGACACAGCCCTTAAGTGGCAAGCTTTCCAGTCTGCAGCAGTACGAATTATGTCGACACTTTACCGCTTTGAGCGAATAAGAAACATCCAACGCGACGTACCACAGGCGACGACTGACTAGACTAGACAGACAATAACTTATGGTTTTTGCAATATTGCTATGACGGCCTGCCGACGCAATACCCAACGATGGTTTCGGCAGGATCCATCCGTACGACTGAGGAGATAATAGCCCTAAAACATCTCCTAAAGTTTTAGGGCTAAGGTCCCGCACTGTCTTAGTCTTTCGATGCTTTTATTCCTCGTTAAAAAAAAAACCCTTGACATTGGATTAGTTCAGCAAGTACAAAAAAGTGTATTATTCGAAGCGAGCGGTCAACCTTCTGTTTGTTCAACTTGTCTCGCCAAATACAAAATCCCGATACGTTCAAAGCCAGAACAAATTTCAGCGACGGTAAAATGTCATTGTCCCGCGCCCTTGTCCTTATAATATTTGTCTACTAGTTTATTTATAGAAATCGCCTGCATGAATGCTAAATATAAAAGTGGCAGATCTCATCGAAATGATTGAGTCGTTCGCGCAATGGAACCAAAAGGTGACTAACGATTCGTATGAATCACATGTTCTAACTTAAAAAGCCGAAAATGTTATCAAAAATTTCTAGATTGCAGTAATCTAGGCATTGCTTTTTGTTTAACGGTCGGGTCTACTTACCTATAATGTTTTTCTGCGGTGCCGGTGGTATAATCCGACCGCTTCGTAAATACTTTCCAACAAGGATGTCATGCAGGCCTAGAAAATCGCTGAATCGACGGATTGTGCTGAACTGGCGCTTCGAGAACTTGGGAATATTCGTGTTTGTGGTGACCCTGCGGAAATGACGAGGCATTTAATTTAATCTTATGTGCAATAGAGTGAATTACTTGTAAGCCACGTAAGATCCGATTCCATCGCCGATTTTTTGCGGATCGGATACTGAGATTTCCATGAACTGGCCGTTGCTGATTGTTTCGTCGGTCGCCACATCTTCCATGACAGGTTGTAAGTGTTCCTGTAAAAGATTTAGTAATAGCAACATGAGTTCAATGGTTGTTGCTTGCCGCCCGGCCTAGTCAGATGACCGGCGTCCGGCAGTAACAACTGACGGAAGTGTTTTGACTCGAAGCGACCTGATTCCGACTTTCGCTGTGTAAGGGTGCAGCACTGTGTGCCATCCTACAGTTAATTCTTATCGCAGCGAAAACGCCCACTTTTCTATTCAAAGATTCGCTGAAGGAGGCGATGGGACGACCGCGCATTTCACCGTGCTAGCAATGTGCCCGCTGGCCGCGAACTTTTATTTTCTTAGACGGAGCCCAGTAACTAGTGGGTTTCGTAAATTTTCTTTGTAAACAATTACCTGGACGGCGGACTCAAAGATGTCATTCTCCTCTTCTACAACGTTTATATCCACGTTGTCGAATAGGGGAGGCTGCTCCTGATTTTCCGATTGCTCCATGATTATTAAAATTTAACTTTATTTACAAAAAATTGCAAAAACACAACTACCCCGGACAACTTGTCACTAATCAACGTAAACGTAGTCGGATTCCGAATTCACACTCTGACAGTTTTCAGGTCTTCCTGTCTTATTTCTCTCGTTTTATGCACTCCCTTTTATTTATTATTCGCAGTCTTCTTCTTTTTTACAGTTTGAATTACGTACGTCTCTGCTATTTTTCCGGTGTCTTTTCGGGTTGCAAGATATGAAGATTCCCGTTATTTGGTTGCAATAGCTCTGTCCTTTTTGCCTGCTCTTTTTACACTTTTTTGCACTAACTTTTCTAGACAACATTTGACGTCACAGCGATGACACAAACTCATACTCAAAGATTGAGCTTTCTTCTTCTCCACTCACCCTTTACACTTTTCTGCACTCCCTCGAGAGCTAGTGTAAGCAAGTGTAAAAAGTGCAGGCAATGTAGCAGGCAGCTTCGTATACTATACATCGGCAGTGCTGCTTTCGGCAATATTCTTGCTATTCAATATTCTTGCATAACAGTTGTTTCATAAATTCAAAAGTTAATTTTATCTGCATATAGCCATTAATTTTGACGGATAGTAAAGAAGAAGAACTTAAATCTGCTCCCAACCCAGTAGGTTTTTTCTTCTTGCATACAGTTTCTACACTTTTCTGCACTATTCTTAACATTTGACGTCACAGCAATCAAAAAAACTGAAACTCCCCACTCACCTTCTACACTTTTTTGCACTCGCTTGAGAGTTAGTTCAAGAAAGTGCAGAAAGTGTATGCAAGAAGAACAGACCTATTAGGTCAGTTTGTTGTTGTTTTGCGTGCAAGTGAATGCGACAGAAATTTTTCACGACAAAAATGTGTCACACTCTTCAGTCTAGGGTTTTATTTGTGACATTACTTGTGTCACACCTTTGCGTAAATTGGTTATGTCAGTTGTCAAAAAAGTGAAATGGTTGGAAAAATAACGAAACAGCAAAAAAATACTAAAAATATGTGACTAAAATTGCTTCTATTAGTGAAAATAAGAGAAAATTCGAAGCGACAGTGCTGGGTATCGAAGATATTTCGCACTAATGACAGAAGGTTTAAGATGTTGAACTGAAATTTGTGTCACAAGAAAAGTCGGAGTATCTCCGACTAGCGACATGCGACAAAATTTGTCACAGATCTGATTGGATAACTGATCTGTCACACATCTTGTCAAAGAAATTATTGCAAATGGAAACCCAGCTTCAACTGAATCACTGCTATGAGTTGAACCTACTGGTCATCGATTAGGGTGGATCGGGTGGATCTGAATTGCATACGAAATTCAACGGAACTGTTATCGGGGAACGGTAAAATGGATTTACACATGAATTGTGGTAGACCGATCATCGGGTAATAGAGGGATAGAATGTCATAAGAGCTTTGTAGCACTTCTCAAGTATTCCTAATTGGTTGCCACTGTATATATTTAGTTTCGCTGAAAAATAAAAGAAGAGATTCTATTTAAGAAATAAAACGACGAATGTAACAGTTTTTTTTTTAAATAAGATAAATACCACTTGTGACAACTGTAAAATAATAATCAAGAGTGTGAAACATCAATTCACTTCACGTGATACCCATATATCAACCGGGCTCTGTTCAAGATTTCAGCTATGGCTGCTACTAGTTACTTTTGTATGCTTTTGTATGTCTAATGCAACCAAAAAGCTGCTTTCTCGTGCTTGCTATTTGACACTAGATTTGTCTAAGATTTTTAAAAAGCTGCTTCCATAGCTGCCGGTTGTTGCTCATACTCCGGACAGTAGCCAGAAAGCAGCTTTTGCAATATGCATATGTATAGTTTCGTCTTAACGACTGAATTTATTAGTGGAACTTGACCCACGCTTAACTGTGAGACACAACAGTGGAAACAGCTTAATAAGTGGCTTCTTCATGACGCATCGACTGAAAATTTACAGTTTTCAGCTCTACCTGAAGAGAAACGTTCCGTTTTCGAACAGAATAGTGACATGCGATGAAAAGTGGATACTATACGACAATCGTCACCGATAGCCACAAGTGTTGGATGCTGACCCTAAAACACAAGCCTAAACCAGGATTTCATCCGAAGAAGATAATGGTGACTGTTTTGTGATTTACAGCTGGAGTTATTCACTATTCCTTTTTGAAACGCGGTGAAACGATTAAGGCAGAAATGGATTATACCCAACTCGATGAATTGTATCAAAAATTGCGTGTTCAACAGCCTAGATTGGCCAACAAAAATAAAGTTATACTGCTTCGTAGTAACGCACTGTTTCGTGTTTAAACGAGCTGCAGTATGAGACTCTTCCCCAACCACCATACTCACCAGCAAGGTTGCCAGGTCAGGCTATTTATCGCCAATTGCGCTACACAGATCTTGTTGTCGCTACGAAAAAATCAAGGATTTGATTTATCTAACTTGGTCTATATTTTATTTGTATCGGCGAATTTTGGGCTTTCTTGAATTCGGCAAATTTTGGGCTGTCTTGTATTTTATATTGCGAATTATTGATGAATGGATGCGTGAACAGACAAAATTGTCGGATTCGGGACGATACCAATCCACACGTGATACACCAGCACCAAATACGTCTCAGGAAAGTCACTGTTTGGTGCGGATTTTGGTGTGGTGAAATCATCGGTCCGAGCTTCTTCCATAACGAAACTGGCATTACCATGACCGTCAAACAATCGATGATAAGCAACTTCTCGTGTCCAAAACGGGATGATACATCTAGATACCGACAATATGTGGTTACAACAGGACGGTGCTACATGCCTCACAGCGCATGTCACAATAGACATTATGCACGAATGATTTGGGGGTTTGATTAATCCCATAAAATATGTGGCGCTACATCTCAATTGATTTTAAATGTTTTTCGGGATTGTGTGGTAACGAATAACTTTACCAATGATAATTAATGATTAGGTGAAGCCTAATACATTAACAGGATGAATTTAATTGTGGCCATGGTCGATTTTATAAAATCCATCGACATTTAACCTAAGCTCGCAGGGAAAAATTAAAAGGGGGCGAAATGCATCTATGGGCGAACCTTTGGTGATAGCTCGACAGATAGCGTAGTATCTGTCTAATATGAATGAGAGAGGACTGGTTGGGAAGACCTACTTCAAGAGCAAACATAGGATAGACCTAAAGAAAGCCTCGTTTCACTACATGAAGTCAGTCAGCGCGAGGCACGGTTCATTCATTCACTAAAAATGTAGCGGATCTTACTCACGGACAAGTGCCGTTTGGGCGTCCTTATTGAAAGACCCTATTTTTATTATGTTTTATACCATAATTTTATCGATGTTCATGATAGATGTTTTTTATTTTATTTAAAATTGGCGATTTTGGGCTACTCGGCGTTTGAGAATTGGCTACTCCCTCTCTCGAAAACCTGGCAGCCCTGCTCACCAGACCTTTCGCCAACGGACAACCTCTTTTTTAAACATTTGGATCATATTTTTTTGCGAACAAACAATTCGATGAAGAAAGTGCCTTCGAGGACTTTTTTCGCTCTAGAAAGTTGGACTTCTTCGAAACTGGCATAAATGCACTTTTATCTCGTTGGGAGAAGTGTTATTGCATGTGTTGGTGCCTATTTTGATTAATAAAATTAAGTTTTATAAAAGTTACAGTTATTTGAAATTGCACTAAAAAAAACGGCATTTTATCTGCAGCAACCTAATACTTTGTACATAAGAGTCATGCATTTTTCGTGGGTTTGGCTAAAAGGGACATTTTGCAATAGATGTGTGTAGAAAATCGATTGAAAATTCTTTGCAATTACACGGAGACTCAATAACTGAGTGTATAGCATCTCTGCGTACATATGGATTTATATGTACGTTGAAAATATGTAGAAATTTCATGATGGCTCTGGTCTGCCTGCTGGGTACTTCTGCTCCATGAACTTTTGCTTGCTGGACTACAATTTGAATTCACTTCAAACGCGTAGTTTTCTCTTTAACAACTAGACGGCGCATGACCACAACCATTGGTTCTGATCTCCGGTATCTCCGTACCGCGCGCGCAATGATGGAATGTCAAAGTGACAAGTGTCATAGTTCTGACTGCCCAGTGATTTGGCTTTGTTTATTTCATACTTCGTATCGTACTGCGGGGCAAATGTTACATTTCTTGTTGGCTCGTTTCGAATTACGCAATCAGCTAAATCCGAAAAAATCAAAATAAATACGTTGCCTTCAATCCGGTGAATGTTTTGTAATAATGGCAACCGCGGCGGCACTGGCAAGGTGTAATTAATCCAACACCCATACACCCGTTATCACGGCGTCCGCGTTTTAATTCGAAGAAAATATATAGCGAACAAAGAACCGGCCGTGGTAGTGTGTGCATCTTATCAGCGCTACGGTCGACCGCGCGCGCACCGCGCTGATTTTTCAAAAGACGTTGGCGGAGGAGCGGCAGACGAGTTCGCTGAACAAGAAAGAAGAAAGACGAGAAAAAAAAAACCAGGTGGCCATGATTAATGTGTGCGCTATCAGCAGCAAATCTCGCAGGTAGAAGGAGACGGAACGACTCCTCCAGTGTTCGCAGATGCCAGAGATTTCGGTCGGGCCGAACGAGAAGAGGCAGAGAGATCGCAGATAAGACGCAAACAGGAAAAGCAAAAAGCCGAGCAAACCACAGAAAGCAACAGAACAGAGCCCCACACAGCAAGCCCCGAATGAGTCAGACGGACCGAAGACAAATCTCAGACAGACGTCGACGTCGGTGAGTTTTCAAGAATCGAATCGGAGAGTTCCAATTTCGAGATTTCGACACACTGTTTGCTTGTGCTGTGCCTTTTTTTTTTCTTCATTTCTGTACGCTGTGTGACTGTGCTGTCTATCGGCCACCGTTCGTTCGTTTTAACTCGTAGCCCCGTAGCTCCAATTTATTTTTGTGTGCCGTTCTGCCGTTCCGTTTATCGTAGCCGCGGAATAAGACCCCGAGACGGAGACGTAAAGTGCCCGACACGATCGCTCCGTCAGTATCGCTTGAGTCGAGAGATCTACACCAGCAGCACCACATCGTCTGCGCTTGACTTTTGATAACGCGTTATCGGAGTTCCGAGCAAATAAAAAAAATTTAAAAATAAATAAGGAAGACCTGCGACAAATATTTGTGAGTCAAGTGTGGCATGTCAATATTTGTTTTGTGTTCTTTGTGATTCACCCGAAGCGGTGTTGTCCTGGAGCTGCCGAGGAAGTGCAGCAGTAGCCCAAAAGTGCCAGATGTCCGGGCTGACGGGCAATGCATTCGATTAGTGCTCCGTTCCGAAGACTGCGAAACAGAAGAAAAAGTTGTCGATAAAGTGCGCCGCGCTCTGTTCATTAAGTTCGGCCGTTTCCCGTTCACCAAAACGCGAACGGTCCGCCGTCGAATCGCGGCAGTACCACAATTGGGGGGCCCCACATCAGATAAGTAAAAAATATCGCGGATTGAAAATAGATAAAAGTGCATGACATACGGCCACGGCGCTCCGAACACGACATCGGCGACGGTTTAACCTCATTAAATTCGTGCATGTGTGCGCCGCAAAACAGCGAGTGCATGCCCCAGCGCAGCCCCGGCCCTCCCGCCTTCTTACTAGCAAAAACCGAAGCAAAACAAAACAAAGGAAAGGATTCTTTGGAGCAGGGGAGTATGATAAGCGGCATCAGACGGGCAGATTCTTATTTGAGTTTTGATCGGGAGTGTACGCTGCAGCAGCAGCAGCAGCAAGAGGAGCAGCCTGAGTACGTTTCATTGGATTATAAAAAGTAAAGCGAAAAGTAACCCAATGCGGTGATGTGTTTGTGGTGGTTGGAAACTGTGATTCCGTCCTGTTCTAGTGTTTTTGTGTGACCGCCGCCGCGCGTCCGGAATGCATTTCTCGGGGGCGAAGCAATTCCTTTGAAAGTCGAACCTCTTGCATCGCAATCGTGACCTCACGCACGCCACAATCGCGGCGCTTCCTCCCACCCCGCCGCCCCCTTGATGTGTAGTAGTCGTGTTATTGTCTATTGTTATTGTTTTCACGTCCTTTTTTAACACTGTATCCGTCTCTGTTGTGCTTGTGTTTGTTTTCGTCCGTCATCGTGTCCTTATCACCATCAACAGATTTTTTTTTTTTTTTTCTTCTTGTGTTTGTTTTGGCCTAGCCAAACGTCGTCGGTTCATAGTTTTTTTTTTCTCTCTGTTGTTTTGCGCTAATAAAAGGCCCGAATTATGTCGAATGTACCGCAAAAATTTTACAAAGTATGTCGTTTGTGCTTGTCCGTGGTGAACGATCGTGACCTGAGTAAATTGTCAATTTTCGCATCGTCCGCAGCAGTTTCGAGTCCTGCAAGGAGCAGTAGCAGTTGTGCAAAGCGGAGTGAAACTGCGGGGGCGCTATCGAGCGATAAGAGGAATCATGGCAACAGAAATAACAGCGACAGCGATGACGAGCTCGATTTCGGGAACGTCGCTAATAATTTAATTAAGTTGCGACGAGAGCCCGAGCCGCGCTTTCCCATCGTCGGTTACGAGAGCACCGGCCACTATGATTCATCGCGGCCGCTTGTCGATGACGTATCCGAGCGAATCTTCTCGTGCCTTTCGATCAAGGTAAGCGAAAAAAAAAAACAGTTCAATTAATCGAGAAATTTTCACCTAAACGTAAAGACGGTCCTCCGCAACATAACATATTAACAGTGACATTCCTGCAATCGCGCGCAACATAATCCAATTGGCACGACATGCTTGCACGTAACTTCTTTTACACACAGTCGTAGACGAAAATGCCGTTCCGGTTTTTATTTAAATTGAGTAATCGGTGCAGAGGTTCTGTTACCTTTTGCGACAGGTTTCCCACTGCGTACTCTTCTGGTCGCCTGAGTCATCGTCATCAGCGCGGCCAGGTGATGAACCAGCCGCTAAAATTATCACACCATTTCTATAAATCTCATTAATTCAGATAATTTACAAGTCGCCGATATGACTAATAAATTTGAATGCATAATTGGCTGTGGTGTATTCCTTCCTGTCCGCCGGAGAATATGATTAGCTTGGATTTGTTCAGGTCTGTCGTTTTCGCATCTGTCCCGATACAAAGTTGTTAATGACAATAAGTTACAGTACTGTAGACGTAGAGTGGACCCATATAATTACCACCTGATGTCTATTTTGAATGCATAGCCACAAGGTGCATGCTTAATGCCCAGTTATCATTACCCCCGATTAAGTCACCTAATACATGGGTTTTTTTTGCCATTTTCCAGATCAGAGCAGGTTAGAAAATTTATATGCAAAACAACAATAACATTGCTGTTTTAATGACGTTTTTGTAACTTTTTTCCATAGTAGGGTAGATTAGAGAATATAACTCAAATAGCTGCCTCGGTGGGCTCGCAGGGACAGCAGCTATCCATGGAAAAAAGTTATCAAAAAGTCATAAAAACACAACAGCAATGTTGTTGTTTTGCATATAAATTTAACCTGCTCTGATCTGGATAAGTGTGCAAAAAATCAATTAATAAGGGACCCGGTTCTCTACGACAGGACAGAGTATAGCTCAAGCCGCGCCGTAATTAAATAAATAAATGGCGGATGAAGTTCATCAATCGAATTTCTAATCTGTCCATTGGAAAAGATAACGTTTTCCCCACAATTGCCCACAATATGCAGAATGTTGTACTTTTGAATGTCACCCACAAGACAATAGGGGTTCTTAATTTCCAGGATCTATTTTTGTTGGATGAATGTAGGCCATTTTTCCTTCCTGGGTTGTGGCCAGGAGCACTGAAATTCACTTAGGGGTAAATAATTCCGAATTACTCAAAATAAGTCCGAATTACTCAAAAGCTGAGCTCGAAACATTCTAAAATTCATATTTCCTGAACGGTTGATGTCAGACAGTTGGAACTTTGTGGCTGTTTTAAGGGATACTAAGGTCGTTTCCCAATACCTTGCTTCGTCTACGTCTATATTGACGTCACAGCTAGCATTGCTATTATAACAGTTTAGAAAACGCTTGGCTAAACCTTCAAAATGGATCAGCTGATGTTTATTTGACACTTCAAAAATCAAAAATTAAATTAAATTTCATAGAAAAATTTGAATTTTTTTACGTTTGCTTAGATTGACTGATAGGTCGGCTGTCGTAAAAATAGTCAAGAAAAGAATCGAAAAGGAATTTAGACACAGCTTTGCTACGTCTGACGTCATTAACTGTTATAACTAGATGTATACGTAGACGAAGCAAGGTATTGAGAAACGACCTAGGAGTCTAGACAAAAACTAACATTTTGAAAGGGGAATGCGGGGTGGAGTAAGAAACTTTGGATTACAATATCTTCCGAACCAATTATACAAGGAAGATAAAATTTGATTTTTGAGGGGGGACTTGGAGCGCAATAGTGGGGGCAGCCATTTTTTAAACAAATTTATTTTTATATCTCCAGAATCATGCCATATGGCCATATGGCCTTAAAAATTTTTCTGACTTTTTCTGTCAACGACAAATGTCAAAGCTTTACAAATCAAACCATTTTCGAAATGGGTATGTTCGAATATTAATTTTGAAACTTTCGAAATTAGGGAAAAAGGGAAATTTGCGAACTGTCGTCAAAGTCGCGACCCTGGTGTTAAAAAAAGAATAAAAAATGTAGAATATATATTTGAGCCGTTTATTTTGAAAGTGGGGCAAGACCATTTTTTTCTTGACTACTAATTACTTGCAGATAGAAAGATCATAGTAAATTTTATCTATTACTAGCCGCGTACCGCGGCTACGCTCACGTTGTTCCATCGCCCCCTGTTACTCCCATTTATCCATTGGTCCTGTTTCTCCCGTTGATACATTACTCCCGTTTCGAATATACTTTTTCAGCTCAAGAAACTGGAAACATTAAAGCCATTTTTCATTTTTCACTTTTTACTATTCATTTTTAATTTTTAAGTTTTAATTTGTTATTTTTCAATTTTCATTTTCCACTTTTCATTTTTCATTTTTCATTTTTAATTTTTCACTTTTCATTTTTCATTTTTCACTTTTCATTTCTCTCCATCCACCATCCTCCATTCTCTATCCACCATCCTTCATACTTCATCCACTCAAATGTTGAAATAGCTCGCGAACCACCAATTCCTGTAATATATAATTATGTTTCATCGCCCCTGTTACTCACGTCACGTGTTCGCAGCCGGTAGTAAAATCGAAACACATAATTAAAAAAAAAAAAAAAAATCAGACATGTTCGGGGTCGGCTGGATTCGAACCTACGCTCCCAGATTTCTAGTCAGACGCCTTACCCGCTCGGCTACGACTGCAGTTGTAAACTTTTATTTTTATGTCAACTTAATCTGATTTAACTTACTAAAAAGCTCAAATGTTGAAATAACTCGCGAACCACTAATTTCGGGAATATATAATTATGTTCACTACCTGTCCGGTAGTCTCGAGAATGTCCATGCAAAATTTTGGAGGGAACGGTTCACAGGTGTAGATTTCCATACCGCCCGATCATTTATGCGACTTTATTTTATATATTAGATTTAAAAAATCGTTTTCTCTTGATAATCCTGATAAAATTTTATCTGAAATCAAAAATCTCAAGATATTGCATTAATAGATGACCATGACTAGTGATTGAACGAAGCGTTCTGGAAAATATTCATTTTTAACAAAATGGCGGCGTTTAAAAAAACAACTTCTTAACTTAAAAATCGTACTTTATTCCTGAATTAATAAAAAATTTTCATTAACAAAAATCCTTCGTTCAATCACGAGATACATATGTTTAAAATAAGTACACAAAATTTCAAAAAGATCGATTGCATAATTTTTGAGATATCGCGATCACCGATCAAAACCCTTAAAGTTTAAGTTTACGCTTCGGGGCAGGTGTACGGCCGCGAGTACAGTCACACAATAGCCTGTAACTCTGGAAATATTTCACGGACTCTTATGAAATGTTCACACAACATTCTTAGAAGTACCTATGTACTTTTAGAAAACATCATTTTGAAAAAAACAAAAATTTCTAAACGTATATGACCCCTGAACTTTGGAACGAGTTATTGTAACACCCTTTTCTTAGATACAAATTTTTCTGACCATTCACATAATATTATGTCCAATACATTTTGCATTTTATATGTTGAAGAGACAGGTTTCCAAAAAGAAGGTTACAGCGTTGTAAATTATAGAGAGAAGTGGCCCTAGACTAGAACTGATCCCTGAGGTGTACTTCATACGAACTTGATCACGATTCGAGCTTAAAAATATCGATCTGTGATGAATTCCTTGACACAATCTAAAAGGTATCCACGAATGCCATAATGGCCAAGCTTAAAAATGATTGTTTTAAAGGGAACTCAGCCGAAAACCTGTCCAAAATCTAAGTAAACAACATCAGTAAGTGTTTCTACATCAGAACACCGCATTTAACTGTTCAAAGATATAAGAAGATTTGATACTACTGATCTTCCGGTACAAAAGTCGTGATGACACTCAGATTTGAAGTTACGTTCGGTGATGTAGTTCTGAACCTCTTGGGCGATTATTCTTTCCCATTGTTTTACATACGACAGATGTGAGCGATATTAGAAATCCATTTTAACACCTTTTTTGAAAATGGGTGTAAGCTTCTCAGCTATCTTCCATTCGCTGAGTAAAAACTCCAGACAAGAACGACTTTTACATTATTTCGGTGATAGTACAAGCAAGAATAATACATTGAATAGGATTGGAGGTACCTCGTCTCAACCGACAGCTGAATTCGCATCTTGTCATTGATTTTCACACAAGTTACTCGTTGAATTCAATAGTTTCAAGCGTATGTATCGTGCGTGCGATGTCATGTGACCGTTTGGCTTAATGTGATCTAAATATTAACCATTATGATCTTATCGAAATGATTAATTTGGCAATAAATGCGAGTAATCATGCTAGAGCTCATCAATTGATAAGATGATTCTGATAAAAACGTACAATACACTCGCGATAGCATAAACAGAATAAAATAGTAGCTGTTCGTACCAACGAGGATGTTCATGTTGTTCAGGGTATAGTACAAGACTAAAAATGAGCTTATACCATTAATTTCAATATTTCTAGTTTAGTTTCCCAAAAAATTATGTTTTGAGCACTTTGATTTTTTTTTTTTTTTTTCCCTCGTCTTAACGAAATTTTCGTAAAAGAAACATTTCGGACAAATTGCTAAAATTTCGGTCTGCTTAATCAAGGACAATATTTAAGACGTCAACAGTCACAAGAACAGTTCCGTTCTCCTTACGAGATACTGTCTTATAGGCCGGCAACCTGAGGAGATAGTCACCTTCTCTACACCTGTCCAGCTCCAGCCGCTAGGAGGACTGCTCTGCTCATCTAGCGGCCTACTTCTTTAACAGACTGATTCCAACGCTAGGGACTAGCACCTGATTCAATGATCCTCTGGTAACACAATTTAGCTATTAGGTCTAAGGCCCGTTCCTACGATCGTCAGTAACGTTCTAACTGAAACTTTAACTGACAGATGCTCATACGAAACTTACAGTCAAAGTTCTGGTTAAATTTTAACTGAAGGTCGTAATAACGGCCCTAAGTGTGCTGCTTGAGCTGGGACGGTGTGACCAAAAATCATTTCTCATTGCTCAACAGTATTCAGAGATTCCATTGGAGACGATGCAGTGTTACGTACGTCTTCATAGAGATACATATATACTGGAGATGACAATCAGTGGTTGAGTTGAAAGCAGACGTCGTCGCATTCACTTGCACGCAAAACAACAACAAATTGACATGACGCACCTGTTTTGTCTCACCCACTCACACGCTAAGACAACAACAATTTGATATAACGACCATGTTTTGTCTCAATTCTCATCGTGTTTTTGGATTCAAAATCGGTGGATTGTCGTCTCCACTAGCTCTATGTACGCCATCTATAAGATTTCCTCATCCTCAAAATGCTGGTGTACTCGCGTGTCGTACTCATATAACACAAAATTTCCATGGTCGTTTAGTAAGGAAATATGCCGTCTTATCTCTCCCTATAGATCAGTGTAATGCACGTACTAGTATACGTTTTGGCAACCCAAAATTCGTACATGTGGAACTCATTACCTTAGTTTGTTTTTGTTTTTTTTTTGGTTATATTTATCTCTCGTCTCGTACTGTATAAAAGAAAATATCAAACATTTTAGCGAATCTTGAAACATTCTTTCATTTTCAATTTGTATGAAGCCTTGCCTAGAGACCTTACATGAGTTGAACGTTCTTCCCATTTACAAATATGCATGTTATTATGACAAAAAATCTATTTGTTCCTGACCCGTCTTTGCTGGTGGATTCAAAGTAATTTAACGCGGCTATGTTTACATTTTTGGTGTGTCAACATAAAATTCACTGAGTAGCTTGGCCACAATTACGTTGTGTATATGCTAGCACATTCCCAATAAAGTTAATCCTATAATGTAGTGGGAACTTTTTAATCGATTGGCATTGCATTCCAAGCCCCGTAAGTATCAATTTAATTGAATACATATATTCATCGTATGTTATAAAACAATTGATTAAGTGAGTGTAAATTATGAAATTTGAAAGAAACTGTCTTTACAAACATGTTCACATGTAAATTGTATCAGTTGTTACTTCGGATAACGTCTGCCTAATTCATGAACCTGCCGCAAAAGTATATGTATCAATATCCTTTTAACTTAAGTCCCCATGAGTCCGGTACGACAATTTTTTATCCCTGTTTGATTTTCCGTTCTTGAGAGGATTTTAATCGTTTTTTGTTCGTGTAATTTGGCGGGGACAATACGTCTGCATCGTTCGCTGTCTATCAGCGAACTAATTTTGATTTTACAGAAAAAAATAGTATTATAGGTTTTCAAATTATTTGAAACGCATAACTATTAAAAATCAATAATTTTTCATTGATTTATCTTCTAGAAATACCAATTAATTATACTATCTATAATACTTTTCAATGAAATGGTCTTCTTATGTAATTCTTGCCATGAAAATCGTGAAAAATTACTTCAGTTTGACTTCATATATTATTAACAAAAATGAAAATTTTTTAAAATTTGATCTATGGAAGACCTTCTTGAAGATTTTTTCTAGCATTATATTAATGAAAATGACATGTTAATTATTCAAGAAATAGGTAATATGCGTTTAAAAAACTCGAATTTACGCATTTTAACAAATGTTCAAGGGTTGTTGTTCTAATAGCATTTTTTCCAAATACAGTTTTGAATTTTTTCTCTATGGATGACCTAGTTTACATACCAGCTAATAAAGTGGTGTAATTTTATTTTGTTTTTTTGTTGCCAGTAACGTGAAATATTGGTAAGAAAACAGTCATAAATCATCAAAATTGCATTTAACGTGCACATGGAGCCTTAAGGTGCGACACATACAAACGCACGCCGTGATTGCAATCCATATAAAAAGTCCGCGTGAAAACTTAAGATGCCGTTGGTGTCTTCATATCCTTCTTGTCGTTTTTCACTCTAAGGAAATTACTAGAAAGAAGTCATCATCTTAATTCTGATATTTACCGAAAAGAGGAAACGCTGAACTGCTGCCTTCCTACCAGATATCACAACATAATATTGGCAATGAGTCTTCCGATAAAAATCCTCTAATCCTTTCTTGCAGGTCTTGTGGCTAGGGCAACTATAGTTATCTGTGAAACTCTTTAGTGGTTGAATATTGTAGCACTGACGGTTCTGTAATAATTTTTTATATCTTTCTTGCAATTAGGCTTTAACTGCATTAAAAGAAAAAGCACGTCTTAAAAATATTCCCTGATAAACAATTTGAATGCAATAACATTGATAAGATTGGATAAACGATCGCATTACGATCGTGTTTCCACTTCACAAGGCCGATAACAAAAAAGCGGTAGCTGAGACTTTTGTTCATAAGCGAATTGCGCACTGCCAGCAATTATACTCTTATCTACAGTCTACTTATCTACACTTAAAACCATATTGTCTAAACCTGAATGATAAGGTAGCTACTCGAATTTAAACAAATTATATATCTCTAAATGTTATTGCAGCGTATATTTAATAATACAAATTTCAAACGGATTTTTGTTAATGTGTTTTGCAAACGGTGCATTATATTTATGGTTCGGATTAATGGATTTATCGCAGAAAAGTAATATGGAGTTTCATCAAAATCAAATTTTTTTTTTTGCGGTGAAATTTATTGAAATCTTTTTTTTTGGTTTAAACTTTCTCAAATGCCCAAATGATAATTGTTTATTTCATTCGGAATAAGACAATTCAAATAATGCAGAATTAGGCAATAAATTAAAACTACTCAGAATGTCTGCGCGAGATCATATGTACATCAGTCAAGAGAAATTATATTCAAAAAAAAAAAAAAAAACAACAAACAAAAATAGTTAGCTTTCTTTTAATTTGGAAATTATCCATTATCGCTAATAGAGTATATGGAGTTTTTTTTTGTGATTATGTTGATTATGATTATGTTGATTATTTGTTATGTATTTCTTCGTTATCATTTTAAGTATACAATCTTTACGAACAACCATAAAGTTTGGTATTACTGCATTAACGTTGCCACGGCTAACGTTTAAGATGCCCATTGCACTTAGTAGTGCCAAAAGTTCTGTCTATAATATTTTTATTATAATAGTTCTTATAGTTAAAGTATAAATAAAAATGTACCTATAAGTTTTCTAAGAATTCACATAGTCACAAGGAAATAAAACGATACACTGATATGTCCTCTATCAATTAAAATAGTGACAGCCTATAAGAATTTGGGATGCAACGAAGCGGTGTCTGAGCAAAATCCACTCCGAGAGCGGAAAATTATGGCTCGAGAGATACAGATTTTGTCTAGAACTATGTCTAGAATTGTATAACAGGATATTAGACTCAGCTCTTTTCGTTGAAGGACCAATTAAAGCCGTTATAGCAAAAAAATTGCAAAAAAATCGAAGAGGTTAGTTCAGCGAGGTGCAAACGGTGGACACAGGACAGAACCATCTTGTTTACAATTAGAGATGGGCAAAGCAGTGAAGTACTTCACTCCGAGTCAATCACTTTAAGGAACGAGTTCAGTAAAGTAGTTTCAGAACTTTCTGTTCAATCGTTCTTTCGTTCGTTCGCGAACTAGTTCGTTCTTTTAGTTCATTCAATTTGAGCAGCAAGACAAAAAATTAATAGATCTTAAAGATGGTGCGCAAAAAAAGAAAGATCAGGAGATCTCGAAGATGATGAGCAAAAAAAAAAGGTTGGTAAAGTTTTATGTCACGTGTCCAATGGAACTGCAGTTCACCAAAAGGAGTGAGTTACTTCACTTATGCACTTCGATGAAGTGTTTATACTCTAGATGAACATATAGAGTATTATAAGTTTAATCCAGCCCGAAAAGTTTGTAACGCATAGAACCAAGCCTCGGACGAAAAAAAGTTATATATTATTTTGTGTTTATTTTTGGCCAAAACCCCCAAATCCGTTTGCTGTCCGTCCGTCCGTCCGTCCGTCTGTCCGTTAGCACGATTACTCAAGAACGCGTTGACCTAGGAAGTTGAAATTTTGTCACAACTTGTAAAATGGAAAAAGTAAGGCTAAGTTCGTTAATGGGCGATATCCTTCCACTCCTTCGGGTACCTCCCATACAAGAGTCCTTGAAATACGTTTTCACAATTATTGCTCGAATGCTTCAAGTTAGGAACTTGACATTTTGCATACTTAAGGTTTACAATGTTTGAATCGAAAGTTCCGAATATGATGCAAATCGAAAGAGTCCTTCGTGTAGCAGGCCTAGAAAAGTCCTTCAAAAATGTATGCTTGTTACTGAATCCACTATAACTGCAGAACGAATTAAAGCAGGAATTTAAAATTTTACAGGAATTAGTTTTATACCAAAACCAAGACGGAGTTCATTAATTAGCGCCATCCGTTGATTCCTTTGGGTAGCTGCCATACAAAAGTCCTTAATAAACATGTTCACCAATATTGAACGATAACTTTAGAACGCTTTAACTTACGACTTTGAAATTTTATACACATTAATTTTATAATAGTCGCAGCTGAAACTATTAATATGAAGAATATCCCATTAGTTTTTCATGTAGTTGCCATACAAGAATTCTGTAAAATGTCCTAACTTACTTTATGGAACTCACTATAAATCAAAAAATCGAGTAGCCACTATACAATAGTTTCTACCTGTAAGTAAAAGGTCATGTAATAATCTCTTGTGCTCTCCTCATTCTTTTGATATTTTTCCAACTAAAATATAAATCGGAGTTTAGTATTTCATCTAGAGTATCATACGATTGGCTTGCAGCCGATCGTGACTGCGTTATGTTTTTTTTGAAGCAGTTCACTCGTGAATGACCTATATGTATTTACGATTGAAAATATCTTTACTGTTAAGAAAAAGTTTTACATGTAGAATTATAGGGTCCACGCTCACACCCAGGGACGTCATTTGAGGGGGCCAGGGAGTGTATTTAATAATCAATGGCGCAACAGTTCAAATCGGGCCTAGGCCTTGAAGTAATGCTAGAGTTACTTCATTGCGAGACCAACGGAACACTAGGAGGTGAAGTGGTCAGCTACACGCTCGTCCGTGATTATTACCCCGATTTTAACTCAGGTACTCATTTACAGCTGAGTGAACTGGTAGTCCGACACCCAATCCCATTTTCGAAAATTACTTGTCGCCAAGCAGATTCGAACCTGGAACCAGGTGCACCGAAGGCAAGTGCTCTAGCCACTAAGCCACCCAGACTAGGGAGTGTATTTGCCCCCCCCCCTGAATTTGGTATTTTCATATATTATATATATATAACATATAACATATGGAGATTTATACCATATATAAAAATACATACACTCATAACATCTTGTCCCCCTGGAAAAGACTGAAATGACGGCCCTGCTCACACCTCTCGAGCAGATCCCAAACAACAATTCGAATCTACAAAAAGGCCCGGTTTCAGTGCACAAGGCTGGATATGACATTGGGTATGAAGTGACATTTTGGAGAAGGTAGTGAATCCTGTGTACTTTATTTTATTTGACCGATAAACGCACTGAATTTCCCAGGACTCAATTCTCGTTCGAAATCGATAAAGGCTGATTTGATGAAGGTAACGTTTTGGGTGGAGGTTCCGCGATAGATGTGTGACTGTTTGCTTACGTGCGTTCAATGGCGAACATTCCCTGCTTAATATGGGATTTTTCTTAAATGCTTTTATGTGATTCGACGAATTTTAATACAATATATTTACGTTTTGATAGAAAAACTGATGAAGTAGGCCTGCCATAGAAAAATAGCTGGAAATATTTCTTTTAGAGTAACTAATATATTCCAATGTACTTGGTGAGTAGGTATCGAAGCAGTACAGACAAAACGACATGTATTGTAGATTCCGTAATACATACCATACATTCTTCTTTCTTCAGTTTCTTTGCGATCCCCGATGGGGGACATAGTTGTCTCCAACGAAACACGATCCTAGGCGATAGCCTTTAGTTGTCACCAACTCCTCAAATTTTTTTCGGTTTCATAGATGACCTCCCAACAAAATACGCCTTCATTGCGGAGTTATATAAATTTCCTGTTTGAAGATGTAGTCATTCTTACGTTTCTGAATCACAATGCATATCTTGGACTGTTCAGTTGTCCTCGAAAGGTCGTAGCTGATAAGCTTATCGCTCAACTAACAACACTGATATGACGTAAAATTCGAAAGGTGACAGTTTTGTGAAAAGGTTAAGGACAAGGTGTTTTATTCAATCTTCTAGACGGATGAGTGAATATTAAAGGTCTGTTGAGTTATTTATACAAGTTTCCATATCTTTCATCACCATCTTTACCGATAAATGCTTCCGTTATAGCAAAATTCTTTTTGTCACATATTAGCAATTAAGGTTTATCGGTGAGTTAATGTTCGAACATAAGTGCGTGTTTTTTTTTTGTCATTTATTTTCGGTTCTGCCTCCTAGAATTTCGAATCCAAGGAATCCAATTTACCTTTAAGTCTGAAATCCAAGCTTTGATGGATAATAGGCACCCTTGTTTTGGACTAGTTCCCACGTGGAAATTTTAGCATAGCGTTTCTTTATGCAAGATGTTACAGTTGGCTCTATCGTAGGGAGCTCTTCAAATTCTGAGGCGGTAGTAATTTCGTAAAGAGATATAAGAACGATCTTAGTATCGAAATAACCTAAACAGACGAGAAAAAGAACAAGTTGAATTTAAACTTTTTGTCACACAAAAAGTTGGAATTGAGGTTGTTCCAACTGTAGTAACACGCATTTCGACCTGACCATATTTCTGGTGTGTCGCACTTATAGGAAAGTCGCGCCGCAATAGGATGTATACTGTAAATCACTATCAGCATAGTAAAGCTTAGGATCGACGAATACCGGGTTGTTTTAGGTTTTTCGGGGTAAAGTCGGCACCACAACAAAATCCACCATAACACTCTTTCCAACCTAATTTTCTTGCTTTTCAGATTTTCCTCCTCCTCCTGTGGAGCCTCTCCTTCCAGAGAAAACATAGAACGGGTGAAGGGATGACCGTAATTAGTACTTAGAGAATCCAAAGATTGAAAGATCAAAATTTGAATCGCGTATATGACTACACCGGATCGAAATGGGATTGAAATGACAAAGACCTTAACATGAAATCTGAATAAATTTTCACTATCAAAAGTGTAAAAACCGCGGTGTGATTACTTCCTTTCCTAAGTTATTTTTTCCAACAAAACAACTCATGATCAACGTCAAAAGGAACTGCGTTCGATCTTTCGATCCAATTTCGATTCAATCCAGGTCGAAAAGTTGAATCGTTATCGATTCGAACACATTCCAATCCGATCTGCGATTTTAAAGGATTGAATCTGGATTCAATCCGAATTCAATCATCCAGACGTATTGGATAGTTCGCGAATGAACTGGTTCAGAAGAATGTTCCCAGAACTGAAATGAAGGAACTAGTTCGCAGTCAGTCCCGCTCCTAGTTCGTTTCGATTCATTCATTGCCGTTTGGAAGTCAGTGCTATATACTTCTACACTGACCACCTTTTTTTTGTACGCCATCCCATTCGACTACGAGTCGTTCCAAACTTCACTGTCTCTCTCGTCACTGAACTCCCGCGAACTAGTGAACTAAAAGAATGAACTAGTTCGCGAGGGATCAGGAATTGGAAATGATCGCTATGGTGAACTAAATTGTACAAGCCTAATACGTAGTAAATGTCCCGAACTTGATTTGAGCATTATTCAACTGGCTAAGGCCCGATTTGTGCTGTAGAAGAAGAAACTAAAACAAATATTTAGGCTTGCAACCATTTGTTGGAACTTTTTTAATCAGCGTCGAAACGGTGTCAAGAATCTTGTCTGTAAAGATGTGAAGATTCGTTAAGAATAAGATTAATTCGAATTCCTAATGTAATTTGTTTAGAACACAGTTACGGTAGACGCTTTCTTGCTATTATTGCATGGTTCAAACAAACATTATATCGACGTATTGGTCGACAATTGGACAAATGTTACTAGTAACAGAGTAAACAGAATAAGAATCGAGTATTGTAAACCGCATAAGTATTTCGCCGACGGAACATTATTACTGTTTTGTTGTGCTACGGAGCTTGGATTACATTCATAGATTTAAAAGTCTTGCACCCACACTAATTTCCGTGGATCGATTTATTCTATGCCAATGAACGGATTAGATGACCAAACTTGCGATTTGCCATGCTTTCTTCGATCAAACTTCGGTTTTGATTCGTGTTTTATTGAAGCGGCAATCAAATTGAAATTTGGATTAGAAATATCCAGCAATGGTTTGGAACGGAAGAAGGGAAGCGTTTGCTTCAAAGCCGCATGTAGGTATGCTATGGAAGGTGGAACTGGAGAGTGAACGATAATATAATGTTTGATTAATTGTTGTCTTTGTTATTATATTGAATAACTTCATCATAATCAAACCTCTCCACACCACAAAGAAATAAATCATATTCATTAATCTTGCTTTTGAGATTGTATTTACCTTTTAGCTGTTCCTTTTTCATCGCAGGTAACTATAGAACTACTACAAAGCTGATTAACTCTTCGAATTCCAGCAGTACTCGTTTTAGTATCAAGCACCACGAATGATGGTATTCGTGCACGGGTATAAAATCTAAATCCAAAAAAGCATATCACTTTGGATTTCTAGATAAAAAAAAATAAAAAATTGATACCAATACTAGTGTGTTTGTCGGGCCGTGTACACACCTATGAATTTAGTGTGGGCACATAGTAGAAGCAGAAAACTAGAATTATCAGAGAAATCGATCAGAGTGAAGTCGTCGTCTACATGAAATTCATGTAACCATTTTTTCTGCTGTTTCTTTGTTCATGTGGCTGAGCTCGGCCAAAAGGAGGTATTTACGCGTTTTCTTATTTGGTCATAAATGTGTTTAAAACTTATGCTCGGCGAGCTTAAATGGAAGCGATTAAAGTAATATCGTGGTTTCGTAGACCGAACTCCAATAATAACCGGAGCAGACTACATAGTAGTCTCTAGTTTTTAGTAATAAATGGACCTGGTCAAAATATTAATGTTTTTTTTTTTAAATTTTAAGTCATTTTGTGTAATATACTTTAACGTTGTACTGTTATAAACAATTGGCATAATCATGGATTTCCATGGGAGTGGGTATAATAAGATCCCCTTAACTTGGCTCTAACTTGACGGAAATGTATATCGTCAAATTTGACGAAAATTTCAGTACACATATCTTAAAAGAAGGCTAATGTGAACTTCTGTTTAACTTTTAAGGATGGATTTACGTAGAAGAACCTAGTACCCATAACACAAACACAAACTACATTTTGGGGACTTGAATAAGTTCCAGTAGTTTTTTGGCCAAATGAATGCTTTATTTAAGAAAACTGGTAAAGAATATGTCATTGAAAGTATTGTCCATCGCTAGTGTCTAGTTTCTGCCATTTATCTGCCAGCTTTCGAAAACCATGTCGATATCTTTTCAGGTTATCCACGAATCGAGCCATTTTTTGATATCTCCATGAGAATGGAAAAGCTGGTCAGACAGGTCATGAGTGATTGTTGGGAATAAGTGGTAATAGGAAAGAGCAATGTCCAGTGAATACAGCGAGTGGGGTAGGACTTCCCATTTCAGCGTTTTTAAGTAGGTTTTGACCGGCTTTGCAACATGTGACCGAGCGTTATCAAGCTGTAAAATTACTTTGTCTTGTCTTTCCTCATATTGCGTTCGTTTTTTTCAATGTTTTCCCGTGATGGTTTCGTTGGGTTTCGTGAGCTCATAATACACAACGCCCCCCCCCCCCCCACCAAATACAGAGCATTAGTTTTGACCCATAGATATTCGGCTTTGTAGTCGATGTTGACGCATGGCTGGCGCACCACACGATTATCCACGCTTCGGGTAATCATAGTGTATCCACTTTTCATAACCAGTCAAGATACGATGTAAAAACGTTTCGTTTTCAGCCGTTGGAGCAGTAACACCGTATGATGTCTCTCGATTTCAATTTCCTTGCTACTTCCTCATTCCTAATGCTTTTGAGCATTTGGCAACGTGGTAACTATACTGTGATGAACTCCTAAGGATTCTGCATGTTCATTTTGCGTCTGACACAGGTCTTCATCGAGTAATGATTCCAGCTCTTCGTATTCAAACTGTTCACATCAAAATCATTATTTTTAAAGCGTCGAAATCAATTTCTGCATGATGTTTCTGATAGAGCACGGTCACTGTAAGTTTCCACAATAATTCGATGTGCTTCAGCGTGTGCAAAATGTGGTGTACAAACATTTGGGCATGAGGAAGCTGTCGGCGTGATTGGTGCCGCGTTTACTTTCTGTTGAGAAATAGCGAAATCCTGTGACCAGTTCGAGGGAGTGTTTGGCCATGTTAAAGCGTAATCCAACGTAGGTTTTTAGCCGATTCGTGACCGTGAACGAAACATGGATCCACAACTTCTCACCAGAGACCAAGCAGCAGTCGAAACTGGACTTCTCCTGGCGAATCTGCTCCGAAAAAGGAAAACATAGTCCCATCGGACACGGTCATGACCACCGTTTTTTTTTGGATTGGCAAGGTGTGATCCAGGTAGACTTTTTTGTATCACCACGACAACGGTTCGTCCTATCCATCCCGAATCACCGAGGCCAAATTGCTTGTTTTGGGCTACGAGGGTTTGCTGCATCCCCTGTACTCTCTAGACCTGGTCTCGTGCGACTTCTTTTTGTTCCCAAACATGAGGACTTAACTCGGGGCAAGCGGTTCACGTCAAATGGGGAGATCAACGCCGCCACGAATGTCTATTTTACAGAAATCGTATTATTCCGAGGGCTTAATAAAGTTAGAGTACCGCTGGGACAAGTGTATCGCCTTGAAAGGGGACTATGTTGAAAAATAAAAACAAAAACCTGTTCAATTACTGCGTTTTCTTGCTCATTCCGGAAACTTTTCAATCTATCCTCGTACATACTCTTTTTTGGCACAAAACGGTTTGAAAAATCATTTCGTTGACACTTCGGCCGGATAAAATACACTGTCATATCAAGTGGAGCTTCACTATGAAGTTGGTTGCAGTATTGCCCGATGAAAAAAAGGCTATGATAAAACCATCTGCCGGGAAACAGCTGAAACTCATGCAAGTCCCCAATACTAATCATCGCTTTAATACAACATAATCGGAATTGTTTATATCTTCTAAATACATAGGATCTAAGTTTATTCGTTCCAGTATTGTCGAGTTCTCGTATTCTTAAATTTTGCACAAGATCACATACTTGTGTTGCGGTTGCTGTAACTATAAATCTCGTCACTGATTCGGGCTTATACAAATCGTTAGCTCCGTCCCGTATATTCCACCAGGTAGATCAGAGGTGCTTGTAGGATTTTTATCAAAATTGTCTAAGTGAGACCATGTAGTGCTGCGGTGACTAATCTTTTTTAAGCTCCCAAGTTCCAACTCGAATTTTCTTATTTCACTGCTTGCTCGTTGCGCGCGGTTCAACATCCACCATGTACATAACAAACCATTTTTTTTTTCTTCTCTCATTGAGCTCTTTAATTGTATTAGAAGATAAAAATGTTGAATCTAATTACGAGGGACGCATACATTTCCATCGCGTCCGACCATACGTAGGTTTATAAAATACAATATGTACAATAAAAATTACCTGCACCTCTTTGAGGAGTACGACTTTGGTAAATTATTCATTTCTTGAGGAGTTAGTGCTCGACACTCGACAGCTTTTCAGACAAGACGCTCCGCGAGAATGAAATTGGAAAAGATTTTTTGATTTTTTGCGTATTATGTATCGTGAATAATTATTTTTTGAGGGTATGGAAAGCCTTTTGTGATGTGCTCTGAGAATGAATGGGTCCCCCCGAGTAAGCCAAATCCGTGTGTCAATTTTTTGAAGAAAAAGAACTATCATCGACATGAAATAGACGCTTTCTCTTTTGCACATAGAAAACTTCAAATCACTCTTAATTACGACAACAAAACAATATTTAATCCATGTAAATAGGAATTTATTTTGTTGATGCAGGGGCGTATAAAATCTTTTTTTCGTTTAAATGTGCTTTAATTAAAATGAAACGTTTGCCTGTAACACGTACTGTGCGATATTATCTGCTTAGAAAAGGTGAGCACGGTGAGAAAGTAGAACCACAGTAATTTTAACTATCCGATTTCGGATAACATGTTTGTTCGGATAATCCATTGGGAATGTGGATATTCCCAACAGTTCTATATTGCCAATTTGCGGGAGTAAACTGCAGAACTCAACTGAAGTCGGGTTCCCACGCTATATTATCGTTATCACAGTATTTAGATGTCGTTAAATCTTTTTTGCTGTATCCAATCTCATATAGGAACTGTAGAACGCATTATGTACGATAAGAACATTACCTGTCAGATTTCCTTCACTCTATCACGTAAAAGCGTTTCTAAGTCAAATATGACGATAATATCCAAAAAGAAACAGTAGTAGCATCCCTGTGAGTCCTTCATGAATCACACCTTAGTGATACAGTCAAAAATCAGATCTGATACATATAATAACAATTAGGTATTGGTTGTAATACCTGTGTCATATCTTACGGTTACTAGGTATATAGATCACAGCTGATTTGTACCTGACCATTCCATGATTTTATTCACGATATGCACTCCCTTTAAAATCAGATTCAGATTCAGAAATGTTTATTGAGACTATAAAGGTGACATGAAATTTGACAGATGATATGAAGAAAACAAAATAAGCTTGACAGCGATCTAATGTCCAAGCTGCTATGAATAGTTTTTTTTTCCGACCTCGGCCGAGACTGAGTAATGAGTTAGACCTTTGTAGTTTTGCCAATCGCTCGTTTGGCATTTAGCATTTTTCTTAACCTAATAATTTTTTTTTTTTTTTTTTTTTTTTTTTTTTTTTTTTTTTTTTTTTTTTTTTTTTTATCACTTAAACTAAATTAAACTAAATTAGGGCCTAGCCCACATACACTAGTTGTTTTACACAAGTAGAACTTAAAGTTATTACGATGAATTCAGTTCTTTTTGCTATTTTCTATTCGTCTTTACAATGAATTTACTGAGACGATGATTTTTGAAGGGTTATCATATTGTTCCTTAACCTATTTTATTGAAGTATCGATACGTTATTGAAATATCGATACATTTTTACATACATAATTATTTACAGCGTTGCGGTTTTATTTACAGGGTTATCATATTGATTCTTAACCTAATTTATTGACATTCGTCCAAATTTACATAATTATTTACAGAAGTTGCTTTTGCAGGATTTTTTTTTTGGAATTTTTATGTTTTAAGATAGCCACTATAGAGTAGATTAAATTTACATCATTTGTTTACGTTTTTCTTTACATTTGTACATATGCGTATAAATATATTTTATATTTACAGACAATCAGAGGAGGCACTCTCTAGGTGGACATTCGTATCGTACAGATTTTACTATACGCAATGTATTTATAAGCCCAATGGGCTGTAGCAGTTTTTTTTTTTTTTTTTTTTGGAATAAGTTTCTCAAGTCTCGAGAAAAGCCTTCTTTGATTTTGGTTACCTTGTCATTTTAGTGTTTTCTATTTTGGAAGGCCATGCCCTAACGACAATACCCTAACGACAATACAGTGTTGAGAATATGAAAGTTATTAGTGCTTGGGGCCTGTCGCCCTCCTTTATTAGGTGGAATTTCTGTCTGAAGGTTTTAATCCGGTCACCGATTTCCCGTATCGGTGAGTGGTGGTTTCCCAGATACTCAGCTGCTTGTTGGTCCAGCCAATTGAGTTCAGAAGGCATAACTGGTGGGGTTACTTGCGGCGTTGCCCGTTCATTTGGAAGGTTTCTTGCGGCATCAGCGTAGGACATTCCTTTCACCGTTTTGCTGGCTCTTGGTCTTTCCCCTGGGATTAGATTCTGATCTAATGTTTGAGGTCTGAATTGTCTTCTTTTATTCTGAAGGACACGTTCGCGGTAATTAACCCTCGTCGGGCAATTGTAGAAGTTTGCTGGGTGGTCGGTAGCGCCACACGACACACACTGGGGAGGAGGAAGTTTTTCGCGGTCCTCAGAGGTTTTCCTAGGGCAACCCCTAGACGCATGGTCTCCAAGGCACGCTACACAACGAGGGTCGTAGCCACAGTTAGCTGACACGTGGCCATACCTCTGGCAATTGTAGCACTGGGTTACATCATTGCGTTTGGGACGCTCCCACGTGGTTTTTTGATGCAATATATGTCTTACTTTGATCAGGCTCTTAAGGTCTTCAGATGAAGAAACGGTTATTCTGAATAGGTCAAGTGTGCGTTCATTTGCCCTAGACCATGGCGTCGTGAGTTGAGTAACAGCGAATTCGCCCAGCGTCGGGAGATGGGTCTTCAAATATTCTGAGATCTCACTAGGGGAAAACTCCCCGCTTACACCCCTGAGGACTACCGATGGTTTTCTAAGAGAGGAGGGCGTGTATGAGTGTCCAACTAACCCTGAGTCTCTCTGTAACTGTAATGCAGACATAATTTCTGTGTGGGTGGACAGGGAGTTGACTTTAAACGAGATGTTCCCCCGGATAGCTGAAAGAATTCGGAATCTAGTTGATGGCCATTTTCCCATCAACTCAATGACTTTTTTGGCCGAAGTATTTGATAGCCTAATGATGGGGCACCACTTTTCTTTAAGGGGCGGATCAATCTGGCCCCCCGCCAGTGGGACCTGCTTTTGGTTAATATTTTTGGCCGCCTGGTTAGAGTTGACTTCTAGATTTACATCACTAGAATCTTGGTTGGAATTCAATGCACTCTGAATTGATTTTTCTAGTGCAGTTTTACTAAGCTGGGTCTTTTTTGCCTGGGCATGGCCCTCCTGAACAGATTTGCGGGGACAATAGAAGTCTTTTAGCAAGAAATTTGTAGCATTAGTAGTCAAAGAAGACTTATCTGGAAAATTATTTAAGTTATTAGATTTAGACTCACGTGCCGGGCCAATTGCCTGGGGAGTGCCTCCTAACATATCACAGTCAGAATCAGTAAGATCTACATCCGTTGAGTTTTCCATCGTTTTGGACTGTTCTGCTTCGAAGTTCGCTTTGGTTCTCTTCCTTTTTGACGAGTTGCTGGAATGTGTCTGAAGTTTCTGCGATTGCAGATTGTTGTATTTAAGTAACAGTTGAGAATGGGCCGCTTCGAGTGAAGTCAAGCTGGCCACGAGGTCATCGTTGAACCTCACGAGGTCAGCGTTGGACCTTTCTAGATCAGCTAGTTTAGAAACGATGGAGCCCCAGTTTACCGCAGGAATTTCCCCTGCGTCTGGTGGAATGGCGACTGGTTGAGTAATGTCCGGTATGTGATGTGGGCTCGGGGCCTCGTGGGAGATTGGGGCTTCGCCGTCTCTCTCGACGTACCCGTACATGGAGTTAATTTCGTTTTTTTTTGCCTCAGACAGTAGGGAGCCCACGCTGCCATTTTGCGCCATTGTTGTATGGTAAGTAAGGTTATGTTGCGGAAATTTTTGTTGGTTGACGATCCGGTTTACTTCTGAATCCACTCCGGGATTGGCATGTATGAAAGGACTTTCATCCGTTCACTTTTCAGAGTTAATAATAATTCGATAAGGCTTGTAGCCGAATCAGATTTCTTAAAAACACGCAGTCACTTTTAATTTTTGTAGCTTTTTTCAAAAGACGTCCGTAGGCTTTGACAGTCACGTTCGAGTCCCCCCCCCCCCCCCCTTTAAAATCAGACCTGACATTTTGTCTGACTCTTATCGTACTAGTACTATTTAAAAAAAATGGAGTTATTTGTGTTAAATCCTACACTGAATTCTTTTTTGTTACCTAAGACAAGTTAGAGGACTCTTCTAAGACACTATTTTCCTACTTCAAATATTATTTCACACATACTGACTTAATGAAACCCATAAATATATGTAGGAATCGAACCCTGTGTTGAATGTTTTTGGATTAGCGCGCGTGACCACTGCGCCACAGAAGACCTTTCATTTTCATTCCCTATGTGCAACTTAACTAACTAACTAAGTTACCGCCACATATGTACATTCGGTTGGCGAAACACACATTCTATTATCAAAACTGAAGGATGCTGTAAATCGTTTGTGATGATCAACATTTGCAACAATTAAAGTTAAGTTCCTAGACATTTTTTTGTTCGGTTGTCTCAAGATCTGGTCTGATTAATGTGACTAAAATCAGATCTTAAAACATTTCCCACATAACGATATGAATAATATGATATGCCTATGGTGAATAATCAGACCTTGCGTTTCAGACTTATCGATAGGCCGAAATTAGGTTTGGTTTTGGTGTATTGAAATCTCTTCCCCCCAAAAAGGTAAGAATCATATCATACGCGTACAGTGTCATAGCTTTCATTTCGGACCTAATGAATAGGCCAAACTCAAATCTGATTTTAGTGTGTTCAAATCAGGCCTTAAAACTTTTCCTATATTATGATGTGATTCATATCATATGTACGCATATGGTGAATAATCAGACCATGCATTTCGGACTTATCGATAGGTCAAAATCCAATCCGATTTTGGAGTGATTGTAATCATACCGTTTAATTTTCCATCCAAAGTGCTATGATTCATATCAAACACGTCGAGCGAACGTCATACCTTGCGTTTTGGTCCTATCGATAGATAGAAATCTGGTCTGAGATTTTGGTATTATTTAAATCAGGCCTTACGACTTCTCCTACAGGGTAGCTAATTATTCAAAAATATTCGATAAGTATTATAATTTCCATTGAGTTTTAAGTTAAATACGAATCTTTAGAAAATAATAGATGAATTTAGCGGTAATGCGATCTTACTAAATGACAATAATTAATTCATTTCTAATTGTTCAGTATATTTTTTATTAATCCAATAATTGTCATTAATCTTCAATTAGAATTTTCTGCAAATTAATTTAATTTGGATAGATTTGAGAGGTCAAGGGAAATAAGATCCCAACGGGTGAATTTCCAAAATTTGTAAACAAAAATTTTACGAAATACTTACGAAATGTGTATCTTTGATGTACTAAATTTTTTAAATAAAATATTTCAAAAAAATAAAATATTTAAAAAAAATTTGTAAAAATACCATTTTTTTTAGGCCTTTGAAACCCACCTAACCCCTTAAATACTGAGTTGAAGTATGGGTGGGCTATCATGCTACTGACAATCATAACAAACAAATAGTCGCCTGGATATTCTTTAAGTTGTCAGTTCCATAGAAATCTAAGCCGCGTCTGAGCGTTTTCTGAACTTGTATCCAAAAAAAAAAGGCGGGCAATATGATGCTAGTTGTGGCAATGTTTTCATAGATTGCTGGTATTGCTCGCAATATAGTTGCTGTATTTCCACTAACCTTGAAAGTTCCGAGCAATTGTTCTCGTTGCGATGCGGCCCGCCTCAAGTAGACGCCTACCTTTAGGGGTTTAATATTGCAAAATCCTGAAATTAGTTCTTAGATCAGTATATACCTAAAGCCCATTGAATTAAATTAATCGAATTAAACCAAAAAGATTTGTCAGAATTCGTAAAAACTTGAACACTACCTTAAACCCCACCCCAATGGTTTATAAAATTATTTTTTTTCCCGATTTTATTGAAAACCTTTAAAGTTAAAGTGAATTTGATATCTCATAAGACCAAAGAAATAAATCGAAATTCGTGAAAAATACACAACCACTTTACAACACCCCTTTAGGAGTTGGATATCGAAAATTTTTGGAAAAAGGCGCTTACATTAAGCGACTGTTGAAGTAAATATAATTTGATAACTGAGGCTGTGCGCAGCAAAACTGTCTTCTTCCATTATAAGTAAATTTTCAGGAAAAGCAAAAAACCTCTTCCAGGGTAACAAATTATTTTACTAACATATTTTAACATGCAAACGAAACGTATACCAATGCTAAACGACTTGTAAAAGAGAAAAATACTTTTGATAATAATTGCGCTGAAAATTTAAAATTGTAATTTGTAAGGAAAGAGTTTTGGGACGACCTCGTGGAAAAAACCATATTTGATTCTACCTGCTCAGGTTTTGATTCTACCTGCTCAGGTTTTGATTCAACCTGCTCAGGAAATAACGACTTTTGATTCTGACAATCTTTTATCCGATATAGTTTCATATTAGTCATGATCATAGTACCCTATAAACGTTGTATATTATGGTGTTAATTTCATATAATAAGAAATAAGTGATTATAAATTAATAAAATAGTGAGATATAAAAAAATAGTAGAATCTAATGAAAAAATACGTATAAACAAATATACTATATAAATATTTCTCAAATACACAGTATTTAACAATAAAAAAACATGAAATTCATGTCATTGTGTCAAATAAAAATTCTAAAATTCAATCATATAATGTCATATATGAGCCGTTGATTTTGAAAGTGGAATAAGTCCATTTCGTTTTTAAATCGACATGCTTAACGGTTTACGTTTTAACATGTTTTAAAATATTTATGCCATCTTTCAGAAAAATTTACTTGTATTTGTTAAAAGTGTGATGAAACAATTGCATCAATAGATTCTCAGAAAGTTGCTTCGTGTTGTATAGAATAATGTTACAATGTCACAAAAAATATTTTTTTCAAAATGGACTTATTCCACTTTCAAATACAACGGCTCATATGATAAACTTAGCAGAATGTGATTAAACTCGCAGTTCATTGTTTTCATCAAATGCAGTCCCTTCTTCAATTTCATCTTCTTCCTCAACATCAAATTCTGCATACAATGCCTCTTTATATGAGTATGAGAGAGTTTTGATTATGCCAGATGGAAGAAAAAGAGTTTTGATTCTTACCGGTATGTGAAAGAAGAACTGCAATTTTCAAAGTCTTGGAAACACTGTAAGGAACGAATTTTAATAAAAACTGATATCATTTCTGAATAGAGCAGGAAAAATACTATCGAGAGAAAACCATAACTCATTTTTTTTTTTTTTTAAATGGAAGAAGCGAGTTCTGCTGCGCACCGCCTCAAGTCAACATGCCTACAAAATATAACGAAATTCGTGAAAATGTGCAACGATAACCCTTTTTTACAGACACTTTTTACTCTACTTTTATACACTAATGAAAATCTGAATTAATTCTCGCTTTAGATATTTCTGTTTCTGTAGTACATCTACAGATATGTGCGTAGTAAGTTTCAGCTTAATAGCATAAAAAAACCACCCCTACCGCCGTAGCTTGCCATCAATATCAAACATTTTTTGCAGAATGCTTCTACTGTAGTGCCTCTATATAGTCATACATTTTTAGCTTTCTATTCTTTGCGATTTTTGAGAAATAAAAATTTTTTTTTCTCTTCATCTCCTATCACCAGCACTCCCGAAATTTTCGTCCATGCTAGAGGTCTACTGTGCCTAACTTCTTTAAAATATTCATTATCATATCTGGTACGGCTGTCTCTCCACTTTTCTATACCTTCTCAAAAAATTTACATTCATTAGACTCCATTTGTAATTCTACACAAAGAAACTAAATTTTACCTTCTTGGTAGGTACAATTGGATCCAAAGTTTTTTACACATTGTAGTTACCTATCCCATTGTTACACTCTTCTGCGACTTTATTTATTAACTATAGTACATATAAATTTACTTGGCATTTCACTATGTTGCTTAGAAATATTTTATTGAGTTTACACCAACTATGGCTGTTCTTCCCAATAGGGCTGTTCCTACGATGATTAGTTACGTTCTAACTGGTACTTTATCTGACAGATTTTCATTACAAAACTTCCTGTTAAAGTTCCAGTTAGAGTTTAATTGACGATCGGTTAAAGTTCCAGTCAGAGTTTAACTGACAATCGCAATAATGGTCCCTCTAATATCATGTTACATTTGATGTTGCGCTGCATTTGAATCCCCAATGTAATCGATTGCTAAATCATCAACGTATACATCATCACTTTTCTCAGGGTAGTTACAATCATCAAAATTGGTAAAGAAGAGTGAAAACAACAAAACACCGAGTATCGAGCCTTCTGGTATGCCATAGTCGAATTGTCCTTTATTTTTCATCATTTCTGTTTCGATTTATCAGAGTTCTTCACAGGTAATAGAATGAAATGTCGGCATTGCTATTGGATAGTTTGTTAATAATAAATAGCTCTTTCAAATCGGATGGATACTTGTTCATTAATTGGTGCTCAGGTATGACTGCATAATAAGAGTAGGTATGTGTATTTTCCACCGATCAACTATCACTACGAATGGTAGCATGCCTTTACTAGTGCTCGTATATATTGCATAATGCATTTTCCTCACTTTGTATACAGTGCATCTGCTGTAGTATGTAAGTAAGTTGCGTCGATTAAAAGCGAAAGCTAAAATTGTTTAGCCTTACCTGATAGTAAGTGTATCCAAAGTGCGCTTCCAATGTATGTATGCTCGACTATTTCCTTTGGCTAATGATTTTTCTTCGATCAAAGCGCGCTAATAAAAGTTTTAATTCATTGAAATTTCGTATAGTAAATTTCTAAAATTTTGCTTTGTAGTCGTTGCTCGCATAATGAACGTTAAAGTGTACTATACTCCCCATACTGCTATAAATAAGCTAAGCGAGTAAAATAAGTGCCGTGTGTCCGCTGCCGTCGAGTTGTGCCAGATTATATCCAAATGGGTGAATTTATTTTCGAAATCGTGCTATAACTAATCGCAAAATGAAAAGCTGAAAGATATGATGGTAGTGATAAGACAATCTGCCAAATGGATCCGCCATACAGGGGCACATGTTCGGATCGCGCGGCCTTATTGCTTTAAACTTTTCTTTCACTTACCGTAAACACATACACATGGGGAGGGTGAAGGGGGGGGGGGGAGGGAGGGAAGTGTATTAAAAGATATAAAAGTTTAGTCTCAGTACGCTCTTGCAATGGCTCTGCGCCTTGATTCCGAGTCGCGGGTCGAGTCTCGAGTTCCTATCAAATCAACGTATCATTGGTCTTTGCTCTGCTCTGGTATCGCTGAGAAACAGAGTCAGCTAGACGCTTTTAATATTGCATACTCGTTTGTACACAATTTACATTTCAGTAGTAAAACGGTAAAGTGATTCATCTGACTTATATTTAGATTTTAGCGAAATGACACAATCGCAACTGAATCGGTTTAGGGCCACTAAATCAATTCGCGCGCTTGGTCCTGATCAATATTCTTAAGTCTGGCGATATCGCGTTTCTTTATGATTTCAGCCTGCACTTAAGTTGCCTCTTGGATTTGAGCTCTTTTACTATGAGATCATTCTACTGCCTACGCGTTTTGACTGAAAATCTATTATACGGATCACACGAGGTGTTGGTGTACGTATTTTCCTCCCGGCACGTTCATATATTTCAGATTTTACATTGCACACCAAGCCATTACAGGGTTTTGCCAATTTTCGCTACATTATATGCGATGCCGTGCAATAATTTAATCTCAAGCATTGTTGTGGTTTTTATGCGAAAATATTATAGCATTTTAGTTCGTTAACAGTTTTTGTTAGACGAAATTTACCATAATTGCATAGATTTGCTCTCACTCTACCCAATCTTAGTTGTTGTGAGCAATCTTTGGAGTTAGTACGGAAAAAACCATCGAAATACATTACGGAGATGTTCGGATTATAAGGAAAAAATAGCATAGTGATAGTTGAGAAACGAATGTTTAATATTAGCAATAGGTATATATTTATCAGCAGGACAGGGCTTGATCTGGGCTATCGCGCCATTGATGATGATATATTTACCAGCAATTAAATAGAAATATAACGTAGGTATTGTGTATTTTGCAATCTATCGCTCATAAGTAATGTAGCCACTCTATCAATTGGTCATAACGAGAGAACCGATTTTGTCTTTTTTGCCCATATTGCCAATTTTATCAATTCGATTGTTCCCCATACTTTTTTATGTGGACCGTGCTTAATGTTTCTTTAACCATCTTTGCTACTTGTTCTATTATCCACCGAGTTACGATCTATCCGTGCGTCTATACTGTCAATATTGCCATACACAAATTGATAGTTAATTAGACACATCACACGAATGGTATTGGAGATATTGCTCTCAATATTGCCATGGCAATTTTTGAGAGCATTACAGCCAGAAAACGCGCTGTATATGTATAGATTTAAAGAGAAGACCGTGGGAAAATTTATCTCAGCAGTTCGACATTAATGTCGAAAAATATGAAATGTTGGGGACCAGCTTTTTCGTAGAATGACAGAAAATGATAGTGTCGAAGATGGAGACCACATATAGGTGTATGCTGAAATTATTTTATTTTTTGTGAATTTGAAAAGTTGTCACCTTTAACCCAATACAGTGCAACCCGCTTATAAAGTGCACTTTTATAACGTACCTTTATCAATCCCCATTCACATATGTGAAAGGTTCTTATGATGGTTATAACGTTCTACTTTTGTGGTCCCCTCAAGGTACGTTATAACCGGGTTGCACTGTATTTTCTTTTCAGTCCTGGCTCTATTCTTTCTTAGTTTTTCAACTCTTCTTTCTCTAAGGCTTCTAATTCTTCTTTACTACTTTAATAATTTTATTTTTGCTCCAATACCCGACATTTTGGCTTCACTAATTGACACTTCGCTCAAATGAAAATTTCCTAGCAATCAAATATTGATTCAGTGTGATTTGATATTGAAGACAACGAATTGCCATTGCCAGATAAATTGCCCAGCGGAAAAAATCGAGGAGAGGGTTCGTTGTTTTTTTTTGGCATGCGGAAAAAATGATATTGGAAATTGGAAAAGATTTTTGATTTGCGTCTGAAAAGCCCAAAAACACGGTATATTTAAACCTAATCAAATCGTGATGAATTTGAAGTTGAATCATCGGTCGGCTTTACAATTGATTTCGCGTTCGCATTGAAAGACTTTTTGTATGCTCGTGGCAATTTTTTTTGAGAACTGCGGCGATTAATTTTTGAGTGTCGGGAGTTC
This sequence comes from Beris chalybata, assembly GCA_949128065.1. Classification (NCBI taxonomy): domain Eukaryota; kingdom Metazoa; phylum Arthropoda; class Insecta; order Diptera; family Stratiomyidae; genus Beris; species Beris chalybata. Next base: position 23,546,066 of record OX421896.1, on the reverse strand, counting down.
AGAGAGAAAGAAAAAGAAAAAGGAAACAAAAAAGATAAAGAAAAAAATGTCTCCTGACTCTGAACCTCTAAATATGGGCCATGACGGGAATTTTTTTTTTTTGGAGGTCGTGGCTGAGGCAGACAGGGCGCTACACCATCAGAGCGCCCTGACAAGTCGCATAAACCATCGCTTCAAGGTCTCTCATGAACTATTCGGAAAGATATCCCAAATTTTAATTCCCAGGGTACGTCGGCGCGACTAATCTTTGTTGTACTAGCCTAGGGTTTATGGCCTGATTTTTGAGCAATTCCCCTACAGCCCGGACGCCAGCAAGTGCGTCGCTCCAGGTCGAACTTCAGTCACCAATTCGGACGTAGATGGAAATGGCCCACTGTTTCCTCGTATCTTATCTTGAAATTAGAATCTTCCCGCAGGTATAAAAGCAACTTATTAAACCCAGGAATATTCAGTTTCTATGCGTTCTGATAGAGAAGTCATCTAAATTTGAAATTAAGGGAAAGTACAATTAATTCATTTTTAATTAATTTATTTATATGAGACGAGAAAGTGACATTCTTTACCTTGGCAGGCCAAGGTTTATCTTGCCGTGTAATTTCTGATAAAATAGGGTGTAGTGTAGCCATTCAACTACAGTGCCGATTATGAAGAAAAAAGAGAATTCGGAACGACTGAAACGGACGAAGGGATCGGATCGGGAAAAAAATGAGAAGCCCGATAACAGAGAACGTTTTGTAGAGCATGTAAGCATGGAAGATCGCTTTAAAACTGCTATCCGTATAAGAGCAGATACTACGTTTACATGGAGGATCCAAAGATCGAAATTTGGATCACGTAAATGGCAACACTGGATCCGGAAAGATCGAAATATGAGATGGCATTAAAACGGACGACATAATCGGTTTCGAATCGATCCAGGTCGAGAAGTTGGTGTGGATCGAGTCGATCTCATTTCAATCCGATCTGCGTCTACATGCGATTTTAGAGGATTCAATCCTTCACGTAAACGTAGTAAGAGATGAATTAATATGATCAAGTGGTTCTGAGCGGAGTGGAACGATTTGCCCCTTGCCGAGCATCTGGATTCCAAATTTCAACATCCTACCTCAAGGCATCCATGATATAGGTTTTGGAGCCACGGACATCAAAGGGATTATGAGCTTTAGCCCATCACTGAACAAAAAATAATATGTTTTTTTTTTCGTCCGATACTTTGATCTATGCATTACAAACTTCTCGGACTGTATTAAGTTTGATTATGATTTCATATAGAATCTAAAAAACTGCAATCGCTTTCCACCCACCAATCGAGGCGACCGCACCTAATTTGTGGTATTCAGCGCGTGGCTGCGACGAGATAGAGCAGAGAGTCTTTGATGTTAATGAATACAATAATCGTTCGCTTAACGATGTACGAGGAGAAGTCAATAAATTCTTGGAATCGGGCATAAGGGAGTTACAAACCATGATATTTTTTTCTAATTCTTCTTTAATATGAATATATTTATTTAATTTAATTTTATTATTTTTTAATAATAAAGTGTTTCAAAAAATTTTACTATACCGTCATAAAAATCTTTTTTGTCATCAGTTTCAAAGTAGTTTCCTTTTCTTTCGCGAACTTGAATTCTTCATCGTTCGGAAACTTCTACTCCACTTGGCCCCTTTTTCAAGTTTTTTAATAAAAATTGATATGGAATACACGGTCGGTATCTCGTCATCGTAGGGCTCTAGTAAACAGGTGCATTGTCGTGTAAAAGCAACAGTTTTCTTTTGTTGTTGCAGTAAGCTATCGATCGTGCTACTGTTTGACTATGTTGACAGTCTTTTAATCAAACAACAAGATATCCTCTGAATGAAAAAAAAAAAAAAATATTGCCAAGATGTTTCCGGAAGACTGCTCGACTTCTTAGAGAGGAGGCTGTCCTTTTTTTTATGTAACTGCATCAACTCCTGTTAAGGCTCAGGTTTCGCAAAATTTCATCTTTGTTGTCGGTGCATTCAGTATTCGGGGCACATTCATTTTGGGCCGTATTTTTTTGGTGGATGTTAATTCATTTTGTCTAGAGATTCGTAAAAAAGGTTCAAACTACTTCTGTTTTCAACAGGATGCGCCATGCCACACTGCAAACCAAACAATACACTTCTTACAGAAGAAGTTTTCTCGATGTGTCGTGTCAAAAAAGGCGATGTTGACTGACCACCAAGATCACTTATCGCTCCGGACTTCTTTCTGTCGGTTTTTTTTTTTAAAGTAAAAAGTACGCCAGCAAACCGAAGACTATTGACGAGCTCAAGAGCAATATTTGTGCAGGAATAGCCGCTAAAACGTCGGAGATGCTAAAAAAGTCATGGAGAATGCTGCAAAAAGAGCCAATTTAATAATCGCAAATGATGGCGGTCATTTGATCGACATCATATTAAAAAAGTGATCGAGACAAATAGTATTAAACAAACTTTCAAAATAAATTTTTTTTTTTTAAATTCGTCTATGTTTACAAAAGCTATTCAACATTTACCGAAGCTACAGATGTCATACTTTTGTACATACGAGGATTGTCTCAAAAGTTTCAGACCTCAACATAAAGCAGGACTCGTCAACAAAAGTTAAGGAACTCGTACACGAACAATTTTTCCAGCAATTAATTGCCCAACGACTGTTGCCAAAACTAGTTGAGCGATTAATGCAGCAATACCGGGCAATATCGTGCTAGTTGCGGCAACATTTCGGTAATTTGGCAACGTTTTGATAGATTGCAGGTATTGCTCGCCCATGGTTGCTGTATTTCCATTCAGATTCAAATTCAGAGGAATTGCCATCGTTCGATGATTCAGTTGTCAGGTTTTGTTTTATTTGTCAACTTTCAATAGCGCTGCAAATTGAGCAATTTTTATCGCTCGTGTAAAAGCACCATATGGGAATCTGGTTGCGCAACTTTTTGAAAGGTACTTACCAAAATTTCAGCCATTTTGGAAGTGCAGTTGTTGTTTGACAATCGTTTGAGTTAGTTGATGTGATAGTTTTTCTGAAAATGGCTAAAATCGAGTATCGAGGTGTCATTAAGTACTGTTTTTAAAACACAATACGTCTACGCAAATGACGCTGTGTTAGACGCTGTGTATGGGGAGGGTACACTGCACCATCATTTACCACCGTGAAGTTTTGGAAAGCTGAATTTAAACGTGGTCGTACCAGCTTGGGAGGCGAGAAACGTTCCGGACGTCCAAAAACTGCAACCACTGACGATAACATCGGTCGGCCAAGTTTACCAAATGGTTCACGACAACCGTCGAATTAAGGTGACAAAGATAGCAGAAAGCAGAGGCAATGGATATGTCCAAAGAAAGTGTTGGTCACGTATTGAATTGAATAAAGATTTAGGCATGAGAAAACTGTCCGCACGTTGGCTGCTGCATTTACTCACGTTGGACCAAAAACGTGTTTCCAATGCTCTGGTGGCGCAGTTTAGGTGCAATAAATTAGAGTTTTTTCGCCTATTAATTACTGTGGATAAAACTTGGATATACCATTATACCACCAGTCAAAACAGTCAAAACAGTGGATTGCGAAGGGGGAATCGAATCCAAAAGAAGTCAAAACTGATTTTTCGGCTGATTGCGACTTTTTTTTTTGTATTGTCATGGAGTTATCTCAATCGATTATCTTCAAAATGGAAAAACTATTACAGGAGCATATACTTCACATCATTTTTTTACTAGCTTAAAGCAGAAATTGCTGAAAAACGGCCACATTTGTGGAAAAAAATTGTGATTTACCAAAACCATGCGCCATCTTTGCCATGGAGAAAATCCACAAATGACGGTTTGAACTACTTAACCATCCTTTTTACTCACTAGATCTAGCCCCAAAAGGACTTTTTTTTGTTCCCTAAGCTAAAAGCTGCACTCGGAGAACAGAAATATTCGTCAAATATGGAGGCCTTCGTAGACAATTATTTTGCAGAGAATAATGGTGCATTTACACTCAACGTTTGCGACGAGCCTCTATCCCCACCAAAAAATCAATCAATGAAATAGCTCGTGCAGTCGCAAGAGTCTTACATTCAGAACCGGTTTTGCAATGGCCTGATGGGGGTAGCTTCTCGCCTCGAGGCGAGCCTCAAGGGTGAGTGTAAGCGCACCATACACGTAGAGTGCTATTTGGACGGGTTAAAGAGATGGGAGAGCATCGCTGGAAGAAAATAAAAATAGATTTGAAGAAAAAATGTCTTGTATCCTTGTTAGGTCGGAAACTTTTCAGACATATGTATATGTCATTTATTTCCTGAGAACTCAGTTGTTAGCCCTGTTTTGAAAGTGTTACTCACAAAATTAGTCGAACAGTCGACAGTCTATTACCAATATTTTATTGAGAGTCAATGTTAATACGGCGACCGCAATTTATAATTTAAAATCTTTGTCGTTCTCCGACTTTAATCGAGAAAAAACGAAGTTCTGGCCGACTTTCGGTAGGTTTAGCTTTTGATTTTCAGCAATATGCGAACGCATTATCTGCACCAATTACTATACGACATATGAGTGGTTTCTGGCCAAACGAGGTCACCACTGTTTTGTGTTTATTAAAAAAATATTTGCTGATTTTGTGCTTAATCGGTTAAAAGACAGTTAACGTACATAAAACTAAAAAAATCAGAATGCTAAATGTAGTATAAAAAAAATAGCAGCTAAGTTGTGTAGGTACTAAATGGTATAAACGTAGCTTTCTGAGTAAATTACGCAAATGGAAAAACCAGTTTATCTACTTTACCTTAATCTTAAACTTATTGATAATGGATTTATTATTGTGCGTTTGTACTGACATCTTACCGATCACGATCGTTGAGATCAAGTTAGAGTCAATACATATGACGAGTTTAGATACACACCTATTCTTTTTATTAGTTTTCTAAATTTTATACTAAAAAATGTATTTAACGTTATTGTGGCGATAGATATATAATATTTTTCAGAAGGCTTGTATGTGGGCTTGCTTTAAAATAAAGTGTTCTTCGGTAACGAGAAATTAATGTACCTTTTCGAATTACTTCATGTATGAAAGGTTGGTATTGCCTGGCCAGTGACACAAATGTTTCTACACAAACTTACCTTAAAAAAAAAATGACTCTACTGTTTCTTTCGCTGTTTCTTAGATCACAGAACTGAATCTTATTCAAAGATCAGTCCAAAGTTGTGTGCGTTATCTTCTAGTTTTGTGCTGCAATACAATCGAAGAGCTGAACCGCAGTAGAAATAAATAAGACAAAAAAGTTAAGTGATCTTAGATCTCACTTTACGTACTAAAATTTTACATACACATGAAACAAATGTGCGGTATATATAATATGATTCAAGATTTAGTCGTGCTTTGTATAAATTTTGATTTTTGATTTTTGTTTCGTCATTCGCGGGGCATTTTCGACATCAGAATGAGATGATTCATGCGCGAATGGATTTAGTCGAGACTCGAGATTGCTATTCGCAGTTTCGCACAAAGAACGAAGAGAGGGGCCCAGCAGAGAAGGCCTGTAACCTTTCCGAATAGCGATTCGAATAAACCGCCGATTTACATGAAGAGACTATGCTAGCTTTTGCTAAGCATGAAACATATGATAGGGATCTTGGATTGTATGCTATTTGTTTAAACAAAATATAGCGAGTGATATAATTCTTTAGGTTGTCGGTGTGGTAGATGTGATTACTATTATTTTTTACAACAAAATAAGACAAATAAAAAGTGTTGTTTTTTTATGGATGGTTTCTCATTGACTGTGTTTAAAGTATGGGTGTAGAGCTTTGTGGTCAACTGGTTTGCCAAATTCGGAGATGTTATCAGTGAGTTTTAGATCTGGTTTGGAAATTCCATTGATATTCGTTGGAAATTAAAAGACGACGTTTGTTCAGTACATAAAAATAGCAACTATGTAATCATTCATACATACACAAAAAGGATTGTTCCAAAAAGTAGTCATACTCATACATTTATCGCCGCGAATATTGTTACTTTGTCGGTTATCTGTTAACATTTTGAAAACTTCATTATGTTTCTATATTACAGAGCCTTTCTTTCAATCGTTACTTTAATTGCGCAATCTTTCCATTATCTCGAGGACAAGGTGACCTATGATCATTAGGGCCATTAAAATCAGTCCATACCCCGGTCACGGTATCAAGCCAATTTTTACACAACAATTGTTATCATGGTGAAATCATGGACTAGCGCAGACCACGGACTTTTCAGTCGGATAACTTTTTAATTGGGTCAAGCTGCGCACCACGCCGACGCAGATTTCGATTAAAAATGCCTACGCTGTATGTTATATCATATCAGACAGATCATTGCATTTGGTTGTGTCTGAAGCAGCAAATACACGATACAACAGTTGTACTGACGTGTATTGTTATGCTATCTGTCCAACGGTTGTATGCTTGGTACATTATACGATTTTTTACAATTTTCTTGCAATATGCGTTTGACCGCAGAATTCCGGAGCAAACAACCGTGCAATATCGGTTCAACCATCGTTCACAATCGTCGCATACAACGACAAATCGGGTCAACAACTGGTACAACCGTTGTATCATGTATTTGCCGTAGAGATGGGTCGTTCAGGAGTGAACTGTTCCAAAAGAGCACACTTCATTGAAGTGAGTGAGCGAAATAACTCACTCCTTTTGGTGAACTGCAGTTCCATTGGACACGTGACAAAAAACTTGACCGACCTTTTATATTTGAGATGTACCGATCTTTTCGATCATCATCTTGTAAATCTACTGACGAAACGAATGAATGAAGAGTTCCGAAACTACTTCACTGAACTCGTTCCTAAAAAGTGAGTGACTCGGTGTGAAGTACTTCACTGAAAGGGATTGCTTTCCCCATCTCTAACTTGTCGCGCCCAGGGATTAACCTTGGGTTCAGGCCAGGGACAAATCTTGGATTAGTCGTCAGGTGTCTTTATTTAAGTCCTGCACAAAATCTTTCGCAAAGCTCAAATACGTTAAGGAGTTAATCGATCAAGACCAATTGAGGGCATTGGCGAACAACTTATATTGGAGAATTCTCGCCTAAAGAAGACCAACTTGTGTTTCTTGTATCAGATACAACAATGGTGCATTCATTGATTGAGTGGTTGATTATAAACAGGGTCAAAACATTTCCGAATATTATTATCACAACTTTCCACAAATGTAAGGGAAAAGGTTACCAATGATTTGTTCTTGAGTGACAACGTAACTGGTTCACAAGAAGGAACACTGGACAGAAATTAATCTCAAGATCTAATAAGAGTACTTGTGTTAAGGGAGAGTTTTATGGAAAAATAATAATATATTCTTAAAATTCCTTTCTCATTCCTAGATTTTTTTGACCTCGAAACAATATATAAAAAATGAATAATTGATTAGATGTTAGTTGCTGCTTTCGGGTGTCAGTGGAGTGAAACCTCAACACGAAATTCCCGACTGTTGATAATTTGCTGTCCTTGAGGACATGACAATTGAAAAAACTTCACTGGAGAGTCCAGTTTTCTATAAGACTGTGTCCGAAGGAGCTGTTTCGTCATCGGATGGCATAGACTCTTCAGAGGGTGTATCATGCCTACTTATAAATTCAATTCAATCGAATGACTTTTTAGAGGGCAAAATATTGCAAGTTAAAATGTATTGACATCGTATTCTAGGTGTTGTTTTCCCTGAATTTTTATGGGGTGTGTTGAAGATGTATTACTAAATCTATAAAATCAGGATTGTATCAGAAACACTGCTTTGTATCAGAAACACTGTAACTAAGGGAAGTCAAAAAACTATTGGGTTTGAGTAGTAATTAATCATGAATACAATTACTTAAATCGATGCCATAGGTAGCTGCATGCCTCCATAGAATAAATTGTAATTGTGGGACCGTACTTGTTCTTCAAGTTCTTGTTTTTTGAGCAAGTCAAAGTCCACAAAACCTAAACCTAATATTGAAGGACGTGCGTTGTAAAAGCAATGTATTGATGCTGGGCGAACCATCTTTAATAATTACGAACATCCTACCAATCATAGTTTTCTTTAACCCCTTTATGACAGATTTCTGTAACTTTATGACCTCCACTCGCACATTAACAGCCATCCAATCCATACTCATAGGGAATGTTGCGATTGAACTTATAATTTATGTACCGATACTTTCGATATTTTTCCAGCAATCGATTCGCTTCGAGATTGATTAATGAAATTTTTATTTACAGGTCTTACCAAATGACGGGTTACCAGCAATTGTATGCCAAAACTGCAGATTACAATTGGATTCCTGCTACAGGTTTCACACAAAAGCAAAGGAAGCTCAAAAGGCGTTAGAGAATTTTCTACAGTATGCGTCAAATGTACGTGGAAGCGACCAGGTAAAAACATTTACATTCCTGCCTTTAACCTTAGCAATACTAATGCTTATTTGTTAAGCTGAACATTTTGTCCTTGTTCCGTCATATCACAAATTACAATACAACAATCTGAGATAGTAGGTGTTAGAACAAGAATAAATAAAGTGTGAGTCAATTAACAAACTACTAGCAGTGATCTATAAATACTTTACTTACTCAAATGCACATATGTTGAAAGTCGGTCGTGTAATGAAATTTCCCGAAAGTTTGCGCTCGCACTCGGCCTTATCATACCTCCTACTACATTGCAAAGAAATCGATTTACTCAAGATTCCAGTATTTGTACAATAGAACGTATCATTTTATGTGGGGTGATTGTATGATTCATGCATGATAATTGGGAGTTTAAGTGTTATGGACGTTGCTAGTGTGAAAACCAGATGAAGGAGGAATTAAAGTTGGTACTTTTGATATTCCAGGGAATATGCAATGTTCTTGTTAAGATCGACTACATAATTGATTATTAAATTTATAAATATATTCCGAGTCTTTCGAGTTCGTCATACCTGCAGATACCACTAAAATTAGCAATTCAACGGTTCGAACACGTATGATTAAAGCAGTTGTCATAAACGGTTTAACTAAAAATAATTTTTCATCACAATGAGTTAATTCCATGGTCTTACGCCATTGACTTGTGATATCTCTGGTTGATTTAAGCGTGGGTGCTGTATATTGAAAAATGCGGACTTAATAACAAACATTTAAGTTAAAGGTTAAACTACGTGGCTTAACACCGAGGTACGAACTGGAAAACCTGATATGCTAGTCATTTATTTCCATTGTATGAATATGTGTTTATTACAAATTTCTATTTTTTGTATTTTGACTGAAATTATGAAATTATACTTGTCAGCGTTTAGAACTGACATTCAGTCTTTGTAAGGATTCTATTAGGCCTATTCAGTGCCAGAGTCACAATTTCGAATTAATTGTGACTTTTGGTATTCTGTCACAATTTTTAAAATTTATTTATGAAAGCGTCCCAAAACGATTTTTTTTCTTGTTGAATTAAAAAATTAGTATCATGTCAAATTGTCAAAAAAAAATTCTTGAAACATTGTTTGCCGCTTTGGAGGGTATCTTTAAGGATACCGAACTGGACTCAGGAGGTTAACCTTTAATATATTGTAATGTACATACAGTCCAGTCAGCTTTAGGGATGGTAGGTCAGAAATCGGCCAGGGTATGACATTGTTCTAGTTGGTGTTAATAATTTTTAGTGCTCTTTGGCTGTGATAAGACGTGCCAGAACAGCAATGTTGCCTGTAACAAATCAACTACTGCCTAATATCTCTGATGGCGAGAATCTGATAAGAATGTAAACAAAGAATGTGCTCAGTGTTAAATCCTTAAATAATGAATCTATTAAACATTCAGCACAGTTCATTATTTATACTAATACTAGCCGCGTACCGCGGCTACGCTCACGTTGCTCCATCGCCCCTGTTACTCCCGTTTATCCATTGGTCCTGTTTCTCCCGTTGATACATTACTCCCGTTTCGGGTACACTTTTTCAGCTTAAGGAACTGCAGACATAATGCTATTTTTCATTTTTAAATTTTAACTTTTCATTTCCTCCATCCCCCATCCACCATCCACCATCCTCCATCCCCCATCCACCATCCTCCATACTTCATCCATTCAAATGTTGAAATAACTCGCGAACCACCAATTTCGACATTACATATATACCTAATTATGTTTCATCGCCAGTGAGTGAGTAAGTCACGTGTTCGCAGCTGGTAGTAAAATCGAAACAAATAAATTAAAAAAAAAAATAACACATGTTCGCGGTCGGCAGGATTCGAACCTTTCATTATCTGATTTCTAGTCAGACGCCTTACCCGCTCGGCTACGACTGCCTGTGGTAAATTTTTAATTCTAAGTCAAGTTCATCTGATTCAATTTACTAAAAAATTCAAATGTTGAAATAACTCACGAACCACCAATTTCGGGAATAATGTTCACGACCTGTCCGGTAGTCTCGAGAATGTCCATGCAAAATTTGGAAGAAAACGGTTCACGGTGTAGATTTTCATCGCGATTGACCAAAAAATTAACTTTATTTTATATATTAGATTTTGAAGCAACTGAAAATTTTTTATAAATAATTTTATGCGTTGAGTGGGAATTGAACCCATGATATCGCAGGAGCATTGTTTTCATTGTGACACCCTGCCACAGGTTTGGGTGGCAGTAATGTAGTTGTAGCAACGCACTTTTTCGCCAGAGGATATCTTTATTTTTTAGGTTTCAAACTACAAGATATAACCTGTTTTGCTTAGCCTATTAACGCATTTACGATATGAATCTAGCTAAAGTCGACATTATCCTAAATGACGTCGTTGGCCGAAATTCTTTACACATTCGGTTTGTTCCCATTCAAAAATATTTAAAATATTTTCCAAACTATTCCATGACAACATTAGATCATCATAAGATATCGAACACCTATTTATCAATGGTTCATAGATGAAATTGAAGATTAGAAAAATCAAATATTAAATCGCGGAAAACATATCAAATCTCGCAAAACTTTCATAAGAAAACAAGAAAAAAGAAATTGGATTCACCCTGTAATATCGTCATGTACTAGGTACTTGCAATGACCGACAATTGCATTACTAGAATGTACAATGGAATAGCGCATCCCGTTAGGGTCTAAACCCAAAATTATAAAAAATGAAACAGCAGCCGAAGTGTATTGTGTGGACAAGGCACAAATTTTTGGACTCCGAGATTTGCCACCGGTTATGTATATGAATCATGGTGCATTTGTTACTTTTACTGTTAATTCTATTTAAGGGCATTTTTAGTATGAATATAGTTTAGTTGAATTGGAGCTGCCCACAAGTTGGGACGTATTTTTATTTATTATAAGAACCCTACGACCAACACCTCTTTATTACTTTATTATTTTTTAATAATAAAAAAAACTTTGGAATACATATCTTCCTATCCAATTACACCAGTAAGAGTATTTTATCTTTCTGAGTAGTTTGAGTTTGAGGAAATACGATTACAAGTCGAGTCCATTGTAAATTTGGTATCTTAACCCTTGCAGGGTAAAAAAAAAATGGGGCGACTGGTCCGTATGGCAATGTTTTTTCTAACAAATTTCAAAAGCCCGTAAGCATATCAGCATAAAATTGTGGTAGAATACATTTAACATTCATTGTTCACTAAAACTGTTTTTATTTTCAGGAAATCCGTGAAAAAACGTCCAGTACATTTGATGAACTTCTATCACCGACATCGCTACGCCAAACATCCGAAAGAATGGCAGCTGCAGCTTTAACCGAACTTAGCAATACTACAAATAATTTTCATAAGCCTCTTGATCGTTGTTGTAAAGATTCTACATTTTGTACACAATCGCCGCCTACATCAGTTACCTCAATAATCAACAAAAATTATATAGAAAATTTGGAAACAAATTCCGTATCTGTGATCCCAATTGAAAGCGTTATAACCAAAACCGAAGTTGTCGAAGTCGACAACAACGTAACATTTCACGAAAACGATATCGTACAGTTACCGCCCTGTTCTGATGTCACATCATCATCGAGACATTTAACGCAGTTACAGCAACGTCTCGAGACTGCTGCTGTCTTAATGGATATTAGTAAAAAAGTTATTATTTCGCCGCCCAATTCTAATCCACAATCGCCTAGCGTTTCTGTCGCTGCTGATTCAAGTATTAAAAATTCTGTGATAACTATTAAACGCTCAACAAGTAGTGAAGAAATTGATTTATCGGTAAAACGAACGCGAAAGGAATTGCGAAGTCCAAGTAATGTAACATCGGACATTAATCGAAATTGTGAACTTCTATCAACTCCAATAAAAACAGAAGTGAAAGAAAATGAAGATGAAGTTAGTCGAAATAGCGAGTCAAATGATAGTTCGGATTCGGGTCGATTACAAATGGATATAGCATCTCAGGAAACTGATGAATACATCTTAACTGGTCCTAGTAAGATGAGTGATCCCGGGCGTGAAACGCCGGACAGTATGACATCTGATGATCATGGTACTGATCCCGCTACAACACAGCTCTGGCAAGCACTTGCACATACAACCGGTTAGTTAAGAGAAATGCGAAATTTTGTAATATTACAATATATTTACTAATGTCTATTTCCAGTTAATGGTAATGCATCTACTGAGGCAACACAATTTTTACGTCGTATAATAAATTGTCGTCCGTTCGGCTTATCACTTAGCTCTTCATTTGAAATGCAAGGGCGGAATTTATTGGAACAACCGATTGCACTTTTGAAGGTAGATATATATTTTGATGTTAAGTGTGCGTGGCATATTTCACAAAATTTTATTTAGGATTTTTTTTTTATTTAGTTATACTATAGTTCAAAAAGTTCAGATATTATTTTCTAAGGCCCGTTCTACCATCGTCACTTGGGTTCTAACTGGAACAGATATTCAAACAAAACATCCAGTCAAAGTTCCGGTTAGAGTTTAACTCACGATCGTAGGAACGGGCCTAAGATACGTAAATAACTTATAACGAATTTAGACTAAGAGAGGAACTACTGGTATACTAAAATAAACGAAAATGCAATGTCTGGTTATATCAAGAATGTTTCATTGTAATAAACAAAATAATAAAGTTAGACGACTGATCCAACAAAACAAATAATATCGCCTCTAATTTACGAACGAGAGTGTAATTAAGACCAGCTCATAATTCTGGACAACTTAAAGTTGAAACGGAAATGAGGACTGCATAATCCAAGTCAAGTCAAAAAGCCGTGAACCAGTGGCTGTAAATAATATAAAGGGTTTTTTTCAATCTGATATACCTACATATAGAAAAGTTGAACTGTGCAGTAACGAATTTTTGGCGAAAAATAGAATAAAGACGGAAAACTTGCTGTTAGAAACTGATACTGGACAACACACAACTCACCGATTTTTTTGGGAACGACACGCACTTTGAAGAATTTTGATGCAAAATTGAATGTTTTTGCATGAAGCGTTTCATGCTAGGTGGCAGTGAGATGCAAATAGTAGCCTAGTTTTCAAATGTTTAGCGTTTTTTGTGTTCAAGACTGGAGTATAACAAAATGTGAGTAAGATGCTAATAGTAGCATAGGGTTTATTGCCGGTCCTTTGCGAGGAATCGTCTGGCTTCAAAACAATCGCTGCTCGTCATCCCAGTACATATACCATCGTCTATAGTATGGTTGATCCTTCCTCTAATTGGGTGGCTATATACCTTTAGTACGATGAGAAATGGATTTGGACTTTATCATGATGTTAAAAGAGGACCGCTGGCCGATTAGGATCCATTAGCCATAACAGAAACAGTACAACAGATGAGGAGACTAGGAACAGAACGTTTTAAATTGCATTGAATTTCGTCTGCGCCAACAAGTTGAATTACACTAGCTAATATCTAGGATTCTAAATTGCATTAATTTTTTTTTGCTACATTTCACTATGCATGGGAAAATTGATAGACACATTTTCAGTCCACGATTGCCTATGACCTCACTCGATGCTACTGAAAGATTAGTCAAATTATATAAACATATATTATAAATGAACTCATCGAATGACGTATATCGACGATAATCGTATCAGTCAGGGGTGTTATTCATTGTTTTATTCGTAATTTAAAAGTATATTATCAGCTATTCAATTGAATTTCTTGCTGCACACAACGATTACTACTAATTGGTTTCTCTTCCACAGAATGAAGTAAATTCTCCTGAACGGCAATACAATAAAGCCATGGGAAGAAGGAAACAGTCGTGTCCAAGTAAAACTGATTTCGTAGAAAAATTCGAATCGCAAACAACCGAAGGCACTGCAAATTTAAGCGATCAACGTGCAGTTTCTAATACATGGCAAAATTCTTTTTCGGAAGATAAAGCAAAGGTTTTGTGATGTTAGATATTTTTAGTTATTGGAATTTAATAACGGTTTAAATTACAGCAAGGAAAACAATCGAATTCGAACAACTCGCAAAAGGATATGTCCTGCACAAATTGCGGTACATTAACAACGACAATATGGCGAAGAAATGTTCGCGGTGAAATGGTATGCAATGCATGTGGCTTATATTTTAAGCTGCATGGCGTTAATAGGCCACACTCAATGCGACGAGATACAATTCATACGAGACGAAGAAGACCTAAAGGTGGTGATAAGTCCAGTAGAAAAAGTAAATTGTACATTTTTTTTGGAGTCTTTCGTTCTCTATTTTTAAATGGTTGTGTGGAATTTTACAGGATCGAAAATTGATGATCAAAATCTAGATTTAGATAGTAGCGAACAAAATGATAGGACGAAACCTGATTTACAAGCATTGCAAAATCATAACTTCCTGATTGCCTTGGGTGGCGTTAGAGGATCATCTGCATTTCCTATGTCTGTAAGTTGATAGATTCATATTTAATTGGTTTTTTCTGTATTCATATAAAACTTTTTTCTATTAGTAAATATCTTTCTTTCATTTAGCACTACACTCATTTTTTGCGAGCATCTCAAAATTTCGTTGAAAATAAGCCATCATCGTCGGGAAATGCGTTGGACGAAAGCCAGAAGACGGACGACGACAACAATAGTAATAACGAAAGTGAGTTAGCAACGTCCAGTGTACCTCTAAATCTTGTTTCGAATCAAATAGGTGCTAGTGAATCATCACCTTAACCCTATAAAATGAATTCTCAAAAAAACTTCTTAAAACCAATAATATTTATACTTAAAGCAAAATATTTTTAAATCTTATCTCTCTTTATCAGATATAAAGGAGATTAGAAAGTTATATTAATATTTATTGAAATACGAAACAAGCAATAGTTCTGACGATAGCTTCTATTATTGAATAATTAGACACCATAATTTTGAAATTATCTTTTTTTTTAGGATTAGAGTCCGTTAATATTTTATATTTTTGGGAAATATTTACAATTTTATAGGCAATATTTGAGATCAGTTTCATTTGGCGATACTTTACTGACGGAAGTATCAATATGTATCCAGTAAGTCGAATTTTAAATTGGTTAATTGATTATTATTAAATAATTTCGTTTGATAATCCGTCCATCCATTGCGAACTCTGTTAGTTGTGAAATCCATATTTCTATACATTATATTTCTTGGAAAAAATGACTACATCCATGCTCCTATTCTGAATACCTAATAAAAGTATTGATCGGTTTACGTGTTGACGACCAAAACTCAAATTCGAACCTTGATGTTGTAATGTACAAAGGCGGACAAAAGTCTAAGGCAGCACCTTATATTGAGGTTCTGCTTAATTGGAAGCTTTAATCAAAAATCCATTGCTGCACATTTTTTCAGTAACGTAAATACATTTATAAAAAAACAACAACTTTTCGTAACAAACTTAAAGATAAATTCATAAAAACATAAAAAATTGAATGGACAAAAGTCTACGGCAATTTGTGCTGGCTGACTTATACACAAAAAATTCTTATCTAAACGTATCGAAATTTTTAAAAAAAAACAAAATATCTATGTATTTGAATCTTTACATAATAACCGTAGGCTGGTCCTCTTTTTGACTTTCGGTTTTAGTAATGTTGTTTTTTACTTACTTACTTACGATGGCGCTACAGTCCAAATCGGACCTTGGCCTCCAGAATGTGCCGCCTCCAGCCTTCTCGGTTCAGTGACCGCGTCCTCCAATTTCTGCATCTTAGAATTGATTTGCTGTCTGCATCAATAGAGTCCTCCCAGCGCTTTCTAACTGATCTTTGTCCATAGACTTTTCTCTTTTGTGTGTGTTTGGGGATTCTTCCGTCATCCATCCGCTCCACATGACTATCCCATTGCAGCTTTTTAAATTTTATGAAGATCGATTTTCTGGATTATCGAAGATGGCATACAATTCTCTATTGTATCGTATTCTCCAGATCGAGTCTTCGCTCACAGGTCCGAGGATTTTTCTGAGGACTTTTCTTTCAAAGGCGTTAACTAATTTTTCGGACGCTTGAGTCAATGTCCACGTTTCGCCGACATAGCATAGCACAGATCATATTATTGTTTTGAACAGTTTAACGTTATTTAATGTTGTTTATTAGTTGTTTTTAAAATGACGAACAACAGTATTAAAATCTAGGCAGGCAGTGTTGTCGCATTTGCCATGCACCGACTATTGAAATGGAATGGGATAGACACATGGTATTGAAGTCTAAGCCCTATAAACCGAACATCGATGAAGAGGCAGCGAACAGTGTCGAAACTTGTCACTGAAAAAAGATTATCAGTTGGGAACAAGTTCAGCTATGTACTTGTTGTTTTCCGGTTAAAGTTCCAGTTAGAATTTAACTCTAGATCGTAATAATGGTCCTATGAGGTCAGTTTGACCTGCAGGTCTGCAACTAAAAACGTGTTATTTATAGGGCTTTTTTTATTTATATTATATATTGCTGATTTGTTAGCAAGGAAAGAAGAGCTATGTGAAAGATTCATGTAAAATTTTTCTTGTGCACTTTTCTCTCGGCTAAAAATATCGGCTCGCATTGACCTTTTTTTCAGTTGGAAATCAATAGAAAAAATCTGCAAACAGGCGCAACTTTATTATTTTATGGGTAAAAGTTCGAAACGTGTTTAATGCTGAGATGCACTGTAGGTTGCGACTGACAACCTAAACAATAAGCTTCCAAATAGCCTCCTGGTTATTCTAGGATCACTTGTCTGTAAAAATTTTCAAGATCATATCTGATATGGCTTTCCTTTATCAGCCCGATGTTCTTCCATTCGTTTAGCTCTTTAAGGGCTCTTTTTTCACGATAGGATATGTTCGTCACGATTGCATGGCTTATAATGTGGGAGACTTCGTGACGGATTTGCATTGCCTGAGGTAAGGGTGACCTCTGATTCCAGGTTCAATTTGTTGGATAATCTCTTCAGTTGGGATTTTGTTGGATGTGATGGCGAAGAGAAACCTTTGCTTAAAATATTCTCCTGTTCATCCCAAAACGCCGCCGTGGAAAGGTTTATCCACACTTTCGTCTTGTTGAGCTGTGGCAATGGTACGTTGGTTCGGGGATCCCTAGGCTGTCGAATTTCTTTTCATGCGTTGTTTTTATCCTATCGGAATTAATGTCTCGTCACTCTGCTATCATCCTGTCAAGCCGTTTGATGATGTCCCTGGACAGATGATTGCTTAGTTGTAGCTGAAGATCTATGGCTTTCTTGTTCTTTCTCATCGATTCCTTAGTAGTTGCATGCTTGCTTTCCTGAGTATGGCTACACTACTTTTGTTCCAGATGTTGGTCAAAACAAAGCCGTTGGGGATGGTGGTTTTTATTACGGCACATCTTTTCAAATGCTATTTGGTTAAGAGTATTGTCAATCTTTAATTTAATTTTCTCCAACTTTCTCGCTTCCTTGAGATAATGCTCTCTTATTTTTTGGTGAGTTTTTGTATAAAAACACCCCAAATACTCAACCGACTTCCAGATTTTGTAAAAGTTCCGCAAAAACCATCGAATTCATTTTCATTAATCTCGTATTCAGACTAACTGCTGTATTTTTGACCAGTCCAGTAATATTGCAATTCCCCCGAAGTCTGCTACCAACTTTTTGATCACTTGATGATCATCACCCGCAATATTTTCTTATATTCGCTTCCACGTCCTTAAACGTGAATCTAAACGACCTGCTTCCAGTTGAACCCTCATCGCAGTCGTCAGAATTGTTTGAGCTCTGGGAGTCGTCGATTTGATTATCATACTCAATCACTCGTGTAATCATTTCTTCTTGTGGGCCTTCGGTTGCCAAATCTTGTCGCTTTAAATTTTTTTTCTAAATTTTTGCTATTCATTTCACGGTATTTTTCTGCGTTCGGAGGTACCCGTTTATTAAATTGGTTAAATTAAATGCCGTTTTCAAAATATTATTGAGTAGAAATCAGCCTTTTTTAAAATTGGACGTTTTAGCAAAATAAGATCCACCCGTCCAAGTGAGCTCAGAAAGGGAAAAATTGCTTTTTTGAACTTTGATCCGGCTCGACGGATCAATTTATACGATCAGGAATATTTGATTTAGTTAGGTGATCTTATTCATTGGTAATTTCAATCATTGAACAGTAGGGAATGAAAATGTGTAAGATTTTTAATTTTTGCGAACGAGAATTGGGTTCGTTGTAAAACGTATTACCTTTGAAAAGGTCCCCAGCTAAAGCAGCGTGAAGACAAGTCTCAAAGAGTTCCGCTGATTTCGGAAACGTATTGCATTTGAAAAAGGTTCACAGCTGAAGCAGTGTGGATGCGAATCGCAACTAAATATCGTTGTGGTAAAGTACACTAACCAAAAGAGTACATTTTGACGATGGATCTGCCTTTTATATGGCTGTGTAGCTTTAGCTACCGTTGTTTGCTGAAGTTCCACAGTCAACGTCATAAAGTTGGGCGGTGGTGAAATTTATAATTTGAAATTGTTTGCATTATGTTTGAATTGTCGTTTGAAATCTTCGAAGCTCCTTCGGCTTGGAACCTTATTCTTTAGGTTGTCCTCCTGGTTATTCTAGGTTCACTGACTCCAATTCCTGTCTGTAAAATTTTCAAGATCATATCTGATATGGTTTTCCTTTATCAGCCCGCATAATTGAGATGTTCTTCAATTCTTTTAGCTCTTTTTTCACGATAGAATATGTTCGTCACGGGGGGATTGCACGGCTTATAATGTGGGAGACTTCGTGACCACAGGATTATCGAATCCGGTTATTCAATGTTATAAGAGTGCAAATTTAATTTTATATTTTTGCTATCACATCGTGTTATCAAGCGGTCCTCAGCAATAAAAGAACGAATTCTTCGTTTTTTTTCTCGAATGAAAAGTTTATTCTCTGTTGAGTTCTTATATTATTTATTTACTTTTTTACATTTAGGTATATCTGACTTACTTGGTATTTTTTTCCTGGTTACACGCTTTCGAAAAATCGACGCGACTACACTTTGTATTGACATAAAAAAATGGCGGCGTACCACTGGCTAGTTGTTGGATTGAACGAAGTTTTTTGTTGATCGGGTTGTCAGCACTGCCAGCACCCTCTCGTTCATTATGTAGTTGGTCGCTGTTGATGGAGTTGCCAACACATCGAGAAAAAATAAATAAATTTCATTTAAAAAAAAAACCAACTTAAAAAAAACTGATTAAAAAAATAATAGTATTTCTTGAATAACGATTTAGTCCTATCCTTGGGCAATTTCGTCATGGACAAGTTCCATTACTTTCCTTTGTAGCCTCCGGACACTTTCTGGCGCCAACTTAACTTCATCAATTGTTAAAGCCAAACTGGTGAAAAACGATTTAATTGGTGTTGCAGGAAGTAGTGACTCCTTCGCTCAGGCGCGAACGCAGGGGGTGGTTTTGGAGGTTTAACTTCAGCATTTGGAAGTACCCTTTACTGTGGCTTAAAGTTCGCTCCACTGTTCTGTGTTTTTCTTTTCCCTGAAGAATTTTTCCCGCAAAGTTTTCCATCTTTTTTCACGTCATCCACTGAAATTTCAATAGAATGTTTTTAATTTGGCGGTACTAATATTACTTACATGATATATTTAGCTCTTTGGCCAACTCAAGCCACTTCTTGACAGGATTTGTCGTACAACATTTAGTTTTCTCGCACAAACAGGCGCCATATGATCCATTGATTTTTAAAAAAAATTCTGCCGCTGCCGCTGCTTTCTGCTTCTAATGTGTCACGGCCTTAAGTTCAGCCAGAAGAATTGTTGCGGTCTATTCGTCGTCAACTTTGACGCCTCTGCCTGATTATTTATGCAAGCGAGTATCCCTCCCTAAAATTAATAAAAATGTATGTCTAGCTAAAATCAAAAAGGCATTCGCATACTTTGAAGTCGTGCAATTGTAAGTCCGCGCATCGAAATGAATTATTATAGCCGAACCACGCCCCAAAGAATAAACATTGTAGCCGGATACTGCTACCGAACTAAGACCTTCTGTTAACTTAGTTTGACATATACCATAGAATACCATTTTCCTTCTCTATCGTCGAATCGCTCCACAACGCTGTTAGAGTCAGTATAATTGCCTCCAAACACAAACATTGCCGAATCTGGTAAAGCCACTGACGGCCATCAGCATTGTTATTTAAAAGATTATCTTTTCCAATATGTGCTCAAAAATATGAAGCAGTTAAATGTTTTATCGCAACATATTTCAGTAGCGGGTTGATAAATTCTGTAGGATTTAGTTGGTCGCCCTTGATCCATCCGATAATAGCTTCATACCTTTTCTCGTCATCTTCTTCGTGAGTTTCCATTATAGCAGATTTTAGCTAAAATAAAAACTCGTATAAAAAATCGCTTACAGTTGTAAACTAATAACACCTACCTGATCTTCTCTAAGCAGCTTAAATTCATTTGAATTATATATTAATTAATTTTTGATGAATGTTTTCACAGTACATTTTGAATTGAAAATACAAGGTTTTCCGGTAAATACTGTTAAATTTATTTTGTGTGACGTTTCGGACTCGACTGAGTCCTTTATCAAACTGATCGACAATATCTCTACAACTGTTATATATACAAATGAAAGTAGGTAAAAAAGGGTTACTAAATTAACTAACAGAAGGGTCAATTAGAAAAACAGGTAAAAAAGGGGGTTACAAAATTAACTAATAGAAGGGTCAATTAGAAGACAAAAGGGGAAATTTACGGTGATAAGGGAGGTCATAAAAACATTAAACAGAGGCGGGGGTTTATAAGAAGGGAAATAGTTATAAAAGTTGAAATTAATTAATTAGTTTTTGGGATCGAAGATTTTTTTTGGTAAACGTTGTTTTTTCCAAAACGTAGACAAGGTAGCCAAAGTGAAGAGAGGTTGTATCCAGCGTCTCGGTTAAAATTTTGTGGATGTTTGGTTATCTCAATTGCTTCTCTTACAATTCTTTGAAAATAGTGTTTCGTCCTGGCCAATATTTTGACGTTGTTGAAATCGATTGAATGGTTTTCTACCGCTGCATGTTCCGCAATTGCTGATGAGTGGACCTGGTTTTTTTGTGTGCAGCGTTGATGTTCACGAATCCTTGTTCTGATGGTCCGTCCTGTTTCTCCGATGTAGACTTTGTTGCAAGACCCGCAGGGTGAATAACTTTAAAAACAGGCTTGTAACTTACGAAGATCTTGTGATGGGATGATATTATATAATTTAATGTTATTGGAGTTGGAGAACTTCTTACGGACGCAAGCTACATTACCAAAATACGCCTCCACTGGAAAGATTTCTCAGAAAAATAAAATTGAAGGATTTCTAGGTTGACCCTGGCGAGAGATTTAGGTTGTATAGCACAATAGACATTTGGTCGTAGCAATTGGAGGAGTCAAAAGCATTTTTCTCATTCTTTACACCGAAAATACTAATTATTAATTATATTTTCCACTCGAAAAAAAAAAAAATATAATAATAAACTGAAGACATTCGCTAGTGACCGGTAAGACTCAACTACAAAAAACCTGTCGAGCTTGAAGCTCTTCTTCGAAAAGTAAGTTCCGAAGTATCCATTGCAAAGAAAATACGACAGTGTATGCAATCATAATAAGCCCAACAAACAAATTTGTCCCAAAAGTAATAATCTTAATCTTAAACGAATAAATTACATAATCGATTCATTCAAATTAGTATCGCCATATGAAAACGATCTCAAAACAATGAGCTTCTGGAAAAAATCTTGCCTACTGCAAAAAGTGTGATAATAGTTATTTGTTTCAATGAAAGAAGTCGAGGTTTAGAGTTCTATAACCGCCTAAGCAAGCTGTTAAAAGTAAAAATAATAATGACAACAAAAAAAAATAAATTCAAGTATATAAAGATTTACAATTAGTAATTTATTATTTAAAAATTATATGAAAATATGAAAAAAAAAAAAAAAAGATAAATAATTAATATTAATACTAGTAATTGAACATATGGAGGAAAAACAAAAAAAAAATATAAGAAAAAAGTGCACATTGCTTATTTTTTTAAGACGAACAAAAGAACGAAGAAATTTTAAGATATTTACATTATTTAATGATCATACATAAATACTCAAAAAAAAAAAAAAAAAAAAATATAAA
Organism: Beris chalybata; assembly: GCA_949128065.1. Lineage (NCBI taxonomy): Eukaryota > Metazoa > Arthropoda > Insecta > Diptera > Stratiomyidae > Beris > Beris chalybata. Next base: position 23,523,561 of record OX421896.1, on the reverse strand, counting down.
TAATATTTTATTAAGAATACAAAGAAGAAAGAAAAACAATGATTGAAATGTCGTTATATATTTTTTCATAACATCGTAAAAATGATTTTAGACTTAAGAAAAAAAAAACTTTATTAAACCGTGTAATGTAGTTTGGATTGATATTTGTGTCGAGTATGCCAAATACAAGTCGTTGTTGACATGCCTTGAGCAGCTCAGTTACAGAAGTGATGTAAATTATGATATTTTTCGAAAGTATTATTCTTAATTAGTAGCTTTTGCGTATCGAAACAATTTAAATCAGTTGAAATTTTATTGTTAGCTCTCTAAGAAAAAGAAAAAAACAAAACGGAAAAAAACAAAGGATATTTTATACAAATCTAATGCGTACTTAACATTTCGATTATATTTTAATTTATACACATTATATATATATATTTCTAATGAACTCATTAATGTAGTTTTACTACAGAAATACTCAACCAGCCAATAATAACATTGTATTATACGCGCCTAACCACATAAAACACGCCAAGGAGTTATACAGTCGTTGAAAAAATCGAATGCATAGTAAAAAAAAAGTGCTTTAGTCCCCTTACTTATGCAATGTATTTCCTTATAAAGTATTTAAAAACGTCATTTCATACTCTATCGCTCCCATATTAATATATTTGTGATAAAATTATATTACTAATCAATCCTCTGACTTATACAATATTTATTTCTATTTTTTATTTTTATTTTTTTTTTTTTCAAACCAAATTTTTAATTTTAAAAAGTTCTTTGGCAGTATTCTTTTACAGTTATACTATTACATATTTATCTCTTTATATAGACTAACCAAAGATAGTATTAAGGGATGACCGGAACTATTAACGCGGTTAAAATTTTTGATCGGAAATTTTACTCTTCTAAGCATAGAAAAAGCCCGAAAACGAATTAGAACTGTGTTCAACTATAAAAATACCAGAATTATTTAAATCCATTGAAAATTAAGCAATTCACTTCTTCGTTCTATGAAATACGAGCCATAAGATCTATCTGTTTGTTTGTCCTTAATTAGTGTAGTGAAAAATCATTTAATTTTCCTCTTTGAAATTAGCAGCATTATTGCAATTCATAAAAGAAGGAAATTTTGTGAGCTATTCGTACAATTTACAACTACTTTGTATGGTTTGTTTTTTTTCTAATACATGTCTGCTCTTTCTTCTACTTAAAAATTATTTTCGATACGATCAACGAAATGAACAAATTATAATTATTAGAGTACTTACTTATTTGAAACATTAAACAAATGTATTTGCTATTCCATGCATAGCGTTAAGCAATTTTCTCCGTATATACTCATTTGCACTAAAATTAATAACGACTTGTATAACTCTGGCGTGCGAACAAAACTAGCTTTAGAAAAAAAATATCACTGATTTAGAAATTAGGGTGAAGTGCCCAGATTGATTGAATCAATCATTTGTAATGAAGTATACCAATTTGTTTACCAGTTTATGTTAGCTTTAGTGTAACAAAACTTAATAAAAAACTTAAATATTATACACTTTTAAGTTATCTAAATATAATTATAATATAAATATATGATTAACGAATTTCTAATATTAGTTTTTTTAGTATATAGTGTTGATGAATCTCCTTCCAGTGTGTTTGAAACACTAATCTCTATATATTATTGTACGTTTCCTTTGATTTGTTATTACGATTATAAACTATACGAAAATGCCTGTTTTAATTACTAACTCATGAACAAGTTTAACCATTAATCAGTTAAGATATTTTGATTTTAAAAAAACTAGAATTAAAAAGAGAAGATAATTAAACAGTATTTTATTTTTTAAATTAATTAAATTGTTCACTTTTTATTTATATTAAATATTTATGTAAGCCATAATTAATAATCCATTCTATTTATTCTTTTTATAGACATCGATTCAAGCATTGATTCGTTATTTATACATATTTTGAGATTTTAATCAGACATAACAAAGTGCAATTCTATATTATTATGCTTCTTTAAATTTTACCGGCATATATCTATTAAAAATTAAAAAAATTAATATAGAATTGCGCTTCTCATTGCAGCTATATATTCATTTCAAACATGGCATATTGTTCTTAATTTTATAATTAAAATGCAATTGGAGTCTCTCTTTTTTTCCATCTTGATATTACTGAAACCATTTGATTAACACAATAAGATGAGCAAATTCAATTTCACATCAATTCATGGCATTATTTGAAAACTATCCAGGGATTTGTACTTACGAGCTACAATGCTGGCATAGCGACGGAACAAATAGTTATTAGCTAGTGAACGCTGTCCAACTATAATTGGAAGCTCACAACAATACCAGTATATAATGACAGGGTTTTAATATTATTAACTAACTTTTATTTATGTAGTATTATATGTAAATTTTTTTTTGCTATTTACTAAATTTTTTTTCCGAAAATACGATTGTTTTCTTTTGTCAACTTTTACCTATTTAGCTATCACGTTACTTGGGTGCCTTTTTTGAAACATAGTAAATTCTGAAGAACGGTAAGGGTAGGTATCTAAAACTTTCATACGCCTTTCAAACTTTCATAATATATTAATATAATGTATATAAAAAAATATTCAGTTAATCGAGTGGCCTTAAATGTGATTGATTTGTAGTTTGAAGGCTTAGTATTGCAGTTAAAATATCGGAAAATAATCTATGGTAAGTGTGGTTTTGTAAATGAAAAATAATGCTAACAATAAGTACTGCTGCAGATAGTCTTCAAAAATTCGCATATTAATGCCCCATGAGTCCGGTACGACTGTTTTTTATCCCTGTTTGATTTTTCTTTCTTGAGATGATTTTAATCGATTGAAATCGTTCTTCGTTCGTGTAATTTGGCGTGGACAATACGTCTGCATCGTTCGCTGTCTATTAGCGAACTAATTTTGATTATATAGAAAAAAATAGTGTTATAGGTTTTCAAATTATGTGAAAGGCATAACTATTAAAAATCAATAATTTTTTCATTGATTTATCTTTTCCAATTAATTATACGATCTATGATACTTTTCATTGAAATGCGGTCTTATGTAATTCTAGCCATGAAAATCGAGAAAAATTGCCTCAGTTTAACTTCATATATTATTAACAAAAATAAAAATTTTAAAAATTTGATCTATGGAAGACCTTCTTTAAGATTTTTTCTAGCATTATATTAATAAAAACGACATGTTAATTATTCAAGAAATAGGTAATATGCGTTTACAAAACTCGAATTTACGCATTTAAAAAAATTTTTCCAAATACAGTTTTGAATTTTTTCTCTATGGATGACCTAGTTTACATACCAGCTAATAAAGTAGTGTAATTTTTTTTTTTTTTTTTTGCCATTAACGGGAAATATTAGTAAGAAAACAGTCAGAAATCATCAAAATCGCACTTAACGTGCACATGGAACCTTAAAAGCCGTTTGTAAGAACTTTTCGACTTGATTAAAAACATTTATTTGCTGATTTTTTAATTTCGTAAATACGTATGATTGGATATTTCTTTTATGCAATTGTAAAAAACTCAAACTTGTTGGAATTGTGCAATCAAATCAATTTTTCGTATTGGGTGTGTCGTGTGGACATATCGTATCACGTCGATTGAAAAAACCCGATTGCGTAACCGCATCGACGCGACTCATTGGATTTTCTTATTGATATTTACGTATCAACTGTAAATTGTGAATTTAATATTTTTTTTTTTTTACTTTTCAGATCTTCATCCAACCCTTAGCATAACGGGTGGACCCGACCTGCCAAATTGCTTCCTAAAACCTCTCGCATGTGGTATCTTGGCTTAGCAAAATTATATTTCGGAGCAATTTGTAATATTGGTTGCTTCGTTAAGAATCCACAGCAACTACCTTATGCGACTTCACTAACTAACTTAATTGCCAAATCACTTGAAAATCGCTTATCGGCTTTGGTTCGATACTGTCTATCACAAAATTCTTCTAGCAAAGATGCAGTTGTATGGTATATCTGGCTCGCTACTAAATATTCTAGTCTCGTATATACATACGTATCTCAGACCGGGAGGTGCGCATTAAAATTTGTTGACAATGTTTTAGAATATAGTATGAAGTCCACATCATAACTATCTTGTTGATTTAATTCAAACTATTTAACGTAGATTTACGCGTTCTCTATTTTATTGTCATCATATACCATATGTAGACTACAATTCAAGACTGTTATCACTTCATCTTTATCCTTTATCCAATCGACGCTTTTACCTTGATCAATCTTTTGTGTACAACATCGTGAATAGCTTTCTCGGGATTCTCCTAGTTGAAGAGTTATCACACAGGACAAGTACTGTTTGAACTAGAAAGTGTAACATCATTCAGCTCTTTTGAGCTTCTTTCGATGTTTACTACTTTTCGTAAAGTAAGACTTCAGAGAACACATGACACTCTTCAAATCGAGTCTCTGTCCACTTCTTATATGTATGTACTTCTTTTTTTATCTTATGTCTCAATGGCCTTTTAAAAATAAATAAATTTAATTGTCATTTTTTTTTATTTTCATAATAAATGCTATATTTATTGATGATTCAAATATTCTTAGTCTACGTATGTGATTGCACTACTCCCCCTTCTAAGGACATAGCCTTGTATTAGGGGTGTGGAGTCTACAAATTTAACATGAAAAATTTTAAATTTATTTTAGTTCCATTTGCAGGCAATTAACATACTAATAACTAATAAATAATTCCAATGATATGAACAAAAAAAAAGGGAAAAATTTAATATACAGTAGAACCTCTATATAGTGACCACCCAAGGGACAGTGCAAAAGTAGTCACTTTAAACGAGGGGTCAGATTATAAATAATTTAGTACAATATAATGTGTAGTATTTAATTTAAATCAACATTACCAATATAAAAGATGTATTCTTTTACGCATTTATCCAGAGCACAAGCGTCGTGCTTCACTTTCTTCTGCCTCATTTTGCATTTTGCAACATTTGTATCTTAATTAGTATATGACGTAAAATTGTTTGGTTACATTATAGGTTGTAACTACTCTACACATATGTGATACGTAAATATTGGCTAAAAAGTGGTCAATGGTCACAATACAAAACGAAAAGTATGGAAAATCGGTAATTTACATCGGGACTGTAAAAAAATTGCCACTTCAGGAAAATGGTCAACATATGAAGGTGGTCACTTCTGCAAGTTCTGCTGTATAATAACTACTACTGTATAATATACTATTATACTATTTACATTCAGTAGATAGTGTATTAAAATCGAGTAGATGCCATACACTATAACTCGACGAGTCGTTGAGCCTGGAAGTCGAAATTTGAAAGAAATTAGTTTGGCGTTTAAAGTAAATGTGTCTGTAATGAGAGAAATCCCTTCACTCCTTTGTATAGCTTACATACAAAAGTTCTTAAAACACGTGTGCACGAGTAATGAATGATAGCTTCAGAACGCTTCAAGCTTCAAAATTTTTTGGTTCACATTTTCCTAGAAGAAAGTCATATCCCCACCGCCTGTTCGTTGAAATTTCGTCAACTCACTTTGCTCTTCTCAAAAACAATAAAAGTATCTTTGAATTCATGCGAAGGGTAATCTCTTTTAAAAGTACCTTGGACCCTTATTTGAAGTTGTTTCTCATTACTCATACTTGCCGTGTTGTTCTTGCAGTTGCTATTCTTATTAAATTTGTATATAAACAATTCATACATATATAATTTGTATTTTTTTATTTTGAACTATGAACATAAAACATACGATTTTTATAAAACAGCTGTCCTTACAGAAAAATCCGTCTTCGAGATTCTATAGTTGAATTTGTCTCGGTACGTGAATTTTATCCGTATAATGCCATGTTTCCACTGCCTCGTAATCTCACGACTAAGAGAACGAGATTAAGCACTCAGGGACGTCATTTGTGGGGGGAGGGGGGAATTTGGTATTTTCATATATTATATAACAAATGTGGCAAATGCCCTGCATGTCGCCCCCCCCCCCCCCCCCCTCACCCGACTAATAACGTCCCTACGTACTTAATCTAGTTCTCTTAATCGCGAGATTAAGGTGTAGTGGAAACGTGGCATTAGCTATTTCGATTAATCTCGATAAGTTGTCTTCTAATATTTCGAAAATTCTAGCATAACTTACCAATTGGAAATGTTTACTACTCAACGGTATAATAACCATATGTACGAGAATATCTTTAAAAAATTTACTCAATTTCCTAAAATATAAAACCTAAAATAAACAACAGTATGAAAAAGTTATGTAGTATTATTTGTAACTCTATTTTCACTGCCGATTTCAAAAGTAATTATAGCAGATCGTTGGGAATCTAATGCTCTTTGTTTTAAAATCGAAATATTTATATATGTAAAATGCATAGCTTAGTTAGTTCATAGGCATGAATTTTCCGACTCGAATTCCAAAATTCCATTATAATGTTTAACTTACTTGGTTTTTTTTATTATTATGAAACCTTTAAAAGAAGATAAATTAAAGTTTCATAGTATTTAAAATTCTGTTTATGAGTAAAATTTTTAACATTTTTTCTTAATAATTGTTACAATAATGTTGTTAAGTAATTGTGTCCTCTTACTTACAAATTGCTTTTTATTATTACTTGGTTTTTGAGTATGAAAACAACCAAAACCACGATTTATGGTTATAAAAAATATTGTTTTTTCCTTGATACAAAAAATAAAAGCAACTTTGTTTTTTTTTAATTAGATTAACAATAAATAGTTTTACAATTAAAAAATTATAGTCAGATTTTATATTATTTTTGTATGTTGTATAAAATATATTAGATTTGTTTTTTTTTTTTAAATTATGATGCTCTTGTTTACTTTGTAATAATATATAAATGTTTTTGTTGTGGGTTTGTTCGTTATTAATTTATTAAGTATTTAATTAAACGGTATACAATTAATACGAATAGCTTCGGTCACGCTTCAATTCGTTATCTAGGTCGGCTAATTGTTGCAGAAATCCGTCATTTGGTCGAACATCTCGTCGCATTCGAATCGTTCGGATTGCTTCAACTGCCGTCATTTTACGACAAATCATTAAATATGCCAAAACGCAGGTTGCTGAACGCGACATCCCAACAAGACAATGGACTAAAACTTTGCCTGGAATGAAAAATAAATTACTAAAATTGTTATGCAATAATTATGGATAATTACTTACCTCCAGCATTAAGACCATTTTCAATAAATTTTGAAGCTATATAGAAATACCGTGAAATATCTGTGGTCGGTTGGTCCATCATTGGAAATCCCATATATCTATGGAATAAATTTTTAAGAATAATCCGCTTCATACTTAAATAAGCTCGTAGTACCTAACACTTGACATATCCCGATAGTATATATGCCCCGTATCGACTTGTCCATATCGAGATCCTTCCGCTGCATTTAAGACATGTGTGATACCCATCATTCGGATAAATACTTTGCTTTTAGCAGAGGCACTAATTAAAAAAAATTTGGGTAAATTTATATTCACAGATTGGTCAAATAAACTTACGCATCTCCTATATAAATTCCGGGATAAACTTCGTCACAGTCAACGTCATGAATGGCGCAATCTGCCCGTCGAAAGGTGGGCAGTGGTCGGCAAGACGGTACAGAGTAGTGTAAAACCCTTTGTAACTGTCTACCTGTGGTTTTGTCGCTAACATCTATTCTGGGTTGGTGCTGCAATTAAAGTTTAAAATTAAATTAATAAAACCTTGGTATTTAGAGAAAACATTTTAATATTCTAGATTAGTGTTTCCCAAACACTTTAGACAATTTTGTACCCCTTCTTTAATTTTCGTTACACTGAGTACCCTTCATCAAAAAAAAAATTCATCTACTTTAAAAACAATAAAAACATTAATTTTTTCCTTTTTTTAGTTCTTAAGTAAAATAATAATAAGGGAAAATTAAAACTCATTCATAATAAAATATAAAAAATTCGTTATGAATTTTTTGATCTTTTCCTTATCTAATAAATGCCAAGAGATTTGCAAAAATTCTCGAAATCAAAGGACTCATATAGTAGATGTATTATGGAGATGACGAGCTGCGACCGTTTTTAAGCAGGACGATCTCGAAAACCGCTAAGAGAAGAAAGCTAAAAATTGACGACTATATAGAGTCAATATAGAGAAAAATAAAAATACAGAATTCTGATATATTTCTTACACTGTTTTAAAAAAATTGACTTTTCAATTCAAGTTTTACTTGAAATTTTCAATACATATATGTATTAAATTTTTTCAAGTGAAAGTACTCATTTCAAGCACTTTTACTTGAAATTACTTGTATTCATGTACTTTTCAACTGAACCGAACAATTTACTTGAAAAGTCTAGCAAAATTACGTTCTTTTTCAAGTAAGCCACGAAGTTTGTCGCTTCGATCAATTTGCTTGTCTACTGAAATGAAAACGACATGCCTTCGGTGGAGCAGCTCCAAAAACCAGAACTGATTGCGGCTCCGGGTTCGATTCCTACCTACATCCAAGTGTTTTATTCAGAGTAAATAAGAAATAATATTAGAAGTATCATTTCAAGGCCCCATGAGTCCGGTACGACAATTTTTTGTCCCTGTTTGATTTTTCTTTCTTGAGAGGATTTTAATCGATTAAAATCGTTTTTCGTTCGTGTAATTTGGCGTGGACAATACGTCTGCATCGCTCGCTGTCTATCAGCGAAACTAATTTTGATATTACAGAAAAAAATAGTGTTATAGGTTTTCAAATTATTTGTAACGCAAATGCGGTTTTATGTAATTCTTGCCATGAAAATCGTGAAAAATTGCTTCAGTTTGACTTCATATACCTATTAACAAAAATGAAATTTTTTTAAGATTTGATCTATACAGGACCTTCTTTAAGATTTTTTCCAGCACTATACATATTTATGAAAATTACATGTTAATTATTCAAGAAATAGGTAATATGCGTTTAAAAAACTCGAATTTACGCATTTTAATAAATGTTCAAGGGTTGTTGTTCTAATAGCATTTTTTCTAAATACAGTTTTGAATTTTTTCTCTATGGATGACCTAGTTTACATACCAGCTAATAAGGTGGTGTAATTTTATTTTGTTTTTTTGTTGCCATTAACGTGAAATATTGGTAAGAAAACAGTCATAAATCATCAAAATAAAGAGTGCTACTTATACACTTTTTTTTGAGAATACCCTATATAGTGAATTTTCTCCTTTCTTAGTTAAAATTTGCTGATGCACATTTAAATTAGTTGAATGCACATTGAAATTTACTGCCCAACAAATTTACTATTACTACTTAAAAAAGTTTGGCATTTTTGTCTACTATCCAAAAGATGTAAAATTTAATAGATTTTTTTTTACTGTGAAGGTCTAATGAGATATCGAATTTTCACTTTAAATATAATCTGGGGAAAAAAATCAATTTAACCAAAATAGCTCTGCTGTACTCAATTGAGTACAGTCATAAAATGCATCAGGAAATAAAATACATATCCAAAAAGTATGGTTTTGTGCTTTTACATGATACTAGAAATCACGACAATGAATATTATGTGGTACTAATGTCGAACGGATTTTCCATTTCGTGTTCTGTATAAGATTTTGTAAAAATTTAATTTATATAAACAAAGTAAAATTTTTATATCTATAATACTTGTTTTGTGAAGATAAGAAGAACATTATTGATATCAATTTGAAGGTTAGTAAATAAGTGGTGTAAAAACAGACGATAAAGGTTGCTCTGTACTCGATTGAGTAATGGACACATCAGTACACATTTTTGTCTATGGTGTATGTGTAAAACGGTTTGCAGTAACCTTCCGGGGGGTAGAGGCACGCCTTAAAGGGTGAGTGTATATCCACTATCATACCTTCCTACTTGTATATTTCTTCCGGATCCTTATCCCAAAAGTATTTGTCTATAGTAAGCCCCCTGTGGTACATTATTCGTGACATTATTCACTGTTTAATTTCATATCTTGAACTGGAAAAAAATATCCTTTTTGAAGGACTTTCATATGAAAGGCGGAGCAAGGACTCACTCGATTTCTTACATATTCATCCTTTTCCTTGGAACCATTCAAAAATTAATGTGTACAAAATTTCAAATATGTAGTTTGAAGTGTTCAAAAGTTATCGAAAAATATTGTTGAACACGAGTCTTGAGGATTTTTTGTATAGAAGGTACTAGAAGGAGTATTTTTCGCTGACTAGTAAACTCGAACTTTGTTTTCACTCAAAACTAATTTGTACGAAATTCTGAATTCATAGCTAAACGATTACTAGAGTTATAGTGAGTTTCGTAAATTAAGTGAAGTCATTTTTACAAGATATTTGTATGGCATTCCCTCGAAGGACTGTTAGAGTTTTTTTTTCATAATCATACAGTTCGCTCCAACTCTTGGACCTAACAGCACATGCGAAATTTCAAAGGCCTAGGTTAAGCCCTTCTGAAGTTATCGACCAGTAATCTTGAACACGTGTTTTAAGGACACTTTGTATGGAAGCTACCCGAAGGAAGGGGGACGATTTTGCCCGTTAACGAACTTAGCCTTACAAATTCAACCAAACACTCAGATTAAAAATTTCAAGAGCCTGGGTGAAGGCGTTCTTGAGTTATCGTGCTAACAGACAGACAGACGGACGGACGGACGTCAAGCGGATTTGAGGTTTTTGGCCACAAATAAACAAAAAATAGTATATAACTTTTTTTCGTCCGAGGCTTGGTTCTATGCGTTACATATTTTTCGGTTGGATCAAACTTATAATACTCTATATGATTTCCTCTAGAGTATAAAAATTCGAAGGTTTAATGCAAAATTTTCAAGTTAAATTAAAAATTTGCAATGTAAAACATCATTTTTCATAAGACAACTAAAGGACACTTATACGTTATCAAATTATCGCATGTTTTCACAGTAATATTATAGTTAGTGCGTATGGTAAAATGTTAGAGTAAGTTTGACCTATTGTTTTTAAGGATGTTTGTTGCAGCTACCAGAAGCAGAAGATGGGGATTTATGCGATTTGGAAACATACATATTCTTATTAACTTGACAAAAAACTGGGTACCCAATATTAACTTTCTATAGCGAAGTGAGCGGTTCAGACGGACTTTCGACGGACGGAAAGTATTCGGATAAGAGGTTTTGTTGTTCACTACAAAAAATCACACTAACAATTTTTTTTTAGAAATTTTTTAATCTGGATTATCTTTATATTACTCAAGAGAGTTCATTCGATATGTATTCACCGTAATGAAATTCGCAAATTTTATTAATAAAAATAAAAAAAAACTTATTTTATTTCACTTGATAATTGCACTGTAAAATTACCTCGAACATTTTATTTAAATTTACTACTCGTACTTCATGAAACGTGAATGAATCTCTAACTTTGTACTAATTTCCGCTTGGACTTTCAACTAGCTTTCACTGAATCTGACTAAAGACAGCATAACGAAAGTTATCAGTCGGTACTTAGATTATTCAATGCTATTAATTTTGCCATGAGCACTTACACGAATAACCAACTTATCGCGTTCAAAGTGTTTAATCATCACAAAAACTCATTAAGTATTGAAAATCGACATTGGCTGCACACGTCGAATGAATTTCACAAAATGAGATATTCTATAAACTTACCTAATGATGAGGTCAAAGTTCATAGACATAGTCGTGTTTATTATTACAATAACAATAATTGTAGCAATAATACCGCAACAGTAGGTACTAGCATTTGGAAGCAATAACCTCGACTCATGTGATATACCTACTCGTCACTCTCGCATGTAAAGGATATGAAATTCGAAGGATCGATGAACTGAATTTGGAAAAAAGATTGTACCATTTTGTACCAAGCCATAGAAAATTGATTTATTACCAACGATGTTGTACTCAAAATCAAATGAAAAAAATTCACAGTAGGTATGTACTCGGCTGTACACTTTAGTAGTGCCAAAAGCCAATATAGGCAATCTACTAGATGACAGTTGTAACATATTTGAAATTTTAGATAGAAAATGGCACGCATGCGAAAGGAATCTTTATAGTTTTGACAATTTTGGCAATGTTTCAAAATTTGAGAAACCGGCACCGGAAAAAAGTATTCTTTTGGTTTTAAAATAGGAAATGTAGATAGTACTTGTAGGCATCTGCGACATACATACGACTGCGAGAACTAATTTCTGATTTATTTGTTTATAGCTTCAAATGAATTAGATTAGATTTCGCATGTAACCTTGAAGGGACCGGGCTATTTACGTCGTTTTGAATGAACTACACAAATGCGAAGAGAACAAATTATATGTAGGTACACTGAAAGAAAAAATGTGTTTCTTCCATTCTTTCAGTGACCATAATCTAGTTATTATAACTATATTAAAATAGTTATGGTTGTTCTTGCCATAGCTTATACTTCGCACAAACAAACAATGGTTGCAATAAAAATATTTGAGGATTTTAAATTAAAAAGGTCGGCCTAATGCTGTTACATGATGTAATAGTATTTTATGATAACAGCAACCATATTCCTGTGCTTACAAGCAAAATGTATTCAAGTGAACCTGAAATTTTTAAATTGAGTTGTTAATAATTAAGAAATTTGTATATGTATTGAAATTTCTTATTTTTTATATTGCAAAATTTTAAGTATGTTTCCAGTTATAAAAATATATTTATATTCAACTTACTATAAATTTTTTGTACAATTTACTCTTGAAGATTTCCAAAATAATTCACTTTTCTTATTATTATTATTAATAAGAAAAGTGAATTCAATTTTAAAATGAGTGAGGATCTCCAGTTCCATTTTTTATTATAGGGACCACGTATCTTAGTGTTCACTGCAATATGGTTATAGGATGTAAGAAACATACATATATTATTGTTTGTCCCAAACTTAACATTAATATATTTGATACAAATATATTAATGCTTCTTAGGATCGTAATTATATTATAGCTCTCACAATCATGTACTGTAATTGTTACCACATGATTGACTTAATTAGAATATGTTTATCATAACTCAAGTCATAGATACTGAATGTTGAACAGAACATAAGTTAATTTAGTAGAACCAAAACTATGTTTGCATTAACTATACAACAAGTTTTAGTTTGTTTGATTTACACTTAACACATTTCTCATAAGCATAACTATAGTTAATCAAATTACAAATATTTTCATGATTGACATAATTATACTATATGCTTAGAGCAACAAGACAGTAAAGTTAGTACAACCATAACATCAGTTATCTGAACTATCTTACATTTTGCAACATGGTTCACGTAACTATAAAATCAACCATAGTAACGTTCTCCCAAAAAATGGTTACTACAGTCATATTTTTTCTTGTATAATGTACTAATAGCGAAAAGCTCCTAATTTGAATAGAATAGAAATTTAAACTTCCCACATCGATTCTTTCTTGAATCATTGAACGAAGGACGCATGGAGAAATCAACCTAAACTACTATACACTCATTTCGTATGTAGCATAAATATTAAGTTAATCTTGAACTGAGTATTTCCCGACAAATAGATAGATACAATCACGAAAAGCAAAATTATACCAAATTTTTGCTCAATTCGTTACTAATTTGCAGATATGAAAGCAACAAATTATAGTCGAATAGACCGTCTGCCCTAAATACCAACGACAAGAATCGTAACAACATTATTTGCACAAATTTGGTTAGAACTCCTTCAAACAGCTATTTATGTTGCTTAAGAATTTGTGGCTATGCATCTTCCAAGAATGTATGTAATATTCTCCGTTCGTAGTGGAGAAGTGTAAGTACTTTGAACTAGGTCAATGGAATTAAGGAAGTCGGTCAATGTCGTTCAATTCAATTTTACTGGGAAAATTTTGAACATACAGGTGAAATTACTGCTTGTATATTACAGCTTTAGATTGGTTTTAAATTGGCAATCGGAAGGGAATGTTCAATGTCATTACTCGTACGAGAGGATATGGGATGGTAACCATAGGGATTCAGTCTCTATAATTATATTATGTTAAGACTGTAGAGGATTAAGTATGGGAAAAAAGTTAATAAAATTCCCATATTCATTGGAAGAAGTAGAATGTACAACAAAGACGAGTATATGTATCTGAATCAGGAGAATGATAGCTCCTCTTCATAAAAATCGTCCTACCGAAAAGTGTCTGTCAAGTGAAGGATCCTATCCTTCAGGCTACCCTCATAGCCTATTAGCAAGTTCATTCGCAGAATGGTTCACTTAAATAGCTGGCCATCCAACACGCTATCAATAGACGCTCTTCAAATAGAAAAATCTGTCAATCTGGTGATAACTTTATTATTCTGTTGGGAAAAAGTTAAGCCATGATATAAAAATCCCAAATTTACAGATTTGCGATCGATTTCACTTAATTGAAACGTGTGGAGTGTGGGCGATAGAACTTACAGGTCGATGGGATTTTTGTTGGGCAAACATTCATTTCTTGTCAATCTTGTTAATGATTGTAGGAATTGTGACTAAACTGTTAGATCGAACTGCCATCTGTCGATACATAATCTCACAGGTCGAACTGAGCGACTGATCCGTTAGGTTGAACTAAACGATCGGATTAGCGTGCATGGGTACCTTAAAGCGTGTAGAAAACCACGACTAATTCGAAAATTTGAAGTGAAATTTTTCATGTTACTACGAAAACGATGAATTTTGATGAATTCACCGTAGATGCTGTAAAAACCAAATAGGGATTGGTTTGTAGATGATATTGGCGATGATTCAGTTATACCGTCTGTTTCACTAGAAGAAGTAAGGAATTGACTAGAGTTTTTAAGACGATTTGTTTACAATAAGATTACTCCCCAAAATTCCATGATTACGTAATCGTAAACAATCATTTTCGTTACAATATCAAACTCGTAGATCTTCTTGGGAACAATTCCTGCACAAATACTTTCAATTGAATGAAATTCGTTAAAAAACGAACCGAAATGTATAATTAGATAATCTTTAAAATTTGCATTATCAACTACAAACAATGTCAGTTATTGCGAGTCGTGTTTATTATAAATAAATTAATTGATCACTCGTTTGAAAAATGCTAATAAATTAATTTCAGTAGTATTATGTACGTATTTACGAAGCTCTTATAGAAAACAAGATTCGCCGCCAACGCATAATAATTCAACAAACTTATACAGGGTGTACTATATTGAGTAGTTTGGGGTTCACACCGTTTTTATACGAAGCCAGTTAAAAGTGAAATGCTTAGCGTCAAATTATTGTTGATTTGCGTCCAAAAGCGGAAAAGTTTGGACACACTAATATGCCAAATGAAAATGATTATATTAATAGCTATTTGTTTATGGCACCAGTACTTGAGGAAGATAACATAGACTGTTACTATCGCCTTAAAAATAACTGCACACCGGGATTAGATATAAGGAATGAGATAAAGTGGATGCGAAGCGTATTGCAAAGTCAGCGCCATCTGATAACTCAGTTGACTACTACTCTGAACGTCCAATTCATTCTATAAATTTTTTTCAGCGAGATGTGTTTACTTATTTTTTTATAATTAAAATATTTTTGATGGATTGTGCACCTACCTAACATAAAAATCATCAAATAATTACTATACAGTGCAACCCGGTTATAACGTAATTTGAGGGGAACACGAAAGTAGAACGTTATAACCGATAGTACGTTATAACCAACATAAAAAACCTTTTAGATTTGTTAATGGGAATTGAAAAAAGGTACTTTATAACCGAAAGTACGTTATAAAAGTGCACTTTATAAGCGGGTTGCACTGTATATGATTTTAAAAAAATTCATCAGAGCTGTGAAGTCTCTTTTTGACCAGTGTCTTCTGAACAACATACTGTAGTCTCGTTTACTTCAGATTTTTGATAATGCTTAATACTTTGAAAAATATATACAATGTCCAAAAACGACACACAACTTCTTCTCCTTTTTACTGCGACCATCACGGAAATCGAAGTAAACTTCAAAGGAAACTATATTTTATTCTGCAGAAAATGAATTGTGTGTTGGGGAACGACTGCATTAGCTAATAAATTCACTTTCATTTCTGCTATTCAATATGAGTTCCGAATAATTTAGAAACCATAAATTTCTTAATTACGAGTAACACAGCTGAATATCTACTTCACATTAAGTTACCATGTATCAAAATAAAACGAGTTGCCTAGTGTGAACACTACATACTTATTGAACACGTCTATTTTGCCTTCTTAAATGCGTTTAAAATAGTATGTACAGGGTATAAAGGATTAGGTCTATAATACATATATGTAATAAAGTAACGATTTTATTTGATGGAAAGGATATTAATTCCTTCCATATTGCCTATCCATAGTGTCCTTTGAACTCTATAGGTATTGAGGCGCATCTTCTCGTTGAAAAAGATCAATACTTGATAGTATAGACATCTGTTGGATACGAGCGGACTGGGTTTTCTACTCAATCATTTTATAAAGGTCAATAACGCACCCTGGGTTATCATAGTGAAGTTCACGAACGAGCTACTTTTCGAAATTATCTCAACTATTCTGTGATTTATTTAATTACAAAATTGCTATGTCCCTGTTGAATAACCCTTAGCTATTTACCGAGAAAATTTCAGATACTTATTGACTGAATTTATCTTTGATTAGCACTCGCAAAAAGTAGTGTTCTGTCTGAATTTGAATATAAAGTGCGGTCTTTACTGTTGGACTACAGAAACGAAAAACCCTTAAGAAATTTGTTATCGATATAAGTTTATAGAGTACCGCTTTTCGATAAGAATCCTATTTGTACAAATAATATTCTCTCTTATTACAATTATAGGTAGGTACCTACATATGTATGCCTTTTATTTACACCAACCCTAGCAACAATGATTAATCATGCCCAATGGATTGCTCCTTCTTTTCTTTTCTTTTTTAATAAAATGAACAATCAAACTTAGCGCTGTTTGAGAATCGTTCATCTTAGCATAAATACATTGTACCTGGCGAAAAATCGATACTAATGTTTTATGCTAGACGCACGTGTAATGATCATAATTATAATACATTAACGGCCTTGGAAAAAAAATCTGACCCGTACTCTGCAAGGTAAAGGTTGCGTGCAAACTTGCTCGTGTTGAACAATATACAGATACTCGTATGTACTATATAATTATAAAGTAAAACGGGTTAAGAATAGCCAAGTTTTGTATGGTATTGTCGTACGAACCTCTTAGAAAATTTCACATAATGTTATTTACCACATTAATTTTATGGTAAAAAATGCACGAAAAGGATGCTCGTTATTTTTTCCACACAGTTATTTTTCCGTTTTTAGCGGGAAAAACATAAATTTTCCTGGTAATAAGAAGAATTATGGAAAATATATGACCTGTCGCCGCGGTTAAAATATAATTTCGGAACAATATCCATTATTAATTTGTTGTAGGTAAGAAATCGATTTCTTTGTCGAAAATATTGATTATGGACGGTAAATTGCCTCAGCTACGTAATTGGTTTTCTTGACTTTTAGTAATTATAATTTTAAGAAGAAAATAAGTATTCGGTATTTCTTGTATTAGGTATCACTCACTGAATGAAAGAACTTGATTCATCTATGGTTACATTCTTCTATGGCTATTTCTATGGTTATTGTTACTATAATAAAAGAATTATGCTTGCCCTAGTCATAGTATATAATTCGTAGGAACATAATATGGTGACGTGTTCCGGACTTCTACCCAAAAAATAATAAAATGTTGTGTTCAGACTAAGTTATATGCATTTTGATAGCGAGTGAGGAGCTCATAGATTTTGACCTACACTGGAAAAAATACTAAATACTGTTCTTAATAATTATGAATGCCTCTCATTAAACAAAAATCTTCGGATTAATGAAAAAATTGTTACAACAATATGGAAAATCATCAAATATTTTTCATGACATATGAACAATCTACATTAATACTATCAATCCCATTTCATTAAAAATATTTTGATCAATTTGTATGTATGTAAAGGGCATAGGTACTCTCAGAAATCAACACATACACTCAAAGAAAAACCCTGATATTGTTGACAAATATTTGTAACAAAAGAATATTATCAAATACATAAATTATTTTGTTGAAGTAGAAAATACTTTGTTGTTTATTTTGTCAATTTAACCATGGTTTTATTGCATATCACTGGTGGACTTTGACAAATCAATTAATTAATTTATTCCAAAACACACATTTCTTTTTGTCAAATTGTCAAGGCTTGACGTACATAGTATTATATGTATTACTATTAAACAGGATTGTACAATGGCCCTCTTTGTTGGCAGATACCATTGTCTCCTAATCAGGGACCTTGTCATTATCATCTCTCTAAATAAAGGACACAAAAAAAATTAACATTTGTATTACATATCGGAAAAATCTAAAAAATTTAAAATTCGTTATATGGCAATTGTTTTATTTTTTCTGGTAATTTATGATGGAAAAGTGTTGCAATTTGTTTAAAGCTATCCAAAAATTAATAAAGTTACGCGATCCGCATTTTGGCAGATCTTAAACACTTTTTCCTTTTCCAAAAAATTATTAATCTGGTCTTATTCTAAAATCTTACATAATTTTCTTTGTATTTATATTTACCAGCATCTGAAATAAAAAAAAAAATAAAATTAGTTACAAATTATTTATCTATAAATGTGTGTATACCTGATATAAAAAAACATTAAACAAATATGGTGAAGCTTTTTTTGTAATTATGAATTCTTTAAGCCGATTTATAAAATGTTAATCCCATCAAGAAATCAATATAATAAGCCGAACCACTTGTTGCATAAGACAAGCAACTACGCAATTCTGAATCTGAAACAATTGAGCGCTTTAAGAATGCTAAGCGGATTCGCTACAGAAAAATATCGGCATTCCGATTCTAGAATCTGGCAGATCGACTCTTAAAATATTTAGTGTTTACAAACGCCTAAAGTTTACCTGGCTTTCAGTTCATTGGTAGCACACATTTTCGATTTTCACATGCTTGTCGGCTGACTCAAAAGTCATCTTGGCAAGGTCTGCCACATGTTCGACTAACTAAAAATACTTTACGTAAAGTAAATTAGTCCACTCTGAGACTATCAGAATAAATTAGGCTGCCTTGTTATGTCGTCAGTCTCGCTATATGAGAGATCCCTTATAGATTTTAATTCTGATTGAGGTAGTTTCCCTAGATGGAGAGTACCAGTTGCTAGCCGCGATCTTCTTGACGGTCATTAGTAATTTCATAGTTGTGCCTTGTGTGGGAAATTGTAATTAATATCCATATAGGAACGGAAGCAAAGGCGTCTTCTAAGTATCGAAGTACGTATGTATGTACATATATGCAATATACTTCCGATATCATAATATAATACCTATTCTTTGGACAGCTTTTAATTGTTGTTAATTTGTTTTTAATCTTTAGTGCATTATTCAATTTATTATAACATCGTTGTAATGTAATCGGTCTTGGTAATTGTATAACACTTATTTTTGTGTGGGCTATAAGCTAAGTTGTGTACCAAACTGATGTTCTATAAACTCAAATTGAACAACACTTTTTTTTTATCAATTTCGTCTTTTTGAAAACAACAAAGAACTCATTATTGCTTGACAATTTTTATAAGTTCCGATTCCGAGCAATAAACAGAAGCGCATTTCATAATTGCTTGAAACTTGAAAGTCAACGTTTTAATGGATAGGTCAACAGCTAAAATATATTTTTCTATCGTATTTCTAGTTAGTGTTTCCTGTGACTTAATAATGTGATTAATGGGATAGTTAGTCATATTAAAAGAGAAAAGAAACAATATTTATTTTTATCTATTTTTAATTGAAGCGTTTCATCGCCATTAACGATTTATTTATTCAAAATAGAAATGTAGGTGTGTATATAGGTATATCTACATATTTTGTATTTCATTTTTAAGGGTGTCCATTCTTGTCTAAATTGCTTTTAGGTACCTATAAATAAATTGCTAAGATTGAATTTAGTATAAGAACATACGAGTACAACAATGTTCATACATCTCATGGGTTTTCAGTTAAGTTAAGTTATTGAATCCGTATACGAAATTGACAAAATTCATGCCCAAAATACACTTGGCACTCTAAAATAATTATCTTGACATTCAAGAGATGTCTAGTGATCACGAATTGAATTAAACTGAATTACAATTTTCAGGTTTAAATTCGATAATGGAAATTTTACTTTGTAATGCGCAATGAGGGGTTTAGAGTTTGATTTAGGATTTTTATTAAATTTCAAGTCAATTACAATACTTTACTACTAAAAAACAATAGTGTTTGTGATTAAGTTTAAAAAATTATTTCTACTTAATTATTATCAAGAAACTATACTAGAAGAATTTGATGAAATAAATTGATCAAAAATTTTATCGATTTTTTAAAATTCCTACCTTCAAAATATTTTTTTCTACGTTTCATGAATAATAGACACGTAAAAAGCCAAAAAAACATGTTAGTCTGTCTGTCCGCCGTACGTCGTACGACCGACCGGTGGACGCAAAATTGTTTGAAGGCTCTTAGCACCTAAACCCTGCAAGCTATTTAGTTAAAGTGGACACCTTTTGAGTGGTGGGGTGAGAAGAAAGGGGAGGGGAAAGCGTTTTAGGCGGAAAGTTATGGTTTCTAGATTTCAGCAACTGGTTATACTAGGAACCTGAAACTTGGCATTTAAATAGAAAGTTAAAACTTAAGAAAAATCTCTAGATATACTTGGAGAATAGATTGGATATCTCACGAACCAATAACACTAGAAAAATAAAACTCGGGGTTTGTAATAATATACAAAGATTGACAAATAAAGTCTGCTGGAAATAAATTTTTTAAAGGGGCGGTGGAGCATGGACGTGAAGGGGATAAGAATTTTTTTAAGAACTCATGTCTCACATCACAAGAACAGTGTAAGATAGATGCTTAACATGTTTACCAGAAGTAGGCCTATTCTGATCTATTAGATCCATAGCAGAAAAAGAAATTTTGAGAGTGAGGGTGTAGTGGGTGAAGTTGGAGAAGGGTCTGATTTTTCTGATTTTTATATCTCTCTCTATAATGATAGAAGCTGAAATATTGATATTTAGATAGAGCTATTGCAGTGGCATGTTGGAAAAATATAATTTTATAAAGGTCGTATGGTACGAGGGTGGGGGTGTTTTCATAACTATACGGCTTATTCTACAAAGTTGAAACTCGGTATGTATATGTAAATCAACTAGAAAAGTAATTTAGATAGAAAAAATTGTGTAAATATCTATTAGTGTTTGGAAGGGGTCGAAAAAAATTTTCAGTGAAAATAGAATGTGTACATTTTCACGATTTTCGTCATATCTATTAGGTCTTATGAAATATTGAATTAATTTTTTTTGTACGGCTTTTTCATATAAATACCTAGAAAGTGTTTTCAGGATTTCTTGAAACTTCACGCTTAAGGGAGTGCAAGGGGATTGTATACATTTTTATAAATTCTGCCATTTCCCCTGATAAGATATCGAATATCTCTTTACTTTCATTGGCTTGCGTAAAAAACTAAACCTAAAACCTAAACCAAAAACTTTTTTTTAAGCTATTTCATTTTTCAGCCCATAAGGGGGTATAAAAGGCTTGAACACGTTGAGATGAAATATGAAATTGGTTAGTTCTATTTTAAACATTTTTTTGGTAACTACTGTTGTCATCTCTCAAGATTTACAAGCACTGTGGAGAAGTTATACATATTTATATGTCATTTGATCACTGAGATGTCAACAAATTTAATTGTTTCACAAAAACTGAATACACAGGAATAGTTTAATAGCAAAAATAGAAGGACAGTGAATAGTTTCGTTTTTAGACTTAACTAGTTATTCCCTGTGGCCACAGAAATATTCGTGAGTAGCAACCATAACCAAATTAAAGGTACCTACATACATAAAATTTGCAATTTGAAAAATGAATGGAAGTCCTTCCGGAATATCGCAATATCATTGAGTAGCTCCTAGGCTATACGATTTTACTGCCCCCTATGCATGAAAGCACGCGCAGACCTTGTATAAATTCAACGGAGTGAACTCCCTCGTACAACTATTGAAATAGAAATACATACTCCTCTGTATTTTTATTATTAGCTACAAGTACCGTGGCGATAGCAATTTGCGAATCCAACGAAATATTTCTGATTAAAATAATTTTCTACGGACTACTGCTGATAATTGCATCGCCTTGAACTGAAAGCATAAATAAAAGGAGCCAGACCCGCTTAAGATATTTCAGCAGTACGTCACAATAACATTGAAAATTTACTTAGTGCAAAAAGGTGGCGGTAAACTTAAAGAAAACCGACTCAGCGGTAGTATGGTGTAATTTTCAACAAAAATACTATGGACACATCATCGAATAAGCTGCGCGAAAACGGCGAATTTCAATGAAATGATTCAATAAATTTATATTTAGAAAAAACGAGAAAAAAACGTTGTTAGTGAAAATTGTGTGGCAATTTTTGGCCGAGTGCCCTCTTTCTAATAGCTCGGATACGATATGTTGTGAATTTCTCTTTCGATTGACAACACTGTGGTGTGATTTATACTTAGTTCGTATTCTGAATTCGGATACTTATAAACTTGTTGTTAGGTAAATATACCTACAGCTTCAATGGAACGAGAGTGAAATTATTAGTATGTATACAATAAAATAATCCTTGTTTATTTTAGTTAAAAGAAAGTTATAGTTCTTAAATTAGATGATTTGAGATAGATTAGTAAATATACTCTTGTTATAACCATAAAAAGAAGGACGCAAATATGCATCAATATATCAATACTCAGGTAAGCTCATAATGGTAGTCAGGCACGTATGCAAAATATGGTTTCAAAAGGGATCCAAAAGTCTCTGGTTCTGAGTTCCATCCCTATCATAGAAAGAAATCCTGCTTCAGTAATTAATCAAAGGCAGCTTCGGTAATCACAAAGTCCGTTAAAGCAAAAAAAAAAATAAGATAATTTATCACAGCCAATAGATATGTGGGAATTCGTAAAATGACATTCATTTCACTCCTTCTTTTTTAGGGATTGAACAATGCAAAGTCCTAAATTAATTTTTAGACGATTATAGGTATAAAAAGCACATAGAAATAAAATCGAATTCAATATATCATTAGACCAAAGTATTTGTCGGAATTCGTGAAGATTTGAACAACCACCTTACACTCCCATGGACATCAAACGATGCTTAAAGTTACTTTTTGGCGATTATTTTTAAAGCCCTTAAAATTCGAATGAAATTCGATATCTCATGTAATACCTAAAAAATATGTCGCAATTCGTAAAAATGCACATAACCAGTTTACACCTCCTTTGGGATTGAATATAGCAAAATCTAGAAATTCATCTCTAAACGCTTATAATAAAAGCACGTAGTAGTACAATTAGAGATTAGATATGTAGATAGATAGATAAATTTATTCATTAGTTTCGTTTACAATTGTGTTAGAATTCATGTTTTATTTTAGAGACGAAGATAAACTTTTACAACTATTTATATAATATATAAATTAACCAGCTAATTGCAGTAATAAGTGAATTAATTATTAATTATAAAAACCTCGTTAGTCAATCCTAACCTAATCCTAAAGTTAACATGCTCTAAAGCTAACTAAATCTAAAGCTAACCACCTAATTTTCATTATTATTTTTAATGATATTACGACATGCACGACAGCGGGTTATCCTAGGGACGTCAATTATTTGTTGGCTGGCTTACCATAACAATTAATGTTTTGAAGTTTCCTATTTGGTGTAATTCTTGTGTAGAAAAATACCAAGGTTTGTTGAGTATTATTTTTAAAAATTTTTTTTTTAATAATTTGTATTTTTCTTTTGAGAATCGATGCATAATTGTTCCAAATAAGTGCGCCATAGCAAAGTGCAGGTTGCATTACGGTTTTAAATATTAACAATTTATTTTCCTGAGAAAGTTTGGATTTTCTATTTATTAAAGGATATAACATAACCGTATGTATTTTGATAGTTTCGTAACAACACGAGAATGAACTACCTGGAACATTTATTATCGGAATTGGAAGAAAACACGTGTTCCTTTTCCTAGTGAATTAAATACATTAGCAGACCTAAAAGATATGACAAAATTCGTAAAAAAATAATTTATGTAGACAATTTTTTTGTCACACGTCCGTAAGCCAATATAAATCTTAATTCTTTCTGTAGTTCACCAAAATATACATGCAAAGTTAAATTTAAATTTAATTTTCTAGCATAAGCCGTTTCCGAGATAAAAAGAACCACCTCATCAATGATCTGATTACTTATAAATTCTTAAAAACAGTTTTGTTTAGCACATGCTAATGTGATTAAAATCAAAATATTAAAAAAGAAAGAGGGAATAACAATAATAAAAAAAAAATGGAAATAAAAGTAAGATAAAAATAAATAATAACAGATAACAATAAATAATAATATAATACTGGCATCAGCAATACATTTACAATTACGTAGAATATTTAATTAGAACTTATCGAAAATTTCATTTTTACAGGACAGGACTATTTAGCATCAAACTGTTAGCTTTGTATCCTTAGTCCTATCCGAATTCCTTGCCTTCCAGACACTAGCACCCTCATCCCTTATACTCCCAACCCCAAATCCTGATAGAGCTCTACTGGGCCTAATTCCCGTAAAATTTCAAGATCTGAAATGTTTCTTGAGATATGAAACTTTTTTTTAAAAATAAAATTCTATCGCCTCCTTCCGTTCTCCACCTCCTCACGAAAACATTTGAATTTCGTAGACTGCATAAAATAAAAACCCATCTTTCTGGAGTAATTGCAAAGTTTTTCATTAAAATACAAAATACCATAGCAATAAATTTTTATTTAAATTTTAGCACGATCACAATACTTTACTATTAAAAAAATTAAGTGAAATTGTAGGTGATAAGTTGTGAAGCTAAACAATCAAGACTTCGAAAACTATTGATTAATTCAATATTTTTTCCTTAGTCCACTTTTTTTCACTCATTTTGCGATCAAACCAAAAAAAAACGTAAGCCTACCTGTTGACAAGCAACGTTTTCTGGCAATATTATCCTCAAAATTGCCATGGCAATGCTGAGAGCAATAATGCCATAATGCGTTTCGTGCGTCAACACTGTCAGTTTCTGTATGGCGACCATGCCATTGTCATTGCCATTGCCAGATAAATTGTCAGTGTAGACGCAGGTTAAGCTTCCAATCAATTCAAATCCTCTGTAAATATAATAAATAATAAGGTTCGTACTCTACTCCCCAAGAAATTCAAAATTTTGTATTTCACGTATAGAGATTGACTACAGCGCCATGATATCTACTTCAGTAAATAGTAAATATATTTGCGTTTTCATCGTTTCATCGATATCACACGTTGGTACGTAGTACATGTCTATATTTAAAAGTGATATTTCAGATTAATTGAATTGCGTAGTCCTTAACAACCAAATCTCAAATTCGTATTCTCCATACTAAGTATACATTAATTATTCTAATTTCCAGCATATGGTCCATAAGTTTATATCTTGTTAAAGCCACATAAGACAGACATACCTCAATACGTCGGATCTATAATGTAGACAAATAAGATAAAACCAAAATAACAACAATAATGCCATTTCCTCGATTGCTTCCGTCGATTGAACACATTTTACAACAGAATTGCGAGCTATGGTCTAGTCATCATTGAGCTCGTTAAATTCACTGATGGAAATTATTGTAAAATCTAAGTGACGGCAATACAATGCACAACATCCGACAGATTCATTGATGATTTTGTTCGAAACCAATTTACATAATGAGCTATTAGGTGCGAAATTCGCATCGAGTCATATATCGTGTTCGAGACCAGGTGAATTAAGTCGCCAGTAATTGCGTATAATATAATATGTATAATATGTAGGGATATACCATATTGTACTATACGTCCACCGTGAACTTGACCTCCTAGTGTTTGGACTTATTTCTCAGTGGCCATATCATTGAGTTTTTTTAAATGCAGCCGAGTGGCTCCATCTATTATCTAAATGCAGTCACAATACACTACGAGTAAGCAGTTCGTGCTATGAAGGATCAAATGGGGGTTGAGCGACTTTTCCACTTCATAACTAGGTTACTGGGTCATAGATGGCCCTAAGAGTTGCGTTTAGCAAAACAGAAAAAAATAATAAATAAATCAAGAAAAGAAGAACCTACCGCATATCTCCAAGACATTTTTCTTAAATAATTTTCCAAGTCGAAATCGGTGACTTATTGTCGAGTCCCCCGAATGATGACTATTTAATTTCAGTGGTGGTGATAGAGCTATTTCGAAACACAAAGTTCACTTTTATGAAAAAAAGAAAATCCAAAGAATAATTTCCTTTTGCACAAAAACGAATTTACAACTCCCGCAAGCGATGCAGAAGAGCCGGAAAAATTGTAAGGAAAAATTCGAATTAAGAAAATCGCACAGAAAAACGTTCAGTCTGCTTTCCCGAACCGCACGGCAGACAATTAACTACTGTGCAGAAAAATCGTATTTTGCTATTTGGATAGCGATTTTTTTTTTCGGTTGCTATTATTATTCATGCATGCCGCCGTATGATGAGGTTGTGTTTGTTTTGTATCATCAAATAAATGACACTTGTAGGTGTATTATTATAGCGTATAGTCAGATGAATTTGCAGAGTGATTAAATCGCAGAATAGAACTTATTTAAAGCTGATGCTTTGAAGATTGAAGTGCACGCTGGCGAAAAATTTTTATTGCGCGCCTTGCGTAGTAGGACGCCAAGAATCTTTACGTTGTTGGAGAATCAGCGCTACTTTAAGTATAAAAGTGGGAAGCGATATAAATTTAACTTTAAACTATGGATGTATCCTTCATCAGAAAATGTAAGAACAATACCAATCCTCTATATCATCAATGGTGCGACAGCCCAAATTGGGCCCTGGCCTCCTCTACCTATCCTCTTATTAGTGGACAGAAACAATACGTCCAAAACGCTTGAAAGCCTCTAAAATCCATATCTCCTGAACGATTGATGTCAGACGGCTGAAATTTTATAGATGTCTTAAAAGATACTAGGAGATTAAGAAATAGTTAAACATTTTAAGGGAGTTGGTGAAGTATGTTGATGAGGGTGGAAAACTTTGAATTACAATATCTTTGACTTATTTATCCTAGGAAAATAACATTTGGTTTCTGTATTTAGAATTACTAGTGGAGTCTACTGAATATAAAATTTTTGAGGGAGGAGGGACGTGAAATGCAGAAGTGGAGGGACAACCAATTTTCAAAAATTAAATTGTTGTGTCTCGAAAACGGTGTCATATATGATCTTGAAAATATTACAGAAGTCAGGACCGGCAGACCTCTAGCAGAAGAGAGTATGAGTGCAGGGCGTGATGGTCGGAGGGGATGGAGATGAAAAAACTCGGATTTTAATTTCTCGAAAGCCGCGAAGAATAGAGAGCTAAAAATTGAAAACTGTATAGAGACATCCCAGAAAAATAAATTTATGATAGGGGTAGCAAGATACAGGGGTGGTGGGTGGTATTTCATATCTCAGAAACGGCTTATTCTAGAAAGTTGAAACTTAGTACTGTTTTCCAAAACATATTAAAAAATTAACTTGGGTTCTCAATGGGATCGAGGTCAAAAAAATCGAATTACATCAGTGGCTCTCAATTATTTTACAGAAAAGAGGTTAGAAAATCGAGAATCCCTAAAAAGGATCTTACCATTGTCGATTCTTTCGAAAATTGATGAAAAAAAAAATTTAGTTTTCATTTTTTGTTTCTATCTCACTTTTTTTGTTAGTTATTGTAGGTTAAAGATTTTACAAAAAATGTTTCCAAGTACTCTTTGAAAATAATCATTTTCATCCTAGAATAATCAAGTAGGCCTTATTTTAAAGATTGTTGTTTAAAATAACGATTTTGTCCTTTGTCCTTGAATATCTCAAAATGCGGTTGTTCTCAATTTTTTTTATATTTTGTACTATTGTTTTTTAAAACATGTCGAAAAAATTAACTTGGGATCTCAAGAGCATCGGGGTAAAAAAAATCGATGAAGATCAGTGGTTCTTAATAATTTAGAGCTAAATTAGTTTTCTAATAATTTAGTTAGATTTTTTTTTGACCCAAGGGGATAGATATAGATCCCAAGTTCATTTTTTGATATCTTTTGAAAAACAATATAATACAAAAAAAAAAAAAAAAAAAAAATAAAGGCACGCTTTGGGCGATTCTTGATGAAATGACCCTAGGTTAGTTTTGTAATAATTTAGTTAGATATTTTTTGATCCAAGGGAATAGATATAGATCCCAAGTTCATTCTTTGATATCTTTTAAAAAACAGTATAACATACAAAAAAAAAAATAAGACACGCTCTGTGGGATATACATACATAATAATTGAGAGCTACTGATGTTCTTCGATTTTTTTTGACCCCGATCCCATTTAGATCCCAAGTTAATTTTTTTGTATGTTTTGGAAAGCGGTATAATATACAAAATGTAAAAAATAAAAAAAAGGTATTTTGAGATTTTCTAAAATAAAGGACTAATTCTTTATCCTTGAAAAAAAAAAAAAATTCAAGGATAGTTTTTATTCGTATTTTTTATATTGCGACAACCTCATCCCTTAAAAATATTTAAATTTAATTCCAATTATTTTTTTTCGCTAGTTCTTCAAGTACAAAAATTTGCAAAAGAAGGTCACACCTTTGGCGATTCTTGAAGGAATGACCACGTAGCAAATTTTTTTTTTTTTAAATTTCGTATCGATCACAAAACTTTAGTGTTAAAAAATTTTAAATTAAATTAGTACGAAGGGAGGTCAAAAAGTTCTCGGAATAGCAACAACATGTCTCAACAGTAGAACCTGCAGAAGATCTCACTACCTTATCTTAAACCCCACTTTCCATACTTTTATTATGCAATTTTTAACCACTGTAACTTCTTTAAGTTAGAGAAAAGAATCATAACTAATTGAACTCTTTCGGCGATAATGAACTTCATCTTAAATGATGCTAAATCTAAGGGTGGCGGCTCACTGATAAAATTTTTGAGTTCTTGGCTTGGGTGGCTCCGTACGATTAGGTACTGCAGATTACCTCATATAACATCGTATGATAAAACTCAAAGGAAAGTTCTTCTTAGTAAAGTTTATAACTTCAGAATTCACAATTTCTGGGTTCCGGAAGGGAAAGTTTTCCTTGGAAACCGGTGGATATATTTAAAGTTTCGGGTTAGTCTCCCCCACGAGTTCTACACATTTACGAGTATATTCATATGACTCTTGTGATCAAACTCTAAATATAGAAGTTTCAATTTTGAAATTCACACAACTTTTTGTTATCATTTAACATGAAACTCAAAATTTAAATTCAAAAATTCACGCACCATTTGAAAATTTCATTAGGGTGAACTTTTTTAGACTTTCTTTTCTGTCTTTAGTTTCTATTTAGAAAAAAGTTGACCTTTAATTGTAAGCTCTTTTATGGTATTAGAAGCAATTTGCGATAACTGAAATTCTAAGAATTTTTTCCCTGAGAAACTTTCGACAAAAGTCTTTTCGAGGTTATTTCGTAGGACGAAATAATTCAATTTAAATAATAAAATCTCCGTTCAACCTACGGAAAAAATTGGTCAGTTTTTTGGATATTTTGATTGGGTGGATAACAAATTTTTTCATCGGAAGGGCTGCGGTTCCTGGAAGGTGGTTCTGTTTGTAACCAACGAGTTTTAAATTTATCTAGAAATAACTCTCGTTATTTTTTGAAATTTTGTAACACAACCTTACAGCCGTGGATAAATTTAATCATACCAGTCAGGAATTAACATAACACACAAGGTTTTAATTTAAATTTTGCAATTACTTTATTTTAAATGCAAAGTTCAGAGCCCACAAAACCGTAAGCTTCATGGATACGCCAATGAATCTTTATACCCTAAAAACGGTTGTGCATTATTTGTTTTAATTTGTCCTGGGGAGGTTTCGGCTAAGAGGAAATTTTTTTGATTTTAAGTCGCAGCAACAGCAGGTTTAAAAGTGGTTTGTTGAAATAATAACCTTTTTGAGGGAATCGTAGAAAGGTAGGCAACACAAAGCGGGTAGATATTCACGGACAAGCCTCTGGATACTCAGAACTTCTTTTATTAAAAGGAAAAACTATGGATTTTACTTAATTATTCTGATAATAATAAATTCATCGGAATTGTGTGCAGCTTACCTTTGTACATGTATAATACAAGTTCGTGCATCAAAACCTTTTAAAATTTAAGTGCAGCGTGCTTTGAGCTCTTGCGTTTTATAGTTTCGTGCATAGATATAGTAGTTACAGTTTAAGCGATAGCGGTCAGCAAAATTTACGACTCTGACGGAATTTTTAACTTCATTTCAACAGCTTTTGCCTTTACTAATCGTAAAATTTTTGTCCTCAGGGGTGCAGAGAGGTGTGCGTTCACGTAGGTATTCTTAGTACCTATCCCAAAATCTGCAATTTTGCTTATTTACATAGCATAGTTTAAGTTAAAATGAGATTCGTACTTCTTTATAAGATTATATAAAAAGTTATTATTTTCTCTGGCTATCTGTGCAAAACAAATAGCATATTTCAGACGTGCATGAGAATCTATAGGGGTAGCAATTTCTGTACCATATGAATCCTATATGGAAACATCTACGAGTATACCAACGACTGTAACCAAGCATGTGACCCAATTACCGACTTCATACTGACGGGAATGAGGCGTTTCATTTATTTTCGTCGAAAACCAGTCCTATCTCAAAACTGCTGGTTCACTAAAGATTAACTCCATGGCATTTAAACAAGTTGAAGATGCAATTCTTCATAAGAAAACAGATACATTTTCATAAGTCAGGATAAATCAAATTCAGCTATGAAAGAGAACTTTGGCGAGGGGGTGTGGAAGTGGGCTTGGGCGTGGGTGGAATGATATTAAGTCCGAAACATTCGAAACCCGACATCGAAACATTTTAAAATTTTAAAATTTTATGGCATTAACCATTTGAAAGATATGTCAAATGGTTAATGCCATAAAACTAAAACTTAATGAACATCTGTCTGTAGATATACTATGTAGGAAAATAGATCGGAAACAAATGTTTGAATGGGGCAGTAGCGTGCGGAGGTGGGATAAAAAACTTTAGATTACGATATCTCACGAACCAATTGCACTAGAAAAATAAAATTCGGATTCTGTATAAAGGTTAAAAAATAAAGTTTTTTGAAAGTAAATTTTTTTAATCTTGCGGTAAAGCATGGATGTGGGTGGATAAGAGTTTTTCTAAAAATCACGTATAATATCTTAAGAACAGTGTAAGATAGATGCTTAAAATTTTTACCAGAAATAGGGCTAATATATATACGGAAAATAAATAAATATATAGGTTTGATTGCCAACGACAGGGGTTCTAACCATAATTTTTAATTCTAATTGTTTAATCAATAACTTACTGTTCTTACTGGTTTTGTGTACAAATTACAATTCGCAATTTGTATTATTGAGCCGTTGATTTTGAAAGTGGCATAAGACACTTTATAAAACAAATTTCTTTGTGACATTCTAACCATGTTTTATATGTACAACACGATGCAATTTTCTGAGAATCTATTGAAGCAATTATTTCATCACTCTTTTAAAAATACAAGTAAATTTTCCCTAAAGTTGGCATGAATATTTTTTAATATGATAAAACGCAAACCCTTAAATATGTCGATTTAAAAACGACTTATGTCCCTTTCACAATTCACAACGAAATAGCAATATCTACGATGAAAATTTGTTAAACTAACACAGTATAAATGTAAAAACCACAATATGGAATGTTTTGAGAACATTTGTTAAGTAGCGTAAACTTTGAAACATTTTCATAGTTCTGAAAATGGAGGAACGAGCATGAACGAAAAGAGAATAGTACTAATTGCAACGTAAATGTTCGAGATATATGTTGTAATTCACTTAAGCTAAAACTTTCAATAAAAAATTCAAATTTAATAAGTTTTATTGATTTAATAACACACAATTCACTATTTTACAGGGAAGACGCATCGAAATTGATTTACATATTCAAATCTTCCGCAAAGAAGAGAGATTGTTTTTGGTGTTACAATTTTTGTGGTAAACGTTACATATTATGTGTACAGTGCACATGATTTGATGTCATATAGCACAACAAATGTGTCTGCTACACTTTCTTAGTTTGCATTAATTTTCAATAGTAAACATACAAATTATATATTTCAGAAAACTACATATTTATGTGTATGATTTACATTGCAGTTTTGGGAAATTAGTAAAATTCTAAGGCCCGTTCCTACACGATCATCAGTAACGTTCTAACTGAAACTTTAACTGACAGATGCTCATACGAAACTTACAGTCAAAGTTCTGGTTAAATTTTAACTGAAGGTCGTAATAACGGCCCTTAATGTTCCTCTATACTTCAGAATTTGTAAGAAAAAAAAGATGATAACATATTTATGTGTAGGGAATACATATTTTATGTTTCCTTCACAGATTTGCAGCTACATTTTTTCCCGTGTAGCAAAAAGAAAAATTATCAAAACTAATGTTAGTATTATTTAATTTGATTATACCTTTGTTATTATTTATTATAGGGGTATTTGTATTTATTTCTGATCGAAAAAATTTATTATCTATCTATTGTTAAGATTAGAATTTACTGTTTTAAGTTTATTTTTAATATTATTTATTTATTTAAATTATTTTAATAATGAAATATTTTTTAGAAGGTGAGGGTGTATAGTGATGGCTTCAGGAGGAGACGGAGGGAGACAAGGGATGAGTTGCGATTTTTATATTTCGAGAACTTATAATGTTATAAAGCTTAAACTTAGTATCAAGATAGAAATACATTAGTAACATGTTGGACAAAAGTAATTTTGTATAACAGTTACAGGAGTGGGGCGTGTTTTTCCTAACTACAGAACGGTTTATGCTACAAAGTTGAAACTCGGTATGTATATATAAATCGGCTAAAAGGTAATTCTGATTAAAATCAAAAATCCATTGGAGTTTGGAAGAGGACAAAAAAAATGAACAGAGAAAACGGAATGCATATATAAAATTTTCACGATTTTTGTCATATCTTTTTGGTCTTTCCAAATATTGAATTTAATTTTAGTGTAGGGACTCTTCATGCAAATACCTAGAAAGGGTTTTCAAGATTTTTTGAAACTCGACCCCGAAGGTACTGTAAAGGGGGTGTATACATTTTCACGAATCCAGCCGTATTCCTCAGGTTTTGATGCAATGAGGTGTCAGAAAAGCCAAATGCTGTTGGAAAAATTAGTTCACTTCTTGTTGCACCCAGGGTTTCACTTTGATAAAAGTGACTTCTCTTCATTATACTACACACCTATTTTTTAGGGTAGAGATATGTAGTAAAAGAGTGTGGCAGAATTTTGCACAAGGTCCCTACTAGGCACAGTACATACTGATTATATCACGTGTTTATATATGATTTATCGGACTGCATACAGCATACAGCGGTGTATAAATTTCGGAAAACCTAAAAGTCGCGTTTCATAACTTATCTGATCATTCTCAAATTTATATATAGCCACAGCAGTTTTATTTAATCCAAGATAAGTTCAATGCCAGCAAAGTTAATTCAATTAAAGCTAAATGGGACTTGTTAAGTTGGCACCCCATATCGATGGAACTTTTTGGCACCTGGCTAGGTGTAAAATTATAAATAGGAAACTGATGCAAAGGAAAAAGCAGTACCGAATGCACGGTTCACATTATGTTGGTGCTTAGTACACTTATGTATACCGGGAATAGCTAAGCTCCTCAAAGTATTAAGTCAAAGGTCAGGTGAGCTCAACTGGTGAAAGTGCTTCGGAAAAAAGAGAGCTTGTATGCATGTCCCCCCCCCCCCTCTATCGCCTTGGAAATGGCGATTTTAGTCT
The DNA here is from genome assembly GCA_949128065.1 of Beris chalybata. NCBI lineage: Eukaryota > Metazoa > Arthropoda > Insecta > Diptera > Stratiomyidae > Beris > Beris chalybata. The sequence goes on along the minus strand of OX421896.1, from coordinate 23,489,538 downwards.
GGTTTCCAGCCATTCGATCTACGTACTTAATACTGCTAGACATTGAACTTACTATGTACATATATCTCAAGAGCACTCGATGGTACAAGAACTGAATCTTAGGAAATGGGTAGAGTTGTCTCCAGGCGCGAACGCAGAAAAATATTTCGGGTGGGGGGGGGGTGGGTTTAGACAAATAATTATTTGGGGGGGGGGGGTTTCATACAAATTTACTCGTTGAGTGCAAGTTACATTTAGTTTTGCGTATGTAACTACATCATTTGGGGGGGGGGGGTGGAACCCCAAAACCACCCCCTGCGTTCGCACCTGGTTGTCTCAAATGACAACACACTTTGGAACGCACACAGTGTCCTGCTGGAGGTCCTCTATCGAATTGCATGAATGAATTATTGAAGGGATTTCGGATCACAACGAAAGCGAAACCTTTGGCGGGGTTGAAACCTATAAAAGCATCAGAAATGTTTACAAGGGAAAAGCTCTTGTGGTTGGCGATTCCCTGCGGAACCTTGGCGTCTAGCGCCAAATCGTGTTTCGGTTTAATCAACTACATCAATACTTTTATTTATTTACCATGATAAGATGTTAAGCCTGGTGATTTGTTTTCCGTAATTTTTTTATACGACGCAGGATGTAACGTATGTATATTCAATATGACGACGTTTGGGAGGTTTGTGGGAGGCACTCGGTGATCACGAAATGTTCATGTTACACAGCTCCTACCAACGAGTAAAAAAGGATGTCTTTTAGCACCGTCACCGCGAGCACAAGAAAGGTACGAGTATATCACAAAATGCTAAATTTAAGCGAACCTATTTTTAGGTGCTATTTGCGATGAAGTCCAGCCGATTTAGGTGGACTGTGCGATTTTGACTCGGTTCCAAAGATGACGTTCATTCACTTTTCAACAACACTTTTCCACACTATTTGGAGGTAGGTAGGTCAATGCGATTCCGGCGACCAGTCTATATGGGAAATCGGGAGCAGAGCTTATACTACAATACACACTGTACACACTAGCTAGTAGCGACTAAACCGATAAATGGGCTTTTGGCTTTGGCACTTTTCCAAGAGTTTCTCCCCCTCCACTCTTGGTCATGTGGGAGGAGGAGGATTGGGTGGTAAAATACACCGATGTCTTGGATCAACGCGGAGAGTGCGGAAACTCGGATTTGCTGTTGATGGTATGTTTGGATGTTTGAGGTATTCTCTGATTCACGGTGGCATACTTAGAGGCAAGGACACGCTTGGAGAGAGGTGGAAGGTCGCATACTTCATATGAGCTTCCAGCGGTGGAAATCAAAGAGCTTTTCATATCCTGGATGGGAAATGAGCTTGCAATTTCCTTTCGATTTCAGGACAGTGGCGTTTGTGAAGAGGGATGACTTTAGTACTCAAGCTCGGATTGCAAGGACGAAAAAGTATAAGACCGTAATTTGAAAAATTCACAAATCTGTCAACGGTCTGGGCGCAACTATATTATTTTTTAAGTAGATGTCTGAAAGTTTTTTTAAGCTGTGCATGTTACTATGCGACTAGGATAACCAAGACGCTGTTTGAACGTTTTTCTTAAGGTTATCAGTCTCTTAGTAACTTACATCGCATCTCAGCATAAAACGCCTCTCGTTCTCAAGATACCATTACAAGTGGTTCACAAAATGTACCCACAAAAAAATTTTCAAATTAATATCAGGCTTGTAAGCTGCGTGCCCATAACCGCTTTTGCGTACGGCGGACAGACGGATTTTTTTTTGTTTTCTTTATAAAATTTCTGAGAATGAAGAAGAATGAATATGAAGTTTCTTTTAAAAATTTCAGGTCGATCACAATAAGACGGTGGCGAATGGAAGTGGGAAAATAAATGATTTTCAAAAAAATCACGTCTAATATCTCGAAAACTGCTGAAGGAAATCTGCAAATGGTTTAGGCGAGACTTTACTATTTTTCGGGACAAAGTACTGGAAGGAGTTTAAGTGGAAAAAGTATACAACCATTTTACACCCCCTTAGAGGTCGAATTTCAAAAAATATTGAAAACACTTTCTAGGTATTCATATGAAGAATCCGTAGAATATCAATGAATTCAACTTTTTGAAAGACCTAGTAGATATGACGAAAATCGTGAAAATATATGCATTCAATTTTCACTTACCATTTTCTTGCTCCCCCTTCCAAACACCAATGGATATTGGAGTTTTTTGTTTATCAAAATTACTTCTCTAGTTGATTCACATGTACATACCGAGTCTCAACTTTCTAGCATAACACGTACCCCTAAAAAAAATATATTTATATTATATTTTATATTTTTCCAACATGCTACTACTATATCTCTATCTAAATATGTACCAAGTTTCAGCTTTATATCATTATAGGTTCTTAAGATCGGATCTTTTTCCTTTTAACCCTCTCCTACCCTGACCCTCTGCACCCACACTGTACGTCTGGTAAAAATTCTAAGCATCTATCTTACACCGTTGTTGAGATATGAAACGAGATTTCTTAGAAAAATTCTTATCCCCTCCACTTCTATGTTCCCCTGCCTCCTTAAAAGATTTTACTTTGAGCAATCGTTATTTGTCAAGCTTTATATTCAAACCAAATTTTATTTTTCTTGTGTAATTATTGGTTGGAGTAGTCTTAAGTTTTTCAACCCCCACCCCCGTACGCCACTGCCCCCACTCAAAAGTTTGTTTTCAATCTATTTTCCTGGTATACCCACAGCTTTTCAATAAGTTTTAATTTCGTGACATTAACCTATTAGGAGATATGGATTTTAGAATGTCTCGATCTCTGCTTTTGAGCATTTCGGACGCATTATTATTCCCCCACTCCCACACCCCTCTATCTATATCTTAATTTTTTCAAATGGGCAAATGGGTCCATGCTCTATATAAATTCCAAGTTTCAGCCTCCTAGCCTAAGCCGCTAAGCGGTTACTGAGATCTGGAAACCAAAATTTTTCGTCTAAAACGCGTCCCACCTCCTCCTTACACCACAACCACTGAAAAGGTGGCCACATGAAGGGGTCTGCTCAGTCTACCAAAACAAAAAAACAGCGTGTGCAGCACGGTGCACATGATAGAAGTGAAACTTCTTGAAAAATAAAGAAAAAGAATAAGAGAGATTTAATGCGAGAGACAGAGAGAGAGAGAGAGCATTTCAAAATAAATACAATAATACAAAATTTGCATTTTCTGAGTTTTTCAATGTTATGTAGGAGGGAGTAGGGGGGAGAGGAGAGTGGCGGGTAGGGGGATAGAGAAAGTAGATGAGGGGGAACAATATGTAGGGTGAGAGGTAAAATTATAAGGATACACAGAGGGAGGGTATACAGTGTGGGAGGGGGGGGGATGAAGGGTTGAAGTTAGGAGAAAGGGGTGTAAGAAGAAAAGTAAGGGGTGAGAAAAAGGTGAGGGAAATCAGTTGTTTAAAAAGGGGTAGGTGAAGAGGGGGAAGAGATAGGAGTAGTATTCCAAATAAATTTTCTGAGTTTTTCAATGTGTCGTACGAGGGGGTAGGGGGTAGAGAGGAGAATGGGGGGATAGAGAAAGTATATGAGGGGAACAATACATATGTAAAGTGAGGGGTTGAATGATAAGGGTACACAGAGGGGGGTATACAGTGGGATGGTGAAGGGTTAAGTAGAAGATAGGAGTAGTATTTTAAATTCTATTCTATACCACTCTCTCGCAGTGTCGCTTTTTCGTTTCATCGTTTCATCGAGTTTCGTTTCATCGTTTTTTTTTTTAAATGCCAACAACACGCGGTGCTCCCAAGCGGTCCCTCATCTAAGTACTAACCGCGCCCAATGCCGCTTGACTTCGGTGATCGGACGAGAACCGGTAGGTCCCCAGCATGGTATGGTAGTTTTGTCTCTACATAATATCCTCCTTCTCTATCGTGTAACGAAATGTGCTAAAACGTGACGCGTCCTTGAAATTTCACCGCCACTAAAGAATTTTCACTTCAAAAAATTTAACTTAATAGATCAAAGAGTTTGAGAGCTATAAGCTTTAAAACGTTTTGCGTACGGCGGACGGTGCAAAGTGGGGCATTTGAAAATGTAAGAAACATAGAGCTAGTGGAGACGACAACCCACCGGTTTTGTATAAAGTGCTTTGAGGCCAAAAACACGATGAGAATGGAGACAAAACATGGTCGTTATATCAAATTATTGTTGTCTTAGCGTGTGAGTGAGTTAAATGGAACAGGTGCGCTATGTCAATTTGGTGTTGTTTTGCGTGAAGCGTGACGACGTCCGCCTTCAACTCAACCGCTGCTTGTCATCTCCAGTATATATATCTCTATGGTAAGAAACAATTTTTCGGGAGTAAATTTTTTTTATTTCTTAAACCGAGTAGCCAGTTTGAACTGCAATGGAGTTTATCGCATGCACCTTCGCTGAATAGCATCTGAAACACATCGTGAAATATTCCGAAGACACAAACCAGCAACCGTGAAGTAAGCAGAACCGGAAAATGGAACTCTCCATACGTCAGATAGTAACTGTCACCGCTACTGTCATTTTGCCGTACTGTTTCCAATCAAACGCGAGCTGCAGGTGGTTCGTTGCCGAACAACTGAAAAGCAAATGTTGCTGTATCCGGCCGTTATTCATCCGAATTTTCGCAACATTCTATTCTGACGATGAAAGTGGGTTTCCGTAAAGTGCGGAAACTATGGCTGCTGTACTTGTTCTTTCTGTTCTTCTCGTTTTTCATGTTCGCAATCAGCATCAACGTCTACCTGAACAGCATGAACGTCTCGGACATGCGAAAACGGTGAGTTGGACCCAAATGCCTAGAGCGTTTAAAATTTGAATTAATTACAGTAATGCCGAGTCGCATCAGCGCCTTCGAGAGAAGACCACAAAGAAAGTCATCGTGGCACACTACATCGGGACGGGAAACATCTTCGGTAACATGTCGAAAGGTTCGAATCGCTTTGCTTTGCGCTCTTCTTAATTTCTTTTCGCAATCCCTTTCCGGTGATGGGTGTCTATATTCAAACTTCTGAGATATTTGGCAATTTCAGTTAACTAATTACACGACTTCCGCTTAGACGACTTCAATCAAAACAATTTCGCGCCCGTGGAATCGGAAGGAGCCGATGGAAAGCCGGTTGTGATTCCTTCGCGGGAGAGTCTCATTATGCAGAGGATGTTCCAAGTGAATCGATATAATCTGCTGGCCAGTGATCGGATTCCCTTGAACCGGACTCTGCCCGATTATAGAAAGAAGGAGTAATGACGGCAATCATTTTTTAAATTGATTTAATTCTAATGGGTGTACTCTAGATGTGCGGCTAAGACTTATAAGAAGAATCTGCCTACTACCTCGGTAATAATAGTTTTTCACAATGAAGCCTGGTCCGTGCTTCTTCGGACAGTTTGGAGCGTTATCAACCGATCACCCAGGCATTTGCTAAAAGAAATTCTTCTAATCGATGACGCCAGCGATAGAGGTGAGCTGCCAATGCTTTTTACCAAAAGAACGGAATAACATTTTTAATTTTCGCAGAGTTTTTAAAGAAGAGCTTGGAAGACTACATCGTCGATCTTCCGGTCCCAACAAGAATTCTCCGTCTGCCCGAACGGAAAGGTCTTGTCCCGGCACGACTGTTAGGGGCTGATAAAGCCAAGGGCGAGGTAAGTGTCAGATCCTGCAAAATTTCGCATCTTATGACGATCCGTTTCTAGGTTTTAACATTTCTTGATGCTCACTGCGAATGCACAATCGGTTGGCTCGAACCGCTTCTAGCTCAGATCAAAGAAAACTACCGAAGTGTTGTGTGTCCGGTGATAGACATAATTTCTGATGATAATTTCGGTTATCACAAATCGTTCGAACTTCATTGGGGTGCCATGAATTGGGAGCTACACTTTAGGTAAGTAGCCGAGTAGTTGAGTTCAGTTTCAGTAAGACTATTAACTTATTTGCAATGTTTAGGTGGTTCGTGCTTGGCAAAATGGAACTCGAGAAACACGCTAATCTTATAACGGAACCCTTTCCAACACCGACCATGGCGGGCGGCCTTTTTTCAATAGATCGAAGTTACTTTTATGAAGTCGGTTCCTACGATTCGAACATGAAGGTAAATAGTAAAAATACTACAATATTTTCGCAATAAGTAAAATAGCTTGCTTATAAAGTAGAACCCCATGTACTGATAATAAAACATAGAAAATCACTTGGCCATTGTAATAGAATTCATATGCCGAAATGCAAGATTTAATTTGATATTATCGTCAGAAAAATTTCAGTTTAAGGTAAAAATATTTTGCTGTCTCAACACTCAATGTAAACGTCTACACCTCAGAACTAAAGTGCAACAAATTTTTGTTTTGTTTTTTACATAGACACAATAAATACATAATAAACATTTAGCAGTCACGATAGGCTGCAAGCCAGTCGTATGAAAGACAATAGGTCTGTTCTTTTTGCTTGCACGTTTTACACTTTTTTAAACTAGCTCTCGAGCGAGTGCAGAAAAGTGTAAGGGGTGAATGGGGGGGGGGGGCACAAGCTTACTGTTTGAGTATGAGTTTGTGTCATCGCTGTGACGTGAAATGTTGTTTAGAAAAGTTAGTGCAAACAAGTGTAAGAAGTGCAGGGAAAAAGAACAGACCTAATATCTTCCATTAACAATTATTTATCTGGTACGTCAGACAAACCCTTATTTGAACCATTTAAAAAATGGTGTGTACTAAATTTCAAATTTTTAGCTTTAAGGAGGCATCCCGTGTGAAGGCTCTTTTTTCACCCTTTTTTGGGAATTTGTTTTGGCGAACTAAATAAAGATACAACTGTGAAATTTTTAACACATATTAAGGCTGGTTTACATGACGACTACAAACAATTTTTACCAAGATTGTGAGGGAGATAGCTTATCGAATTTTCAATGGAGTAGAAAGCAACCACTGCAAAAAATGACATTCACACAAATATCGTCAATATTTTTTCCTGGATATAATATCTGTTCGTTTCACTCCTGATCAGTTTCTCATCACATATTTTTCTTCTCCCTCACAATCTCAGTGGAAATTGTTTGCAGTCACCATGTAAACCGGCCTTAATGCACATTTTGAGCTCACTTTACAATTTTTTCAGCCCGAAATCGTCGCTTATTGCTGAGGTATACGGAAACTTAGCCACTCATTTACAAAAAACCTTTTTTTCGGTAGACACAATTGCGGGCGTTCTGCTTATCTCAAATAAAAAATATCAAACGAAGTTTGAACTAATTGCGGAACCAGGATTATAAATAAATATTGAAAAGTGAATTTTTTGGCAACTTGTTGAACTCTTTATCGTCAATTTTGGTGTTTTTTTACGACTTCTTCAGCTCGACAAAAAAGACTGCTTGATGAATCACAATTATTCTAGTTTGTAAAGTGTCTACATGAGTACTGAATAAGTTCACCAAATTTCAAAGGAATCCGTTCGATCGATTTTGAGATATCGCATCTACCGATTTGAAAAAAATACCGTTTTGAAAAAAAAAAAACGCAACTAATTTGACTGAGTGTTTTTTTGATATTCAAAGCCATGCGGAAGTTACAGGCATTTATATGTTCTAAACTCCATTGTTTCGAATTGATATTCGAAACAACAAAGGAGCTTAGAGTATAAGAAGGCCTGTAACTTCTGAATGGCTTTGAATATCGGAAAATCACTTCGCCTACATATTCTACACTATAAAGGGGGATTTACATTGTCGTCGCAATTCTGCGTTTGCGTCACACGTCGAACATTCTTCAGCTTTTTTCTGTGCCGCAAAATTAAATTTCTGTCAGACGCACAAAATGCGACGACAATGGAAATCTCCCTTAAAGGGTCATCCATTTTCAGCTTTAGGATTTGTTTAAAAAAAAAACACCCAGTTTTGCGAATTTATTCGTGTTATTTATTTTAAATGAATATTAGGAGTATACCATTAAATATAGAAAACAAAATCGTTTAAATGGATTCTGGATCTTTTGCAGGACTCGGCCCTTTTTAGGTAATTTCCGATAAGTTTTTCAGATAGTTCGGGCTTTATCTCGGCCATAGCTTTGAGGAATTTGAGGAATATTTACATAAACACGTTCTTTCGCGTAGCCCCCAAAGAAACAAATCAAGAAGCGTTAAATCGCACGATCTTGGGAGCTAATTTACATCAGCACAAAGTGAAATTACATGGTCTGGAAACTTTTGACGCAACAGTTCAATTGTTGAACGTGATCATCATCATCTTGTAGAAACCACATGTCTTCCAAATCAAAATCTTTAATTTGATCCCAGAGCCAATCACGCAACATGCTTTGATAGCGCTAATTTTTAACTATTTGTGTTTGTCCTTGATCGTCTTCGAAGATGAAAGGACCAATGATTCTTCCTGCTCACAATCCATAATAAACAATCACTTTTTGTGAATGCAATGGCCTTTCTTGAATCAAATGTGGATTTTCCTCTCTCCAGATGCGGCAATTTTGTTTGTTCCCATACTCAGAAAATGCGCTTCAATACTGTCAGAAAAATCAGCATTCAATTGCTGTTGTTCCATCACCCAATCTGCGTATGCTCTGCGCGCACGATGGTGCGTTGAGCGGTCGTAAATCGGTCCATATTCGTAAATGGTCATTTTTTAGCTAACAATCTGTTATTTTAGATAACCATAAAATTGTCCCGGATGGAAGTTGTAGGGCTGTAAAATGCTAAAACTCGAAATGGATCTCCCTTTATTCGGTATGCATTTCGTTTTAACTGGATATTTATTAGATCGTACGAACATCGCTAATTTGAAAATTATCCTGTCCGTAAAAACGAGCAAACTAATTCAATCCATATAAAAATAGTATCCTGTTCCCATATAAACATTCAAAGGAAAATAAACATAGATACAAAATAAAAGCCGAATGCTTTAGCAGCCAGCGCTAACCAGTTAACTCTGTAAACCTGTTTACAAAGTTAGCTTTCAAATAATAATAATAATGAAGCTATGGACGAGACAGACCTCTATTAATAGCTTGGAGTTTTGCAGAGAATTAGAGCTCGTGTCAGAGACTTCCGCTTCTTCCGCTTTAAACTAAGCTTTTACTAAGACTGCAATTGGTGCTGAAGACTCATCTTTCAGGAAAAAATTAAATATGTGCGATTAACACCTATGTAGTTGCTATATGCATTTGGAGCTGTACAATGGTCAGACATTGATTTAGAGTCTGCCAACCGTTTGGTCCGCACCATCGTGAACAAATCTCGAATGTATCACCCAAAATCAGCACGTGAAATTGGAGGCAGAGGCATTAGTGATTTGAGCAACCTTTACCACCGACAGGCCTTGGCTCGGTATATTTTAAACTACAATTTTGAAAAATTACAAAATTTCAAAGTCGTTCCATAAAGCGTTCTGAAGTAATCGGCAAATTTTTTGAACACGTGCTTTAAGAACTTTTCCAAAGGAGTTTTTGTCCGTTAACGAATTTAAAAATTTACAAATTCGACTTCCAGAATCCAAATTTTAACATCGTCCGTTCAGAACGTAAAATAATTTACATGTTTTTCGTCCGCTGTCCCGTTCTTTGCGTAACAAACTTTTGGGCAAGGTCTAGTGAGTTTTTGGGCTAATCTGTCCACACGACTATTAGATAGTGTTTTATTTTCTGTATGCTTTGACTGTCGTATCAGAATCCCACCTCGGTTGTCCCTATCGAAGAGCGACTTCTACTATTCTTGCTGTCATACGGATTTCTTGTGTTGTTGACGGTATTCAGGTAGAGGGACTTAGTATAAGTAGTAGTAAAATTATTAGTTTCATTAAATCAAAATATACTTGGAATTTTTCAGATTTGGGGTGGTGAAAACGTCGAAATGTCTTTCCGGATTTGGCAATGTGGTGGCTCGATACAGATTGCCCCTTGCTCTCATGTCGGTCATTTATTTCGAAAAAGTTCACCATATACATTTCCCGGTGGCGTAAACCACATATTAGGTGAAAATTTAGGCCGTGCTGCGATGGTTTGGATGGATGAATGGTCTAATTTCTTTTTTAAGTACACAAATATTGATGAATCGTTAAAGAAAACATTGGTGAGTCAAAAATTAACTGGTACTTTCAACCGAATAAAAGTGGATCATTTCAATAACATTTTGTAATTTTTTTTCCAGAACGTAACTGATCGCTTAGAGCTACGTAAAAGACTTAATTGTAAATCCTTTGAGTGGTATTTGAAGACTGTTTGGCCACAAAACTTTTTTCCTGGACACGATCGATTTTTTGGTAAAATCGTTTCGTTGGATAACAATACACCGTTGACGCGAGATTATGATAAACTAATGCTGGGTATTCCGGGTAAAATTCGCGAGCGGGAATGGAGCGATGTATTCAAACTCATTTCGCATTATACATCAGACCTGTATCCATCTTTAGATGTAGATGCCGACATATGTCTTAGAAAAGATATGAATCGATCCGCGATAAGCGTGGCCATTTCGGCTGCCATTATTGATGGTTGCCAGCCCGATCCGAAGTTACAGGATATGTTTGTTATAACACCAGATGGACAGGTACTTCAATTTTTCTATTTTTTTCGTGTATGTATTTTTGTATTCTCAATTGTAAACTCGACAAAAGATCATGACGAATGAAGGAATATGTTTTGATTCGTTCGAAAAGCCATCGAACGCTGCGTCATTTGTAAGGATTACCGAGTGTCACGATTCACCGCGGCAAAAATGGACATACGATATGATAGTAAGCAAAACCAAGTTAAATTTAAATCAAAACAATTATCGTGATTCTATTTGAACAGACACAGCAAATACGACATAAAGGATCCAGATTATGCCTCACTGCTATGAAATGGGGCGAAAATGTTTTAATGAGAAAGTGCAATTTTGAGAATTCCCAGCGATGGGGTCTCATTCCTCTTAAATGGAAGTAAACAACTTTTACATATATACAAATTCATATCTTAATACTTCATCTAATAACTCATTGTACTTAAATTATAATAAAGAACGTAAGCATGATTTTAATTCTATTTTCTTATTTTCATAGATATAAAACGTTTCACAAACTGCCCGTGATAAAATATGAGTTCCCCATTTGTAGTAAAATTACCTCCCCAGTCTTCCTCTTATAGTTACTTCTTCGTGTCTTTTTTTCGCCTTAGTAACTATAATAGCTTACTACTCACAAAAGCATAGCTAACTTTATTACAAGACAGTTTTACTAAAAGTGTGCTAAAACCACGACCTCGTAAAAGTTCACTATATCAAGAATTAGTTGTGGGGTTTTTGATATCCTTGCAAGTCATAGAAATTTGATTTTGATTCCAATTATATCAAGTGCTTAAAGTACAACACCCAAGATTGTACAGCATGATGCTATTAGGAGACTGGCTTTTTTTGAGATGGAAAAATTGCAACGATAATGCTGATTGCGATGCGATGCGTCTGAGTAGTTTACACTTTATACTAGTCTGTATTGTCCGTGGTTCCGTACATGGGTCATGTAAGATATGTAAAGAAAATCTAGTACTCCATTATGAATTTTACGTTACGACTACATGCCGCTGCTTGAAATTGAAGTGAATCTTAGATTATGTTTAACAGATAAATGTGTTTATGTTTAATTTGGTTTGTATCATAGATAAGTTGAAATAGTTCAGAACGGAAGTTCATTATCCACATATTACAATAAGACCTCCTAATTTGGTAGTCCAATTCGGAGATAAACTAATTAAAGAATTGTGCCAGTTATTATTATGACCCAATTAGAAATTCAAGTAACTGCAATTAAGCAGTACATGAACATATAATATCCTGTAGATATTACTAAGTACATAGGTATCTCCGCTCCAGACATAAAAAGCTATGTATTATTTTTTGTTTTTTTAGGTATATACCTGGACTCCTTTTGAAAGTGGTGGGAGTATGAAGGGGGAAGTGGGGGAAGCGTTTCAGATAAAAATTTGGATTTGTAGATCTCAGCAACAACTTGTGCGAGGCATCTGAATCTTGGAACTTATATAGAGCTTCAATAATATACCCATTTGCAAAAAAATTGTCGATATGGCTGAAGCGGTGAAGGAATGGTGTGAAAAAAAGCGTTCAGTTCTGAAAAACTTTAGATTACGATATCTCACGAATCAATTGCACTAGATAAATACAATTCAGATTCTGTATAAAGGTTGACAAATAAAGTTTGGTGCTAAGACCCCCTTAGCATGGAGGGAAGCATAAAAGTGGAGGGGATAAGATTTTTTCTAAGAATTCACGTGTCATATCTTAAGAACAGTGTATGATAAATGTTAAACAATTTTACCAGAAGTAGGCCTAATAGATCCCTAGTAGAAAAATAAATTTTGATGACGGTGTAGAGGGTGAGAGTGGGGGAGGTGGAAAAGGAAAAAGTCCTGATTTTTATATCTCAAGAATCTATAATGATAAAAGCTGGAATATTGATATTTAGATAGGACTACAGTAGTGGTATGTTGGCAAATTATTTTAAAGTAGAGTAGTATAGTACGAGTGTGTGGTATGTTTTACTAACTATAGAACGGCTTATGCTAGAAAGTTGAAACTCGATGTGTATATGTAAATCAACTAGAAAAGTAATTCTGATTGAAAAAAATTTCAAAAATCCGTTGGTGTTTGCCCTCCCAATAAATAAATGATCAGTGAAAATTGAGTGCATATATTTTCACGATTTTCGTCATATCTATTAGGTCTTTTCAAACATTGAATTTATTCTACGGCCTTTTCATATAAATACCTGAAAAGTGTTTTCAGAATTTCTTTAAATTCTTCCTCTAAGAGGGTGCAAATGGGTTCTTTACTTTTTCACGAATTCTGTCATATCTCCCAGGCCTGGTAAGATATCGAGTACGTCTTCACTTTCACGGGTATGCGTTATAATAGCCTAAAACTTGTTTAAGTTTTTTACTTTTTCAGCCCTTAAGAGGATATAAAAGGGTTGAGCACGATTTCACGTTTTCACGAATTCCGTAATTTCTTTTAGAAGTGATAAGATATTGAATTATTTTATTTTCAATTAACAATTAACTCGTTTCAGGATTATTGGATATTCAAACTCCAAGTGTGTTTAAGAAAGTTGCATGTGTTTTCACAGATTCCTACATATTGTTTAGGTAAAATCTATGGTGCTGTAAGGTAATTCAAACTTCGTGCTACAGATAACTTTGAGAACACTTTGTGAACTACACCAACTATAGATAAATTCTTGAGAGAAATAAAGCTGAACGAGGATCTGTAATTATTGAAATTTTTTGATTAGTTAGATCTTTAGGTTTAAACTGAAGAAAGATCTCTGAGGTATAGCACACTATAGCACTGGTCGCGGTACTTGAAAGGAACCTCTCCACATCCACTGAAATCTTCTCTAGTATACCAGGTTTCTACTTAACTTAGGGTGAATAGAACTAGCAATGTTACCTTTTCTTAAAATTAACTTCTTACAGGGATGGCAAAAATATCAGCGTAACCCTGTTCCGTGATTTTCGATTTTTTTAGTTACAGAAGTAGGTCGTCCACTACTAAGCATCAGAGGATAGTTGGTACTACCCCGTCCTGTAAAGAGCCTTTCTCAGCTGTGACTGTGACTTTTGAATCAGCTAGTGTTGAATTTATTTTTCTGCGTTCTTCCAATGTCACGATTTTGTGCAAAAGTGTAGATACTTTGGTAGGCATCATCCCTGTTCAATGTCTAAGAAGCAATCAACAACTAATTTCTTGTCCCTTATCGACTCCTCAATTTTCGTGACCAAGTTTTGTAAAGCATGCGGGTTGTAGACTTCCCTTTTTTTTCTTGTTCCATAGTTTTCAAGAGGAATGAACTGATAGGACGATTCGACTTAGGATTGTTGCTTGTGGTATGCTCATTGAAATTTTGGCACTTAAGGATATCTTAAGTGTCTTAAGTGTATAAGCTCGTTGTTCCACCGAATTCGCTAGTAAAAGCCTTCTCTAAATGTTTTAGGATTTGTCATATCCTTCCCCCAAGTGTGTTTAGTGATTTATCCGACACTTGAATTTCATCCACTAGATTTAGGAGGCTACATTTAACAGGTATCCATGACTTTCAAAAGCCTTCTAAAAGTGTGAGGATAATTGTAGCTACATATGGTATGTACCTTTGATACGACGCCACTCTTCCTAGACATAGGCTATACTTTAAACTTAAGGTCCTTTTTAATTTTATATCTTATTATTATTGAACGCGTTAAAAGCTTGTAATGAAAGAATATTGATAGGAAAAAATAAAATGTATTAATAAAATCGGCTCATGATAGTAAATTCTATCGAAAATAATTTTGAAAGCCTGGGAAAATGTTCACTCGTTTGTTACTCGCTCCAATAAGATGGCTAGTTTCGTAGTGATGACGTCGTTTCAGATATCTTCAGAGCTTCTTGAGTAGTTCCTACTGTTTTCCCATTCAATTTTACTGCCTGGTCATAGATTTAATTCTCTCCGCGAAAGGTGAAAACCATATATTCCGCATTTCATATGAGTTACCTGGATGATTAATAAACTGTTGCTGTAGTGTGCTGATCTTGATGATGAGATCTTGCTAACAATAGAAAATCGATGATTGATAATTGAATTATATTGCACTCCATACTGTTAGGCTCGTTTAGCTACCTACCGAATAAATTTAATGTGTGAATTAATAAATTTGTTTTTTTTTATAGAGTTTTCTCACTCTTCATCTTTCGAATATTTGCTCTGATTTGTTGTGAGGATTTTTCTCAAGCATTTGATCACGTTAAAGATGGAAGATGGTTGTTTTCGAAAAAATAAAACGCGGTGTAGTAATTTCCAATTTATAAAATTTACGCAATGTCATATTGTTAATTATTGAACGATTGTATAGTTTGTAAGTTCCATTATTTAAGTCTGTTTAATGATACTGTTAACATCATTTTCTTATGGGAATGGTTTCAATTTATTTCCTTGAAATTCGAAGAATTTTTGCTCATTTATTACGGACTCGATGATAGAACAAATTAATATACGTTAACGAGTTTAGACTAGTTCATTTTCCCAGAGTTTTTTGTTTGAGATGTTAGAGAGTTGTGTGAAATCCAGGTTTTAGCACCTTTGGAAAAATTTCGAGAACAGCTAATGATGTAAGCTGCAGAAAAATAGTATTTTTACTGAAAAATTATAGTTGCACCACACGCTCTAAAAATAATTTGATTAATGGTATAAACACAATTGAGACGAACTTCGTCAGCGGCGGCGAAGTTCGCTGAATTGTACCGCGACACACGTAAAGTTCGTCAACCGCTCGCCGTCGTAATTCTGCGTCAGTAGTGTGTTGCGGTACAGTTTTAAAATTTTGACAACGAACTTCGCTGCCGCTGGCGAAGTTCGTCTCAATTGTGTTTATATCATAAAGAAGGGAATAGGTGGGTGTCTTTTTTTCTATCTCAAGAAGAGCTTATCCTAGAAAGTTGTAGTTTTTTACATACATTAGAACAAAGTTATTTAGAACCAATTAACTGATTCGATTTGGCGTTTGGGTTCGGTGGAGAAGAATGAGATTTCTAAGAGAGTTCAAAGGGGTTGTAAAAGTTTTCATCAAGTTGTTCACATTTTTCAGGTCCCATCCAATTGTTTTTCACTTTCAAGTGCCTTTTATGTAATCGCATAAAAATAGGTTTCAGATTTTTTTTATGTTAAACCCTTAAGGGATGTAAAGTGGTTGTATACCTATACATTTTCCCGAATTACGTCTGACTTTGTTTTACTTCGATGAACCTTTTTTGAATAGTCTAAAAATGTATTTCATAGTTTTTCGATATTCAATAATTCTCTATTTTGTTGTTTCGTTAATGTCTAACCCTCCATTAGTTTAATTATAGTCTATATATAATATTATTAGCTCAACTTTGAACTTAAAACGAATTCCTATACAATTTGGACATCCTAGCTCAACGATTTCTCGAGTTATAGTGGCATTCTTAAGAATATTGCTCAGATTTTTCAAGGATTCTTGTATGGTAGCTACACCAAGGAGTAACTCGATTTTTTTAATGCCAATTCCACTATTTCAATGGTTGAAATATTAAATTGGGCAGCAATTCTTCTTCAAAGGGTTCTGCAGTCGCCAATATCATATGGCAGTTACTCGAGGGAGTCAAGGTGTCAAAATGTCAAAATTTTTAATTAATTTTTTAATATGTTCTTTTCTCCAAATGCTTTGGCATAAAAGCTTTGAGTACTTGTTGCCCCGTGCCAAGTTCCAGTGAATAGCACTTTGCGATTTTTGCCACATTCATATGTTTATTCTGGATGTCCTTAATGGTATCCCAAAGAATGTCTTTTGTTTCAGTCGCAGTTTACATGTAGAGAGGGGCAGACCAGTAAACCGCTCGGCGCGGTACTATCCTTCAGATTATACTGCGCCGAGCGAGTTCGTCAGCCATACGGTTCCTGTAAAAATACTTGTATCCTGGCACCGATTACAGAAGAATATTGAACTCTTCTGCCATTTCCTTAAGAGATGATCAACAGTCTACGGCGACCTTTGATGCCGGGGCCGATTTAAAGGATTTTATTTCCGCTTGGCTGTCTGTGAAATTGCTAATATAGATATTACATTACACCTCAGCCAGGACAAAGAATCTTTGATCGCCATTAGCTCCGCCTGATAGACACTACAGTGGTCTGAAAGGCGGAAGGAGCTGCTAATGTTAAGCATATCAGTAAAAAAACACCTCCGACTACCCCAACTTAATTTTGGAGCCGTCAGTGTATATGTGTGCGGACTCTTCCATCCGTACCGAATCCCTTTCTCATTCTAGACAGGTTGGGAAAGACAGAGCAAAATTTGAAATTGATTGGATAATGGATCATGGAGCATGCGAATCGATTGGGAGCAAAACTGCATCATTAAAACTGGGCTGGTATATTTTTTGAATTAACTTAAGAAAACAGTGAGGTAGGGCACCACAATAATCCCAACCTTTCAATTTTCATAGTAAGATACACTTTCTAGACTCCTTTCAGTAGCAGTTACACTTAAATAAGGTGCTGAAGGAGGTCCAAATTATAAGTGCGATCAGGTATTTTTTCTAATAAATAAAACTAGAAACATTAAAATCTTAAGATTTCGCAAACTAATAACTTCGATTTGAACTAGCTGGATCGAATAAATTTCGCATGGCAATAACTCGTGTTTACGGAAATAAATAATTTAATAGTTTGACATAAAAAATAAGATTCAGTTTTGTATAGAATGTTAATGAATTGTAGTTTCACATAGAGGACAATCTGAATGGGGCGTGGTAATACTATTTGCATAATTTGCGAAACTTTGAGCCGGACTTGAATCATATAAACTTCTACTATAATCTATAGTCATAACCATATCTTGGGTGTAGGTTTGTTCCGCCTGATAGCTTGCTTATGCATTGTATAAGAAACCATGCAATTTTCTATCTTATGATGGCGCCAATTCGTGATACCGTACTATTTATCATAAATTGTGGGTGGCACTACGTTATGTTCTATTTCTTCCCGTACTAATTGTACTTTGCCTAATTAATTCTACAGCATTAAATTTGTCAAAATGATTGACTGTACGGGTATATCTCCGGAGTGTGCAGAATGCTTTACCTCGTAGGCATATTCTTTGCAGAGGTGTTGCCACAAAGATCGGTACGGTTTTGAACTCCAATACGACGACTATGCCAAAACGATGTTGACGATCTTATAGTACAGACTACATGCAAATTAGCTTAAATATTAGCATAAATAATTGGACATTGTTTTTGTTGCTCAGAGACAAACACATATAACTTTTGATGTACTTACATTAATTGCACTTGTTATACACATATGAATGATTTGAAATCTATAATTTAGATAGTTGGAATTATTTAATAGAGTTGTGCTTTGCAAACTATTTTCCTTTAAAGGCACGGTTTGCGATGTGTCAAAATCGGAATGCATCTCAGTTTGTTAATTCTGTAGACTCCGTAATGCCAGGGAGTCCTTTAGGGACATCTTTGAAGGATGGTTTGAACTTTGCACATTTTATCTATTATAGAAATAAAAACAGGGAGCGGTTTCCGTAGAAGCTAGTTTCTAGCGATGCTATCAAGTGAGCGCGAAAAAGAAAGTCTTAAGAGCAAATAAACTAAACTAAGCTAAGCTAAGAAATCACAAATTAATGAGATTGTCGCACTTTACTATGCGTACATTTTCCATGATTTAACGATAATTTAATTTAATATCTTAACATATTTTAAATGAAAGCATAGGATGAATACCAAATATATTTCTCAAGGTTTTAATTCGTTAAGGCAACTCTTTTCGAATTAACTTACTTTATTATTTTATAATAGCGCTTTAGACGGAAAATTTTGGTTTCTAGATCTCAGCAACCGCTTATGCTAGGAGGTTGAAACTTGGAATTTATATAAAGCCTCGATAGTGTACCCATTTGCTGATATGGGTAATATTGTGTGGGAGTGGGGGGAGCGGAAATAATGCGTCCGAAATGCAAAAAAGCCGAGATCGAGACATTCTAAAATCCATATCTTCTAAACCGTTAATGGTACGAAATTAAGACTGTACAAATATCTGTAGCTATACTAGTAGAAAAGATTAAAAAATCTTTGAGTGGGGGTGTAGTGTCGTACGGAGTGGGGTGAAAAACTTTAGATTACGATATCTCACGAACCAATTGCTCTAGAAACATAAAATTCCGTTTTAGTATAAAGGTTAACAAATAAAGATTGCAGAAAGTAAAATTTTTTAAGGAGGCGGTGGAGCATGGAAGTGAAGGGGATAAGAGTTTTAAAAAAAATACGTTTCATATCTCAAGAAAAGTGTATGATAAATGCTTAAAACTTTTTCCAAAAACTTTGGGTGTGTGGGTGTGTGGGTGTTGAGGGTAGCGGCGGGGAAAGGTAAAAGGAAAATGTTGCGATGTTTATATCTTAATAACCTATGATGATATAAATCTGAAACTTGGTATTTAGATAGAGTTATAGTAGTGGCAAGTTAGAAAAATATAATTTTTTATAGTGGTAGAATGGTACGAGGGTGGGGTTTTTTTCCTAACCAAGAACGGCTTATGCTAAAAAATTGAAACTCGGTGTGTATTTGTTAATCAACTAGAAAAGTAGTTTTGATTAAAAAAATATCCATTGGCGTTCGGAAACAGGGCAAAACAAAATTATCAATCAAAATAGATCGTCAGATATACTAGGCCTTCCCAAATATTGAATTCATTTTTATTCTATAGGTTCTTCATATGAATAAATAGAAAGTGTTTTCAAGATTTTTAGAAATTCGACCCATAAGGGGGTGTAAAGTGGTTGTATACTTTTTCATGAATTCTGCCATATCTCTCATCTCTCTCTTGCACGGGTTTGTTTAATAATCACCTATTTTCAGGTTTGTTTCTTTTGCAACCCCTAGACCGCATCCCCGAATATGACCCATTTATGTAATTCATATGTTACACTCTATTGTAACCGCCAGGCGCGAACGCAGGGGGTGGTTTTGGGGGTTCAACCCCCCCCCCCCCCCCCCCCGAAATGATGTACGTTCATACGCAAAACTAAATGTAACTTGCACTCAACGAGTAAATTTGTATGAAACCCCCCCCCCGCCAAATAATTATTTGTCTGAAACTACCCCCCCCCCTTGAAATATTTTTCGGCGTTCGCGCCTAGTAACCGCCTCCCGAACTTTTATATTCGGTTTTGAGTGACATAGCAACCTACGCCGCATTTCAGAAATGAACGCGTTCAGAACTTCTACCGAAAAAATAATAAAGTTGCACCCAGACTTTTGGCAGATTTTTTGATATCTATACCTCAAGGTGCTCTAAAGGGGTTGCAGTAATTTTCAAAAATTTCAACATATTCTTAGATCTGATGAGATATAAAATTGATTTTTATTTCGTAAAGCTTCTTAAATAACCGCCAATAAGCTTATTTAACGATTTCTAGAAATTCAACCCTACAGGGTGTAACGGAAGTTGCATACTTTTCACTGTTTTACTTAATTTTTGACGTACATATTTCTTAGGTTTAATGGGATATTTTTTT
This sequence comes from Beris chalybata, assembly GCA_949128065.1. Lineage (NCBI taxonomy): Eukaryota > Metazoa > Arthropoda > Insecta > Diptera > Stratiomyidae > Beris > Beris chalybata. The sequence continues at coordinate 23,469,467 of OX421896.1, read as the reverse complement.
GATTTTTGATTGAATTTTTACTACCACAAGCTTTTGTATAATAGCCTGAAAACTCACTTTACAATTGCATATACAGTGGATGCCGCTTACTGTAATCACTTTGGGACCAGCCAAAAACAATTACATTAACTGTGAGATAACAATAAACGAAGAAAATAAAATAAACGATGAACCCTGTTTGTGGAAAATAGAATCCAACTGTTTTGATAACAATTTTACGGACAAAATTCACTTTCTGAAAAACCTGCAAATCCCGAAGAAACTGATGTCATACTCCGAATTTGACCCAATAAGGTAATTATGCGTTATATGTGGTAGTGCCGTAGGTATTATACTGGGACCCGAATTTAACCGCTTCCCGAAATTTGACCAGTAAAATAATGAATATTCTCCCAGACCATTGGTACATATTTTGTTCAGGTTTGCAATTTTGTAATATGCCAAAATTGACCAAGAGCACTTCAAGGGTCGAATTTGATATTTTGCCAATTGAGGAATTAATAAGAAGAAAAATCGAGCAACTCTTTCGTAATGATTGTTAACTTGAAGACTAACTATATTAATATTGAAATAAAAACAATATTTTTTTTTTTATACAAAATTGTTTAATTCACACCAAAATGTACATGGATTTATGAAATTTGGATAACACAATTCACTATAATATTATCATTTTGTTTTTACAATATTTGTTTGATTTGGAATTAAAATAAATCTTATTTACAGAAAAAAAACAATACTTTAAAGCATTGATTGCATTTTTTTGTGAGACCTCTAAAAAACAATTAACGTTTTTATGTTCTTTTAACTTAAAGGAACTCTAATAAAATTAGGCCATTATTTGGGGTCGGTGAACTAGAATATAAAATAATTTTCAAAATTAAAAAATAATTTTTCATTGTTTTTGTCTCACTCTTAAAATGTAAATAGCACCTTTGTAGTACACCATGTGTATTCGTGTGTGTGTGTGTATATATTTGAAATAATACTAAAAAAAATAAAATGGTAACTAGCTATAGTAGAGTATTTTTTTTTGCGGATTTGATTTGTATTTTTTTTTCAATTAAACGAGGAATTTATAAGCTTTGTTTGCAATCATTTATTATAGTTTTTCTGTTAAATGTAAACCTCATTATGGCCGTAATTAGCATGATATTTCATAAAGATCAAAAATCAAGGAATTTTTTTCTAGACTGTGGTAAATGGAAGCATATAATTGATTTTCTTAATACGTACAGAGTTATATGAAGGATATTTATGTAAAGAAAAAAAAAATCGGAGCTTAGGCTTAAAATAAAAATCGTATTACAAAAAAACAACACATTTTTGATTGTAATAATAGAAAACTTTCGTATATAGGAATATAATTTGTTGTACATTGGTGGTTAGCGTTTTATTTATTTATTTATTTTTTCACATAGTAATGTAACTATTTTTTTACAATTTTTTTCTTATCTTTTTCTTTTGACTGCAACATATTCATATTCATGCATACCATTGAGTTTTAGTGAAATATCGATGAATTTAAATTGTTAAGTTAGTCCCTTTTAGAAATGACATTTGAATTTGATAGGACTATTGGATACGTTTCATAATTTTAAGGACAGGCAGGGATTCAAAACGTATATCACAATTATTTTTATTTGTCTTTCTTCTCCAATGATGTAATTGTCCAAATAATACTAGAGAATGTATATAAAAAATTTATAACATGATTTTTTTAAAAAACAATTTTTTATTACAGTGGATATCGAACATAACGCAGACCTGCATATGTAAGAAGTAGTCGTGGTGTGAGATCGAATTACACTAATGCACGGTTCTGAAGTTTTCTTTATTACCAGTCTTCCTTAATTTTGGTTAATAACCATTCCCAATCACAGCTTAATACCAGTGACGTGACGTGATAATTCCACAAGAGGAAGCAATTGGTAAATATCAAAAATTTATTATTACATATTATGCTTTCTACAAATTTTAGCTAATCAAATTTTATTTTCCTGGTGTAATTGGTTCGGAAGAAATTCTAATCCAACAAAGTTCCAAGTTCCAGCCTCCGAGTGTACCATAAGTGGTTCCTGAGATCAAAAAACCAAATTAAATATAATCAACTATTTACCACACATACAAGAAGAATTTTTTCTACTATCCGTGGAAGCATGTTCTTCATTGCTTCCAACCTCCCGTGCTCGAAAATTAATTTTAATGAGGCCACAGTGGGTTTACTACGGAATGAAATGAACGCTCATAGATGCAACTTTCATATTGCTTCCATGTGGCTTCTCCTTGATTTCTTATCGCTTGCCTTTTTCGCAGTGTTACTAATTTGGCTGTGCGAGATATTCGCGAGGAGTTTAATGCGAACATTTATTTAGACTATGCCAAAGAAATTGATTGAAATATATTTTTTTTTTCACGATTTTTCTCCGCGATTTATAAAAAACACATTTTAGATATTTTCCAGTAAAATGTAAGGGAAGCAATGCTTCACTTGCTTCCCATACATTTTGTATGTCCCAAATTCGATAGAAAGTCATCATCGAAGAGTACGGGCTTCAATAAATCATACGATTTTGTATTTTATCGTTATTGTCATACTTATACATACATGAAATCTTTGGTTACAATAAATCCAAGAACTAAAAAATATCCAAATTTTAATTAATTGATACATTTACTATCATTAGTAAACAGAGACGTCATTTGTGGGGGGAAGGGAGGGCAAGGCCCCACCCTGAATTTTGTTTTCCCACATAGCATCTTGCCTCCCCCCCTGGAAAAAACTGAAATGACGTTCCTGTTAGTAAATCAGGTTCATACCACCTTGATCAAAATCCCGGAATAACCACCGTGTGGCGCTTTTATTGTTCCGATTTGAGATCTGTTTTTTTGTTAATTCGGTACATCTATTGTTGACATTCCCTCTGAATCTTAGCGTCATAGCTTGACATTTGCAAAAGTTACGTAGCCAAGTAGTACATCTAGTATCTATGTGTGTCTTGGCGATTTTTTACAATTTTAGAAATGGATTTAAATTTGCAACAACGAACATGTATTAAATTTTGCATAAAAAACGAATTTAATGGTGCGCGAACGTTGGAAATGTTGGAAAAGAGTTTCGGCAACGATTCTCTAAAGGAAACGGTCATTTACCAGTGGCACGAGCGGTTCAAAAGTGGTCGTGAGTCAATCGAAGATGATGAACGCAGTGGCAGACCATTGACATCGAAAACCGACGAAAACATTTATGAAGTAAAAGAAATGTTGGTCAATAACCGCAAATTAGCCATTAACCAATTAACCATGGGCGTTATGAGACGTTTGCGTGAAGCAATTCGCCGAAAGAGACCAAAATTGTGGGCAGAAAACTCGTGGATTTTGCACCATGATAACGCACCGTCGCACAGTGCCATCATTATTCGTAATTTTTTGACGAAAAAAGCAACAAATACCATCCAATAGCTACCTGATTTGGCTTCCTGTGACTTCTTTCTGTTCAATCGTTAAAAAATGGTTAAAAACCCACTACGGGGAACGCGTTTCAGCAGCCGAGAGGAAGTAATGGAAAAATCGCAGAGAGCACTGATGGTCATACCGAAAACCAAATAAAAACAGTATACCTATCTCAATAAATTCCGGGAACTTTTTGATCAAGGTGGTATATTATTAAAAGTGTATTCGAGTGCATTGGTTTTTTTTAGTAAAAAGAGCACCTGTCTTGTTGCTGGCCAAAATTAAGGTATACTCCATAGTTAAATACCTGAAATATTTTGAAGAGTTCACCAAAAATGTTTAGACTGACTAATTAATTGAGCGGCCTAGAGAAGAGGAGGTCTAAGTGCATTGTTTTGGAAGGAGACTATGTTGAAAAATAATGAAACAAATTTCCAAATAAGTATTATTGCCTTTTTTTATATTCAGGCGGGAAATTTCCAATTTGACCTAGTACCTATTTAGAAAAAATTTAAAAAAAAAATGAATTTTTAGCACCAACAACAAAATAGTATGCAAGAACAAGTTGTCCGAAATCAGTCGGTCAAACATTTTCACAATTTTAGGAATTAGCTACTTATAACGCTATGAACTTACGCGCTTAAAACTCTACTTATACATATGTACATGATAATTTTTTACACAAATAAAAATAAAACTTAAAAAAAAATACAACATAAAATTAAATGATTGAATTTGTTTGCCGTTTTGTATATTATTTTCGTTTTAAATTTAAAGTAAAAGACTATTATAGTAGGTCAGGTAACTTGAACACGATCTTCATTGTTGGTGCTACTGTTCACAGTGCTCTCCGTAATACCGTCTTCTTGAATATGAAGACTTTTCGGTGACGTTGGCTCCGACGACGACGAACTACGCGGCGAATTCAATTCCGTGGACATTTGTGTCCGCATCGGTATCGGTAATTGGGTCACTTTGCCCATAAATGATCGGATCTCTTCGAAATATGACTCCTCCGGTATTCCGCGACTATTTCGTCGAACACCGCGCAATCGTTCGTCGAGACCGAGGCCTAATGATGCCGCGTCCGCTTCATGTTTCTTAAGATGTCGATCGAGATTGGTCTGTTGCCCGAAGCACCGTTCACATAGGGCACACTTAAATGGCCGTTCCTTATTGTGAATATTTCGGACGTGTCTTTGCAGATTGCTCGATATGCTGAAGGAACGTTCACAGTATTTACATTTGTACGGCTGTTCGCCGGTATGCGTTCGAAGGTGACGCGTAAGATTGGCCGATCGCGGAAACACCTTGCCGCAAAATTTGCACGAATATCGATCCTTATTTTTATTACTACCGGTACCGATGTTGGCATTTTGCATAGCCTCGTTATTATTGTTGTTGTTGTTATTATTGTTATTTCCTAATATACTATTACTACTGCTGTGATGATGGTTAACGATCGAGGAAGCGAGTTGTGGTAACGATGACAGCAGTTCTTGCTTGGGTCGTAGCAGTTCGAAGGCGTTTGGCGGCCGTGGAGGAACAAAAGGATTTCGATACGGTAACGGTATTCGGGCGGCTTTTGCCATTGCTTCCAGCATCAGAGGGTGTATTGCAGGCGTTGGAAAAAGTCCGGGCCGGTGACATGTCAGGTTCGATATTCGGAGATCTTCTTTATACGAATTACTACTACTGTGGTATTTTTCGCTATCGTGAAAACTAGACAGGTTATTATTGTTAAGGCTAATATTATTATTGTTGTTGCTATTCTTTATACTGAAATTAGTGGCAGGACTCGGTGATCGATTGTTATTATCGATCATTATGATATTGCTATTCTCGTCGGCCAAACGATCCTCACTACTCGTTTCTAGCGTTGCTTTCTTATGATCTACTCGTAAGTCTAGAGGTTGATCGGCAACGGTTGCGGTCGAGTTGCAACTGTTGCTGGTTTGATTCAATAGGCCGGTAGGTAATGATGACGTCGTTGTTGTTGTCATAGATCGATTCGCTGGTGACAGATCGTATGGTAGTTGTGATGCATATGAAACAGGCGTTTGGCCTAACATTGGGTACACAGACCCCTGTTTTGGACTAGGAAGCATTTTTCGCGGTGAATGATCTTTTTCCCGCATTATTTCTTGGACCTATTGCGGCGCGAATTTTTACTTTACGCGCGTTTCGTCCCTTTTTTAAAAGTACTCTACTATTTTCGCGTGAAGCCGGCCGCCATCTGATGTACCTAATGTTTCGCGGATCTGTAAAAGAAAAAGAAAGTTGAAGTTAAAAGATATTGTAACGTTATTAAAATATTTGAAGTTAAGTCCAATAAAATCGATCAAAACCATGAAAACGACCTATATACAAATTTAAAAAAAAGTATAATTAATTTATAATGTACAAGGTGGCGCAAAATTAATCATCCAATTTTGTTGTTGAATAACTTCTTTACTAAATAAAAAAAAATTATTTTGAGTAATAGAAATCTTTATTTGGACCTTTATAATTTTTTGTGTTAAGTGGAGAATATGATATCCTTCAAGTGGCTGCCGCCAGTGTTGATACAAATTAGTGCTCGTTTTATCACATTTTTCATGACTTTTTTCCTTATGTTATAACTTTTGCAAATGTCATCATACGTGAACCATATTTAAATATAAACCGACATGCAATGGAGCGCTATATACACAGCACGACCCACAATGAATATTGTGAAGGAAGCGGTTCCTAGTCGCGTAATCTCCCGTTTTGGCAATTTGGCTTGGCCAACAAGATCGCCCGATTTAACCATCCCAGACTTTTTCCTTTGGGGATTCTTGAAGTCGCGGGTTTATGCCAACAAGCCTCAGATAATCGCGGACCTTAAGCAGAATATTCGGCAGGAATGCGAACAGATATCACCGGAAATATTGAGGAAAGCCATAGAAAATGTGACAAAACGAGCACTAATTTGTATCAACACTGGCGGCAGCCACTTGAAGGATATCATATTCTCCACTTAACACAAAAAATTATAGGCTTGTGTAGTTCGTGAACGAACTAGTATGGAAGAGCGTTCCCATAAGTGAAATGAAGGAACTAGTTCGTAGTGAATTCCGGTCCTAGTTCGTTTGTATACGAAGTAGTTCGTCATCGTCATTTATGGTAGGTCATCACATTTCCATACACTATTTTATCAACAATTCTTTCTCGCCACCTAGGAACTAGAAGAACGAACTAGTTCGCGAGTGCTCGGGACGAAGGCTACTAATGCGACCAACAGCCTAGCAAATAAAATTCTGAATAAAATTCTGGTTTTTATACTCAATCCTCACAAAAATGTTTAGACGCTTGAATAAAAATTCGATTGAAGTGAAAACTTATAGATTTAGTTATTACTCAACCAACCTAACAAATTTGGAGCAATTCGAGAAAACATGTTTAAGTTCACCTCTTTCTGGAGTAGACTATCGACAAAACGTTTTGGACGTCTATATTTTAGTATAAAGAGCAAACTAATGTGAAAGAGAATTTCATATCACTAGACATGGCAGAATTCGTGAATCAACAACTTGTTCAGCGTTATAGTTAAAATATCAATATATCGAAAAATATTGATATTGATTTTTATGCGATTCTATATAAGAGGGAGTAAAACTATTCCGATATCCTATCAGGCATAATACTCGTATATATGGTGGAATTCGTAAAAACTTATACGATGGCCTTCGCTCGTTTAAGGATTGAATATCCAAAAATGTGCTTCTAGGTGTATTAAGAGCACTCAGTAGTGAATACTATAAATAGATGCCTCATCAGATCTAAGAAATGTGTCAGGATTCGTGAAAACCAGCACAACCTCTTTTCACCCCGTTCGGGTTGAATATCGAATTAAAAATATTGAAGTTGCATATATACATATGTTTAGATGATTATTTAGAAAATCCGTTGAAGTAAAATTAACTCGATGTTTCATCGGACTTTAGCGTTATTTCGGAATTCGTGAAAACGTACTTACACTTCTTACTAAAAAAATTTTTATGTTAGGCTATTACTTAAAATCTGTGGAAATAAAATCCAATTCCATGTTTCATTGGGCTCAAGATATTCCCGCGATTGCAAAGTCTACAATCCTTTACAGTATCAAAAATGTTGAAATACATTTTTAGAATATTATATGAAAAGCCAGTAGAAACAAAAACCGATTCGATGGCTAATCGAACTTAAGAGATATGACGAAATTCGTGAAAACGACTAAGGCTCCGGGTATCAAAAAATTATGGTTATTATTAATTAAAGTGATTATACGGAGAGCCCGTAGCAGTGAAATTTTAGGGATATGATGAAATTCATGAAAATACACATACCTCCTTTACAATCACCACTGATTACTACAATTAATTGGGATCATGCAAATCTGTTTTTAATACGTTTTAAAATTATTTACAAGCATATACTCGACTTTCCATCATAAACCGTTCATAGGATAGTAAACACAACTTCATAAAAAAAATAATTTCTAGAATACAGTCTATTAGGTCTACAAACAAGCACCAATTTTATTCTTTTTGGCATAAACTGTCAAAGAAATTGTAGAAAACATCAGCAAAACCGTAGCAGTGAAATTTTAGGGATATGATGAAATTCATGAAAATACACATACCTCCTTTACAATCACCACTGATTACTACAATTAATTGGGATCATGCAAATCTGTTTTTAATACGTTTTAAAATTATTTACAAGCATATACTCGACTTTCCATCATAAACCGTTCATAGGATAGTAAACACAACTTCATAAAAAAAATAATTTCTAGAATACAGTCTATTAGGTCTACAAACAAGCACCAATTTTATTCTTTTTGGCATAAACTGTCAAAGAAATTGTAGAAAACATCAATTCCAGTTCTCCGCCTTCCCACTCCTCTTTGAGTACACATTCAAAATGATTGCTCTTTCAACAATAGGTGGACTATCACAGCTCTACGTAAATTTCAATTTCCAATTTCAAATTCCTGCGATATAGAAAACAACAAATTTTTATTTAACTTTTGAGAATTTTTTTTGTTTAAAAGTACGTAAGTACAATTTATTGGTTGTTAGGGCCAATAAATAGTACACGTGCGGTCGTACCGTCGTAAAATTTTAAACTTTTTTTTAGCCATTATTAATCTCTCTCAAAATATAAATGTACCTAAGTAAAAAAAATCAGACCTACGAAGATAAACGAGCTAAAGGTTACAGCGGTTAAGCTGATCATCATTCTGCAATATCTTTGAACCATGTTTCTATTTCGAAGATACTTCTACTTTCACTCTATAATTTCGATAATATCAAATCTTGTGAACAAATATTTGTCCAAAAACAATGTGGACAAACTTTTTTAAGTATTTCGATTTACTATCCAGATAATATCGGCAAATATATCGCAATTAATATTATGAATGTTTCAATTTAATATTATGGCTTTTATTAATGAAAATTGGATCACTTAACTTTCAACTTTCAATACAAATTGCCAATTATATTTGGGTTAGTGCAAAAAAGAAAAAACATTTCATGTCATTAAATCGTTTTCTTGAATGTCGACAAATAATTTTTTACCGCTTATAAATGAATACAATATCGAAAAAATTGCTTTAAAAAAAACCTGCAAAAGCGCATAAGACACAATTTTTTTTTCAATTTCACATAGTAGTAAGTTGTTCGATAAAAAGTGGATAATTTATAAAATCTTTAGCAGTATGTTTACACGCATTCCGAGAGCTGTTGTTACTACAACCTTTCGCAGTTATTGATGAGACATATTAATTGGTAAACATTTTACAAATGTACCTACGAGTACATACGAGTGTACATACGAGTATACAAGCTTTTAACTATAAATTATTATTTTTGTATAGGGTCATTCCATCAAGAATCTCCAAAGTTGTGACCTTACTATCTCCAATTCTTTTGAAATTTTTGGCGATTCTTGATGGAATGACCCTAATGGTATTATATCTTATATTGTAAGGAATTTAGGATTTGTTTAATCAAGGTTTCCAGGAGAATTTCGGAAGGAGTTAATGAACGAAACAAGAATTAGAATGAGTTAGAAGATGTTAGAAAGCAAAATTGCGCTACTCCTTTGAAAAAGAAGCAATGAATTTCGAATTTTACGTTCAAATTGTTCACTATTGGAATGGTTTGCAATAAGAAGAGGTAAAATCAAGATACTCCTTCAAGTATCTACCACAAAAGATCCTATAAAATAAGAGTATCAATCAGTTTGGGAGACAAAAGACAGTATCAGTATTTTTGATTGAGCAGATTACTCAAAAATATCTTTAGGTCGTTTCACAACACCTTCCTTCGTCTACGTCTACTTCTAGTTATAACAGTTATGACGTCAGACGATGCAAAGCTGTGTCTAAATTCATTTTAGGTTTGTGTCTTCACTATCAGTCAATCTAAGCAAACGTAAAAAAATTCGAATTTTTCTATGGAAATTAATTAATTTTTGGTTTTTAAAGTGTCAAATAAGCATCAGCTGACGGTTTAGCTGAGCTTTTTCTAAACTGTTATAACAGCAATGCTATGCTATGCAAAAATTTGGTTTAAACTTATGAATTTGTTCGTAAGATCCTAAGTTTAAACCAAATTTTTGGTTTAAACCTTGACTGTGAATTCGGCTCTAAGTTTTGGAACTTATACAAAAGATAGCTACAGTAAGCCCTTAATAGAGAAAAAGAATAAAATAAATACTATGTTGAATAATCAGTTGCGTAACCGCATCCATTATCTTACATCTCGAATTTGAATAGAACTATTACAGCTTATAATTCATAGTACGAGTAGAACATTATATAGTACAGTACCTTCACATTTTCTTTAACCTAGCAAGTTAATAATTCTTTCCGTTTCCATTAAATTTTTTCCGCTCATCTCTAAACCAGTTACCCATCTTTTTATTGCATACAATAAAATTTTTTCCTATCTGTTCGTTGTCATACAATTCATAAAGTGCAGCATTCATTAGCAAAATGCACTTTTCTGCCACTAATAATAATAACAATTATTATTATAGAACCTTACACGAGTTGTCCAACAATTATAGCATTGAGTACATTGTAATTTAACAGAGAGAAAGGAGGTCATGTAAAAGGTTCATGTGTTTTCAGGTTTAAAAAAAAGCAGCGAAAAATTCAAAGTACAGAAAAAGACGAGCACTTACACAGACTGGTAATACTTAAACTATAATACGATTCGCCATAAATTTGTAAACATGTCCTAATAAAAGTTACTCACTTGGAACTACGACAAATTGCCTGTCATACCGTCACTTGGACTAATTATACTTTGTGCAATATATTGCAAATCTCTGGAAGGTTTTATAGTACCTCTGGATATTTATGGTGCAGTTTCGAATAACGATCTAATGTATAACATTTTGTGTAACATATTAAGCATAGTTATTTGATATAGGGAAGTAGGGACACTTGTATTGCTTGAGGACAATAATAACATTCACTTGAGTTTCGAACTGGAAATATTTGATAAAAATTGTGTTAATTTATTTACTCCGAAGGAGGAGAAAGCTCAAGTCAGGTCTTAGTCTCTTGGACTATATTTCTCTGACCGAATGTAAAACGTCAATTCGTTTATTTCCCGAAAATCCTTTACCATTAATCCAATCCTCAGGTGCCAGTCTTTAACAAACCCTGAATAAATTTCTTAACACAGTTTTTGTTAAATATTCTCAGCTTGAAGCTAAAGCGAAGGCTAAGGCCCTATTGTCCTGAGGCAATATAAGGGTCCTTACTTCCCTGTATCAAATATTTATAGTATGTCCTGAGTTAAGACTTAAGGCTTAAGACTTTATATAAATTTTGCAAGACGTCTTCTAGCGATACTGCTTGCAAAACATTCTCATAATATTGCCAAATGAGCAAGCTTATGATTTGTCAAGTCTACAACACTTAATATAAAAAACTCGATTTATAGTTTTAAATCAATTTAGCTTTATCGATCTAACTGCATACAGTAAAACTGAACCTCTATATAGCTACCACCCAAGGGACTGTGCAAAATTGGTCACTTTATTCGATTGGTCAGACTATAAAAATAATTTAGTACAGTATAGTGTATGTAATTTAAATCAACATTACCAATATAACAGGTACGTTTTTTGCGCATTTATCCAGAACATAATCTCGATACCAAGCTAAGAGTACTTAAAAAATAAACAAAGATTTTTACCTAAAACGTTTGCTTATAAAACTTACTTCACTGAAACATAAATACATATAGTGCGAGAGATACTACGATTCTGCACCACAGAATATGAAATGAAATGAAAGTGCAATACTAGCTTTAGTAAGTAAGTAAGTATTTTGTAATTAAAATAAAAAAAATTTCAGAATTTTATTAGCATCCAAAGGTATACAGAGTTAAAAAAGTGTCCGTGAAAGCATGAGGCCAATCTGAAACTTTGTCATAATAGGGTTGAAGCCAAATCGTTTGGTATTAGACATGCCGAGCGAAGCTCTCTTGCAAAACTCCGCTCGCAAGTCTTACGGAAGCTTTATCAAAGTTAAAAGTGCACAAACCTGTATTGGACTGTTGCTACAGTATAATCTCGATAATGTGAACTTGATTTCACATTTTGGAGGTGTTCACTTTATTGGAGACGAAAAATACATGCTGTAGATGACTTTATAAATGTACCTATTTTGTATTTTATTGAAAAAAAAAAATGAAATTTACATTAAGCATAAAATCAAAATTCATTTATATTTTTCGAAAACCAAAGCTATTTTTAATAATTCTGAAAATGATAAAGAAAAATACTCTTCTATTCTTGAGAGTAAGGTTTGAAAAAATGTGTTATTTTGGATTGTCGGATAGTGTTGAACGCTTTTTCGACGACTATAGACCTAATTTGTACATTTGTTAGTAATAATAACGCGCATAACTGTATAAACATAGTGTTACTTTATAGATAGCCATGTTCACATTATAGAGGCGCTAAAATTACCACTGTGCACACTACAAGAGGCATTTAAAAAAAATATTCTTGTTCACATTACTGGAAAAACCACATTATCGAAGGTTCACATTATCGAGATTATACTGTATTTACTTCCATAATGCCTTATAGAGGTTATTACCGAAGGTATTGCTTCTGAAGGTTCAACCTCCGCTCGCAAGTCTTACGGAAGCCTGATCGAAGTTAAAAGTTCAAAACCTGCGCTCGACAGTCTTAGCAAAGTCTTATCGAAGTTATAGCCACCGGAAAATCATAATGCGAAGTTTGTTTGCTAGTTGTTATAGCCTCCTGAAAATCATAATGCGAAGTTTGTTTGCTAGTTGGGATATTAATCCTAAGTTAAGTAGTAATGAAATAAGTACGTTTAAACTTTTGTGTTAACACAAGCTTCGAAGTACGAGACATTGATCATACGTTATACTGTTTCCTTTCGCAGCGCTCCCACATACCATTATTATCCGGAAGCGTTTACCATGACAGAAAATATTTATGGGTCCATCAAGTCTCTTCAATTTGAGCTTCATCATAAAGAAGCAAACAAAACGAAAGCAAATATTCTTCTTTATGTGGCCAGACTTTGTGCATATTTTTGTAATATATTAGTTCCCGTATTCCCTGCTTACATATGTACCTGGGTAAATGTATATAGTTTTGTATCTACCCATAAAATATTTACCGCCTAGTTTAAAATAGTATTGCAGTTGTATTCATATATATGTAGGTACATATGATACGCCGTGACAGTACAACATATCCACCTACTTGTGCCCATCATTACTACCGCCATCGAAGTCATTAGCGGACATTCTTTACCACACAATGGACAGGTAAAGAGAGCACTGATTATCTTTCAACATTTGCTTCAGATTTGTTTGTGCACTGGCCATAGTTCGAAACGTAACAAAACTGCTGTATTCATATATACGGAGTGTACTCTTCAATTGGATCGTTACTGTAGTACAGTATACACGGTATACCTAACCTAACAGCTACCACTTGAAAAAAAAACAGAGCAAGACTCGTGCTTCACGTTAGTGATTTTCCTAATGTGAGAGGGTGTTGCAGTAATTACTTTTTACCGAATGCATAAAATACCGACTTTTGTTAGTCTAATTAGTGAATGAATTCAATGCCGTCCCTACTTTTTTAATCAATTTTTTAAAATCTTGCATTATTGCCTAGGTATGTGATTTTTGATTTTGGGAGCAACTCAGAAATTTAAGAAAAAAAGTCAATTGAAATTAAATTGTAATCCGATTTCTCGCTTCTTAATGTAGGCTGGTTTGGATGTGCCTGCCAATTAGCAATTATGACCTTTAGGTAGCTGTATAAAAGGCAGAATACTTATCTGATACTCTGTTTCGAAATGCATATGCTCAAACTAAATAAAACTAGATGCTGAATATCTGATTATGTAGAATTATTAACAATAATTTAACTACACCGTAGCCGGTCCCAAGCCCGGTTGTAAAAGGAGGAGGGAGGATGGAGTTAATCTAAATGGCTACATAACACCAGTGCTTCTCAGGAAGTAGGCGAAGGTATTACAAAGGAAGTTATAACTGAAAACTCCCATTCTTTTCCTACCAAGGTATAAAAAATAAGTAGGACTGGCACTCCAAGTCGGGGGTTGGACGAGGCATCATCAACGCCTCACCGTGAAAAAAGACCACTGTCCAGAAACCTGAAGAGGAGCTTCGGAAAGGATTGACTTCAGAAGGCCAAGGACCGATGTGGGCTATCGCGCCATTGGTGATGATGGCGAATTTAACCGCAATATATCTATAAATATATTTGCATTACATTTAGCTCTCCAAGTCCTACTTCAAATTCTACTGTACATACTAATAGGTGACATTCTAATCAGCCATCACAGAGGTCGTGAGTTCAAATTCAACCTACTTATTGGGTTCTCACTTGCTTTTGCGTGGAAACTGCATTGAATTTTCTTTACGTTTATACGTACAATGATTTTTGAAGTGCTGTTTTACTTTATTATTTTAGTAATACAGTATTGTTATCGATTTTAAAAAAAAAATTGTCTACCCTGAAAATATTTATTTACACGTTTCATGACTTCAGTCAGTTTCAGTCCGTCTGTCCGCCGTACGCCGTACATCTACTAGTGTATGCAAAATTGTTTGAAGGCTTCTGGCTCCCAAACCCTTTAAGCTATAAAATTAAATTGTTTATGAATAGATTGGGTTTGCACCTTGAAGTGACCATGTTTTGAAGGGTGGGGGTGTTAGGGGGGAGGTGGGGGAGGCGTTTTAGAAAATTTTAGTTTCTATATCTCAGCAACCCCTAAAGCTAGGAAGCTGAAATTTGGAATTTGTATAAAACTTTGATAGTGGACTCATTTGCAAAAAAATTACCGATATGGGTCAAGGGGTGTAATACGTCCGAAACGTAAAAAAGGCGAGATCGATACATTCTAAAATCTATATCTCTACTAAACAGGTAATACCACAAAATTAAAACTTAATGGGTATCCTGTAGGTACACTAGGAGAATAGATTGAAATAACATTTTTGATTGGGGTCAATGACGTACGGTGATGGGGGGTGAAAAGCTTTAGATTAAGGTATCTCACGAACCAATTGCACTAGAATAATAAAATTTGTTTTTTGAGTAAAGGTTGATAAATTAAGTCTGCAGAAAGTAAATTTTTTTAAGGGGAGCATGAAAGTGGAGAGGATACGAATTTTTAAAAAAATTCATGTCTCATATCTGAAGAACAGTGTAAGATAAATTCTCAAATTTTTTAACAAAGTAGGGCTAATATACTAGTACGATGGTAGGGGGTGTTTTTTCCCTACTTTAGAACGGCTTATGCTAGAAAGTTGAAACTCGGTACGTATATGTAAATCCACTAGATAAGTTTTTCTGTTTAAAAAAAAAAATCGAGTATTTATTGGCGTTAGAAAGGGGGTTCAAAAAAATGATCAGTGAAAATTAAATGTCTATGTTTTCACGATTTTCGTCATATTTACTAGGTCTTTCCAAATATTGAATTCATTTTTATTCTACGGATTCTTCATATGAATACCTAGAAGTTTTTTCAAGATTTTTTGAAATTCGAACCCTAGGGGGAAAAGTGGTTGTATACTTTTTCATGAATTCCGTAATTACACCTGGTCTGATCAGGTACCGAATATGTTTTCAATTCCACGGGCTTGTTTAATAATCACCTATTTTGAAGTTTTTTTTTCAATCTCTAGACCGCATCCCTGAATATAACCCAATTATATAATTTATATGTTACACCCTATTCTAACCGCTTCTCGAACTTTTTGTTATTTTTTCAGCCACATACAAGTAGTAACATACACCGCATCCCCGAATTGAACGGGTTCCGAACTTCTGCCAGAAAAATAATAATGTTGCACGCAGACTGTTGGTAGATTTTTTTTCTGACATATGGACTTGGAAGTCCGTTGCAAATGTGTGTAATTTTGACGAGTTTTCGACGGGTATGCTCAAAAATCTGCCAACTGTCTGGTCACGGTCAAAGTAGGGAAGAAAAGGAAATTTTTTCTCCAGTCCTTTTAACCATTAATGTGGTTATAAGGACTGGAGAAAAAATTTCCTTCCATTTCCGTTGGGAGTGTGTAGAATTTTTACGATTTTTTGAAGGGCATGCGAACTCTCTGGGCAAGGCAATGGCTATGGAAGGCAAAACACTTCCTTCAAGATTTTTTATCCGGTATGTTTTTCTAGTTTTTCTACCTACTACTACTACTAATGACTAGTTTCAACTTGACTGGTATCAACTCAAAAAATCAAATTCAAAACTAGACAATAAATAATCTGTACAACCAAAAAGTTCTAGAGCATATGGAGGCGATAATTCAAGCAACAATTTTAGATCCGAAACAACTTGCAACCAAGGAATAATATGCTCAAAAAAATATAACATTCTCTCCTGTTCTTTTTTATTTTATATGTAGATCAATCTTAGTTCTTTCCTAATACCAAAACAATATGCACAATAAGTAAAACAGTTCAAAACTGAATAAATAATTACAAAATAATCCAATTCAAAAGCAATCTGATTTGTCCACCCAGATACTACACAATTAAATACCTTCAATCGGTACTTACTTACTTCATCTTTTTGCAAATTATCCCAAGTGCAATAGCTCCGATTTCTTTAAAACCGACAAGAAATCCTGGTAGCTGGCCAGAAGAAAAATAAAAATGAAACAAATTATTGTTCGATGTAACATCCGTCTTGTTGCTTTAGAGGCCAGACACGAACTACGATATTGCCATCACCCAGGGTAGGTCATCACCGTAAAACCGCCTCCTTCTTCTTCTGGCTTTATAAAGAGATACACTAAATTGTTGTAAGGCATAAAATGCAATTTATTGCAACGGATCTGATCTAAAAGTTGAACCCCGTACGTAGTTATTAATTATAGCAGATAGCCCTCAATCAGGTTACAACGATTTCGACACATTCTCAGTAGTGCTGATCTCGCTAATCTCGAAGCTATAAGAAATCTCGGGAGTTTCGTAAAACTACAAATTATTGAACTGAAAATTATTAATTCAGTACGAGATTGTAACGCTAACGTAATTTGGGTTACAAAGAGTTAGTCTTAGAATTTGATAGAAAAACATGTTCATATATAAATGTTTCTAGTGAAAACTTCGTACTACATATTATATTACCTGCATAGGATTGATTCTTATGTTAATTAAGTAATTTGGATCTTATTTTTAATTTTATAGCTTCTTGGCGCTATGGAAAATGTGAAATCTAATGTGTGAAAAATTCGATATAGGTATCTATGCAGGACCCAACCCTAAATGAGCAGGTGGGGAAGAACTGCTAGAATTTCGCTACATTAAACGTCCTTAAACGTATTCTGACGGAATGGATGATGGGGTTGAAAAGAATGTGGAACAGTGGAAGATTGCATAAATAAAGCTTATCAGTTTTTTCCTATTTTTAAATTATCAAGGCTTCATCAAAACCTGAAACCTGAACTAAGTAAATTCAATATTTGCTTGCGGCTTGAATATTTTTTAATTTGCTCAACTCGTTATCTAGTTATATTTAGTCAATGCATTAAAAACTTACCCAAAAAATTGCATATTTCGTTGACATAGACGTAGCTTGATCAGATGTTATCTATAACGTATTTCCTATATCTGGAGAAATACATGATAGAAAGTTGAAACTTGTTATGTTAATACGTTCAAACTCCTAGAGAATGGGTGAAACCCTACGAGTGGTATCTTTTGGAGCCATGGTGTGAGAGAGGAGGAGGGGAGGGGAAGGGGAGGAGAGGAGGGGATAGGAGAGAGGATAGGGGAGGGGATAAGGGAGGGGATTGGGGAGGGGATAGGGGAGGAGGGGGAGTGTTTTATACGTAAACGTTTGGTTTCTAGTTCTCAGGAACCGCTTGTGCTAGGAGGTTAAAATTTAGAACTTTATGTAGAACTATGATGCAAATGATGTGTGATGTGTGCATTTGCAAAATTTTTTGAAATTAGGATATAGTAGTGGGGGGAAAACAATCAGTCATAAATGCTTGAAAGCAGGGATTGAAACATTCTATCTCATGGCAGAAGGTTGAAACTTTGTGGTTGTCTTTAGGGATACTTCAATATTATGCAAGTCTAAAATTTTTAAGAGGGGTGGTAAGGTGTGGTGGGGTGTGGGTGTTGGTGGTGAAAAACATTGGATAACAATATCTTCCAAACCAACTGGTTTAATTACACCAGGAAGATAAAATTTGGTTTCTGTATACGGGATCATAAGAGGAGTCTACTTTTATAGGGGGGAATAAAAATTTTTCAAAAAATTTAGTTTTTATGTATATCTCAAAAACCTTACTAGATATGATATTGATAATCTTATAAGAGTTGGGTCAGTAAATCACTAGTAGTGTTAAAAATGTTGTGGTTGTAGATGTTGTGGGTGATGGTGGAAGAGGTAGAACGGAAAACATTCTGATTTTTATTTCTCGAAGCTCTAGAAAGCTCGAAATTTAGAATTATATAGAATCTCTATAGAGACAACCTAGAAAAATAAAATGTTTGATATTGGTAGTAAGGTACGGGGGTGAGGGGTAGTTTTTGATATTTCAGAAACGATTTATGCTAGAAAGTTGAAAATTAGTATATATATGTAGATGTGCTACTAGAGTAATTAAAGCAAAAAAAAAGGTTAGATTTTATTGGCGTTTAGAGGTTGAGGAAAAAAAATATCCGTGAAACCCATATTTTTTTACGAAATTCGTGTCCCGAGCCGTTAGCCGATTTTTTTGTTAGTTATAGTATTTTAAAGCTTTCGCAAAATTGTTATCCAAGTCCTCTTTGAAAATTCATATCTTTGGTAATTTTTATTCAATGGTAGAATAATAAAATAGGGCTTATTTTAAAGGGGGTTGTCGCAATATAAAAAATACGAATAAAAATCATCCTTGATATTTTTTTTCAAGGATAATGATTTTGTTCTTTATCCTTGAATATCGCAAAATACGTAGATAAATTTAATTTTTTTTATATTATTTTGTATTTTATATATTATACTGCTTTTCAAAATATATCAAAGAATCAACTTGGGATCTCAAGTGGATCGCAGTTAAATAAATTGAAGAACATTAGTGGTTCTCAATTATTTTATAGAAAAAGGGGCGGGGTACATCAACGTCACCAACAATCAACCGTACATCTTATTTTTAATTTTTTTTATTTTTGTTATATTTTAATTTAATTTTTTTTCACTTATTCTACAAGTAAAATTTTCCAAAAAATCTGAGATGGTAAAATCACAAATTTCGTAAATTTTGGCAATTCTTGATGGAATGACCCGATAGGATAGTAAACTTCGGTGTAGCCGTCTAGTGACGTCTGATAGATAATTATAGATTTGACTTTGTGATCATACATATTTTAAAATCATCTTAACAAAAATAATATGTAATGTACTACCTATTATATTTATTACATAGTATACACCAATTGCCGAACCCGTCAGTTTTTCCTAAAACCAAACATTCACCCTGCAGTTCGCTGGGTTTCATATCTTTCCACCTACTCTCGCACGACATACAGGTAATATCCAAACTGGAGATGTTTCCATAATTTCGTAATATCCAAGCCGATTGGGACTATATAATTACGACAAATTAAATCTATATTTTATTTTCTTAACCTTAACTTTACTTATGAAATGGGTTTTTTTTTCAGTGCGAAACTGGAATAACCAAGCCTACCATCTTAAAACTCGTCCTTGTCAATTCAAGTAAATTTACTTATTTAATGTAAATGCAGTGCAGTAGCAATTGCAACAAGTGCATATAAAAACGCCTGACTGCAGAGAATCGTCTACATCTCACATTATAATTAATGAAAAAAAAAATGTTTTTCTCGAACTGGGCAGGTAGGCCTGTTTACTGGTATAGGTACAAGGTAACCAGCCGCAGTAAAACCCATGTTAAAGCGCAGTACAAGAGCCTAAGAAGCGAAGGCGAAGCGAGTTAAGTCATCGGAGCAGGCTAAATAGCTCCTTGAGTAGTTAGACTACTTACACACATGCCAGCTAAGCATATTGTTGTAGTTAAAAAAAAAAAAATCCTGTCACCTGTGTTGTATGTGTCTTTATTATTTTTCGAATGGATTAAACAATAACACATAAAATAGCACGATCCTCTAATGTGCCATAAATTTGTATAAATGGACTAGTATGTTCAATTAAAATAATAACTTCGTTTTAGTTGTTTCTTTCCTATTTTTTATAGTATTCTGTATGCGTGTTCGTTAAAATGCCGTATTTAATGACGACTTCAACTACAGAGCGCCCATAAGAGTGAAATTTTCTATATAACACAATTTGCCCTGAAGGTACATTTAAGTAAGTGGGCGGGCGGTGTGGTATGTATCGAGCGTGCGATTAGAAAACATTTTTCAATGCAAAATCGTCTTAATTTGTCACCTTCGGATCGACTTTTGGACTACAATCTTAATTCAAGTGAGTATATCGGGTTTTTGTATCGACTTGGGCATCCCGTAAAGAAAAGATTATAGGCATGTTATGCAATGAGTTGATGGCGATGTTGTCCGCCGATAGGCACTTCTTTTGACTTGGAAACATGCTCCGATTTCGCAAGTGTTCAGTCTTTTTCTGGCTATAATTAAAAGTCTTCGAAACATTGTTTATGGTGTGTCCTAATCGCCAGATAATCGTTCTGATAATCGCGTAAGGATAATGAGATATGTTAATTTTTATTGGTATTTCGATATCACATAATTGATTGCACATATTCGTACGTATACTGTTACATCCGTGTTTGGCTACCTGCGCTGCATGGTCGGTTTTTGGTGGGAAACCACAGAATGCATAGCTGCATACCTATTGGCTACGTTGCAACACACAAGGCGTGAGAAGAAAGGCGTGACAAAATACATCATCACATCACATTTGCCAGAACAACGTGGATACTTCGCATATTCTCTAACCCACCTACACCGAAAATTCGAAAACGCTTTCGACTGCACCAAAGCAGTATAAAAGCCACCAAAAGCTTTCACCCATGGATAGTTGTTTTTGCTACATTGACGATGACAGCCACCGAATATTGCGTTAAAGTTAAGTGAAAAGCGATCAGATTCAAGAACGATAGAGTGCGAACGAATCATGCATAAATATCGGTCAGCGTTGCCATATTATATTATTATAATTTTGGGATTATATTGACGAATTGTATTTTACTTGAAATCTCGGCGAACTCCTAGCTCGCAATAATACTATACTCTATACGTCTATATTTCCATCGGCTTAAAGTGTTATAAGCTATGCGATAACTTCGTATCAGTACAGTAAGACAAATGATATATTCAATATGATCTTTACAAACATTATTTTCGTTCTTTCGATATACTGTTCTGAATAGTTTCATACACGCTATAGAAAACTTAACTCATGATCAATTGTATAAACAATTAGAAAATGAATGTTTCCATTTAATTTTTTTCTTTTTTGGACACTGTAAATGTTGAGTTTTAGGTGGAGTTTTTGAATAACTGAATGTGTAGCAACGTTGCATCGCTTTCGGTTGTCAATAGAGAATCTCGGGTAATTCGAGGAAGTCACAACATTTTTTGTCATGCTTTAAAATCTCTTTTCAATCTTAAAGACGATTTTTTTTTTCACATCACCTCGCTTAACTATTTTTTGACCACTGACTAGTAGACATTCCGATTAGTTCATCATAGTGAGCGATCATTTCCGATCATCTGCGAACTAGATCGTTCTTTTTGTTCGTTTGTTCATTACTTCAGGGTAGATCATTGATGACTAGTTGCAGTTCGAAGACAGTAGATCTAGTAAAAGATGATAAGCTAAATAAAGGTCAGTATATAGATCTAGTAGAGTAAAAAATAATAAATCCAGTATAGTATATTGTCCGGGTTTGTCAAAAGTTCCGAATGAAAAAGGAACTAGGAGCGGCAGTTACTGCGAACTAGTTCGTTCATTTCAGTTATGGGAACGGTCTTATGAACTTATTCATTCGCGAACTAAACAAGTCTAATTCCAATCTAAAACATTGTAACATTTTCACTTTTTGAACATTCGTAAATATACTTTAAATAACGAAGGATTAAGGATTATTTAATTTTTACGGTCTTTTGTGTGGTAGATAAATAATTTGAAAATAATTTTTTTTGGGGTCTAATATCTAATTCCCTAGATGATAAGATAACTAAAACCAAAAAAGGTCATACGGAATTTAATTGTTCCTCACACAAACTGAAAGAAAAAGAAATAAATATATTGCAGTCACGATTGGCTGCAAGTGAATAGTATGATACTCTAGATGAAATACTGAACTCCAAAGCTCTGAAAGACAATATCTTCAGTGTTTAATTTCATATCTGAAACTAGGTAAATCGATAAAAGTAAAAGTTTCCTTTGGCAAGGACATTCACATGGGAAGTGAACCCACTCGATTTAAAGCATATTTAGATTTTAACCTGAAACCATTTAAAAATGACTAAAAACAGACAGATAAACGGACAGACAAACAGACCGACTAACAGACGGACGGACAACAAACGGACTTGGGGTTTGTATTCATCAAAGAATATAAAAAATATAGTTATAAATTTTGTTCGTTTGTGACTCCGATCTATTTGTTTCAAACTACTGGGCTGGAGTAATCTTATAATACTCTACAGGCGAGAGGAAGGAATATCCAATACATCTCTTATTTCTTCATATATTAAATTGGGATGCAGTCTCCTCTATGCCATAGTCAAGTCTACTACTTTTGGATTTGTTGGAAAAAAAACCATCATCCCCTATGTTTTTTTTGTCTAAGCCTCCCTCACATTGTCCTTGCATACGAACAGCCCCCACAAAGTATACCGCTATGAATTTCTATATGAAGCGAAAATTTAATTACTATACTATACATACGAAGATCTGTGGGGCTTCTAACACGAAATATATACTTACAACTCTCTAAAGCGGAATTCATTCCTAATAATTTCAAAAGAAGATTTACCTTTAGATTTTATACATGAAGTCAAGTATCTTCAGTCATAAAACACTAGCTTCAATTAAAATCATGTATTATTAACATAAGTCTATCAAAACGGTATACAGTATGATGTGCTATAAAAGGGTATGAAACAAATGTTGAAATAATTGAAAATGATATGGAAAATATATTAATAAGATTGACTAGTTAATTATAGTAAATTCATTACTTGCTGTATCATCTGGGTTGATGATGTACCGCTTCAAACTTTTAACCGCAATCCTTTGGAGTTTTGATCAACTTCTTATTTCATATTTCGGAGACCAAATTAGTTAAGTGGTTTACAAGGCATTTGTCTCAAACATCCAGCTAGATTAAGATGTTGTGTAACAATATTGCATTAGTGTTACCTACTTATGAATAAAGAACGTGCAATCGAAACATAAATTCTTGACAGCAGTTTATAGAAAATGTTAAAATGTCTGTCGGTACGACTAAATCATTAAGTGAAAATTTCTTTCCGGCTAAGACTTTCTTTCCATCGCGTTGACGAAAAATGTGAGCAACAATTTTTACTGATTGCTTGCTCTATGATTGCCGGTAAAGAGTTAACGCTGAACACTTTGCATGTTATGCTCTCAATTGCTCGATAAAAATCTTAATTGATATATCATGTAAGACTTTGAGTTGATTAACTATAGACGCGAATGGTCTCGGAGAGATTTACCTTTAGTATAGGACCTATCAAGTTTCAGCTGATCTACTCCTCAGACTTTCACATACATATACTATAAACATTTTTGCGCACATTTGAATTTAAATTGTATCGATTCTTTATCTTGTGGACTTGTGAAGTATACGATTGACTGATATAAATTGTCACGTCAGCGATTGTCTTTTGTGTTGATTAGGTACACAGTCTTTTAATGAAAGGATTTCCGATGCTCTCAGAAATAGATTTTTGAAAATAATTAGAAGTCGTATCTGGACTTTTTTTTCTATTTTGTTTCCACTTCGGATACAAAGTTTGAATGATGTTCCAAAAACGGTTCCAACGTTATGAATAAATGCAGTTTTTAACCAAAACCGCTACAAGTTTTAATTTACCAGTATGGGGGATATAATTTTCAAAACGTTTAATATTTTAGGCCATCGAGGACTTGGGGTATTTCATGAAACCCCACACCTAAACGCAACAATCCCTTCCGTGAAGAGGCTATTACAATATGGGGGAGTACCTATCTAGAAAATTCAATCTTAAAACTAGACCCTATTAAACATTTCGCACTACTAACTATATACTTTTTACTTCACTTTTACCTTTATTAATGGTTCGAAACCAATAGCAACCGAAAAATTAATATAAATAAATTATGCATTGAGTGGGAATTGAGCCATCGACACTACCGTAGCAATGTTTTCAAGACCTATGACACTAGCACTGGATTACACCTGACTGCAATTCGTAATGAATTAAAGCCCTTGGTGCAACAAGGGGTCTACTAATTTATCCAACAATATGAGAATACTTGGCTTTTCTGGTTCTCATTATTTTATTAATTTTTTTTAATGATTTTATTAAAATTATTAAGAATACTATTAAATTATAAGGAGTTAACTCCATCAGCTGAATTTTATCCGATTGCAATAAGGGGTCAGAAAAATCAAGCCCTATCAGGAGTTGACCACTAGTTACATCAAGAGCTCACTATGACTCCGGTGCTAGTATTTATTATTTAAATTAAATCCTAATCTTTAATCGGATTTCTTGTTTATTTTTAGATCATCTCTTTTATTGCAGTCTTCACACAACGCAGAAAATACATTTCTTTTCATCTCAGTATGGTAATAATGTTTTTTTTTGTTTAAATATTTTCCAGTGTTAGCATATCGATAAAATGAGCTAGTATGCAAGCGGCGTATGACATGGCCAACCGGAATTAAACGATTCAATTTAGATTACTTTTATATTGAACGATATTTCGTCTTGCAAATACGAGTATGTACATCCATACCTTTAAACACTATACTCTCATCACAACTCCAAACACGATAGAATACTTTCGATTTTTAATTGGAAAATGATTAAATCTCGCCGTTGTTGATTTCTTTTTTCCTGCATTGCGTAATCGTTAGTGGAGCATTTTAAACGTAAGTACATCGGCTTGCTACCTTCAATTCGACTAGCCGCGTGTACAGAGAGTGCACTTACTATTGAATTAAAATATACAAAATAAGGCGTCCCGAGAGTATAAACTCGAAGTTTTTCAAAAATGGGCGAAACTGTGTGTGTTTCCTTGTAAAGTGATTCCAATATGGTAAAAACCAGTTCTGATGTGCTCCATTTATTTACGCAACAGATCATCAGATCTAATAAGCGATGACGTTAATTTTATTTTATTTTGACGAAGTCATCTGGAAATGACAACTACTAGTAACTACCAGCTCTAATCGTCATGGGGGTTTTCTTCTCATAATTATTTATTATTAAAACACTTATTAAGAGATAATAATGACAATTTCATGTAGTGCGTCATTCGATCATAACTAAATCCTTTAAGAAAAAACATTAAGTATAAAATACATAAAGTATTTAAACAATGAGAACTAATGCGAAAAAATACAATATCATAAATAATTAATAAAAATAGAATTAACTATGATGAGCAAAAGTAGACTGGCAAAATACTACATAAAAGTAAAGAACAATAATTGAATACAGAATAGATAGAGATGATTTCTAATAATATTACTAATAAATGTATAAGATGTTAACAAAAAAATACGTTCAAATCAAGTACAAATTTAAACTGAGTCTACTGGGTGTCAGAAAAGCGACATATAGTTAGAAAAAAGACGAACGATGGGATTCATAGCATCAAGCTTTTTGAAGTAGACAGAAGTAGATAATCAAATACGCAATAATGCATTCGGCAGATATTATAATTTTTTTTCCAATTTTTCGTAGTTTTAGAAGCACACAAGATTTATTTCTAGATATGCACTTCTTGAGCTGGTCATGGATATCCTACACATTGACTCAAAGAAGTCTTGCTCCTACCTGGAAAAACCGAGCGCGATCTACTAGTGACTACTACCAATGTCCATTCCGACCATGAACACAGTACTGAAAAACTAACGAAATATTTCGTTGCGAGAAATGAGCAAAATTTTAATTTTTTTAATATGGACTTTGACAGTTTGTTTCGTTTCGCTCGGAACACACTACTAGGTATGATCTTGAACTAGATTTATGGTTTTTGAGTGTAATTCTTCAAAAAAGATTTACATGTATTACACAAATTTTTTTTTGAGGATTCGATATGTGTAAATAGTATCCTCCTTCATATCCATGAACCTCCATACTATTTATTATAAACCAACAACTCAGTATTGCAACTAGAGTATGTCACAATTGACTGCGGTGCAGGTTATATAAGACAGTAAGGAAAAGCACAGTAGTAATTATAATATTCATATTTTTCAGTTGAATTTGGATGGGACTCTTGAAATAATCGGCATTGCGGGACAAACAAAAGTAAACGTATGTCTACGCAAGTGCTATCTACTGTCTATTTCAAAACTAACTTGAAACTAATCGCGTGTACACTTTTAGTATATTATATACATACATATATTTGCATAGATCATATGTTTCATAAGATGGGTTTATCTTACCTAAAAGATTAAATGTAGATGAGCACTGTTTATGTTTTTTTTACTTCAAATTTTAGAGTGCACAAATATTGAATATCATTTTTCGATGTGGTAGGCAAACTCAACGAAACTTATTTAAATTTAATATTATGCAAATGCTGTTGATGAAGATCACACAATGGAAATAAAGTTGAAGATGTGTTAAATACAGGGTATTTCGTTATTAAGGTAGGACCGGTACATTCATGTTATACTACTGGAAAAAATAAAATGGCTAGAACATCCACAGATATATCCCCTGGTTGTTCTTTGGGCTGTTAGTTGAATAGGTTACTATCCCATCATTGAATTAATCGATATCCAAACTGTTGCAGACTTTTTGAAGTGAAACTTCTTTAGCGGCGAGTGAAATTTAAGGACGCGTTACGTTTAAGCACATTTTGTTACACGATAGAGAAGAAAGATATTATGTAGAGACAAAACGATGAAACGATGAGACGAAAAAGCGACACTGCGAGAGAGTGGTATTTCCTTCTGACTACACCCATAGAATTTGAAATACTACTCCTATCTTTTCCCCCTCTTCACCTATCCCTTTTTAAACAGCTGATTTCCCTCACCCCTCTCACCCCTTACTTTTCTTCTTACACCCCTTTCTCCTAACTTCAACCCTTCACCCCCACTGTATACCTCCTCTGTGTACCCTTATCATTCTACCCCTCACCCTACATATTGTTCCCCCTCATCTACTTTCTGTATCCCCCTACCCCCACCCTTCTCTCTACCTCCTACCCTCACCCTCCTCTCTATCCCTTACCCCTCCTAAAACACATTGAAAAACTCAGAAAATGCTAATTTTGCATTATTGTATTTATTTCGAAATGCTTTCTCTCTCTGTCTCTCACATTAAATCTCTCTTATTCTTTTTCTTTATTTTTCAAGAAGTTTCACTTTTATCATGTGCACGGTGCTGCACACGCTGTTTTTTTTCCAATTTCAAGCTACACATGGCATTTTATTTGAAATAAACCATAAACATAGGGGTTGAATATCACAAGTTTTTAAAACCGTTTTTTCGGCGTTTACATAGAAATCCTAATAAAGAAACAACAAAATAAATATTTTATCAGATTTAATACCATGGATACACTGCTGGTATAGATATCATAATATTTTCAACACCAACAATGTATCAACAATACTAAGCATATACGAGATAAACGAACTGGTATATATCTAGTAATGAATCAGTTTCATGGTATACAAATTCCATAATTTTACCTAGTATACTATGCATTTTACTGTTAGTAGTGCCATTCCCCAATTGTGTGGCGAGTATCGCAACTAAATGTCGCAACTTAATATTTTGCTTATAGCAGATACTGTAAAATCATACCATAAGTGCAGTTAGTTAGGGGCAGAATATCAGAAAATTTTGATTTTAATTGCTGACTGAGATTTCCAGATTTGGATACGACTATACAAAAAAAAATTTACATTACTCTGAACTGGGCACAAATTCAAAACGTATGTTTTCCAAGCTCTTCAATTTACTGGTAAGGTGTTCTTTTATGCATTTGAGGATTAAAAGATTTATTAATTAGCAAGGACTTTGTTATTATCGTAATTACCTCGATGCATTGCTGCACAAAAGCAAGGTTATGCCATGTTAATGCCTTAAAGTCGGGTCACTTTTTTTCTTCTTTCAAGGTCCTTTTGAAAAATTTTTCCACCAAAGCTCAGTCTCATAATAATCATAAGTTTTGGCAGCTTCATGGCCAGCCTTAAATTCTTACGCTATAAATTGCAAAAGGTTTTTTAAATTTCTCTTGCCAAAAAGACTGGGCTTACAGCTTTTGTAAATTTTGTGAGGCTTTCTCCAACGACATTTTTGTACCACAATCTTCAATCTAAATACTGAGTTTATTTTCAATTTTCTTCAAAATTTGCGCATGGGAGCGAGCTGCACATTTTGCGAATATGGAAGATCCTGCTCCAACTGCACTTCCAATTTTTCTTTAATTTTTTAATAGTTCGAACTATTTCCTCACTTTAAATTATACTTTTTGCGATGTCAGCTCCTTTCAAAAAACGGTTCAAAATTTATATTTTTGTCTCCAAAAAATTTAATTTTCTTTTAAAAATTGTGTTGTTATTTTCAGACATAGTTTAGGACTGAAATATAATTTTGAACTAACTCTTACACAAAATGTTTTTAAAAAGTTTTTTCAAAATCACATTAAACGCTTGGAACATAAGAACTATACAGTGTAAATGATGGATACGACTCAATTTAAAAGAATCAGAAAATATTATTATCTTTAATTTTATTTTTGTGTATATAAATTGGTGATTATTGTGCACTATGGCGTAGTAACTTAATTTTGTAAATCGTTGGAATAAATATCGTGGTTACCGCTTTTGACGGTGCTCTAGGAGTTACCTATAACATTTATTCGAAACGAAGTACCTGATTACTTTTGAGAACAATATATCAGTTGTTTCGGATAATAGGCAGAGTTAAAAATGCCATTCGATAACAAATCAGGTCCTTCGGACAACTCACTTTTAAACTGGCTTCTCTAGTATAGGTTTTTCAACTGTCATGTTCTCAATGGCAGGTACATGGACAGCGAGCAATCCCAGTCGGGATTCGAGGTGATGTTTCGCAAGATACTCCTCTGACACCGAAAAATAAAATTATTAATATACATACCTATCAGAATTCCAACAATTCTGCTGACGTCAACTCACTACTATTTCGTCTAAAGATCAAGCCTCTCCTAATAGGTTCATTGAAAGCTCCGAAAAATACAAATTTCTTCTTTTTTCTGTGTGCGATTTTATTTTAAACTTTATGAAAGTCATTCCGTACCTATGTAAGATATTGTCAAATCTGCTAATAGCTTCTACTCCCACTCAACCAAAGATTGCTATGCATCCTCATCTTCTTCGGCATTTTATAGAGTATACTTCCGTGATGTTCTTGGGTGGTATAGTAGTCACTGCTGTTGCGAAAATTACGAAGAATGGACGACACTACCAAGCCAAGTACATATCTTGAAAACATTCATTTCTATCATATGTATAAAAAAGAATAAAAAACAAAAAGAACAAATAAAAAATGAACAGGTACTATGCCGTTAATATAGGCTTCGATCTGGAATAAATCTTCTGGACATTTTTTACAATCCAGACAGCAATGAACGTTTCAAATCATTCACGGGTGTTCAACTTCAAAAATTGTTTCTTTTTCAAACTCATAGTGTCCATCAAATCTTCATCTTAAGAAATGTATCAAAAAAAGATGATGGACCAAATCCTGTCATCGTCATTTGAACGGAAATCATCACAGTCATGGCAATAACGAGAAAACGTTACCATACATATCTCGTCGATTAACAAAAATCAAGAGGAAAATCGACACCAGTAAAAACTATGAAAAACAATAAAACGGCGAGCGAAATGTTATTAATCTAAAGAATTGGGAAAAAATGTTTCTAATGGGTTGTTAAAGACCCTGTCATTAATAAGACGATGGTCGTGCATAGTTCTATACTCCGTATAGAAGTGAGTCAAAAGACAACACACATGACCACACGAGACACGATTGGAAAATAGTTCATTAAAAAGAGATTGTCTATGCGGCGTGCATTGAGCATAGCGTCGCGCGTAGAGTCGCGCACGTCTCTTAGGCTGAACTTGAAAAGTTGTCTAAGGCCTGCAACAACCAAGATAGTTTTCGAGATTGGAAACTGACAAATGACACTCAAGAAGCACTTTAGCACGCGCATAAGAAGCAAACATAAATGCTTCGGTAAAAATGATGGAAGCACTTTTCGAAGTCGTCTTAACTTCTTTAGGCTTTATATATATAATTTTTTTTGCGTACCTACAAGGTGACTATGTGGAGCATTGTACAAAGCGCGATAGTTAGTCGTTGTTTTGTTCGCGATATTAGAGCGCTTTCAACAAAAACCTAACGAACATTTCAGTTAACAACTATTTAACATCACTAAGAAATGGTAACTCTTTTTTTGTCAATTTGACGTTCTTTTTGTTATCAATCATTATGCCAATTAATTGACTTGATGATTAAGCTTGAACAGGTAGCTTGAATAGGAAATTTCTCTGCCGATGGATCTTAAGATAAACGAAGGTAATAGGTGTTTTCCTATAATGTTTGGAACGCAACATTTGTTGTACCTATGACTAGATAAAGTCGATAAACCTTCATAGAAAAAAGCGTAGCCTGTTTTCATACCCTTTTCGAGATACAGTCGAATTTCTATGTATGGAGCTCTCATATGCCATAAAATTTATTTTAAGTTTCATATAATTTTGTAGGAAAAAAACTAAAATTTATAAACCGTATCTTTCCATATGTCTGGTACAGCTTATGCTAGAAAATTGAAGTTACATACATGACATATGAGAAGATAAGAGAAAGATATTTTAGGGTAGTTGTTGTACACAGAGAAAGGGGTTAAAGAAATATACAGTAAAAAAGAGGGTCCATTTCTTAAAAATCCTTTTCTACATCGTCTTGACAGTATACACTTTTAAAAAATGAATCCCGAAGTTGTTAGCCTCGACTCTGGCCGCATCATGGACTATGAGCCAATAATCAATATTTCGTTGTCACTTGTGTTGTTACCTGACTTAGGCAGCCTTCTAGATTAAGCCATAAATATTATTAAACTTATGACCATACTGTTAGCTTTCAATACGGTTTTATTTTTTAGTTGCTATATCTCAGGAATCGCTTCTGTTAAAAGTGAAAACTTGGGATTTATGTAGAGGTCTAATAGTGAACTTTATACAGAGGATTAGTGTAAGAGTGAAATGTATCCGAAACGATAGAATGTTGAGATTGAGACATTTTAAAATCCATATCTCTTGAACGGTTTATATCATAGGCTACACCTTGTACTTGTTTGTTGGAATACTGGAAGTGGAAGTTACTAAATAAACTAATTTAATTATGGGAGTCTATAGTCTTAAACGTTTCAATTAGTCACATAATAAACTACACCGCATCTCAGCACTAAACGCCTTTAAGATTTCCACCCAAAACATAATAAAGTTGAACCCAGACTGTTCGCAGATTTCTTTTTAATTTCATAGGTTGTGGTTATATGTTTAAGTTTCCATACAAGACCCAACTATCAAACAAACTACGCATTTTGATTTTCCGGAGGCTATAGCTTCGATAACGCTTCGATAAGACTGTTCAGCGCAAGCTTCGAGTGGAGGTTGAACTTTCAGAATCCATTGCTTCGGTAATACCCTCTATAAGACCTTATGGAAGTAAGTACCAACAGTCTTATGGAGGTTTTGGGAACTTTTATCTTTGATTAAGCTTCCGTAAGACTTGCGAGTAGAGGCTGAACATTTCAGAAGCCAAAGCTTCGGTAATAACATCTATAAGGCCTTATGGAAGTAAATTTCTACGTCTTTATGGAGGTTTGCAAGCGAGCTTCACTCGACATGTCTAATTGGAAACATCAAGTGATTAGGCTTCAGCCCTATTAAGAGAGTGTTTCAGATTGGACTAGTGGTTAGCGTAGCGGACTAATGTGTGACGGAACCGTGGTTCGAATCCAAGAGTGTGCAAGGTGTAGGTAGAATCAATTCGCATTTTTCAAATAAAAAAATCAATCGTATTTACAGAAAAGTAAAATCGTAGTTGGAAGAAAACAAAAGTGAAAAAATTGTGAATATTATTTTTCTTTTTTTTTTGGCTTCCATATGAAAGCAATGTGAGCTTCCGTATGGAACCAAGACCAGCTTTGATAAGGCCTTATATCAACTGTTGACGGCTCGCTGTTGCTCTTGAATTATGAAGAAATGTGTGCCATATTAGTTCGGTAATACCTTATCGAAGCTTTATCGAGGTACGAGAATAGCTTCGATAAAGCCTTATGCAAGTTAGTTTGCTAGTTGGAAATCCTCTAACAATTTTCACTAGACCGAAAAATTTGTATGGGAAATTTAGTTTCGCTTTTAGTTACTACCTACTAGGCTTTAGGGGTGAAATAGCAAAAAATCCTAAAACAGATTTTAGACGACTATGGTATATAAAAAACTTGTTCAAGTAAAAACAATTCGATATCTCATCAAACCTAAGTGTCAGAGTTTCATAGAAATATACAGAATTATTTTACGCCCTCTTAGGAGTCGAATATCGTAAAATTGTGAAATAAATTTTCAACTCATTAATCTTAAAAGATTGGTCGGAATTCTTAAAAATTTGAACAAAGTCTTACACCGCAATGATTAAATCAGTTTTTTTTACCCAATTATATTTAAAGCCTCTAGAAGTGAAAGTGAATTCAATGTTTCATTAGACATAAGAAATATATCGAAATTCGTGAAAATCTTCACCCTCCTAGGAGTTGAATATGAACAAATTTTGAAAACTGTTTTAGGGTACCTACCTATATTAAGAGCTGGTAGAAATATAATTAATTTAATAACTTTCATTCTTTAAAATTTTCTCAGAAAGAGGTTCCAATTTTTTGTGTTTAAAGCACCAACGAAATATGATTAAAATTCTTCGTATGGAAATTGAACGTATACTATATGTCTTAAAGCCTCTAGTAGGAGTGTGAATTTGATATCTCATTAGAGCGAAGAAATATTACGAAATTCGTGAAAATCAACACTGTAATTTCTCCCTAGAAGTTGGATATTTTATAAATTTGGAAAACTGATTTTGGGCGCCTACATTAAGAGCTCGTAGAAGTAAAATTAATTTAATAACTATTAACTATTTGTAATTATTATAGAGTTCTGGCACTTACTCAGTTTGAGTAGAACAACATAATGAGGAGAGAGGTTCCAATTTTTTGGTGTTTAAATCAATGACGAAATGTGCTTAATATGCATTGTACCTATGAGAATTAAACATGCAGTATGTCTTTCGTCGTAGAATATTTATTGGATTCCAAAGGAATACATAACACAATTTCTTAAAAAAATTCGCTTATACCTTTCAATACTAATGTCATTGTGTGATCGAACGTGAATGGTTGAATTTTTATTTTTGAAATTTCTTCTACATACTACATGTGGAATCCGTTGTCATTGAAATTTTAAGCCTTTTTTGAGCTATCACGCAATATGTCACTTACGACCCCATCAAAAATAGGCTTTAGCTAGCTTGACAAAGAACGTCAACCGCTATTTCTGGTTTCCTTCCTAATTGCCATCGTAAAAATGAAACTTATTTCTTTTTACTTTAAACTAAAACTAGTTCTTTTTCAACCGAACTCCTCATCATTCGGCGTTAAAAGAAACCAAACAAAAATCATTCTTTGAAATTCTTCACAAAACAAAAGTCCATTGACAATTGTTTGCAACTACACATCCGCTACGATCAGCAAAAGTCTACCTATGTCCAAGATACATGTCTCTAAACGAAAATAGAAAGTTGTGTTGCTACTTGATCATCGGCTTATTCCTTACACGCCTGATTGAAAGCAGATCACCTACAAGGTAAGAGTACGACTGTCTACGTTATATATACGTACAATCGCCGATCCCCGCGCATTTAACAACAAGAAGCCGCCAGGTATTTTCAGTGCACGTTGCGATGTCAGTCGAGATTATCATCTTTAATTTCACCGTTAGGTTTCTCATAAAAAAAAACCAAAACAAAAATAATAAAAAAAATACAAAAAAAAAAAAATTATTATAATTTTTAATACGCTGAAGCATAGGTGCATCAAATTATCCTAGTCGCACAGCGGCAGGTACACACGATCGGCATCTCTTACAGCTTCTTCGCTTCGAAGACGATCTAATATATCGATCAGTTGCTATTAGATATAGACCAGAAACGTTGCCAACATCATCCTCATTATCATTATTATGATGAAGCATCAAGCATAGCCTCCCGTTAAGGCGGCTATCAACGATCAAGCCGTACGACAGCCCATCTCAGAAGGCATTTCAAGATCTCGTCGAAATTCAAACATTAAGCGCGGAATTCGCAAAGGAGAAGGAGTTGAACTCGAACATATACATATATGTTTACCTACATGTAATCCACTATAATCTTAAGTATAGACAAAAATAAAGAAATTATAATCTGAAGAGTCGGATTCTCCTTTTAGTGGTTAGGATCGCGCGCGGTATGCAATCCAAACGCCAAGAAATGCAATCAATATAAATTAATAGATAAACTGATCTTATCATGGTCTTCCGACGTGTATATGTATATCGCGGATTATTCTCGTGATCGGTCATGATTGATCACTTCCATTGCCTCGGTTCGCTCAGACTATACAAAAGATACAAACTGGTGAGTGTATCTTACTTATAGTCATCTCGTAGTCGCGTACTAGCAATACTAAAATAAAGATGAATGAAACTTTACAAAGTTAACCGCATAGTTTCAGGCCATATAAATATAATAAAACTTCATAGAGGAGGATTATTGGGTGAACCATTTATTACTTTGAAACCAGTTTAAATTAAATTCTGGTCTTCACTGCTTCAGGTTTAGTTATGATTATAAATAAAACTCGCTATTAATTTTCGAAAATTTCTATCCATAATTTTGCCAGTGGCATTTCAGTTACTTTAGTGTTAAAATTGCTAATAACAAATTTTATCTATATGTTTGATATCTTCATAAACTTCATAAATAGTGATCATTAAAACAGAGAAAAGCGTATTTTGCTGTCAGAACAGTCAGGTGTACTTGTCTAAAGAAGAATTTACATAAGAAAGTTGTTGAGTACATATCAGGCAATATTTCGATATACGAGTAGTAAACATAACTACTTAGAAGATACTGCAGTCATGAGAGGCCATAGTCAATTGTATGATACTCGATATACGGAATCGTTAAAACTGTAATAGTCTTGATTGATTGCTCAAAAATACCTTGATGTAATAAAAGCTTAACGAAAACGCTTCAACCGAGTCAACGGAACTATAGAAAATAAGACCGCTCTAAAAGAATCAAAGAATAATATTTTGAAGAATGAAAATCTTTTCGGTCATTTGTTAATTCAATCGGCAATAATTTGGTGTTCTCGAAACAATCTTTCGATGTTGCCTAATTTTGGTAGATCCATTCGTAAAACCGTATCCTTTGACGGCAAATTTAATTTAAAATTCTATGTCTCCTTCGAATTTCGAATCATAATTTAAAAATCTGGTTTTGTCTGGTCTCACATTGCCCCTAAGAAAAGAATTTCATATATGGTTCAATCGCTTCGCAATTTTTGCCATATCTGTCATAGTCTTTAGGGTAGGTACATATAATTACAGCTGAACTCGTTTATAATGAGCTGGATTTTAGTGAACACTCGACTCAATGTCTTAAGAACAAACAATTTTGCATGAAATGGACTCACACTTACGTTCTTTAGGTGATCCTGGCCCGTGCGCAGGATATTGCCAAGGAAGGGTTTTTGAATATGTCAAAATAGCTGCTGACGTTCATAGTTTAAATGCCATCAATGCTCAAATATTGTCTATGTAATTTGAATCTGATGAGTGACGGTGAATCCAGTAAGTCAGACTACACTCGCCATCTAGCTTCACAAAAGTTTTAATATGTGTTCTCCGTCATACAAATTATCTATAGGTATGCAGCGAGGTTAATTCAGTAGTTACAATGGGTATATTTACTGGTAGTATTCCAGGTTATTTACTAGTCAACTATCGGGTATCGTTAACGAGGAGTGAATAAAACGGCAGCATTGAATACAATAACATAGATGGAAACTCGACATTTTTGACGCTAACTTATACATGGATCTCGACTGCGACTGCGACTGCGACTGCGACAGCGACTGCGACTACGATCTTTCGGCGTGAGGTTCGACTGTGCAGTTGGTGTTGAACAGAATACCGACTACGACTTCGATTCAGTGCAAGCAAAAAGAAGAACGATGTGTCACTTCTGTTTTGTTTCATATTTTTTGGTTGTAGTATTGTCCGATGCAAAAAGGTTAGGATAACAGCATCTGCCGGCAATGGCTCGAACTTATACAAGTCCCCAATATAAGAAGCTTGAAGACGTCAAAACCAGTCCAATTTCTCATCGGGGCAAAAAAATATAGAATCTTGGAAATCTCTTTGCACTCTTGGATAGCGCAAAACCTTGTAATCAAGCTTTTCTATAAATATCTTGAACGGTCAAACGATAAACATATTAATAATACTAAAGATAGATTTATATTTTAGTACTGTTAATATACACATAAAATATGTTGGCAATATTATGGCGCACGAAAATGTAATATTTAGCAAAATTTAGTTTCCAAACATGTATACAATTATTTATATTTTTTGCTCGTTGTCTTACTTAATAGCTTAGTATAGTTGCTCTTGGCTTAATAGCTTTGAGACTATCATTTAAACAGGGTTTGAAATTTGCTCTTTCGCGATTTTATTCCAGAAGTGAACCACTTAAGAGCTTCATTTTGTTTAATTCCTACCTGCTGAATTTTATACATCTTTTGAAACGTAAGAAATCGTCCAAAGCCAATGTCATTACCTGAAAAAAAAGTTTAAGTATATTAATTTTTTTTCGAATAGATTTTTTGAAATATTGTTAAAAATTTACGAGAAATTGTTTTTGAGAGTTGAAGGTTAGCACTTTCGGATTCTCTTCATAAATATGATTTTAATACTGAATACTACAATTGGAAGATGAATTATGGAAATGTTATTACTTATTATTTTTCGTTTTTATAGTTTGGGGAGGAGTTAAAGTTGGTTTGTAATGGAATTGCTTTCGCCACTGTGACCCTAAAGGCATCAATTTCGTTTATTGGTCAAATTCCAAGCCGCGGTTGAAGTTAAAGTGCAACGGTTGCTGGAATAGGTTGAGGAGAAGGGGAGGAGAAGGGGAGGAGGAAGGGAGGAGGGGAGGAGGGGAGGAGGAGGGGAGGCCAGATATGCAGTTGAAATATAATATTTAATACAATTTTTTCATCCTACTCTTACTTAACTCTTGACACCTTCACCCTCAAAATTTTTTTGTTTCCACAATTTTGTTATTCAGTTATTTTTTGTTGACAAAGCCATAGCAAATATAGAAAATTAAGATTGTACCTTGCTGAGAAAAAATTCGACATTGGAAATACAGATGTAATTAATAATTTTAAAGAAATAATATTGAATTTATTATAAATTTGTTCATCCATTTTTCTTTATCTTTTATGCTTAGCTCAAAGATGATTGTAAATCACTTCTTTTGGCACTTCTAATAGTAGATGCTGTGGTCTGATCTGGATACTACAAAGTTATGATAAAGGGAGCTTTTTTTTCCAGTTTTAGAATCTAAGAAAGTCACATGAATAGCTTTCTGGAATATAAATATAAACGAACAAACAAACAATTGCCAAAAAAAGTTTAGTAACTGTTCAATTTTATATAATTATTGTTTTTTTGCGCACTTATCCTGTTCAGAGCAGGTTAGAATATTTATATGCAAAACAATAACAACAAGCTGTTTTTATGATGTTTTTATAAGTTTTTCTATAGATAGTAGGCTATGTAGATTAGAGAATTTAACGCGAATAGCTGCCTAAGTGAGCTTCCCATTCCAACACATGCATTCTTTGAAAATTGTTGATAACCGCTTTATAGACCTCTTTAAAAAGGTCCTTCACTGCTGACGATGAATTTTGGGAAGATTACTCGAAGATTAAGCATATTAAGCTTGCCATATTAACCCAGTAGGACCGGTGTTAGTGATTTTGCAGGACTCTTCAATGCGAATTATTTTGTCAAACATTGATTGATATTACGATATACTTAATCTTAATAGTTCAATCAAACTCCGTTCACGAATAACGATAATTGATTAATATTCGACCTTTCTTGCAGAGCCGATCTACTTCTTTATTTCTTACGCACAAGGGATGCCTAACGGCAGTAATTTGCTCCAATTTTCTTCCGAGTAGTCCAGTGCCTATGCCAAGCCCCGGCTACTACTAAGTACAACAAAATTGCAAACTCATTGCCTTCACAAGCGGTTTCGCCTTCAACTTATCCACATCAATTAGCTATGATGAAGATACACGGTTTCTACACCCAACAAGAGAAGACATTTATCTATCTCTCATATATGTATATGTATACTGTACACATGTCAGTACAATCTATAGGTTATAGGATTTACAAACCATAACGTTTTTCAATTTGGGTCTTCAATTGTCCACAATATTTATACAATAAACTCATATGTGGATTTGGCTTATTGCCTTTAAGTTCACAAGGTCTGCGCTACTGCGATCGCGTACACATTGTGTTGCGGTCCGATTTCGAAAATAATATCAAGTGCACACAGCATGTGATCGTGAGCTAGAAGTCTTGGAAGATTTGGGGGAAAAAAAGAGCAACTATAGCAACAACCTCCATGCATGTCACGTTCAACAAATTAAATCCCGAAATAAAGAATAGTAAGAAAAATTTATGAAACTCCGGTTCGAATTATTTTTTCTGGAAGAGTGTTTGGTCCAGTTTTTTTTTCCAAGACATTATATATTTTTCTTGGGCTTGATACAATACAATTTTTGTTGCTTACTGCTTTTGCAGGCAGCAATCGTGCTATTCAGAAATACCTTGCATGTGGGAGGTCAAATTGAGGCTAGTTTAAGTTCATTACGTTGCCCACCGTAGTATGGAAGATCGCACCGCATAGAAAGTTGCTTGCGCTTATTGTGCTAAGTCGATCTATGAACATAATTGCCTACCAATGTTCGAAGGCAACCTAAAAGGTTGATAATTTTCTCAACAGGATGTCATCATCTAGATTCTTAGACTTAAAAATATTCAGATGAGAAATGCTTCGAAGAGTAGAGAAAGTTCGCGAGTAATTTGGAAAAACAAAAGACTTAGGCCAGAAACTTGTTCTAAGTGTTCACTTTGGAAGAATTTAGTAAACTTTAGTAAACGCTGTTTTTTTAGAAAAAATTACTAGCATTCTAAATTATTAGGTAAATTTAAATATCATCAATGCCAATTATTTATGAAGCTTGTTTAAGAAAAGACTGATCAGTCATAAGAGATATGTCAGAAATCGTAAAACTCGTAGGTACTTAATTATTTTCACTTGAGTGGTTCAAAACCGTAAAATCCTGATTTCAACTTTTTTTTAAAATGCAAAGTCATAGAAGCAAAAGCGAATACGATATCTCATAAGACCTAAAAGATTTCTCGAAAATCGTGAAAATTTAAATAACCCCTTACACTCTCTTGGGGGCTGAATATCGAAACATGTTTATATTAGTTCTTTGGTTGGTTGCTATATTTAAAACCCTTAGAGGTCAATTTGAAAGACCCCTCAGAGCTCAATTTGATATCTCATTAGATATGTTGAAATTCGTGAAAATGTACACAATTGATTAAATGTTTGTAGTTTTTCGGTGTCAGTGGAGTGAACCCCAACACGATTTCCCCGACTGTTGATAATTCGCTGTCCTAGAGGACATGACAAATTGGAAAACCGTCACTGGGGAGGCCAGTTTCCTATAAGAATTGTGTTGGACTAGGTCCGAAGGAGCTGTTTCGTCATCGGAAGGCATAGACTCTTCAGAAGGTGTATTCTTGCCTACTATCCGAAACACGTTGTACACAATTACATTACACTCACTTCCTTAGGAGTTGAATATAAAAAAAACACAAAAAACAGTTTTTAGGCTCTTATATAAAAAATACCCAGAAGTAAAATTTACAGGATAGTTAAGCAGACCTAAAAGATATGACGAAATTCATGAAAACGTGTTATTATTATTATTATTATTACTATTATTATCTTTATGATGCTAGCATATGAATATGCTAGCGCATGTATTTCAGTGCCAGGTCTGGTGAAAACGTAGAAAACTAGTTTCACCGAAAATTTGTATTTGTTCTTCCATTACTTCTGTGGTACATATACATATTAAATTTCAACTTTCTAGCCCTTACTGGAACAATTTAAATTTTTTTCTAGTATGGCTCAATAGTGGATCTACGTAGCCATGAATTTTCAGTCTGTTTTCAACAAATAACAAAATATTACTTTTTTGATCTACCCCTTCTCCAAATTTTCATCCCCTACTGTTATCGGTTCCTGAGATCCACAGTAGAAAATGTTTGGGCTTAAACGCTCACCCTACTTTACCCTGAAAGTAAATTATCTTAATTGCTCCTCGTATGACTAACAACTAAACAACATGCTTCAAATCTTTTAATATCTTATTCTTACCTGTTCTGATTCGAGCGGAAATTGTTTATCATATTTTTTAAAATTGCAACTATTTTAAATGTTTAAATTATTGTAGTACTTATTATACCTACTTGCCCCTTCAATTGCATAGGATGTCAGTTAGAATTTTTCACTTGATCAGGTTACAATTTCATGGAATACGTGAGTTACATTGCAACAGAATTTTTCACTCGGCCAAGTAGTTGTTAATTTGCCTATAGAATGATAGATGATTCCGAAAAGCCATTAAGATGTCAAACGAGAAACACGTCCAATTAGTGTACCTGCAGACTTGCATAGCCCGAAAAAACTATATGGAAAAAATCGGAAAAGTAAAACGAGCTTGGCAGACGGCGGCCTTTCAGCTCCAACCTCCAAGTTCCTTCACACTGCATGTACAGACTAGAGATTTTTCAGTTAGACAACTTTATAACTGGATCGAAAATTACATCCAACCAAATAGTCATTCATGATTAAATAGTTTGTCATCGAATTTTTAGTTGGTGGCGTGCACTCGTCAGTGCCGAGCTTAGACTACTGTGCATATAGAGCAATAGGCACAACAGCTGGGTAATTATTTAATTAGATGGTAATCGACGAGAACTTTGATTACTTAGTCGGGATGATTTTAAATCGGTTGAAGTTCACGCTACAAGCAAATGCTTGCGTAGCTACATATTAGCAACTGAACTAAACTACCTCCGGATTAAAAGTCTATGGTCTGCGGTTGCTCTAAGAGTCTATGCTAAGACTAAAGGTGTATTCATATTATCATAGAAGTACACATTTTACATGTGGCGGACTAAACTCTTTACCGCGCTTCGCGAACGAAAGAAGCTCTATGGAAAGTGGTCTAGTACAAAGCACTTATCTTACCCGTACTTGATGTGGTCCACGTACGAGGAGTATGTGCAATTGAAGAGCTTACTATTCTGTTGTGTTATTGCTGCAAATCGTGTTTGTGACACGTGCATTGCTGATATACTCGTATCTCTCTGTGCTGTTGCTTTTTTATAACTATTTTCCGTTTTTATTTCGGTTACACAAAAGAATAAGAAAAACTTCGTCAAGACAATAATGCAACGTGCTCTAATTTTTCAGTTAACAGCTTACAACACGTGAACATATTGTTCACATATTTATTTGTCCGGTTTTGTATACTAACACGAGGTACTTATTGTCTTTTTGTTGGCTTGTTTAATGTTTTTATTCTCGATCAAAGAAGTTGTATAGTTTCGTATATGCGATGGGAGGACTGGCGCTTGTTACCTACCTCTTTACCGTGCTCAGAATAGGTGATAATGTTGCAAGACCGCACAAGCCACATTTATAGACACAACATTTAAATTGAGACATCTCTCTGAAGAATTTATTTAGTGATCGATTAAATAGGCCAAAAAGGTGGTATGGTGTAGTTTTTCAATTTGTTTTTATAAATAAGAATATTTAATATTGCGGTCATTTGCGGCCCCAATGAATTAATTCATTTCATTATTGGGAATGTTTTTTTTTTCATACTGAAGAAATTGATGAATAAACATGTAGTGAACTAAGAGTAAGACTTTTTAATTTTTTGTTCAAATTGTTTTGCAATTTAGGGTTAAAACTATGTAGGTACATATGTCAAATTAGAAAACATTTTTTATTTCAAGTACATAATATATTAATATTAAATTATAAGTAAGAGTGCTGCGGCTGCTATACACTTGTATCACAGTAGAATTAAATTTAATAGATATCTGAGCATAGGTATGATTAAATACTTTATTAGTAAGATATATAGTGACCACTGTGCAAAACTGGTCACTGTATTCGATTGGTCAGATTATAAAAATAATTTAACAAATAAAATCCGTTTTTGAT
Organism: Beris chalybata; assembly: GCA_949128065.1. Classification (NCBI taxonomy): domain Eukaryota; kingdom Metazoa; phylum Arthropoda; class Insecta; order Diptera; family Stratiomyidae; genus Beris; species Beris chalybata. Next base: position 23,426,759 of record OX421896.1, on the reverse strand, counting down.
TTACATTTGGACCGTAAAAAAATGGCAACTTTAGGCAAGTGGTCAACATAGGAAGGTGGTCACGTCTTCAGGTTCTACTGTAGTAAAATATTAAACATTCGTTAATAACATTAAGCTATTCGTAGAAAAAAAATTAAATAAAATTTAAACAAGACCTAAGAAAAATGACGAAATTCGTGAAAATATATGCATTTTATTTTCACTGAACATTGTGGACCCGTTCTGTACGCTAATGGATATTTTAAACTTATAACTAGATTACATCCCTAGCAGATCTATATATACAACTTTCTACAATAGCATTGGTCGTTTTATAAATGGGAAAAATACTTCCACAGTCTTCTAAGAAATGACCCTTTGCAGGTTGAGGTTGTCAGCCCAAGCTTTTCGCAAATTCGATTGACGTTATTATTTTAATAATAAAATAATTTTAATAGCTATATTTTTTTTAAGTTTCATGACTAGTAGACTGTACAGAAAATCGTAGCTCCCAAGCCCTTTGATATGTTGAAAAAATATAAATTTTGTATAGGGGTAGTTTGGTACGGACGTATAATATAATGGTGAATGCTAGAAAGTAATCTATAATAGTTAAAAGTTTAAAATATCCACTTGCGTACAGAACGGGGGCACAAACAATGTTCAGTAGAAATGAAATATTTTCACGAATTGCATCATATCTCTTAGGTCAATATTGACTTAATTGTTATTCTACGAACTCTGCACATAAAGCCTAGAAAATGTTTTCAGGATATTTTGAAATACTATCTATAAGGGTGAATCATTGGGTTGTACACATTTTCACGAATTCAGCCATGTCCTTCAGGACTGATCTTATATCGAATATCTCTCCATCTTCACGGGATTTTTTAATGATTGCCTAAAACCTGTTTTCAAGTTTTTAATAAGACATCGAATTGGTCTTTACTTCCTTGGGCTTTCTTTACATTTTTCGAACTCTTTTTCGGATTTTTGGGTATGTAACCACCAAGTACGGTTAATGTGGATAAGTGCCTATATTTTCTGAAATTCCTACATATTTTTTAGGTCGAATTAACTTTTACTTCCTTGGGCTTCATATACACTAAAGCAGTTTGCTAATGAGGATATTGCTCACATTGTTCGAAGTGTTGCAAAAAGTGTCAACGTCCAAATAACAAATGCTGATATAAGCCAAGCCTATCGTCTGCGAAGCAGGTCATCGACTCCAGGGACCATAATTGCACGTTTCGTCCGCCGTGATGTACGTGATGCAGTACTAAATTCCTATTTGTCAGCTGTAAGAGCATCAAACAACGGACCAGGTATTACGGTAGCAAACGTCAATAAAGAATTAGGTGAAGGTCGAATTTTTATCGGCGATCATCTGACCCCGTACACTGCCGAGTTGCTAAGGCAAGCAAAGAGTGCTTTGAAAATCAAAGCTTATAAATTTGTATGGGCGAAAGGAGGGAAAATATTTGCGAAAAAAACTGATGATAGCAGAGCTCACCTTATAACGAATTCAGAGGACATAAACAACTTAGAATAATTTCATTATATAATTTAGTTTTAATTTCTTTTTAATTCCAATGGCTGAGTTATTGGAAAATTTGGATTATCACAGGAAGGTTTCAACTCATATCTATGATGATACCTTGCTTTGTAAGCAATATTTAATTACTAAGAAAAATGCTTTTAAAGTTTTTCATTTGAATATACGTAGCATGAAAAAAAATTTTGATGAGCTGCATTTGCTCTTGAATCAATTGGATTATTCTGTTGATGCCATTGTCCTAACTGAAACATGGTTAAATGAAACAAACTCTTTTAATATTCCGGGATATCAATTCATTAATGCATGTTGCAAGTTAAACAAATGTGATGGAGTAGCCGTATACGTTAGAGATGTTTATTCAGTCTCGATTAAGACACACAACTTGGAACAAGCAAACTCAATAGATCTAGAATTAAGTTTAAATACGTTCAGTTTGAGCCTTACGGGGATTTATAGATCCCCAAATGCAAATCCAGTAGACTTCATCAACTCTCTGGAACTCTTTCTAGAATGCCGTAAACATGTGAGTAATCATATTATTATAGGTGATATAAATATAGATATTATCAGGCAAACCCCTTCTACTATAGCAAACGATTATCTCAATACTCTTACGACGCATGGTTTTATTGAAAATCTGGAGGGCATAACTAGACATGCTAAGAATAAAGGCTCCTGCATAGACCACATCTTTTCGAAAAGTAACTACCCACTCACACCATTAATTCTAGAAACCTATATTACAGATCATTTTGCTATAATGGCCACGTTGAACTTAAACATTAAGCTAGATGTGCCTAAAAAAAATACTCCTTCAATTAAATCAAATTTAAACTACGGTAAATTATTAAACGCAATTAAAACTGAAACCTGGAATAAAGTTTTTAGCTCGGAAGACGCGAACAATTGTACTGATATATTTTACACCACCATAAACGAGCACCTATTAAATTCTTATACTTTATCTACGATATCAAATTCAAAATTCAGACCAATAAAACAATGGGCAACACTAGGTATTGTTACTTCAATTCGACGTAGAAATAAATTAGCAAAGCGCTTATCGAAAGGGACAGATGTAGATGGAAATCTCAAACTGAAATACGTTACATATAGAAATAAATTGCAATTTATTATAAAACTTGCTAAGCAAACATATTATCAAAAGGAAATCTATAATTCACTCAGTAATCCTAAGCAACTTTGGAAGAATATTAATGAAATTGCTGGACATAGTTACAAGTCTACCGGAACTGATATTAAGCAAATCTTTGATAGCAAGGGTAATATTGTTACTGATGCACTGAAAGTGGCAAATATAATGAATAACCATTTCAGAGCTATAGGTGAGAAAATCTCATCACAACTCCCCCATCAAAATCCTATTCTCCCAGTTAATACCACTTACGACCATACCTCATTATTCCACATGTCGCTTATAACACAATCAGAGATAAAGAAACATATTGTTGAATTGGACCCCAAGAAAACACCTGGTATGGACGGATTAACACCTCGAATTTTCAAGCATCTCTCCAACTTCTTAACTAACCCACTCCAACATATATTCAACAAATGTATTAAGCAAGGAGTTTTCCCAACAAAATTTAAGGAAGCTGAGATCATAGCCCTATATAAAAGCGGGGATAAAAATGAGCCCGGTAACTACAGACCCATATCTATACTATCTACAGTAGCTAAATTATTTGAGAAATGTATTAAAACCCGCATGATTAAATTCTTGGATGAAAATGATATTTTAGCAAACAATCAATATGGTTTTAGAAAAGATAGAAGTACTGTCGACGCTATTTATAATCTTACCGAGTACATATATAAGTCATTGGACGTAAATGAAAGAGTTTTAGCAATATTTTTAGATCTCAAAAAGGCGTTCGACACAGTAGATCATAATATTTTGCTTAAGAAATTGCAATCATTAGGAATAGTTCGAAATACATATTCTTTACTAAGTTCGTATCTAACAAATCGCACACAGAGGGTTAAAATAGGTGAAGTGTTTAGTGAGCATTTAACCTTAAGTTGTGGAATACCGCAAGGTACCGTTTTAGGTCCGTTATTATTCCTGATTTACATGAATGATCTTTGTAAAATAGATGGCTTAGCAATTAATGGTCACTTAATATCCTTTGCCGATGATACCGTCATTTTGTTCAAATCGAATAACTGGCAGGATACATTCAGAAAAGCAACTACTGGATTGAGGAATATTGACGGGTGGTTAATAAAACATAAAATGACTATTAATGTCAGCAAAACAAAGTATATGTGTTTCGGAGAGACAGCAAAAAATAAAACTTTGCAAACTCTAGTCGACTCGCGTAACAACACAATAAGTAGAGTAACTGAGCTTAAATATTTGGGAATTATAATTGATAGTAAGCTTAAATGGGAAAATCATATAACTTACCTCTGCAAGAGAATCAGGAAGACAATTCACTCTTACTTATTACTACGCAAAGTACTTAACCTAAATCTATTGAGAATGGTATATTTTTCTATAACACAAAGCATAATTCTGTATGGATTATTAATCTGGGGGTCGACGTATACGGCAACTTTGACACCTTTGAAGAATTTGCAGAGTAGAATCATAAAATTATGCTTAAAAAAATCAAAGTTTTTTTCTACTACAGAATCATTTACAAATTTTAGCGTGATGAATATCTCTCAGTTATATACATGTTCTCTACTTAAATTTGTGTTCTGTAACGAATCAAAATTTGTATTATATACTAATAGTTATAACACGAGAAGTCAAGTTAACCCATTGCTAGCAGTCAATAAATGTAAAAAAAAATTTATGCAAAGGCATGCTTGCATTCTTGGACCAATGGCCTACAATAATATTCCGAGCTCAATTAGGATTTTGCTAAATGAACGTAACTTTAAGTTTATCATAAAAAAGTATATCCTTGATAATCCAAGCGCCTGTAATATGTTCAATTTAGTAAACTAGTAACCATAATGTGGATAATAATAATATGGTAATATGTTTTTAAAAAAATGTCATTCCTTCAGGACATCTCTTTTTTTTTTTCTTATACTTTAAACATTTATACTACAATTATTCTTGCTTATTTCCGTCAAAACAATTTTTTTATAATTTTAATGTTTTTATTTTACCTTTTATCATAAAATTTATGGGTCTTGTATATATTTATGATCCATCAGTTCACAATCGAATTAGAACTCTCACACACAAGCCAATGGCTCATGTGAGTTTATGGTTTTTTTTCTGTAATTTTTAATTCTATTTTTATATTTCTTACTTATAGTTAATTTGATAAAAAATATTGTACATATGCACAAATTACCATAAATAAAGAACTATTATTATTATTATTATTATTAACAAGCGTTGAAAGTTGACTTCAGGAGTTTTTGATATTCAGCCCTAAGGGGGCTTCATACTTTCACAACTTTTGAAATATTTCTCAGTTTGGGTGAGACACCAGACTGGTTATCACCTCACCAAATTTAAAATTGCCTTTCCTCTAAATCTGCAAACAACTGATGTTATACTTCGGGTTTTACAAAAAAAAATTAAAATTAAAAGTTGTCCAACTTTCCTTATTGTTGTTTGTTTGAAAAAAACACGCAGGATCTTGAAGCCCGATTTCCGAACTCTATGCAAGCCGCGTATGACAGTAAGAAGTAAACTCACTTCCAAGTGCAATTTGCAGGGTGTTGATAAGTTTCACTATGACCAGAACTGGTGATAATTTAAAGCCTTATATCGGTTCGCAGACGGAGACGCTCGAATGTTATACAATAATGGCAATTGCTATTCATCGTTTACACCAGTATTATAATTTTTATGACATAGGACAGCTTGGTAGACCTTGACAATACTATGGTAGCACCACCAGTAAAAAATTGCATTCCCATTAAAAGAACAACTGTCCAGTATCCAGTTCAAATAGTGTAGAAAGGTCTACACACTTGATGCATATTCTCCACACATCTTACATGCTCTACATACACCACCGAATGTGCTAGAAATATCGCGCGGCAGGGCTTATAGATGGGGACAGTTTTTCTATTGCAAAATTGAGACGACGATCAGTTTTACGTGGATATGAATGTCTAAAGTGGTTTTTATTGATAACAGCGATCATGTAGTAAATGAAATCGGAAAAAATTGTCAATACCGTGAGAACTAAATGCAGCAATTTATGTTTTTATTCATTTTTCGAATAATATTTCTACTTGAAATCCCGGCAAACCCTAGCAACAATATCTTCGAAGAGAAAATATAACTACTTCATGAATTTAAATTTGACATACTGCTAAACTATGTATTATATAAAATTATGATATTCAACATGAACAAACAATTCAAAGACTTCAGTTGACTATCGCGTGAATCAATTGTGTAATTTATTGGATGCTTATTTCTGAAGAGCAAGCGAAATTCTATGAACGAAAAGTGAAAACCATTGAAATGACACACAATAGTCTAGTAAGGGACAAAAGTTGATCAGGTGTATAGAGCAATCTCTTCAAATATAAAAAAATACGAGCACTTTCAAACTAAGAATTCTTTTCTTTGCATAGACGATGTGTAAAAAGTTGGCAAATTTTTTTTTATCGTAAAAATACAATACATTGACACATGAAATACATTGGCATTTTTTATTGCCTTAGAAAGGTAAAATTTTTCTATCTATGATATGAAGATGATAAATTTCTAGAAAAATTTAAAAAGTGACACTTTTTTGAATGTTTGGATTTCAAATTACTTGCTTATTGAAATTGCCACTAACGAAGAATAGAATAGAATGGACTGTTGTGGCATTGATTATTGTAAGAGTGGAACTGTTTTTTTGATAATTATATTTATTAAAAGCGTATTGAAAATGTACTACTATGAAAATGTGAATCAAATGTTTTCCTAAAAAATGTATTACCTTTAAGTACCTATGTATAATAATTTTATTTTAGTTTTTAATTTTTATTTGATATATAATAAGATTTTTCACGAAAAAAAAAATATTTGAGTTTACACAGTTTTCTTACAATTATTTTAAAAGTAATGCCAGTGGTTTTACTAGTCTTTTACTCGTCTATCCAAAATAACAAAGCAACAATAATAGAACTTATTTTCATCTCTGCTATGAAAAATTTAGCTCTCGTTGAAGATTTAATATTTTTAAAATAAAAGCCGAAGCCAGCGCTAACCATTTAACTCTGTAGCTTCCAAATAATAATAATATTTTTATTTTACAATTGGTTATATTGGCCTAAAATCGGATTTCATGATTTTTCAAAATACAGACCCCAAGGATATGTGAAGGGGTTGCTTACATTTCGACAAATTTTTCAATAGCCGTCTACAAACATATTTCATAATTTTTTGACATTCAACCCCAAAGTAAATGCACGCATTGTTGTCTTCATATCTGATGTTTTAACTTCTATGGGTTTTTAGTATAAATCCCTTTTTATAATCGGTAAAGAATTTATATTTTTAATATTTTTTATTTCTATTCTAAGAACAAAATTGTTTTACCAAAAAACCTACTAATCTCGAAATAACTGATGTTATACTCCATCTTTGTGGGCAGTGTTGAAGCAGAAAAAATTTTAAATTGAAAACTATTTAGATATTATGCAATCACAAACTGGTTAATTAAATATTCTATCGCGACTTGTAGGTCAAAAATGATTACTACGTTTCCACATACGATGAATGCAAAATATTTCTAATTCAAGTAAAAATAGAAGTACTCGAACGACATGTTCAAAACAGATATCATCACCTGAACTTAGGTATACCTAAGTCTTTCCGGTAAAGGGTACCCAGATATTTATTACGTGAACGCCTCCGTTCCACTCACAGTTCTTGTTTTGTTCCATTCAATTTCTTTGTAAAACGAGCCCTATTAATGCACAAACTGTTAGTTAACAACAATAAACGTAGGTAATTCGCTTTATTCTTCGCTCTATTATACATGTAAAACTTCCTAGTACTAAACTATTAACAGATTTGCAAATATACCACTTATTCGAGTCCTACGTAAATGTTGTCAGTTTTTTTTTAAAATTTTTTTTTTCACATTATAAGGAGGAGACAAGATGACTTCCTAGCTATGCAAGATACAGCAAAATGAAAATAACTCAAGATTTTGCGTACCTACGATGAAATAAATCAACAGCAAGTTATTGGGTCTAGATATTCGCAGTATACGGCCTTTCTGAATCGCAAATTTATTGGTAAATAGGTTACACTAGTCGACGAGGTATTTCATATGCGAAATTGAATATCCTATGCATAACTTCATAAATTTTACTCGTTTCATCCATTTGAATTTCTAATTGAATGCAATACTTTTGTGTGTGATGAATCTCTCTGGGGCTTAAGAAAATGCAATTTTTGTTCGAACTCGGCTTGTTAGACATATGCCGAAGGTTTTTTTCTTGGATATACCTACATATGTGCACAAATAACAGAAGTTGGTACAAATAATAATAATGATATTAAAATGTTTGCAGAATTTATTGCGAAATTCTTGCATCAAATGAGGAATGTGTGCGTGCATTGTGAATTATGGATTACAATGGAACTTTAATTTAAAACGCATAAAATGTCGTGAATTGAGTGACTGAATGCTCGTAACTAAGACTTTTTCAAAAATGTACGTCATGTTGACACAATCTACGTTGTTATTTGCTATTAGTAATAAATTGTACTAAAAAAACCAAACAACAACTATTCTTAAAACATTGTTTGGTTTGAAATGGCCAACGTTAATAGTGTACGACTAATACGGTACCCAAATAAAATGTATGCAGAAAAACTAATAGAACAATTGCAAGTAAATTATTAGATTGCGTATTATGAATAGATATTCACCGCTTAAATAGAAAAAGGAGGATTATTTATACACGTCGACTATGTGGCTCACATTCCATTCCACTTTCCGGCAAGAACTTATTGAATAGATAAGAAGACGTCAGGCATTTGCCGGAATCTATAAAAATGAACTCCTTTGGATTGGATCTAAAAAATATTCTGAAAACTTTCTTTCTAAGAATCCGTAAAATTAAAATTAATTAAACATTTCAGAAAACCAAAGCGATACATATTGCGAAATTTGTGAAAATTAATGGACCTCATTTCCACTGATAATTTTTTTGGCCCATTAAATACTACAATAAAACATATACACCATGTTTCAAGTTTATAGCATAACCCGTTACTAAGATAGGCAACACACCTTCACTCCCATACCATACTACCTGTATTCAAAATTATATTTTTAGAACGTGTCACTACTATAGTTCTAATTAAATTCAGTAGTATCAGCTATCGATCATTAGCGGTTCTTAATATAGAAAAATATTTTTTTTGTCTTTACCGTCTTCCTGCCTTTTACCGTTTATTTGTTTAATGGCGTCTACTACTTAGAAATTCCAAGATCCTGTCTTCCTCAATTCTTGAGATATGAAAGGAATTTTTTTAGAGAAATTCATATTCTCCCCACTATTAAATTTTATATTAAGTATACTACCCTTGTATACTAGATAAAGAAAAAGTCAGTTTAATAAAAACCGCTGAATCAATAAGATCTATTAAGATCATTTAAAATCGAATAAAATATCTAGTTGTAATAAATTTAAAGTTTCATAATTTTTCTTATATACAGTAGATACTCTGAAGGAGTGCTCGTGAGTACCTCGTATTGCTGGAAAGAGTCTGCGAAAGAAAGGTGTCAAACTGCAGTTCTAATTGTGCCTAAAATTCTCACCTCACCTACTCACCTACTATCTATTTAATAAACCTTGCAAGGTTAATACTGCAAGCTCTTCTAAGAATATGTTACAAAATATTGAAATCTTTTTTGCATGAAAGCAATTCCTTTTTGGTTTAAATAAGTGATGCCAAGGCTTAAAGTCACAAAAGTAAAAGAAATTTCTACGTCATAAACACTCTTAAGCCTAACGGTAGCACTACTAAATCCGAAATTCTATAAAAAGGTTGAAAACTTTCTTTACTATAATAATCTTGCGTGGAAAAAATCATCTTCAAAAAACATATTTTAATACCTTTTAGCCATTAGCGAGCAAAGTAAAGTTTGAGTGAAAAAAACGATTAGCTGAAACATTATTATACATGTTGGACAACAACAAAAACGATTGGTGCCTTGTGATTGATCTAAATTTGGCTAAAACGTCAATCGAAATATTGTTGACCTATTTTCTACCTAAGCGCAAAGACAATGTCATTTTCGAAATAAATTAGAGGAATAAGATTTACCTTAAGCTGATATGCGTGAGTAGTTCGATTACTTGCTTAGAGCAAAATCAAGTTTTTTTTTTGTATACAATACCTGTATATTTTTTTCGGAAATAGTTTAGTTGAGGTTCGATAGCGTGAGAAATTAATAATAAATCGTACGATCAATGAGAATACTAACCAATTCAGAACGAAATAAAAAATTATTAAAGTTTGTTACAAGCCAGAAAGCGATTAAACGCCGGAGGTCTAGCAGAACAGAGGATTTGGCGAAAAGTTGGAGGATCAACGTTACTCATTCTTTAAGATTATGTTTTCACCTGTAATCCGAAATGATTTCAGAGAAAAAAAATAATAATACAAATAACTTAAGGTTAACAACTGTTTAGATGTACCTACTTAATGAATTTACTACGGCGAATTTATGATTGAAGGGATTAAGTTGTTTATGGATTTTAATGCAGTTGTGTAATTTTTGCAACTGTACTGTTTATTTTCTATTGGATCAATGTAAGGATAATCCATTCGAGTACCGCGCTACTTTTGTATACCGAAATCGTAACGTTGGTGGTCTAAATGAGATTATAGGGCAAAACACCCTGATGTACTTATCTTAAAGATGTGAAAAATGTTATCTAAAAAAACAAATCAGTTTTGAAATAGAGCATCTTTCAATTGAGCTGCAATCTTTTCCGAGATTTACTTATTTATTACCAACAGCTTCAACAAGAAAATTGAGATATGTATTATACAAGAGAATAAAATTAATTATTTATACAATTTACAATAATTTATTCAAGTCAAGTATTTATCTATACATATTTGCAGGACTGTGATTGATATTCACGCGTTTATTTTCAGAACAGGAGCGGTCGCTTGAATTATATTAATACTGATTGGTTAAGTCCGAAGTTATTATAAAATATTAATGGGTGCTAGTTACTGAGTTTTGTGATAATGATGTACACAGATTTGAAATCAAATATAAATAAATTTACACTGGAAACGCCTAGCTTTTTGAGACTGTTCGTTTGCTACCAAGAGGAGAAGGAGTTGGCTACATTGAACCCCTTTTGGAGTAGAATTTCAAAAAATCCTGAAAACACTTTTTAGGTGCTTATATAAAAAAGCTGTAAAATAAAAATGAATTCAATGTTTGTAAAGACTTAATAGATATGACGAAAACCGTGGAAGTATATGCATTCTATTTTCACTGATTATTTTTTTAGACCCCCTTCCAAACGCTAATGTATACTTAAATTTTCTTTTAATCTAAATTACTTTTCTAGTTGACTTACATATACACACCGTGTGTATTTCAACTTTGTAGAATAAGCCGTTCTATAGTTTGGAGAAACATCCACACCCTCGTACTACCCCCATAAAAAATTATATTTTTCCAACATGTCACTTCTATAGTTCTATCTAAATATCAGCCTTTTATCATTATGAGTTCTCGAGATATAATAATGAGAACCTTTCCCCTTTCACCCTCACCCTCTACTCCCAAAATTTCTTTTTCTGCTAGGGATCTATTAGGCCTACTTCTGTTAAAAGCATCTATTAAGTATCTATCCCATATTGTTCTGGAGATGTGAGTGTGTAATGTTATGCACAACAGCAGTAAATTTACACATTTTTAGCGATTAATTTCCACTCTTATGTGCGAATTTCAGTGTTAATAGTAAAAACCACAAGAGTGCGTAAAAAAAAATTGACTATAGTAATTTTACTAATTTAACTTGACTCTTGGTAAACATTTTTTTGCAGTGAACTTAATATAACAATTTTAATGTAATTAAAATAATAAGATTATTACAAAAATATTTTATGTATGTTTTTGATAATACAAAACTAGCGCTCAATTGGAATACATTTTTTACACGTTTTTTTGAATAGTAGAAAGTTAACAAATTATTAACCCTTTGTTTGCACGGAATGTTCCTGGGAAAGATCTATCAAATTTATTCTTTTGTTACATGTACATTAATTGTGAAGAGAGATTGATGGAATAAAATACTCCAACTCCTTCATATAGAACTCCTCATACTTAGGACATTTGAATAATTTTTTATGCTTTTATTAAATAGGGCATCTCTAAGGCTCAGCTTAGTAGTTTTAGAAGTAAATTGCAGAGTCCTCGATGTAGTGTCCATTGGACCAGACCAAACTCAGTTTTCTTTCTTGTCTTCTTCTAAAATATCTGTAAATTCCATTTAAAAAAAAATCGATATCAACAGAATAATGTCTGAATACTTGAAACCTTAACGGAATTAACTTCTTATCTATTTATATTCACACTTGTCAGTGTTTCTCTTCAGGAATTTCAAATAATCTAATCACAAGTTCAAAATAAAAAAAATTGCATGACAATTTTCGAAACATATCCGCGTAAATATCGAATAAGTTAAAACCTACATCTACGACTTTGTTGATCAGAAAATATAAGAAATTCAGTTTTATATCGTTGCTCGCTTCACTGAACATGATAGAGAGATTTATGTACAACAGGTCAAAGATATGGCAGAGGAATTGGCCATAGATTTCAAACTCGATGCTGCACATACTCGGCCATTATAACGAATAATAAAATATCTATCTACATAATTTACGTAACATATCTTAGTCAAATGAAAATCGATTAAAATTCGATAAATTATCTGGTCATGTACGGAATGGGATAAGCCAAGTCAAAGAGGTCTTAGACGATCCGTTTGGAAGTAGATTATTTTCATATGTTCTCCGGTATTTCGATTGGGGACTGTCGCAATTTAACAACGATGACACGAGTCGAACTGTATGCCAACTGTTTACTATAAATAACTAGCATACGTGGTTTTTGATTAAAAACCATAATAGCGGAGTAAGTACTGAAAATGCATTATGAATTCCAATATACTAGTACGGGTATGATGGCATGAAAAATTAATGGAATGTGATTTTTAAGGGGCAGTAGAAGGTAGATTTTAATAAATCGCTAAAACATTTTAATCGATGAGATTACGTAGATCGCGTCCGTCATAAATACCTGCCTATATTACGAAACTCAAAAAACTATTATTGCAGTTTTTTTCGACTTTATAATGGCATAGTTTATTTGGATACTATAATTTACAGTCATAAAAAGAGCAATTAAACATTTTTAGCTATGGTAACTTCCTTTTGGAAATGATATGTACGGTTGGACGCGATTTTTCTGTGCCAATTTCTACGTTTGCTATTGAAACTATGATTTATCGAGAACGTTTTTTTTTCGCTCATTTAATTTAATTATATTTAATTTATTTCTCATAAATTGTGCAAAAGTTCCTCATTAGTTACGCAGTGTTATACGGTCTTGATTGATTACACCTATGTTATGTATGAAATATCCTTGAAAATTTGCAATCTTATGGAATTTAATGGCATCGGATTGTATCTTATACTTATTATACACCTATGACTTTTGTGATTGAATTGGATAAATGGGTGGTTATGTTACTCATATGCAATATAAGAATTTCCTATGATAGAAAACTGTTAAGTGATTGTACGGAATTAACGTTCCCTAAATGTTACTTAACAATAAAAATCATTCGTTTCTAAGGTTATTTGACTACTCCATCAGTTAGCAAAAAAAAAAAACACCAACTACCTACTGACATTACAAATTAAATGAGTTTTAAATAATTTTACAGCAACTTGATCATGACTTCCATTGTTATGATGTTTGAGATTCATCACGTTTTGCCTGATTTCAATAATTTCATGTCTCGAAATTATAACAATAAGCTTAAGACCTTGAAATATTTCCACAATAATTTTCAGTTTTTCAGGAAAAAAAAAAATCATTTTTGTACTCTTACTTGGTTTTTGTTACCATGACGTTATTTAATAAATAACTTATAAATTTAATGAAAATTACTTTGCTTAATTGTGGGAAAACTGTAATGAGATAATCATTAGCTGCCGTAATGTTTATTTGGACAGCAAATTCCAATGATGAGTTTATGTAAGTTATTTGCTAAAACGAATCGGTGAGCTAACATACTTCTTCACATGTCTTGTATTATTTATTTAAAAGCAGGAAATTGCTGCTTGATAATGCCTAAACACATATAAACACGCTAGGGTTATTCAATAGGGCCATAACAATTTCGTATTTAAAAAAAACACAGAATAATTGAGATAATTTCTAAATGTTGCTCATTCGAACTTCACCGTGATGAAAATGTAAACCTTGACTGACATTTTGACATTGACAGATCAGAAAAAAATTTAAGGGTGTGTTTGTATAAAATGGAATAACCCTATCATAGGTCTAAAATAGGATAATTTAAAAATTGATGTACCTATGTACATATAACAGAAGAATATATTGTAGTATGAAAAAAAAGCCAGAATATATTTATAAGCTTAAAAATAATAATGAAAGGAAGTAATAATAATAAATATGTACTTAGGTAAGATATTGAATCTTCTTTTGTATATTCATGTACGCATCTCCTATATCTCATTATCAAAATTTGTGCAGTTTTTATTGCATAAAATAAAATTCAATTGTTTTTCGAAATACTTTATTTTTCGTAATTAATAAGTGCAAAAAGTCGTAATAAATAAAATGAGGAATGAAATGAGTTCAACATTACTAAAATTTTAGATTGAAATGGAAGTAACCCTGAAAAGTATACGTATGTGCCAGAGAGAACTTATTATATTTTAGGTGGATTTAATTAATGAAAAAATTAACATTTTACCGAAAAAAATGTAATAAAACTTTTTACCATTTTTCTTGTATTTACAGACGGTTGTAAAATAATTACCTGCCTATGCAAATTTGCCGCAAAAAAGAAAATGAAATCAATATCAAGATGAAATGTGAAGGTCAGTTGTGAATTATGAAAGATAACCATATTTGAAAATTCTCATGGCATTAGCCTCTTGGCTGACGATGTATTTGCGAACCCCTCTTTCGAAAACATTGTTTTACTATATTATTTCAATAATATTTAGGTATTGTGATCAATTTATGGTAAAAAAAAAACATTTGCTACCCTTAAACATTTTTTTTCAAGTTTCATGACTAATAGTATTAGTTTATTTATAATTTAATTGGAAGCATATAAATACACACAATTATTACTTAAGAACTAGTGACTTAGACCATCATCTTTAGTTCATATTGAATGCATTCTAATATTAAGAAAAAAATTAACTTTCGAAGAAACCCAATAATCTCGAAACAAGTAATGATACTCGTATACTTCGACATTGACCGCTTCCGAACTTTGACCTTAGACATAATAAAGTTTCGCCCAGACCATTGGCAAATTTTTATATTTTAATATAGAGTTTAAAGAAAGTGAAATTTAATGTATCCAGATCGACTTGCTTTGTTTTGATATGTTAGATACCTAATTAAAATATGATTCGGATAACAAATTAAATAATGGGTACCCTAAGATACAAATTCTCTGTATATTCAGTACAGCTCGTTTCAAGCTCTCCACTTTCTTTTCAATTTCACTTCATTATATTTCAATAGTAAAGTATTTTAATATTGCCCTATTGAACGGAAAAAAAATTGCTATCAATTTCTTCTTGTTCGACAAAACAAGAAAACCTTACGAAATTCAAGACATACCGTGGTATTAAAATATGACGAAATTTGTTATTAGTCTTGAGAACTTAACAACTGTTTTTCTTTCACAACAGGAATTCATCTGGCAATTTCATGCTGTGATAAAGCCGTTTACGGAATATGCCCCTTAAATTAATTTCCGAAAATTGGGTCAAGGTATAACTTCCAGTACGAATTGCAATATGTAATTCTATCCAGTAGCAAGTATGTAACGCATTCTCACGATATTTAAAATTGAAATTATTGTCTAACTACCCGTCGACAAAACACCGTCAACTCATCAATCCCAGTTTGCTGGTAATGAAACATTACATAACTTAAAGGCATTTTTCAAGTGTGTCTACCAATTGTTATAATTTTTCTATAGGTGAGAAATAGAGCAGACCTACTGCAGGTGGCGATAAAATGCAAATGACTTAATTTCAAGATGAAGCCGGCACTTAGCAAATATTCACTTCATTTAATATCGCATCTTGCCTTAACATCTAAGTATAACGTGTACGTACGTAGACGTACTATGCGTTATGTTAAGGCCCCCATAAATGATTTCCGTCGCCGTTGTTGTTATTTCGTATAAAATGTGTATGAGATGAAATTTTCACCTGCCACCAAAATCGCGTATAGTACCTCCAAGTCTGCTTTTTCTTAGTATGTTTCATAATAAGTGAATTGAGTTAAGCGATTGTACCATAGAATGCGAAGTTGAAGACTAGTAAAAAGCTGACGGAAAAAAAATGAATTCCATGGGAAATATAAGCAGTCTGGGAAAGTTGGCAAACTTTCCGACAGTTAATGATTGCATACTTTAGTTGTTCTGATGTACAGAGTTCGGGATCGTATAAGCCTATTGTTTTAACCTTAAAAGTTATACTCACATCATCATCTAAGTTGCAGCTATTATTATTGTAGGCGGACTCTGTCGCAAGAGACTCTCTCGTCTTCTTGTTCTGGATGAAAATCGAATGGAACCACTTATTAACTTATGTATGTACGTGCGATAAACCAAATTAAATTACATCAATTATCCCATTGTACGGCAAATCAAAAATTTACTCCCAGAACTCAGTACTATTGTAGTAAAGACTACCGTTCACTTTTTCGGCCTACCAGAAATTATTATGTTCGTTTTAAAAACCAACAAAAAATGCTCCTGACCTTATTGCAACTACATACTTGGCAGTGCATAATCATTTCTTTTGTTGTACTTAGTTTAAAAGTTTCATTGAGCATAACAAATATTTTGACCAGATTAATAACTTGCCAGTGGTTTTTTGCTGAATTGAATAAGTTTTTATAGTCATTTTGACTTTTGTTAAAACATAATATTTGAATATTCACTATTGCTTAAATTTAGTTAGTGATAATAGAATTTCTAGTAATTGAAGAAGGTTTACTTGAACAACCAACAACATATTTGTTGTCCAAATTTTTTTTAAAATCTTACAAATTTTGATTTTTAAAATCATAAGATTAATATTATTGGGCTAACAAAACAAGGAACTTTTACTATAAACTAATAAGCTTATCTACGCCGTGTAATCTCGCAAGTACAAATTTTTGGTAGTTTAAGTACAGTTTTCTAAATTTTACGTTGGGATGACGTCGACTTTTAAAGTAAATAATTTTTAACTTTTACGTTAGGAAAAAAACTATTAGTTACCTAAAAAAATCTCTTAGCAAAAGCATTAGGAAAAAAAATTGTATCTACAAAAAAACATGTTTGATCAACTTTTTGGTTGGTAAAATAACTACAAAGTTTTAAGATAGTTTGATAAAATTTTATTTTTCAGGTAATGCTAAATTTAAAGCATATTTATCGTTTTAACTGGAATCAAAAGCTGGGCTTCTGAACGGAGCACTTGTTTATGCTATGTAAGCTACTCAATAAAAATATCAATAAAAATATCAATATCTTTGTCAATAAGTAAACCGATTCTAGTTATATGTCAATACTAATTTGAATAAAATTAAGACTTCAAATAACAATGACTTCCCAAGTTATATTTGGTTTCTAAATAACACTGCACACATTTTCAAAGAATAATTGTCTTTTTTCATACTAAATCCTTCAATTTTTCCTAAAATTTAAAATTCCTAGGTTGAACCGTTCCGAAGCTATCGGTGATATTCTTGAACATGTGTCTCCAGGAATTAAGGATTAACATAATTTCGCAACTTAATGAACTCAAATTTCATTTCCACTTAAAACTTATTTGTACAAAATTTTTATTTTGTGATTAAAAGGTTTTTTGAGTTAAATTGAGGTCCGTCTATCAAGTTAGAACATTTTTATAGGATTTTTGTATGACAGCTACACAAGGGACTCATGCGATCCGTATTACCTACGACTACGACTAATTGAAAATCCAGTGACCCCTGTAGAATTTTTTTTACTTTCAACTTTAACGTGTTCTTGAGTTAAAGTGGATTATGTAACTTGAATAGATTTGTGAAGGATATGTACGGGTTCTTAGCTCCAAACAATTTTGAGTTATTGTTCAAAGAAACGGGCGGGCGGTGTGTTAATGTTTTGACCTCAACTGATCATAAACTGTGACTTTGCATTTACAGCTTGGATGTTTTTGTCAAAATATTTAATGTAAAGTAAAAAAATTAGGGAGCTGGTCGCGGATTAAACCGAAGTGAAATTTTTTTTTTGAATTTTAATCATATTTCAACTCTGAGATTTGGGGTGAAGAATACATCTACAAACGAGACTCACCACATAATACAGGTATGACTAAGTCCCACAATTTTTAATTAAAATTTCAAATTAGTATTTCAACTTTTAGTATCATTGATGTCATTCTCATAAGAAATTACCTACTAAGATATTTTCAGTATTCACGTCCAAATCGTGCATCGAGCGATCATGCTTATGTGAACTTCATCTGGTCTGAAAGGTGCTGTAGCCATGTCAGTCCGTCCGGCATGCTTGACTTGAGGTCAAAATTTGTTCCTAGGAACCAAACGAGGATCAATACCTCTCGCCCAGGATCGGGTCTAATGGAAGAGTACTACTGCTGCCCAATCTACCGGATCACATAAGAACCGAAATTAGATTCCCACACATCTAAAACCAAAAATAAATTGATTGATATAGATACATATATCAAAACTAATGTGAACAACATACAAGACAAACAATATTTGACCTGACTTGTGAATGGGAATTTAGAATAAAAACAGAAATGAAAACAAAAAAAATATCATACAGATTTGTCGTACGTGGGAATATGAAGAAATTGCTCTCGGTAAAAAATAACAATAAAAGAACATTTTAGCCATTGTCTAGAAAACATAGTATGTCGCATTGCCAGGCATAGTGGCAGTTCGACATATTATACGCAATTTTCGTAACATATCTCGAGCGTCCCGTAATTACAAGCAATTGCTATGTGCACAGTCTCAAATTACGGTCCGGTCAGAAGTAAGTTTATTATTTGATAGCGATATAATTGTAATCAGTTCCCTCCGTGCATATTATGTGGCTTCAAATGTACATTGATATTTGTGGGCCATCATCATGAGACATCAAATGCCAAACCATTTCAAGAAACAAATGGGTTTCATGTAATTGTGCCACTATAAAATCAATTGTTTAAAAGTTAATTTTCCGAAAGTTATACCTGGAATAAAGGTTCGCATCACAACTATTAATTAAAGTTGGCCAAAACGTGACATTAGATATGAGTGCTCCTAATTGGAAGAGTTCTTGCAGATGCAAAAGATACGCATTATTCAGAATTTAGTTTTTGAAGACATTATACGTTACTTTGATAAATTTCGAATATTTAAGTTAAGCCATCTAAAAGATCCTTTCATTAGGTACTTAATGTGTCAATATGATTCATTCATTGTGTTCTGAAGAGATATTGTGACCTCTGTCAGATATTAAAGGAACTTCCATTGAATTGAACTCGAGTTGTCTCTCCGGGTCTTATTAATGAATAACTAAGGGTCGTACTTATATTAATGATAATGATGTGAAAGGAAGAAGTTCCATATAAATCTATCGAAAGTTAAAGTTGATCATTGGGATTGAGGAGTCTGAGAGTTCGGAACATGATGTACTTTATAATGAAGTGTTTCATGAAATTCGTGAAAAAGTTTTTCAACGAATTCCTGGTGAAGTTCTTGATTTGAACCACAAACGAATCAACATGTATTCAAAGTTTTTGTAGTTAGACATAACCTTATGGACAAAGATGATACACATACATTACATATGTATGAATCCACGAACTCAGGCCTAGTAGCCTAATGTGCTAGGCACTGCTCTATCGACACGGATCACCTAGAATATTTCCCTGTATTAGCACCTGAAGGACTAGGCTACCAACCATTCGGCACGTAAGTACTTTTCTAAGTGTAGTTATTAGGTGGAATGTCTTAGTTTCTGCGAATCCCGATGTGAGTATAGTCTGATACCATAGGATGGCGAATCAATGGTGAGTTACTACTAGCTTTTGACGATGGTGAGGCTCTTCGTGGTGCGAATTGGTGACTGTGGTCACTCTCAATCAGAAAAAAAAGTTCTTCAAGGACAAGCCAGACGTTGTGCTCTTAAACGATTTTTTTTTAGGTAAGAGTTCCAGGTGCTACCAAGCGACCAAGTTAAACCTACCTACATTTACTTATCGTATCCCAATTATTCCCGGAAAGATACCGTTCACCGATTTTTTGCTTGTAGACACTATTTATTTTTTTTTTTAAATAAAATGAAATTAATATTTAACATTTAATTATTCTACAATATTACGCATATTTTATTATATTTTCACAAACAGCTACAAAGTTTTCATCGTTCATCGTTTTCAATTTGAAATTAATTCAAAACAATTTTGAATTTGCATCTGTATTAAAAGTATTTCACTTGGTAAACATTAAGGTGTTTTTACTCACTACCAAAAACGTCTGCACATATTTAGATTTAAAATAACTAAGGAGTAAAGAATTTATTGAAGTGGAAAAGTACCGAAAAATTGTGTAATTAAATCTCACACCTGAATAATTTTCCACTGACGAAAGCATCAGTTTGTCTTAACTTAGACGCTCATATTTTCAATTATTTCAATGAAGGAAAAAATGGCTTAAATTAAATGTGAAAAACTTTGAAAGTACTTCGGCTAGTGAAATAAATTTCAATTTATATGAGAGGTAATAAAATTGGCTTTTAAACATTTTTGAAAGAACATTAGGTCCTCTTTTTGAAATAGTAATTCGTGCATAAAATTAGTTCTTCTAGAAAAACGGATATAAATCAATGACAAGAAACAAAGCTCCAAGTATTTTCCTTCAATATTCAAACAAATATTTAATTGAAACTAGTACCTGTTGAGAGTAATTAGAAAAATAAAAAAAAACAGGAAGGTTTTGCTCCATTTTCCTTCATAAAACCTACAATTGTTTGTTAGAGACATTAGCAGCCGATCTATAATTTAATTTAAAGACAATTGATGTAGTCTCAGCATATAATAAGTATAAGTTAGCTTAAGAACAAAATATTCAATACTATGGAAAATATCTATCAATCTATATAAAAATAAAACGACAGGCGAAAATAGGCATATCGTTATTCATGTTTTACCCAGCCTTCTGAGCTCCACGACATATTGTTACATGATACCCTGTTAACCCGTACAACTCGAGCTGTTCCCAGGGAGAAAAACAACAACCTCGCAGTATCTAACTGGAAAGGGGAGGAAAACACCCGATTGACCACATTTAAATACCCAATGAGAAAGGCATGCACAATTTTTCAACGATTTCTAACATTCTTCTTCTCTTTCTTCTTTCTCTGTCCTCTAGAAAATTTTATACAGCACCGAATATGCGGGAAAGCTCTTGACTCAAGCCAAAGACACTGCAGTACCTAAGCACGGCAGAGTTTGCAGTAGAGACCAGTTTTTACTACGGTGAAGCGATATACGTCAAGTATTTGTAAAGCGATTTTGACTGGAAGCATCGATCGAACATTGAACAAGTTGTACATAAAATTGGGTAGTGTTGGCGGTAGTATGATTATTAGAGCGATTATTGAGTGCGAATAAAAAATGATTTTTTTTGATTTTAAATGAATTGTGTTTTAGTTGCAATTGCGGCGAACCCCAGCTCACTTTCAAATGTATAATATAGTAGGGTGTACTATCTATTTATCTATCTTTTTACAACTTGTTAAAAGTGAATCACAATAGAACTCAGCATTTTAAAGAAATTTATTGGAAGTTCCTATTTCTATTATACTTCTCTTTATAGCTGATTAGTCCAATTGGTATTGAACAATGAGCGAAAGAGAATACCATTCAACAACAATATAACAGATCGCCAAATTTAACATTGCAAAAAACAAAAAAATTAAACTTTGCATGATAATTCAAAGATTATTCAGATATTAAAATTCCAAAATAAGCTTTCCTTTTCATTAAGATCGTGTCCATCAATACTATTCGCATACATAATTGCATTTGAAGCTAATTTAACATAACAACATTCCCTTAATCAGACATCACATTGCACTAACAGCCCGAAAACAACTTGTCAAAAATTTTATCCGATTAACATTTTGTACATTACAAACTAAAGCGCCAGTCACATTGCAACCTGCCAAAAACCAAGATCGTTAACTTTGATAGTCATGTAATAATAATTGCATGCAGTACAACATAATCATTTCTATATATATATAAATTTTTATAATGTTGCGTACGGCTTTTACGATCGCGATCAATAAAACATTTTGTTCGATGACTTGTCACAACATTTGCATGTTAACTATTGAAGCTTCGAGCATTATATAAAACAGTATATCAATTTACCATCGTCTTTTAGTGGAATATTATTAAACGATCGCGATGATCGTAATATTGCAGACCGTAAGATCAAGGTGCAACGTGCGATCGAAAATTTCAGTATAATCTTATAATCGCGACATAAGGATCAGGCTATTCATGCGTTAATCGGGAATTTTAATCGAAAATGAAAAGTTTTATGACATGAAGGAATCTCCTTTTGGATGATGTGTGAATTGCGTTTATGTACACAGGTGGCCTGGAAGATATTTAATAAAGTTGAGAAAAAAAAGTAGCAATCTTGATATTTTTAAAGATTGTGATCGATAAATCTTTTATTCGAGCAATTTGTCACACGTTTGACATCTATCGGCTTTATCATCATAGGAAACTATGGAATGTAATATTGTGAGATGTCACGATCAATGGGTGGAATCATCAATTTCTGTTGAATAATTACCAAGGTAGCAATGCGGACGACTCACTTTGTTATAGAAACTATTCCATTTATCGAATAACAAATTCCGTATTCTATCATTTTACAGATGGTGTATATCATCACTAAATAACTACTCACTTATTTTGATCATCGTTTTTTTTCTAGCTGTGCAACGTGCTACCTTCAATAATACTCGAAGGTTGTCGGATATTATGTGCGTCAGAGACAATTCAGATTAGCACCTGAGTATACCAAACTCTTCATGCATTGAGCAAAAATAGTGTAAGTAATTTGCAGTAATTCAAACACAGAAACATGTGAATTTTATTAAACAAATTCGCGAACAATATCTGATAACACAAGTTGTAAAAGTATTTTTTGAACATCTTGTGGGAATTTTTTTTAGGAAGATGTGTAAATATTGTTATCAAACATTGTCGCTATTATTTTTCAAAATATTGTCGTTGGTTGTGTTTAGCGAGCTAATTTTAAATAAGATATACATAATTTCTATATTTTCTCATATCAATTAATAATTAATTTTAATTAAAAGAATAACATTTTGTGAAATGAATCGTACAGTCGTTAGAAAGGATATTTGCATGTTTCAAGTTAAGAATGAAATGGATGTACATATATAGGTACTCATAGACATTCCTACTTGTGTTTGAAAGGATTTTAAATACATAATACTAAACGATTTAATTTTAATGGGCACATCAGGCAAAGCTTTTAAAATCATGACATTATTTTGAATAATAGCGGCAATGTTTGATAACAATATATCTTAAGGGGGTTAGTCACTTGCACTTGCACTTGCACTTGATTTAATTTTAATGGGCATATCAGGCAAGGCTTTAAAAATCATGACATTATTTTGAATAATAGCGGCAATGTTTGATAACAATATATCTTAAGGGGGTTAGTCACTTGCTGATTTTCCATAATAAATCATGTACCTTTATCTCAAAAACGGCACAACAGATTTGAATCAAATTTTGTTCGCTTATTACTTTAGCACATTTAAGGCTATTGAATGAAGGAATTTCAGAAATATTAAAAACTAATTATTGATTTATAAGCTTTGAAAAATTGAATTTTTTCAAGTTTGTTGACCTAAAAAATATTTACAAACAATTTTTTAAAATTTCCTTCATTCAGTGTTACAGTTTTAAGGTGTTGTTATCTTAAAAAAAATTATTTCGATTTCTGCTTTAATTTTCAAGAAAAAGGTACAACTCTTGAAAGAAAAGTAAAAAAAAAATTATGCAGGAGAGCGAAAAAATTAAAATCGATTACTGACCTTCTTTTTTTCAATGATTTTTCTGTCCACATTAAAATTGTTGGTACAAATTACGGAGATAGCATTGGTTCTGTTTTCCAAGGTTCTTCAGTTTCTTTCATCAGATTATGGTCGTATTCGAAAACCTTACGTTTTCTACGTTTAGTTATAACAGTTAATGACGTCAGACATAGCAAAGCGGTGTGTCAATTCTTTTTCGGTTCGTTTCTTGACTACTTTTACGACAGCTGAGCTATCAGTCAATCTTAGCAAACGTCAATTCAAATTTTCTATAGAACTTAATTTAATTTTATGATGATTTTTTATTTAGTGTCAAATGAGCATCAGCTGAGCTATTTTAACAGTATAGCTAAGCCTTTTCTAAACTGTTATAATAGCAATGCTATACTGTGACTGACGTCAACATAGGCGTAGACGTAAACGAATCAAGGTATTCGAATACGACCTACGTTTCGTTTTTTGTTTAAAATACAACATAAAAATAAATGTAAGTGAAATGAAAATGTGTACATATGGTAAAACCAAAATATTACCGGGTATTTGGGCATTTTTACTGATCGGAAAAATCTCCAGCTTGTTTTATTTTGCATAGGATTCGATGTAGAAAAATAATAAAATATACCTTTACACTTTAAGGTGTAAGTCCCCATTGAAAACAGTAAAGGTATTGATGATTGTAACAACAAATTTCATTTTAAAACTACCGTACCTTTTACACTTTAGATGAAATCTGAGAGTGAATCTATTATATTGTTAATCCAGCCCAAAAGTTCGTAAAGCATGGAATCGAGCCTTGCACGAAAACAAGTTATGTAGTATTTTCTGTTCATTTGTGACCAAAAAGACTCCTGTTTTTGTCCGTATGTCCATCTTTTCGTCCGTCCATCTGTTCGTTTGTATATCTGTCCGAAATTTGGTACACACGATAACTCAAGAACGCCTTAAATTAAGATCTTGAAATTTTGATTTCAAATGTTTTGATCATCTAAGGCTAAGTTTGTTGACGGCCGAATTCGTCCTGAGTGAAAATAATGGTTATGTTTACTAGTCTGCAAAATTCTTCTACTGCTTCCAGTAGGTAAGGTGGGTGATCGCTTTGCAACCAAGCACACAGATCTGCAATGGGTCCGTTGTGATACTCCTTTCAGTAGCTCCCATACAAAAAGTTCAGAAAATACGTGTTCAATACCTAATATTTTCCGATAACATTTGAACACGTTATGCTACGAATATGAACACTGTGTACACATTCATTTGAAAATCGGTACACTTAATCCATAAATATGCCTGAAACCGAGTGAGTATTTCCTGCACCTCCCATGGGAAAGCGATTTAAAAAGTTCTAGATATGAAATTGAATAAGGTATTCCTTTTTTAATTTCGAGTAGCACATAAATGAGAGTGTTTAATCAAATACGAACTACATACTCTTTATTATACCCGATTTGATTAACTCGAAATGTCTAAAAAATATAACGAAATTCGTGAAAATGTGGAAAAATCTCACCACGATTTTTTTCTTACACCAGCTTAGTAGACCAATGAGAATTTTAACTTTTGTTGTAATCAATTCTGTAGAACACTGACATATACGTACTAAGTTCCAACTTTCTAGCATAATCCGTCTCAGGGAAACAAAAAACAATCCCTAGCACGCACCTCATTACCTGCATCAAAAATTTTGATTAATTAATTTTTTTCTCCAATATGTCTCTATAGTGATTCTTATTAGACGTCAATTTTGAGCTTTCTATCCTTTGATGTTTTCGAGAAATACATATCAGAATTTTTTCCTTTCCACCCACTCCCACCAACACACCCTATCAATATCTCTACTAGAGATCTACGGGACCCGACTCCTCTACAATTTTTCAGATCATATCTGGTACTGTTTTTGAGATACAAAAATTAAATTTTTTTGTTTCATGCACTTCATATCTCCGAAAAAAAAATTATAGTCACTAGAATCCACTTGTAATACTACAGAAAGAAACTAAATTTTATTTTCATGGTACAATTGAGGTAGATATTGTTACTGAAAGAACGGCGTACGGTGGACAGGCGGACATTTTTGATTTGTTTTTTTGGGGTTTACTATTCATAAAACGCGAAAAAACCGAATTCAGGGTTAAAATTAAATATTTTTGGAAATTTGAGTTCGATCACAATAAATACTTTATTATTAAAAAAAAATTTAATATTAAAAAATATTTTATTATTAACAAATAATACAGTAATATACAAAACTTATTTACCGACCAAGTCTCCATTCTATGTACGTCTCAAACTTATTTGATGGATTAAATTTACTAGTATGACACTCTTCTGTTTCGCTTAAAATATATAATAAATTCAAAAGAATGCCGCAGTGCATTAAAACTATCTAAATTCCGGACATCCTGTACAAAAATACCGTACCACCCACTAAACTTTATGACCCAAGAAATGATAAATCATCTTCTAGATATATTCGAGAATTTGCAACGACAATACCGAACCTTTAGCTATGTCATCTTAACTAACATTGTCTCTTTGCTAATGAACTAATTTGCGTGAGTAGATTGATGGCACAATGAATTTCAATTTCATAATACGAAGACTATTGTCTTGCATGCATTTTGTTGTGTTGAATTGCGTACGCCAGGCTGACATTGTTCTTACGACGAAACCTCACGTGTACGTCTTGTATTAATTGCCATGTAAATCCGACGTTAAATTTCATTTTCCTTGCATCAATCTCGAAATATTGCATTAAATTCTGATTTTATTGCCCTCTCCACTCCCAATTATACAAAGCGGGTGACACTGCAATGCGCTGTGTGTGTCATCTGCACTATAGACCTATGATAATGATGATGGCGTACATAGTACAAGATAGCAATTAGCTATTACATTGACTGTGCGCATATGGTATGTTACCGACTTAGAGTACTGATACGTTAGGCTTGCTTCTTTCTTCTAGCCTTTAGTCTTTGGTGGGTACTAACAATATCTTCTGCGAGCAAATAGTTTAGTTGGTCACAGTCCATATCGCCAGCACTCAGACATTTCGTCTAGCATATCCCACGCTTAATATGGAGATGAACAGCCGATCATATGTACTCGTCGAATGTATGCCTCCAACATGCATAACAATTTGCAAGCCAGCGTTGTCATTGCCTCGAGCCATCCCAACAATTTCATTTCTTTCACACCTCAATCGCGCAAAACGAAAAACATAGAAGAATTTGTTTCGCCAATAAAAATGTCAAAACTAATTTTAAGTTAATTGATTCATTTGCAGACTGGAGTTATTTAAGTGGTGGTTGGGAAGTTGACATTCTTTCGCGAAAATACTCTAAGGTCTTAGGTAGCGTGGGTTTTAAAATATGTATCAGTTTTTATATTTCTTGTAATTTAAGGGTGCAAAGATTCCTCTTCAAATATGGGCAGAAACTTGAACACACTTTCAAAACGATATTTGACCTGCCACTACGTAGATAATCTTTTTTTTATGCTCTTTAACGTTTGTTTTGATTAATGATCGTTCTTAAATTTGGGTCCCAATCCATTATCAGTGAAAACAGTTTTTAAGCGTTTCCTTTTTTAATATTAGTGAGCACTAGAACACACATTCCATGAACAACTGATGTTCTTTGATTTTTTTTATCACGATCTCCTTGAGATCCTAAGTTGATTTTTTTGATATGTTTTGAAAAATAGTGTAAGTAAGAAACATAAAATAAAACAAAAATAAAAAATGTATACATTTTGAGACATTTTTCTTCACAGTTCTTCGCCTCCAATTCTTCGTTTTCAAACTTTTTCGGTGCACCTGAGCGTTCTTTATCTTCAACATAAAAACCATTATTTTTAAAGCGTCGGGACCTATTATGGTGCATTTACACTCAGCGTTTGCGACGAGCCTCTATCCCCACCAAAAAATCAATCAATGAAATAGCTCGTGCAGTCGCAAGAGTCTTACATTGAGAACCGGTTTGCAATGGCCTGATGAGGGTAGCTTCTCGCTTTTATCTCTGACATAGTGTGGTAGCTGTGACTCTGCGCAAGACCCCTATGTGCTTCAGCTATAGATTTTTTTTTGTTAAAAAAAATAATAGATAGGTACATATTTTATAATAATGGAAAAAATTGCACTTTTGGTATGAAATTTGACATGTTTAACACTATGACAAGATACGTTGTTTACACTTCGGCTGAATAACAATGTACTTGACTGTAGTGTTGCCCGATGCAAAAAATCTAAGATAGCACCATCTGTCGGGAAGTCGCTGAAACTTTTGCAAGGCCCCAATACATCGATCACAATACTTAATTATCAATAAAAGCAATAAGAAAGTTAGACATACAACATCTACACAATGACAAGTGTACAAATCCATCCATAGCACCGGTATTGTTCAGTTCGAAATCGCGAATAAAAAATAATATATAAATAAAATCCGGATTGCGCCATCTGCTGAGTCCAACATCCGTGTATTTCCGGCAACTTTTCTACATCTTTTTACCGTATTAGGCCGACACTCATCAAACTTATGACCGGCGATAAATAATTGTCTAATCTTCAAGATATATCGCAGCGATAAGATCCGCTCTAGTTCGTCGCTAAAATCTTATCCGCATACATGCAAGCTTCGAGAAGATCACGGCAGACAAATAAGTGCATCTAAATAGCCGTAAATTGGTATCGTTAAGACAAATTACGCGATAACAGATTAGAAAAGGTTGGCTTTAAAAAATCATAAATAATGTCGTCGTGTCGTGAGTTCTTGAACTCTGGAAAAGTCTCTAAGGGCAAACATAATGCAAGCATATAGGTTGCTTGAACCACTATGCAAAATACTGTGCGGCACATTTGCAACATAACTTCTCTTATAGTCTTACCTTCAGGTAAACATTTATAATCTTAAGTGATATATCAACAAAATAATATTTTGTTGTGTTTTATTTTTTGGTGAGGCGATTTTTCCATAAAGAGATTTTATGTAAATTTTATGAACCTGAAAAGGTTTTATCATCGACATCCGGACCGCGCGACTCCAGCATCAGCAGAAGCAGCTGTAGGTACTCAGTGGAAGAGCAGTTTTATGAAGACTTTCCAGCAACAATGGTTTCAGTACACTAATAAGATTAAAATCTCGAGTAAAGCTAAAACAACTTGTTAGCTGTTCACTTGGAGCCCATAGCATCAGTATAGAGATGTGCGGAGAAGCAACTTATTCTTCTTCATACGGAAATACTCTTTTTAGTGCCAGGTCCAGGGTAGACAGCGGATGGCCGTTCGTGGGGTACAAGAAGAATCAGAATTAAGAGTCAAGACTCAAGATTCAAGACCTCCATAGGGAGTATAGAATAATAGAGAATACGAGTATCAGGATGGGCACAATTCGCATCTTTGATTGGGAAATATTTAATAGATAGTTCAGTTGGTGATTTTGTTTCCTGAAGATATCTGGCTTAAACGATTAATTGTGGTTGCGGAAAATGTAACGGTTTTACAGCGATATGACCAGGATTTCAGATATTAGAATGATATTTTGCAGGTTGTCTTTATAGTGCTCTAAGTCGGGATCTGTGTTGATAGACTCAATGAAATCTGAATGAAAAATCATAAACAATTTCGTAAGGAACCAAATTTCTTTAAGGACAATAAGCTCCTGTTGTATAAAACGGTCCTGCGGCTATAAGAAAAAGAAGAAATCAATAAATTCTAAAAAATTATACTGGATTTATATGTGCAACATTCCACCAGTAAACTATATGTGGAGTCAATTAGCCCTTAAACTTAAAAAAAAACAGATTTAAGGAAAGAATTCAAAATTGCTAGTGCACTATAAAAACAGAATGTAAAAATACTTCATATTTAAAGCAAGAATAAGTGAAAAAATACACAATTTATATATGTAATATTACACAATGAGATGAACAATAATCTATTTTACTTTACAAAAAGACCAAATTTAGGAGTCAGACCAATTATAATGTAAATTCACGCTTAGTGCATTTTTTTTGTACGCCAGAAGCAAGTAAGTTCTGTTATTTATTTAACAACTTTATTCCACTTGTTTGGAATTGAATCAGCCAAATATTTTTGTGTAATATTTGTAAATTAGTTTTTTAATCAGTTTTTGCTTATAAGTTTTTATATTATATAGTTAAGTTAATTTGATCAATGGACAGGTGTAGATATCAGTTTCTTTTTATTATTTCTTATTATATTATTTTTAGAAATATGTTATAGTCATTTACATAGAATATATATGATTTCATAATTCTCCACATCTGGTTTTTATTTTCAATGTAAGAAAGTCGTTCGTTTTCATAATAACAGTAATTGTAATTTGTTTTTATCATTGTCAACTAAATTCAATTTAATATACTACAAGTATTGCGAAATTACGTCTTTAGTTGTTTTACTACTATAAATCTTAATTAAATGAAGAATTTTTCTCTATAATAAAAAAGGAATTTTACACAAAAATTGTGTAATAATTGCATTCTCTGTGTAATTTTTACGCCAGCAATGTTTATTGATCACGCAACTATCGTGTAATGATAACATCACTGATGCGTATTGATGACATATATAAATAACTGTTACAACTAATTTGTGTAATTTTTCCTCTAGTTACACAAGTATGTAAGTTTACCAATAATATCGTTGAAAAACAGTTACCGAATATAATAATGGTAGATTTACTTCAATATTACTTAGAGTGTACTTTGTGACAGCTTAATTCATGGTGTATACTAGCTGAGCCCGTTTATTCACATTTCCATCGCTTCTCTGATAAAGGATAGTTAGATAGTAGAAATGAAAAAAACTAGCTGGGTGTTTTTCCTATCTATAGAACAGGTTATGCTAAAAGGATGAAACTTGGTGAGTATATTTAGAGAAAAAAAAATTCAAATGTGCATTGGTGGAAAAAATGACCAGTGAAAATTTGATAAACATATATATTTTCACGATTTTCTTCATATCTCTAAGGTTATCTTAAATACTAAATTAATTTTTATTCCATGAATTTTTCACTTAGATGTCTAGAAATGTCTTTTCAAATTTTCGGGATCAAATATCAAAAAACATAGTTGAAAGAGGTTGTATATACATTTTCAGGAACTCAGCCATATTCCACAGGTTTGATTAGATATCGTATAACTATTTACTGTCAAGAGCTTGTTTAATTAATAATCGCCTAAACCGTGATTTCAAGATTTTATCTATTTGAACAAGTTTTCATAAATTTCGTAAAATCTCTTAACAGTGATAAAAGACATCGAGTTGGTTAATACGTGCTCGGGATTTCTTTATATTTATAAAAACTTCTTTCAGGATTTTCGGATATTCAACCCCCAAGCGATGTAATTCGTAATATCTTACTTTAAAACATCTTTTAATTCTAGTGGGTCGTCAAATTGGTTCTGCCTTCAATAATCTTTTAGGTCGTTTTCGAATACTTTGCTTAGTTTAGATCTTTATCTAGATATAACAGTTAATGACGTCAGACATAGCAAGGCTGTGTCTCAATTCCTTTTCGGTTTGTGTCTTGACTACTCTTACGAAAGCTGAGATATCAGTCATAGGTCAATCTTAGCAAACGTAAAATATCAAATTTTCTATAGAATTTAATTAAATTTTTGATTTATGAAGTGTCAAATAAGCGTCTGCTGAGCCATTTTGACGGCTTAACTAAGATTTTTAAAACTATTATAATAGGAATGCCACGCTGTGACGTCAACAAACGAAACGAAACAAAGTATTGGACGAATACGATCTTAGTGTAATATGCCGAAATTCGAGTCCTTTTTAAATGTTTAATCACCAAATAATAGATGTTTTACATATTTATACATCTATTCTTAGGAATTAAAAAAATTCTTACAAAAAAAAAAAATTACAAATTAGAAAACATAACCTAAAAAAAAATTTTTCATCTCGAACTATTAGGTTGTACTCTGCAGACAACTTCAAATGCATAACGTATCTTATTACATAATTAACCGATTGCCAGGAGACAAGTGGCAGAGTGAGTTGTCAGTATTTATAAGAAATTGTAATTAAAAGGGAAGTAGAAAGTTTATTCTAAAAACTAAAAGTAGGTACACATCGAATGAACTGTGTGGCCGCATTACATAATTATTCTTTGATAGTTAGTTAAAAAGTGATAGCACCATCTAGCTATAAACTTAATTAATTTGTACACCAACAGATGACAATTTATACGCAGCCCCAATTGGAGAATAAAGAAAAAAATCGTATAATTAATTTTCTTTCAACAAAAAACTACTCATATTTTATATAAATCGTACCCATACTGAAGTTGAAGTACAACCAGTCTACGTAAAGCGGATGTCTTGAGGATAAAAAAGCAAAGTTTTGCATAACTTCGGCCAGATCTGAGTGTCTGTCTTCAGCGGATAGGAGAACTGGAATAATACCTGAATCTTCTGATATCGCTTGCCAATGTAGATCACCACTGGCAGCAAGTGAAATTAATCGGTTTTTCTCAAAGTGAAATGATCAGTCAGGCATAAGCATAGTGCTCACATCTTTTACTATTATAAAATAGTGTTGTTTTTTGCTGCAAAATCCAGCAAGAGTTAATCTAACCTACAACGACTACAAGAATATTCCGATAGTTATCGTATAAGCGTTTGTTAAGCCTTGGAACACGCTTTAACGAAACTGATTCTGAATCGTAAGATCTTAAGCGTAGTCTTGATGCTATTCCTATAAGAAGGGAAAGAGTGCAATAAGTATAGAATATAGAACTAGTTGGATCTAGCGAACGATCGATCCTAAGCGTTTTACGCTGTAACTCTTTTTATATGCCTTTCATTTAAATTTCTTTTTAACGATGAACATTTTGCCAGGTGATCTGCCATGTCTTTTTTGCTACATACTCCAGTTATGGAGACTCGGCGGCGCATAGTTTGAAAGTCTTACAAAATTTTAATTTATGTTGCTATCGTTCGTTCGATTGCGGACTCGTAAAAGCCTCGTCGGAGGTGATCTTTTATTTGAACACGTACTGTGATCTGACTGATATTACTGACCGGGGAAAATTGTGCTTCAAATCGATATAACGGAAGCTAATCACCATAGTCTTAGCCTTAGACTTCAACTGAAGTTATTTTATTTCGAGGCGATTGATCGATCTTAGTTGTATCGAACCGCAATCGTTTGAAGAAAAAAACAGGGTTTTTTTTCTGAATTCGACGACTTGCTGTAAGTTCGTTGATATAACGCTTATGAAGGAGCCCATAGTTGGGCTGTCTTACATTTTTTTTCATTGGCCTTTGATTTCTATAATATGAGTACCTACGGAACTTGACTATGTCGAGTCTTTCGCTATTTTTTAAACCTTAATATTTTCAGGTACCACAGCGTACCTTTAGGCAGACCATTTTTTTGTAGGAGGTGGTAGTGGCTCACTTTGACATGCCATGACGCCCACAGTTTTGGCATCTTTAACCTACTTATTGTACTGTGGTTGTAGTTTTTGTTTGATGAGCTCCGATAAAGATAATGCCGGAACTGAAAATGTAATTTAGATTCAATACAAAACAATGGTTGGATATTTAAGAAAACAAGACCCAGAAAATGTCTGTATTGGTCAATCAAATGAAATGTTTTGATTAATAGCATTATTAAGGCAGCGATTAATATTTGAGAAATGTTTCAATTATAAGTTCGTTTTTGTTATTATTTGTCAATAGCTTTGATTTAAATCGATTAGTAACTTAATCATAGCTCTATGTGGTAAATTGTTTGTGAATTGTTAATATTTTTATACCACGAACGTAAATTCGGTAGTTACATAAAATTAGTCCTTGCACTTTTGTGATTGTTTGTCAAATGAATTGTTTGAATGTCAGGATCAGGATGCTTTTGCATTTGTTAACAAGAAATTGAAACAACAATAAAGAGATGATACTGAATCATAATTGGATCAAAGTTGGATCAAATTTTTTTCTATTAAAGCTACTTCTAAATTCATCTAAATGTTTACTATTTTATCATTTTCACATATGGCGCCCTGCGATTCAGCTCAATTTGTACAATGAATTTGCCCCCAATTGTCTATGATCGTGGGAAATGAATATATTTTGTACGGAAATTTAAGTCAATGTGTAATATAGAGACAGCAAGTTCAATATTATTGAAAAACCTTTGTATTTCTGTGCATTTTCTACAGAACTTCATAGCTACATGCAATAAAGGAAAACTACACTGCTCATACAGTTTATCCATGGCATTTACTAACACGATTGTTAACCCTGCTAAACTAGCTTTAGGTCGACCCTTTTGCAAAAACACCCAATAAAAGCTGAAAAAATTATGTTAGTTTTAATTTTAAGAAAAGCTCTGCCACCACGCACAATGCCATCGTGCACACTAGGCATCAAAAGGGCCCATGACGATTTCATCAGAGCCTCTGAGGTCAAGAAACATCCCAGATCACTAAAGAGCTTCACTAGCTTATTATGCCCGATGGACCTTAGGTCCTTCAAACTGTCCAGCCACATCACTCGCTTCCTTGCAACCGCCTGACACTCTCACAAAAGTTGGGTGGCCTATGGTCAACCAACAAGCAAACAAACTTCGCATTTTGATTTTCCGGAAGCTAAAACTTCGATAGGACTTCGGTAACACTGTTGAGCGCAGATTGTAAACTTTTAACTTCGATCAAGCTTCCGTAAGACGAGCGGAGGCTGAACTTTCAGAAGTCATAGCTTCGGTTAACCTCTATAAGACCTTATGGAAGTAAATACCACCAGAGCCCTGTCAGAATTCCAAGGAGTAGCCACAGACTTCACCTACTCCATGTCAATAGCTCCCAAGACTTCAGTCTGTCCAACAACCTTGGTCAGAGTGCCCTAGAAGTCTTCAGATGGTTAGCGCCTCTGGGTTTTCTTCAGTGTCGAAAAAATGATGTTAGAAGGTAGATTTGTTGTGATAGCCTTAAGGAATACTTGGAGCTTAGACCAGGACCAAAATTTTACAGGGTAGGTGAGGTTTTGGTGGCGGTAGTAAAAAACTTTGAATGAGAATATCTTCCAAGCCAATCCTACCAGGAAGATAAGATTTGGTTTCTCTGAATAGAATTAAAAGTGAAGTGTATTGAATGTAGAATTTTTGAGGGGGTAGGTGGTGCATGAAAGTGGGTGGAACAATCATTTTAGAAAAAAAAAAAATTTTATATCTCAAGAAATGTATGTACTACCTGGGAATAGTATCTTGAAATAATCCCATATACAAAAAAAAATAAATTAATCTTCCTGGTACAATTGGCTTGAAAGATATGGTAATCTAATAATTTAACTATTTTAACCTCAACACCCCAACTCACACCCTTTCAAAGTTATAGTCTTTGTCGAGGCTTCTAGCATCCCTTAAGACACTACAAAAATCCTGCTAGAGAAATCGCGTATGTGGAGAGTGTGTTTCTATTAATTGTTTCGATCTAATCGCCTTCTGGTTCCATCAAGTTTCATCATTTGATCACTTACATACTTCGAATGAAAAGCAGAAATAGTAAATATATTATGAAAATGTTTATCTAAACTACAAACTGTATAAAGATAGTGTCAAATATGATCTACATGACATCAAATTAAATAAAATTTACATTCATATATTACAAATGGCGGTAAAAAGTTTTCTAAGATTAAAAACATCTGCCTAGCTGCAGGCTTAACAAACAAAGCTGAAAGTTATATACATATCTTTGCATAGAAAGAACGCGTATCTATCGAATAGATATTTCTTCATGGATTTCAGATTGTTACTTCTTAAACAATGTTTTTTTTTTTTAAATTTCACACTTAGATTTGAATTGAATTGATAGCTTTGCTTTTCATGTTTGAATCCAGACCTAGATTGTTTGCGCATCTGACCCAAAAAATCTTTTTTACTACTATCTACCACACCCCTCTAGCCTTGACCACAAAAGCCATCAATCAAACTTTGACCGAATTGATGGAAGCCGATCTATACGAAAATTAAAATCAAAATCGATCCTTAATTATAGGCGTTACGTTATAACTAACCACTTACACTTTCTTATTATCTACAACTTAGTTCGATGATGCAACATCATCGAACGAACTAATAATATTTACACCAGCTCTTTCTAGGCTATTTCGTGAATCCTTCATTATTGTGTCAGTTTCGAATATCTAGTTGTAGGTATTTTACCTGTTATTATCTCGACAAAGTATTTTAAGCCATCTTAATTAGAGACGTGTAAACTATGATCGGAATGTACATGTAAGTTGCAGTATCGCTTAGTCTTTTATAGTATAAACACTTCGACATGGTACTGTTAATATTATTTTAAACTATAGCTGAACATGAAGACTGAAGACGGGCGAATAGAAAAGTGTCATAGTATTGCCACATAATAATTCAAAACTACTATCTTTCTATCGGCGATCCATCTATCGACAAACCACCTATCCATTCATTAGATATTTAATTTTTGTTGAAGATGAAGAGGTAATTACATGGCGTGTAATAAACTTCTTGTACCTCCTTCGGGTGCTCGTGCTGTGCAGTTTCGAGTTTTGTTTTGGTTATGTGCCTGTCGTTGTCGATTTCTGATGGTGCCTTACCTTAATAGCAATTTTTATGGTGCTCAATCAGAATCCAATTAATGCAATCGAAATATAGATTAAAGATAATTATAATCATTACCTGTACTCGATGTGTTTTGAAACGAGCACTTTTTACGGTGTAAGTTATGAAGAAGCTTCGTTGTAATTTATTGACGCGGTATTATGGCCTGGCATTTCGATGTATAGAATGCTTATGATATGAGTTTTTAGATGTGTAAAAAAGCAACAATAATAGTGTAGTGAACACTTTGAAATTATACATAGGTATAAACCACCTTCGTAAATTTTAATTTGATTATTATAATAAATACTGTATCCATTAAACGAACCAAATTGTTTTCATAATTCTCAATTATTTCCAAAATCAATCTTACCTTGATGAGTGAATATTATTTGCGAAATTCGTCATAAAGATATTCCAAAAAGCACTGAAAACAAGATAAATGTTGTTGATTAGTCCTGGATATATTTGTGATTCAAAATTATTAGGTTATAATTTCAAATCTAATTACAAACATAAATTTTGACTTAAATTTATCATAGTGTGAAATAAATCGATTTACGTTATACATAGTTCGGGAGGAACTTTGTTATTTTGTAGGTAGAAGTCTTAAACGCGATTAATGCTTAGATGCGGTGTAGGTTACTATGCGACTAGCAGCCTGAAAAATAGCGTTCGAGACAGTTTTGTGGCTATCATTAGGTTATCAGCATTAAACTCGTTTCGTACTTATTATATTATTTTTCATTTAGGTGTTGATATGACAAAATTCTGGAACAGATTTTTAGGCGATTATGTAGAAAGCCCATAAAATTGAAAGGATTCGATATCTAATGAAACCTATGATATATGTATATCGCATTTCGTAAAAATGTACACTATTTTTTTATACTTTCTCTTAGGAGTTGAATGTCGCCAAATCGTGAAATAAATTTTTAGATTATAAACTTCAAAGAAGTAAAATCGAATTCGATTACGGTAAACCTAAAAGATTTATCGAAATTCGTGCTTTACGAGCTTTGCTTAGCGGTTTCATATCTCCACCATAAGCTGTTCCTGAAATACATAAAACACTTTCACGCTCCTCGAAATTTTGATATTCGAAAAAAAAAATTTCCCATGTCTTGCCTAGTGAAAATTGTTTTTTAAACGATTGATCTTATATTTGATATTTGTCACCATAATATTCATATATTAAGAATTAAACGACTACTTCATTAACTTTTCTAAATACTAATTATTATAATATCTTTTTTATTAACTTTGTTATTTTATTTGCAGTTTTTTCAAATACACTATTTTTTAACAAAAAAAGGATGGAGCATTATTAATAGATAATTATATTTCCTACAAAATCATTGATATGAACTTTTGGCCAAATCTGCATATTTCGTGATAAATTCCAAGAAACTGCAGGTTCATTAAAAAATACTAAAACTTTAATTGACTGAATTGTTTTCACAAAAGAAAATTTTGCTCATATTTTAAAACGAAAATCAATCTTTTTAGGGGTTGAGTGTTGAATTTTTGGTTCGGAAGTTGTTCAGCCCGCACATACGTTACCCCAATCCATAAATTCTTTATTGTTAAAAAATTAAGCAGTAAAATTATGTTTCTCATGTACTACAAAACTCACTAAATTCATACTTTTTGACACGAAGTATTGGGGAGTAATGAATTTTAAGATATCCGGCTTTCAAGTTTCCTCTCTAGAAAGACGATTTTTGTTAAACCATAGCCATAGCATAGTGGGATACCATTAAGCACAGCCAAAATGAACATCAGAATGTGGCAAAAATCGCAAAGCGCAATCTGGGACTAGGCACCAGGCAACATGCAGTCAAAGCTTTTATGCCAAAGCGTTCGGCAAAAAAGAACATCTGATTATCTAAAATTAAGCAGATATCAACCCTAGTGGGAGTCCTGACTGCACGTTTTAAAAAAAATTGACTTTTCAGTCCAATTTTTACTTGAAATTTCCAGTTTATTTCATTTTTTCATGTAAAAGTACTCATTTTAAGCACTTTTACACGAAATTACAAGTAAGAGCACTCATTTCAAGCACTTTTACTTTAAGTTACTTATATAAGTAAATTATTCATGTACTTTTCAACTAAACCATACAATTTACTTGAAAAGTCAAGCAAAATAACATTATTTTTCAAGTAAACCACGATTTGGTCGCTTTGATCGATTTGGTTGTCTACTGAGATGAAAATGCAATGCGTTCGGTGGCGCAGTGGCTACGCGCGCCAAACCTTTGCTTATTGTATCAAAAGTTTATAAAAAAAGATCAAGATTATTATTTTACCAAACTACTATAATAATTTTATAAAACCTTCTAGGCTTGTCTATATAAAATTATTATAGTAGTAGCAGTTTAAAAAAAAAATCGAGTTACTCGCTCAAGTCTTTTGTTTCTCCAGTAGCATATCTCCATGTTATGGTACAGTATACTCGTATGTCTTTCTATTAGCGGATTATTAGCAGATTGTTCGAGTCACGAAGAAGGCTGCTCATAAATATGATTACGGGGCGTTGGTATTCGCACAAAATACATTAAATTAAGCTTTTAGCAAAACTGTGAGACTGACTTACTTATATGTGCTATTAGCATGAAGAAAAATAAAACGACTTGAGCTGAAAAAAAAAATGATAATAACCGGTCTATTGATTGTACAACATGGAAATCGGTATATACTCGTAGTATCCATCGTCCAATCGCCTAACGAGAAACCTCAATAATTAATAAACGGCGTGGCATGATACTCTCCATTGAACTTATGCAAAATAGGCACTTCGCCTATTGCATTTTGGAATGTGTTCATGGTCTAGTCTCTATAGTCAAATAGATTATCAGATGTGAATGCATAGTAGAAATTGTGAATACTCGTATATCTAAGGTTGGTAGTTGATATATACGGGTACTACAGATACGAATATATCTTGGCTTGTAGTTGGCCTTTGGCTGTGCACTCTCGTGTCGCCGTAGATATGGTCTATCCTATAACGTTGCGTTTTTATTTTTTATTTTTTTACCCTCTTCATTCATTTGCTTTCAAAATCAATTAAGGTCCAGCTCGGTTCTACGATCGCTTGAATTTGCATTGCAACCGTTTTGTGCCGTAAAAGCCTTATCTTGGCGATATTTTGGACCTTTTCGCAGTAGGCCGCCGCATATTATTCAAAATAAACTGAAATGCACGTGCTGTGGGTGGTCGTGTTCTAATACTGTCTTTTCTTATAACGTCTTATAGTGAACTATATGCGCCATACAAAACAGTAAGCGTTTTCGTCCAATCCGCTATATAGTTGCAGTAGCTCTACTTGTTTTTAGCGAGTGCACTGCTTATTATTATTCAATTTCTTTTAGCCATCTGTTACGTCTTCGGCAGATAGCTTCAAGTTTGTTTCTATTGTTACCCAATATGCGATTAGATTAAAGTAGTTAAAAATAAAAATGCATCTCTGGTGGTTATCCCCAGTTACGATGGCCGACATTAAAACCTGCTAGGATTCGTGTTTTAAATGTACCCTCTTTTTTTTGTATTACCCAACCGGCAGTTTGTGATGAGTTAAAAACGTAATTGATTTTAAATTGAAGCAT
Source organism: Beris chalybata (assembly GCA_949128065.1). Lineage (NCBI taxonomy): Eukaryota > Metazoa > Arthropoda > Insecta > Diptera > Stratiomyidae > Beris > Beris chalybata. The sequence goes on along the minus strand of OX421896.1, from coordinate 23,386,577 downwards.
TTTATGTACAATAGCTGGCTGAGTTAGATCGCTTTCAATGATATTTTAATGGGGAGGAAGGAAAAACTGAATTGAAAATTTCTTGAGTTGAACATTTATTAACGCATTTGAAATTTGCAACGGTTTATTAATTTTTTATTCGTTTGATTATTGTTACGAGTGATTGACTTAAGCTTGAATTAGACTGTACGCCGCTACTTTGTTAAATATTTTCCTTGATAGTCATAAAATTAAATTGTTATTTGCCATTATTTTCAGATATTAAGTCCAAATTGTTTTTGGTGTATAGACTACGAGAACGTTTCAGGGTTTGTACTTTCATCAGAAATATTATAAAAATTATTAATTCTTTATCTGTTTGATAAAATAAAGTCCGAAACGTCACTCAAAAAAAATTTACACAGTAAAAGTTTTCTTTTCATTTTAATAAGGCATTGTGAAAATATTCACCAAACCAACTTTTCAATTCTTTAATATTTTTTTTAAGTCTATGTTTTGTATAAAATATCGTACAAAGAAAAACATGTTACTACTCAATTTACTATCTACTCTGAAAGCAATAAAACTACTATTCTCAAATTTCTTTGCGCACTCTTCTGATTTTTACTACTGACGCTGAAACACATCACTACTAATGTGGAAATTCACACATAAATCAATCAATTGCTACAAATATGTAAATTTAGCGCTGGTGTGTTAAGGTAAAAGCAAAAAACTACAAACGGTGCGTAAAAACGTAGTATGTACTACAAAAACGTGAGATGTTTATCTTTGCTTATTATTAATTTATTGAAGATATAAATGAATAAAATTCACGCGATCGGGAGATGAATTCCCAGACGTATTTTTAAGAACTCAAAAATCGACAATTAGAAAAATTCAATGAGATCAATCAACACATGATAATTGTGGAAAACCCAGGATAAAGGCTTAACGGGAAGAAAGTATAAAACACTATACATATTTATTATGTATTATAATTTAATTTACTGGTTTTGAAGCCACAAACTTCACAAACTTCACACACTATAAACATTATTTTCAACATAAATTTTAAATCACGCCTTACACTAAACCACGAAAGAAGTGAATGCGTGATTTAATACAAAACGACAAATTTTACACATTTAAAATGGGAAATTTCATTCGGTGTTATAATTTTACTTTCCAGCCAGTAAATTCATGACGAAAATGTGTAAATATACAAACTTTTAAAAACATCACATCATTTATTAAATTTAATGAAAATTTGTAAATTTACTGCATCAATTCAGAATATTTTACTGCTTTAAGTGTAGTTCACAACATTTTTTACTGTGTAAAAATCAAATAAAACATGGCGCGCCATTAGCGTTGAGCTTCATATGTCCTAGCGAACACCCAAAAAATTCCACTAAATTGGTTGAAATATTGGATGATCTTCAGTGCCATCTATGTACCTACAGTATAAGGATGCAATGGCAAAAATTTCACTCCGGTATAGTTCTCGATAATGAAATTCAACATCGTCTATATAGAATATTCCTAAGCAATACCACCAGCTGTCAGGGAGTTTCGGATAGTAGGCATGATACACCCTTTGAAGAGTTCATGCCATCCGATGGCGAAACAGGTCCTTCAGACCTAGTCCAACATAGTCTAATAAACTGGCCTATCCAGTGAAGGTTTTCCAATTGTCATGTTCTCAAGGACAGCGATTAATCAACAGTCGGGAATTTCGTGTTGGGGTTTTCACTCTCAATACGCAGGAAAACCACACACATTTAATCAAACAAAACATGTTTGTAAAAATACAGAATGAGGGATAACTACAAAATAGAAGGTGGCAGAAAAAATCAGGGAATGGATTTAGACTCATCGGCAAAAAGTTCGATAGAACAGTATGTCTATAGCTCAGAAGGATTCAGAAAGTCTAATATTGTTGGTCAATGAATCAAGTGTATTTTGAAGGATGGAAGCGATATATCAGCCGTAATCCGAATTTCATGTTATTTCTAGAATATAAAGTTGTGCCCTGATTGCTTAGCATGAACAACAAAAATCTTTTTTTCTTTTAGTAAGAAGAAGGGTATCTTATTTAAAACCTCAATCAATTGTAGATAATGACAAACACTCGACATGTGGTCTATATTCGGTAATTGTAACTAATTACCATCTTTCATGTAAAAAATACGGCGACCACCTGGATTATTGCTTGTGGAATTGAAGCTAGAGCCTTCTTTACAATTTATTGTTTTCCGTACTGCCGAATTTTTTTACGGATTAAGTACCTACAGTACTTCATTAATACAATTTCGCATATTTAAATATTGAAGTTTGAAAACTTTAGAGTTTGGTTAAGACGTTTAGCGAGCAACTGAATAGAATTTTAAATTAGTTTGACATCCACAAAACAGTCGTTATTTTTCGAAAAATTGTAAAATTGCTACTTGGTTTATTTGAGCTTTACATGGTTTTCGCTTCCCACTGGTATAATTTTGTATAGATTCAAATTAAATAGATCTATTTCAATTTCCTCTACCATTTTTACCGAAGGCTACATAAAAGTAGATCAATGTCAGGTAAAAGTAACTTTGTTTCACTATTGAAACAAAAACATTAGGAAAAAATAAATTCCCCATCTTGAAAAAACTTTAGGGATTCGCTAATCCCAACTTGAAGTTAAAAAAAAACCTCTGTACTACCCACTACCCACTATCCACTCTCAATTCAGTTACATATTCGAAGAGATTTCTTCATGAAAATTATTTCGTACTTAAAATAACACTCGTTGTACTTAAAAAAATTATCTTCGAATATTAGTCATTAACAGTTAACCATCTCTTATCCCAATTTGGTATATCTCAAGTGCTAGTACCTACCAACAAGATGAATATGAAGAAGAAAAAAAAAACGCGGTCTATAAACAAAAACCACTTGTCTGATTAACTGGGATTGTTGCGCTCTCTCGAATAGCTTGGACGATCTTCACTTGAACGCAATTGGCGTAGGTGAACCGAATTAGATTTTATGTAAATTTTTAAATTTTTTTTTTTTTGGGTTTTGAAGAGATGAAGACGAAAACATAGTCAACTCCTAGCATACTTTAAGTTTATTGCGTCTGGATATTTGCCATACGAATAAATCGAATGTTGTTTCAGTTAATCACCCATCATTGTTACGATTGACGTGCATTTCAAGTGGTCGAAACTTACCAACCAACGAACCAGTTAAAAAAATTGTTTCAAACTCATTTTTTCGGAATATTTCGTCGCAGAAATTTGAATTAAAAATTGTAACCGAAAACAGAAAAAAATATCCCAAGTCATTTCGTGTTCTGCGCCAAGTCCAATGGAAATTTAGAAGGAAGTTGGCAATCGTAAAATTAGTCCACTTTCATTTTAGGCGACAATACGAGAAAGTTTTAAATTCGAAATTATACTAGTAAGAGTATTTTGAAGTTAGAAATGAATAGAGCTTACAGCTTACTTGAAATCATTGGTTTTTGCTCATCGAAATTGCATTTTTGCACGAAAATTTGATGGTAAGTGCAATGCACGTCAATTAAGTAAAGGTTGTATGTACTTACTAATCTTTCGTTGAATTGTTATAGATTGGTACCAGCAACATAAGCCTAAATGACAAGCAACGCTTTGATCGGAAGCCTGTAAACTAATCAGTTAAGTACCTTAGCCAAAGACTATCGATTAGAAGACCGGATACTACGCAGTATTTTTCTTATAAAAATTTGACCTTAGTTTTTTTATTTAATTAAATGAGGGAAGTAGATAGCAACAGATGTTGCATGATGAAAAAAAGGACGAAAAATGATAACGAGTCGCAGTTTCCAAATCAATTATATCCTTATAAAACGCATATAAAAAATGACAACAAATCAAGTGCAGACACAGCTCAGCTGTGCTTTTGTGATTTTATTTCTCCATTATGTTTTTATAAATTTGTATGCTGAAACACTTGAGAATAGAACAGCCGCAAAAAATTCGTTCTATTACGTGCATTGTGAATCATTCGTTTTTGCATGTTAGCGTACTCTTTTCTTCGCATGAGCATTTGCATAAGTATGTGGAATTGAAAATTTTCAATTGGATTTCTTTGTTCCGCTTATGCAATGATTTTTTATTTTTTTTACACAAAAAATGCATGTTTATTAAGTGTCCAGTCTTGTTGCAGATAGTATTTGCCTTAGCTAGCAGAATTAATGTACGAGTATTGCACTAAAAATGACCGATTATAGTCGCTCTTGTTTGTATTTTTTTGTTGGTGCACGGTGCCTATAGTCAAAGTTCAATGCATTTTACTTTATTTATTCAATAATAAAGTATTGTGATCGATTTAAATAAAAAAATATACCCTGAAAGATCTTACACTGAAAAAATTAGCTTGAGGTTGAGAGGCCATGAAGTTGCAAGGTATGGTGAAGACAGTTAATTTGAATGAACTTCTTTTGAACTAACTGTTCACTTACAAGAGTTAGTTTAGTGAAGTAATTCGATTGAACTGCTCGCCTAAAAAAGGTCCATGAATGCAAGTTTATTCTTTATTGAATTGAACTTCAGTCAGGCAGTTTTGTGGGATGAAGGATAGGAGAAAGAGCAATGTAATGGCTTTTACGCAACCAGAATTTTATACTCTACTTAATGAGGCAAGAAAATTAAACAGTGAGCTGAACAATAAACTTCACACTTGACCTTATTAAATTCAAATTCAAGTTTATTGTATTATTCTATTAGCATCAACACAGACTACTTAATTCAGAGAACAGATAATCAAATCTTAACAACTATAATCCTGAATTGTAAGCATTGACTGATAATATTAAGAGTTTTGAGGTACTAATTTATCCAAGGAATTTTTTTTACAAAAAACCTTATTAAATATTAGTTTAAAAAAATGAAATACTCTTGTAATGACTTTATTTCTTTACACATTTTTACATAACAATTTCGCATTTTGATATAGTCGCACCCTTAAACTTTTTTGCTACTCTGACTATGTCAAAGGTTCACATTTTTATCCTGGTGAGTTTGACGAACGAGCTATGTACATTTGGAAATATCTCAATTATTCTTGTTTTGAGATTGACAACCAGCAAAGGGGCCGTGGGTCAGGTACGATCATTTTTTGTCCCTGTTTGATTTTTCTTTCTTGAGAGGATTTTAATCGTTTGAAATCGTTTTTCGTTCATGTAATTTGGCGTGTACAATACGCCTGCATCATTCGCTATGTATCAGCGAACTAATTTTGATTTTACAGAAAAAAATAGTGTTATATGTTTTCAAATTATTTCAAAGGCATAACTAATAAAAATCAATAATTTTTTCATTGATTTATCTTCTATAAATATCAATTAATTGTACTATCTATGATACTTTTCAATGAAATACGGTCTTCTTATGTAATTCTAGTCATGAAAATCGTGGAAAATTGCTTCAGTTTGACTTCACAAATTATTAACAAAAATGAAAATTTTTTAAATTTTTTTTTATGGAACTTTTTATTTCTAGCATTATATTAAAGAAAATGACATGTTAATTATTCAAGAAATAGGAAATATTTTTTCAAAAAATTCGAATTTACGAATTTTAAAAAAGGTTCAAGGGTTGTTGTTCTAATAGCATTTTTTCCAAATACAGTTTTGAGTTTTTTTTTTATGGATGTACTAGTTTACATACCAGCTAATAAAATGGTGTAATTTTATTTTGTTTTTTTGTTGCCATTAACATGAAATATTTGTAAGAAAACAGTCAAAAATCATTAAAATTGGTCGTACCTGAGCCACGGCTTCTTAAGGGTGCGTATGTAAAAAATACAAATCTGCTATGTACCTATTGAATAACCCTTTATTTTCCTATCTCTGGAACAGATTGGGCTAGAAAGTAGAAGATTTGTGAATATATATAGATGTTCCAGTAAAGTAATTTAGCTAGAAACAATCGTGTATCCGTTGGTGTGCGGAGTTCGGCAAAAACAAGGTCACTGAAATTAGGGGACATAGGCCATCCGAAATGTTGAATTTATTATATTTCTATTGTGTCTTCAGATTAACATATAGAAATAATTTTCCGACATTCTTTCAGTTACATTTTCGTAAATTCCACCATGCACCTCAGGACTGATAAGAAATTGAAAAGGGAGTGCATTCGAGCTGCAAAGGTGTAAACAAATTTTCGTCATATCTCTAAGATCTGATGAGACATCAAATTGGTTTTTACTTTCACTAACATTTATATAATCGCGTTTCATCTTTTCAGTATTTTTATATAATCAATCTTCAATAATTCAACCCCTACAAAGGTGTAATGGGGTAGCATATCTTTATAGGAACTGGATTTTGATTTCTTAGGGCTTTCTATATAATCGCCTAAAAATTTACTTCGGGATTTTCGGATATTCAGCTCCCAAGGGTGTATAAGGGGGTGCATATGTTTTTGCATAAAAAGTTGTTTCCCGATTTTTCGAAATTCAACCCCCAAGTTGCTGTAATGTGGATGAGTACTTTTCACAAATTCCGTCCTATCTCTTTTAACGATGATATTACGTTCTCAATGTGTTAAATGTGGCAGTGGCGTTAAAGTTAAAGGCGAGTTTTCAACAATAATTTTTTCTATTTCTATATCAATTTAAATCCTTATATCAAAAAAAAATTTTAACCCGATTTTCAGACCATTAAAAATCAATTCAATCATCAGACCTAAAACATGTCAGAATTCATAGAATCGTACTCAAACCAATAGAAATCTGAATTTCTTTATTAGTATTATTTTTATAAATTACTTCTGACGTGCATTTATAGGCACTAAGTTTCACCTTTCTAAAAAAAACTACTCCTCAATCCAAACCACCAAATTTTTGATTTTTTAAAAGTCTAAAAGTCTTCAGTAAAAATTTTGAAAATGTTTTTTTTTTTTTTTAAATTGCTATTTTATTTGCTCACCACCTCATGACTGAACTAAAGAACGTAAAGAACCAGTGATTTATAACTTAAGATTTATTCAACTGTTCAAAAAGGCTAATTCTTTTCTAAATTTGGTTAATACAAACTTAGATATTGGCTAACCATCTGCACAGAAAATATTATCAAAATAATGAACGATTCCCGGCTGGAACGTAATCCCATTGGTGGTACTATAGGCACTAATGTATTTTTTTGGCTTAATTGCATTAATTGTGGTACTGCATTTAATTATAATAATTTTTATATTATGTATAATAGTTTGTCCGTTCTTAGTATTGGGTGTGTGTATTTAATTTATTTATGTAGGCTAACCAAACGAAGATCGAAAGTCAATTCATGTCGTACCACAACTCTGTGAACACCATGCTTCGGAAACTTATAAGCAAAATGAAAGGATAAGTGATGTATACCAGTTTATCTTTATTTACACTTCGTAATTCGAATACTTTCTAGAAGGCGGGAAACATGATTTTGCTGCTACTTGCTCCAAAACAAAACAAAAAAATTAATTAATACATTCAAATAAGAAATTAATGCAACGTCTTCGATAAATCAAGATTAGCGATACTCAACAAAAAGACTGATCTTTTTCTTAATCAAATTGAACGTGTACAGTAGTTGCACGCTTGATTTTATTACGTACACTTAACCAGACAATTTAAATCTTTGAATTTCATAAGAAAAATTTCTTTGTCGAAATCAATCGATTCTTTAAATTTGAATAGAAAAACGTTTTACCTTGTCCTGTTACACTCGAATGAATTTATTTCAGAAGCACAACAAACCGAAATAAAAAGTTCACACTCTTGACTATTGGCATTGCATTACTGACCTAAATTTAATTCAATTGAATCCAAGTTATTGTTTTTGCTTAAATGCTTTTGCTCTTTTTTAACGCATACCTAATGGAGGTTAGGTATTTATTTGTTTTTTTGTTTTCTTTTTGTAATGATAACTTGTTATTGAAACTGATATAATGTTGGTATACCTGTAGCATTGGATAAGTGCTTCAGATCAGACCCATGAAAGAAATCTTAATAAACTGTTTTTTTTTCATGACCCGAAGCTAATAAATCATCCTTTAATTCTACACATAGTTCAGTTTGAATTTTATCATGTTTCGAGATTGAAAGCTATTCAGTCGTCGAATATGACAGTGGCCTCGTATACCCCGGTATTAACATAGTCCGTATTAATAGTAAAGCCGTATTAAGAAGCAGTGTAAACGTGTGGTATTAAGTTAGTCCAGTTCCGCATGTGAACTAGAACTACACTAAATTAAACCGAGCACAGTTGAAATGGCATTATGACAACATTAAGCTTCTCGCCCTACTTTAGCATTTTTACAGATGGCGCCCTGCGTTTATTTCAATTTGTAGCAGGTATTTGCACCCAATGTCACAGTAGTCGTGGGAAATCATACAGTTTATCCGAGGTATTTACCAATAGCAACCAATGTCAACTTCATATATGACGTTTAAAGCAAAGTGGATTAACTTAGTACGCTCAGGCGGTATAAAAGGTACTGGTATTAACTTAATATCGAGAATAGTTTAATACGTATTAATGATTGCGGTATATACGAGGCCATTGATGTTTGTTTAAACCATTGGAATATCTTCCAGAAATTGTTTGGAGTTATAGTTCCTGTTCTTATCAAAAAGAAGACCTACCACTGAAATGGTATAATTAAAAAACCATTCTCTTCATTTTCTGCATAAGTCCCAATGGAGATATAGGAAGACAGTATTATACCACAAAATCTTTTGGACAAACTGCCACTTTAGACCTTTAACTTCAGTATCAACCAAAGTCCTATAAAAATGTTCGATTGGAATTTTGAATTTACTTGGGTCATATTATGGACAAGGGGCCAAGTGATATCCGAAGTGATCACTCCTAGCCAATATTTGTGATAATTGAGATCAAATGGAGCCAAATAGTGTTAGTATCAAATTTTGGGTTTGCCAAATTGTTTAATTTTCTGTATCTGTGAAGAAGCGGACTGAACTAGAACGAATCACTCAAATTATGAGTTTCCTGCTCCAAAGTTAGTATGATATTAGCAACGGAAAATGGTTGACACTATTTATACAGGTATTATCATGATATGCAATGAGGGGATGGTGCTAAAGAGCTTCTGAATCTCTTACCCCCCCCCCCCTGGTTACGCTAATAAAAATAAAATTCTGTCGTGTAGGTTTACTTAGGATGTAAACTGTTTTTTGTAATAATCTACATTGTCGTTTTTTCATTTACGGGCTAATATCCAATTTGTTCGATCTTATTATTTGTCGGGGAAGAAATTTCCGCCTCCACATGACGAGCAATATCATTTTGTACGGAATTTTCTTTAGCATAGGTACCCCGCATTAAACGTTATTTCGCTCTACAAACACATCATTCTTTTTGTAGTCGGATCGGATCAGATCGGAACTATACGTAAGTAAGTTCAAATGGAGAACTTTATATGCATTTCTCGCTGATTTATTGTCTTTCGCCCCAAACCCCAAAGACAATACTTCGCCTCCTCGCTAGTTTTCTTAAGGTCCATATCGTAGTTCACTCGAGGCTTCTTTGCGCTTGATGTTGGCTTTTATGATGTCGCTCTTCCTTGCATATGGCTCATATCTTCTTCAATGATTTGCAAATAAAATTCCATAGAGGAGACATATTCCATATTCCGACATATCATAATTTTGTTATGTTCTTTTTTTGTTGCAATTCTCGTTGTGTTATTACTTTTATAAGTCTTTTCTTTTGTATATTGAGTCAATGATAGAGTTGACATGACTCCGATCGTGGCATAAGCAGGAGATGCAAAATAAAAGCACGACAACAATTTAAATGACGAAACAATTCGTCTGCGCGGACTTGTGTACCAGCATTTGGAAATTTATGATATGCTTGATGCAAAAATAAAATAGCTCAAAAATAATTCAATCGCCTTGGTTCAAAGTTTATGTAACCGTCGATTGAGGTATGAAGGATTTAAATCTGTTTCGACCGCATCTAAAGACTGCAGTATTTTGTACTGGTGAATGAGGGCGTGGTGCGCTTGCGGTTAGGATGACTGAATTTTTGCGCAAGTTTGTCACACTTTTGATTTTAAAGTTTTGCTAGCAGCAAGCGAAACGTGACATTGCAAAGTAAGACTGGAGTATTTCGATCGACATGAAATTTGAAGAAAGAAACGTGTGCTACTTGCTTCGTCTAGGTTTTCGCCTAAATGTAGCACTTAACATATCAGGCATGGCAAGTTTTTGTTCCAACTAAATTTTGGTTGGTGTATTAGCTTGCCTTGATTTGTTTTCAGGCAGCTGAGGAAGTTATGTATGTATTCTGGGCAAATTTTATTGAATTAAAAAAATTCAAGGAAACCACAAAGTCTTAACCAGGAGATGTGCATTTTAGAATGTTTCGATCCCAGTATTATAGAACCATTGCGTTTTTCTCCAGTCCCACACCACTCCGACAATATCGAAATTTTATCAAAAACGGCTCCACTATTACAGTTCTATATAAATTCGATATTTCAAATTCGTAGCATAAGCGGTTCCTGCGATGTGGAATCGACAATTTTCCGCCCAAAACGCTCTTCCCACCTGTCCAGTCACACCCATCACCCACATCACTTAGAGGTTCACCCAATCTATCAATTAATAAATTTTTAACTTAAGATCTTAAAAGGTTTAGGAGCTACGAACAAGGCCAAGTATTCAAAAGCATATTTATCTTAGCACATGACCTAGGAAGGTCAAACATTATGTATTAGTACATCTACAGAGTCACAATTTTTTTCCGTAATTCTTATTTTTAAATTTTCAAATAGCAGGCGGCTGTAAAGAAATTTCTTCTGAACTGCTCACGACAGATGTGCTGAACTCTATAGGAACTCATTTTAAAAGTAATATGTAAGTACAGTATCCAAAATTAAAATCGGCTCAACTTTATTACTTCTTGTTTGAAATCCGGATTTTTTGTTTTGCGTTGGTGCGTTACTAATACATAATATATAGAAAACGTTTTCGGGTTTCTTAGATATTGGGGAAGGTGGGGCAAAGTGAGCCCCCTAAGGTTTGTACCGAGATTCTGTAAAATGGGTAATAGTTATAAAATCCTTTTCATGCAAATTCGATAGCTTAGGATGTTAGCTTAGTCATGTATTCGTGAAATTAAATTATTGATGCTGATAAGAAAGTTATCTACTTCTTGCTATACAAACTTTAAAGGGCCCACTTTGCCCCACTACTGGATCAAAGTGAGCCCTTCCAAGGGGTATAGTAAAATTTCATCCAAAACTGGAGCAAAGGAATATGGCAATGGATCAATTAAGACAAACAATATGATTTTAATAAATTGAAATGAAATTAAGTGTGTTGAGAGCATGCTCTGTTTTAAGGAGTAGCCCTGAGAACCCCAAAATATTTACTAGCCTTCTTTAGGTCAATTTTTTTCAGCAACAGAAGCTATTGCATTTTTCATCGCAACTTGAGTTCAATGTTGTTGCATTTGCATTTGTTGTATATTCTAGCCATGTTAAAATTGTTTTTAATTATCAAATAAAATTATATTGGTATGGGGCAAAATTCGCCGGGGCTCCCTTTACCCCGAACGAACACTAAATATTAAGCATCTGCTAAAATTTATATACTTTTTAAATAATCATCAAATCTTACTTTTCATATTTCACAATCCGTACCCCGATCTTAAGGATACTGTTCCAAAAAATCCTCAGTCGCTAACAAGTTTTTTTAATCCAATTATTAAACTCTGATATTTACATCAAATAGTGCCAAAATCGTAATGTGAGAAAATTCGAGGAACTGTAATTAAAGTGGATTTCTTTTATAGTGCATTGTGGTCAATGCTTGAAGCTTTATCAAATAATCAATATCAAACATTTTGCGCTATTGCAAACTAGAAGTTTTAAGGGGGCCCACTTTACCTTGCTGGCCCACTTTGCCCCACCTTCCCCTACATTTCTCTTAAGAGGTTGCACGAATTCCGCCATTTCTCTTGGATCGGATAGGAATCGAACTAAAAGTTAGTCATTACTTTCATGAACTTTTTATAAAGTACCATAAAAAAAACACTATCAAAATTTGAGATGTTCCTTTGGTAAGGTGGTGTAAAGAAGTTGTATGCGTCTTCACGAATTTTGTCATATCTGTTAGGTTTGATGACATACCGTCAGTCGCTAAAGGGCATGACAATAATTAACCCAGGTGGAGAATTAGTATAATAAGTTTTATTTAAAGTGGTTAGTTAAATGCTCACTAAAAATAATACCTTGTATTTTAATTAATAATTTGGAACTTAATGTAAATATACAGATATACATATCTGTGCATATTTTTTTTTTTTTTTAAATTTCTTATTGATTTTACATGGATATACTCGTATATTCAAACAAACGAGTTCTTCAAATTATTTATGAAATATTACAAGAAAATTAATAAAAATATCAATTTTACTTGACAGGTCAGGGATTTAATATTCGTTTTCTTGTACAGTTACTGACCAATCACCATGACCTTACTGATGATCGGTGTTATATTCCGTCGAATGTCTGTGATCTCGGATAAATCACATGAAGTAGATAAAGAATATTGATGGTTTTTGTTATATTAAGGAAATTTTTGGTAATAAATCTTACTTCATGCTACCAAAAAATTATACTTACACGTAGTTAGTTTGCTATCTTGATAACATTATTATCTTTATCTTGAACGTGTTATTTGATTTTTTCATTATTAGATTCTTTACATATTGAAGTAAAATGTGTTTCCATGGGAAGTCTACAATTATGTATTTTCATTTTTTCTCTCGAATTTATCGAATTTAAGTACTACGAATGTGTCGATAATGAGTTACATTCCAACATTTTTTCCTTGGTTGATGCTTGTCAATGTGGCAAAAACCATCGAATCAAACATAATACCAACAAAGAATCGGAAAAGTAAAACGTGGAAATTTGTACTTTAGCTACATTTACTCTTAAAGTTCGTGCATCGACCGCATCAAACGCATCGCTGTAATTATTCCTTTCGGACAAGATGCAACTTTCACTTATGCGGTTTTATGTGCTCCTATTTGTTGTTGTTCTCGCCAAGATGCTGACTGTCGGCTGTAGCAGTTACTGAAGGAGATGCAACCAATTTTCGGAACTAATGAACCGAACATGCACTTCCAGAAGTGCATTGAATGGAATGAGTGCAATCTTTGCACGGGGACAATTATGACTTTGAAAACTGGTCGTACAATGCGCAGTAAAAATGTGTATAGTAACTTTCTTTGGTTACGGATCATTTTCCTCCAGATGTTATAGCACTTGCGGTTACGTTTCAATATCAGAAGATGAGTGAAAAGAGACAGAACTTAATCTTATCAGGCTGTATCAGTTTTCATATAGCATATAGTATATGTAATATATGACTATCCACAAGTAACATGACAATCAGAGTGATAGGCACAATATAAATATTTTAAGAACTTAGGTCAGTCTATCTAAACAGAAGGTAATACCCCCTCTTACGTCATACTATACTCCTCCAAAGTCAGCAATACGTAGGTACGAGTACTTAGAACCAATCTGATATTCACAAAACCGATCACTTTTACTCAATCCAACTCAACAAGTAAGTAATGTGTATTACAGTGGCGTGTCGTTGCACTTCTGCAAACTTTCCACTTCAGTAGTCAAAATCACTACAACTTTATTCAAATTTGCTACTACCGTCATCAAGCACACTACTTGTTTAGTAAAATGTATTGCTATTATGATGAAATTTACTAAGTTCGACAGATTCACTACTGCTTTAGTCAAATTTACTACATACTGTAATTCGAATATTTTCTTGCAGTTTAATTACAATTGTATAGTCAATCTTATTACCTTACCATGGTTACTACATTTTTAATAAATTTTAGTATATGACATAACAAATGTTCGTAAATTTTACCACAATAGTAGTACACTTGTTTAAATTTGATAAGCTTTGTAATAAATTTTATTGCAACTATATTTTTTGAATTCATTACACTGTTTTGTAGAAATGATTACAGATATTTTTCTTTATATATTTTCAAGCATTACCCATCACAGCTTTTCTATAAAATAATCATTTTCAAATTGGACAAACCAATAAGGGGTAATAGCGCTTTGCCGAAGAATACCTTCTTTTAAATAGAAACTAAAATATCTTAGACTAAGCATAGATCGTTTATGTAAGGCAACAGAAAAGAGCTTAAGGGACAATTTAAATGTCTCATATCCTTGTTTTTTTACTAAAATTTCTATTTATTAGAATTAAAATTTTTTAATTCAAAATTTCTGAAAATGAAGTCATCATAAGTAACCAAGCCTTTGATTGTAGGATCATAGCAAAATTTTCGAAAAGTATTCGTTCGTTCGTAACTTTTAAGAAGTCCTTTCATTTCTGTTTTTTTTCTCATTGCATTCAAATTACGTAACACACTTTAAAAATATGAGCCGTTGATTTTGAAAGTGGAATAAGTCCATTTCGTTTTTAAATCGACATGCTTAACGGTTTACGTTTTAACATGTTTAAAATATTTACGCCATCTTTCAGAAAAATTTACTTGTATTTGTTAAAAGTGTGATGAAACAATTGCATCAATAGATTCTCAGAAAGCTGCTTCGTGTTGTATAGAATAATGTTACAATGTCACAAAAAATAATTTTTTCAAAATGGACTTATTCCACTTTCAAATACAACGGCTCATATGTTGCTGCAAACATTAATTAATATTTTTTTTTTCGATTATTCTTCAAGAATCTTTATTAGTTTTTAGTAAACACAGAAAATTTTACAATCTAAGGTCGTATTTGAATACCTTGCTTCATCTACGTCATCGTCTGGTTATAGCAGTTAATGATGTCAGATATAGAAAAGCGGTGTCTAAATTCCTTTTCGGTCCGTGTCTTGACTACTTTTACGACAGCTGAGATATCAGTCAATCTAAGCAAATGTAAAAAAAAAATTTTCTATAGAATCTAATTTAATTTTTGATATATGAAGTGTCAAATAAGCATCAGCTGAACCATTTTAACAGTTCAGCTAATCTTATTCATATTCAAATACGACCGACCTAAGTTTGAGATGATAAATACCTAAATTTCTTAACTGAGTTAAAAAAAATGATTCGTTTTGTCAAGAACATGAAATTTTGTAGAATTAGTATTGAAATGGTTGAAAGAAAAGTCATTGCAAAAGGAAAATTTACATTGGTTATTTATACACATTTCCATTTCTTTCGAATAGCAAACAAAAAAGAGTCCTTCTTATTCTTCTTTCTTTCGTGGTACATGTCCAACTATGCTCATCAACTACTTTATTGCGGGTAAAGGAAGGTTACGTTCCGATTTCTTAAAGTTAATTGTATTGCTAAGACTATAGAAAAATTGTATACTATTGAATTAATAAAGTAATAAAATAAATATAAAAACAATTTTAATGAAATCTTGAACTACCACTAGAATTTAGCTCCTAGATATTCTAGTAAAGATCTAGTGAATAAGTACCCACTACAAAATCAGGAAATTTTTATACTGAATTTCTGTCAGAATCCTCTGAATAATCTAAATCTTCTGAATAATCTAGTTTAACAGGAAATATTTTTACTATTTCTGCTTTTTTTCCTTGAAACAGAGTACCAGGAAAACAGTTGAATTGACATTATATTTCTGGGGGTAAGGAAATTTTCACTAGATCGTCTTTAGTTGAACTTTACTAGAAAAAATATTTGGTGTGTACCTGTATAACTAACTCTCTGGGTTTACTTTGTATTCAGTTATTTATCTCCAAAAATTAACACAAGTATTAAAAAATGTGTGTTTCAAATGTGATTACGTGTCTTAAGAATTATTGTATGAGAGCCACTCATTGAAGGGATCACGCAATAGAGAACTATTCGGCATGGACACACAGATTCTCCTCCTTGATCAATACATTCTTGAGTTATCGCTAAAGGCGGTAAAGCGAACTGCTGTTTCTTCAATTTCAGATTATTGAAAATGTGTGAACAATTCACTATCTAGAAAATTGAAATGAAATTGTCACATTTTAAAGGTTTTTTTTAGAAAGTAATTGGCATTAAATAAAATTAGAAATTGATGCGAAGAATGGTCCATCTCTCACATTTACAGTATTGTAATTTTGGGCATTTTTCTTTCGAAGCTCCGTTCTTTGCGTTAAAAATTTTTTGGGCTAGATTACACGTATAATACCAAATGATTTGATGTGAGTATAATTAAATGAATACCTATGTGTTTTCAATAGATACCTTCATCGCAAACGGGTAAAGAAAAAAATCGAATTACAAAATCTTAAAATGGGTAGTTTAATCGAAAAATCTGATGATTGATTAATCGGTTGATAGGAAAATTTAATGATCGATCGATCAGCAAACTGTTTGATCTATTAAATGTAATATCGTATAATCAGTGGATCATTAGTATTTCTTTTTTGTCAGAATGGAACCTCTCATTACGCATAATGTAGAATAAGATTGCAGAAAGTGTGTATTAATAAAAATGGTTCAATAATTGGAAGATAGTTAATAGGAATAATCTGTAAATTATTTTACCTGAAATGTAATTTTTTTTCGAACATGAATTGGCCATATTCATGGCTTCTTCGATGGGGATTTACCTACGTGGTTCAAGAACTAAACCGACTGAAGACGGGACTCGATAGCCATGGCACCATCCTGGGTTCAACTTAGTGATAAACATGGACAATGAGTAACTCCTGACGGAAATTAAAGATCACACCTCATTGATCTTAACTTGCACAACAAGTCGAAGACATTTTATTTCGCTTTTATGACCGGTCGTCAATTTATCGGTCACTGCAAATTTTTCGATTGCCTCTTCGCCTTGAGATTTGCCAACCACAACCAGAACCTCGAACTCCAAGTACTTTTCAATGCAAATGACCAATTCAAAGTCAAACCTAAATCCATTCGAGTATGAAATTATTCTATACGTAGCGTGAATTTAAGCGACCCCGGCTATGATTTATTAAATTGGTCGTAATCACTCGACACCGTCCAGGTATTTATCGTTTACCGCCGATTAATCCTGCCACATATCACGGCGAAGAAGCGGATGGTATGAGCCACCTATTACAATCAATGACAAGTAAATAGAATAAATCGTCAAGTGCATGGCGCGTGCTTAATGCCGTCGATATGGTGATGCTACCACAGTGAATAGGTGTAATTGCCATAAGGAAACGATAGAGGAAAAGATGAATTCATAAAAGATATTATGGACTGGTATGTGCTCGACAATACGATGAGGTGGCAAAAATTGTTGCTAGTAGGTAACTCAAGTGAGGTATTTCGTTTATGTTAATTTGCCCACAAATTGTTAATGTTCGAAGAATATCCATGAATGATTTTCAATATGCGGACATCGAACTACGTACTCCGGAATACGTATGCGACTTTTCCACTTACTTCGATCATCACGAAGCTATTTTTCACCAATACAACGAACCGAAGATACACCAGTAATGAAGATGTTTTGTGGAACGTGCCCTATATCTGTTCGGCGAAGAAAAACAAAATTTATTAAGTTTATATTATAGTTCGTGATTAATGATGGTAATTTAGTAGCTCATTTCTTCGGAAGCATACTGTTTTTGTTCAATCAAATTCGCTGCATGAAAACTATAATTTGATTGACGTTTTATTGGGGAATGCGTGATACATCTAACTGAAAATGGTGTAAGCGGCCTAGTAAAGATTTAATTGATAACATCAAACGTTGGCCGTTTTTTTTTTTTGAATGGCCGTATAAATGCTAATTTTTTTTTTAAACGAAGAAGATATTTTTAAACAAGACTAGCCTTAGTTAATTAGTGAAATAAGAATGTTGTTTTGGGACATTTCCGTGAAATCTTATTAAAATCGCTCGAATGCTGCGAAATTAACGCGATGGCGAATAATTTTTTTTATCCGTTTAATTAACATGATTTATAATGAAGAGTTCGAGATGAGATGATTTTGTTGTAGTAGCCGAACATTTATAGTTAATCATGTTTCGCGAGACTCTCTAAAAAATGAAATGAAACTAAATTATGGAATTCGGATTATCCATAGAGTATGATGAATAGAGAAGAGATAAAATTTTACATGCAAATAAACTTACGGTTGTTTTTGCACAGCTCCTAAACCTCTTGAGATATTAAGCTGGAATTTTTACGGTAGGTAGAATGGGTGAACCCCTACTAGTGGTATATTTTGGATGGGGTGGTGTGAGGGTTTGATTTCTAGATATCAGATCTATGCTAGTAGGAGGCTGGAAATTAGAACTTATGTAGGAGTACAACCGTGGAATCATTTGCAATTGTTGATAGGGGTTGAAGGGTGTGCAAGTGGGAGGAGATGCGTTCAAGACGCAACTGCGCCGAGACTATTGGCCGATTTTTTTTAAACAGTGTAGCATTTTTAGTGAAGGCTTGACATCAGTCATACCGTTGAATAGCTTAATTCGCTTCAATAGGCGGTAGCCAAGATCCTTATAGACTAGTCTTGGCCATTTTAGTTCACTATAGTGACCGATCATTTTCAATTCGTGTTCCGTTGCGAACTAGTTCGTTCTTTTAGTTCACTAGTTCACTAGGTCGTGGTCGTCAGTCTACAAAAGTATATTGTAGCGCTGAGTTACGAAATAAAATAAGAACTATATAAGCGAGAATGACTGCGAACTAGTTCGTTCATTTCAGTTCTGGGAACGCTCATCGTAACTAGTTCGTTCGCGAACTTATAAACTGCTCTGATTCCAAAAAATAGTCTAAAATTCTTAAAATTAGATAAAGCCCAGTTTTCAGACTTCAATACCAACATAGTTTTGGAGCTGGCTTTTGCAATTAAGGTATTCATCAATTATCACCTTAAGGGGCGTGAACAGTTTCAAAATCCCATGAAAATTCTCGAATGTTTAGGTACCTTTTTCTCAGCTTTCACTTTATATTTTTGATCACAATTTGTTTTTCTTATTTGGTAATGTTATCGACTTTCTTTTAACGAGAGCTTAAAAAATTATAAAGTAAGGAAATATTTTATTTCGTTGTTACAAAGAACAGCTATTTTTTCAACTTTATGCAAAAATAATTAAATTTCATACTATTTTATAGAAGTTTTCGATTTGTATTTGGTGTTTCAGGTATTCTAGATAATTTCTAAGAACGCCATTATATTTTTTAATTTTAAAAATGCTGTAAAACTGAAAATTGATTCTTCTCTCTGGTAGTTCCAGTAGAACATTCTTAAAAAAAATTCCAGTAGAACATTCTTAAAAAAAAATAATTTGAAAATTTAGTGTCCAAATTATACACATGGTCAAATAATACACAATGTAAATGCATAACGTTTAGGTCTTAGTCAATTATACTTTATTATTTTTTAATGATAGAGTATTGTAATTTACCTGAAATTATAATAAAAAAAAATATTAATCTGAAATGTTGTATTTTTGCGTTTTAGAATGAAAATGTTCGTCATGCAAAGAATACGTTGTATAGGTGGAAGTTGAATGATTTTATCAATATTTATCTCGAAGTTGAAGTAGTGCTATGGAGAGCAGCGAAAATAGATCAAAGAATATAAGGTAAAAGTTTTAAAAGTTTCTGACTTATAAGATCACTATATGATTTTTAGAGTATACAGTCTCGAAGCAAATCGACATTTCTTTTGATTCCAGTAGCTCAGTTCTGTAACTACCCGTCAATTGGGTACATACCAACTTCAATTTAAAAAGAAGTTCAGAATTTTAATTGAAAAGAGAAATGAAAAATGCTAAGCAAATCTCACTACGAAATTAAATATTTCAATCCTGTAGGTACTCCAAAAAACTTTCATAGTTCCTTGTAACTTTTAAATAAAATACATTAACCTTGAGTCAAGTTGTGAAAAATTAAGGATTATTGATTTATTCTGGAGTGTTTCAATTATTGAAATAACGCCATGCATGGTAACGTCAATTGAATCGCCTATTAATGCTCACATAACGCCCGGAGGCTGCCGATTCCATACAGAATAGTTTATAATTTCCAATCAGCCAAAACGTTCGAAAACAACTACCTCCCACAGACGACTATGATGAAATCTGAAACAATCTTCGAAGACAATAAAAAAAAATTATTTTCATAATTTAATGTTCAGTCACTGCCTACTTTTAGTATTTACATTGCATAAAATCACATCTGATAAAAATTAGATTAATTTTAACTCGGAAGTTTGGTATGTTTGATAACCTACACAAATTTCTTGAATTGACTTGAGAGGGATGGTTAACTTTTGAATGTAATGTAATCAAAACTTTCAATAGCAGTAATTTTAGAGAGTCATACGGCATCAGGAGAATAACGCCAAAAACTTGATTTTCTTTTACACACAGTTCCATATAGTAGCTATAAGATACATATTCAACATTTTGCATTGAATGTTCATTTTCGAAATTAGCTTACCCGCCAATTATTTTTCATCAAAAAAAAAAAAAAAAGATGAATATCTACTGTGTACGATCACGTTAAAGTATCTTTTTGTGTGCAATTATATAAATATCGTAGTGCAGCACATCCGTAGGTATTAAATTCCGCCAATGTCGCGATGAAATTCGCATTTAAGTACTCCATTTATTATTCACATATATCAATCTGCGATGTTTTTGAAAACAATTTCTCTTCTTCTTTTCAACGCAATAACTTTTGATTACCTATCGCCAACATACCGGGCATTATAAGATAACATGTAGAGCACTTTCACTTCAGTTTTATGCCGTGGTTACAATAATTTCATCTTTCCCTTGCACCACATTCTCTCTCCACCGGCAAAGATGCACTGTGCCGATCTTTTGCTATAGTTAACTTTTAGATACGTACATTTATTTTATTTATATTTCTAGATATTTATTTATATATTTTCTCGGGAATGGCAAAATAGTAATTTTATTTCTTATTTGTCACGTTATAGATGCCTTGCAGTGAATTGTCTACATTTTTTAAATTTATTTTAAAATTGTACAGCATCAGGAAGGAACACCGGTAAGATTAGAAATTTGTAACAGCCCGCGTCGTTGGCATTATTTTTGAACAATTGTGAATTGGAGTACATATTTTATAATGTGTAACTTATGTCCAATATTTCCGGAATCAACATGGAGAATCAGGTTTCTGGCTTAAGTCTTTGGTTTTTCGGTGGAGTGTTTGATTTTAAATTACGTTATCTGATAAATATTCATATGACGCCTCGGTTGCGATAGATCAAGCGATGTCAGAAGGTTAAAACTTAGTTCTTTTCTTAAGGAATGCTAGGAAGACTAAAATGTTGAAGCAGGAGAAGGATTGTGGGTAAAAAACATTGGATTACAATATATTCGAACAAATTTTAATGGGATGGTAGAATTTGGTTCGTGTATACAAGTTCATTGAAGTCTATTGAATGTAAAATGTTTCATATAGAAGGTGGAACATGTAAGTGAGGCAATAGGAATTAAAAAAAATAATTATATCTCAAGAACTATACCGGGTATGATTTTTAAAATTTGGCATTAGCTGGGCTGGTAGACCTTTAGCGGAGAACAAAAGGTTTGGGGTGTTTTGGCGGTTATTTTATTTTTCGAAAATCGCAAAACATAGAAAGCTGATAATTGAACATTACATAGAGCCACAATAGTGTCATCATTGCAAAATTGTTAGTAGAGGTTACAAGATACGGAGCTTATGATGTTTTTTAGAGTCTCAAAAATCTAATATGTATATAAAATAAAGTCAGCTTTTATGGAAATTACAAATAAAATCTACACCTGTGAACCGTTCCCTCCCAAATTTTGCATGGAAATTTTCGAGACTACC
Source organism: Beris chalybata (assembly GCA_949128065.1). Classification (NCBI taxonomy): domain Eukaryota; kingdom Metazoa; phylum Arthropoda; class Insecta; order Diptera; family Stratiomyidae; genus Beris; species Beris chalybata. Next base: position 23,364,734 of record OX421896.1, on the reverse strand, counting down.
GGACAGGTAGTGAACATAATTATATATTCCTGATATTGGTGGTTCGCGAGTTATTTCAACATTTGAGTTTTTTAGTAAGTTGAATCAGATGAACTTGAGCGGGTAAGGCGTCTGACTAGAAATCTGGAAGCGTAGGCTCGAATCCTGCCGACCACGAACATGTGTGATTTTTTTTTTTAATTTATGTGTTTCGATTTTACTACCGGCTGCGAACACGTGACGTGAGTAACAGGGGCGATGAAACATAATTATATATTAACGAAATTGGTGGTTCGCGGGTTATTTCAAAATTTGAATGGATGGAGTATGGAGGATGGTAGATAGAGAATGGAGGATGAATGAAGGATGGTGGATGGAGGATGGTGGACATAATTATATATTCGCAAAATTGGTGGTTCGCGAGGTATTTTAACATCTGAGTGGATGAAGTATGGAGGATGGCGGATAGAGATTGGAGGATGAATGGAGGATGGTGGATGGGGATGGAAATAAAAAATTAAAAATTAAAAATTAAAAATTAAAAGTAAAAAGTGAAAAATGAAAAATGGCTTTAATGTCTCCAGTTTCTTGAGCTGAAAAAGTGTATTCGAAACGGGAATAATGTATCAACGGGAGAAACAGGGCCAATGGATAAACGGAAGTAACAGGGGCGATGGAACAACGTAAACGTAGGTGCGGTACGTGGCATATTACAGGGGGCGATGGAACAACGTGAGCATAGCGAGCGTAGCCGCGGTACTCGGCTAGTAGCTTATAATAATAATCAATGTCCAAATCGGGGCTAGGCCTTGAAGTAATGCTAGAGTTACTTAATTACGAGACCAACGGAACACTAGGAGGTGAAGTGGTCAGCTACACGCTCGTCCGTGAATATTACCCCAACTTTAACTCAGTTACTCACTTACAGCTGAGTGAACTGGTAGTCCGGCACCCAATTCCATTCCCGAAAATTACTTGTCGCCAAGCAGATTCGAACCTGGTACCAGGTGCGCCGAAGGCAAGTGCTCTAGCCACTAAGCCACCCAGACTACTTATAGCTTTAGTTTATGCTAAAAAATTAAGTTTTAGTACTGTGGGATATTGAATAACAGGAGTAATTAAATTAAGGTGAGTCAAAAAATGTTTCAAAGTCGCCTTTTCTACTTTTTTCCCGAATTTCGTTATATTATATTTGCCTAAAGAATAACCAGGAGACTATTTGGTAATTTTTTTTTTAATGTTTTCAGTCGCATAGTATACATCATCTCAGTATTGAACGCATGTCTACTCAAAAAATATTAAAGTTGCTTTATATTAGCAACATTTATTTTCCCTACCTCACTGAAATTATTTTCCGGTTACGGCATTGAGAGGTTTGATATTTCTGTATTTTTAAATAATGTGGCAATGTGAAAATTGAAATTCAAACTCAAAACGTTTTCGTAGAAAAAAAAAAACGGTTTCAAAACTTTTATATTCAACCCCTAATAAAACAGTTTTCTGCCAGCCTTAGAATGTGCCTTAGAATCTATATAAATTACACGGTACTCGTATTCTGACAAACTCATATGTTTTTTGACGTACAAATTCAGTAATAATTAACATTAAGAATTCACTAATAAAAAAACGTTAAGAATTTAAAAAAAACGTTTAAAGACAATGGAGGAAACAACCAAGAATTATAGAAGATTTCTTGGTAAAGACCTATTCTATACCTCAACGAATAGAAGAAAAAACGTGTCATTTTAACTACGTGCAATTTTACTATATTGTCATTCTCATAGTTCATACTGCATTTAATATTGGTATTAATTGATATTGAAAGCACTTTTTTATAGTTATTAACCCTATTGAAATTAATGCTAACTCTGTAATTCATCGTGTATCTGAATTAAGCCAAAATGCCTTTGATATTTAATACTAACTACTTTTATCAGTTTTATCAATTTTATCAGTTTTATATAATGCGCTCAGCCTCTAGTCTACTGAGGACAGTTTTTTTAATAGCCAAGGCTTCATTTTTCAAAGACAGTTTTAATTATAATGATATATTCAAAGTTTCAGCAAAGTTTCTTCAATCTGTTCCTAATATACAAACTGTACAAGAAAGTAAAGTCAAATCAACAGCTCTCAATTGCTAGGATCATTCTGTTTTTAAGAAGGAAACTTAAATGCAACTTTTCGTGCTTATACCAATTATTTGGTGTCTTTTATTCAAAAAAGTTCTAGGTTATAATAACCGGCGAAACTAAAAAAATTCCACTTAAATTGAATACTTGGATATTATTGGGACAGTGCGCATTTCAGATAAGAACTTTCTATAACAACGTCAAACTCATATGAATATTAAACGTACTGTGCAGAGTTCACACACAGACTATCCGAACTGGATTTTATAGAAAAAGTCATGACCATAAAAATTAACAAAATGGTTATAGCGAAAAAACATAGAAAAGTAAATAATTAAAACTGTTTTGAATATACCCGTAGAGAATTTTATTTATACGTTTTATAAATCACTGCAAATATTTAATTTAAATTGATATTTATCGCACTTTAGTTTTTACCTGTTTCAGGCCAGTCCGTCATAAAGGCAGGGTCAGTAGAATGTTAGATCTATCTCAAAAGTCTTTGAGCATCGATCATCATCTAAATAAAGATTTCAATGAAAAATGGGCTCATCATTGATCATAAGGCTCCGACTGGTTACTGTCTGTAGTAGTTATTTGCCTTTTTTTTATCTTAAAGAAATTTTTTTTAAAAATAAAAATGCTAAAATTTATTGAGGTTAATCAGGTAACAGGGCTGTAGTAGTTATAAAAATTGAAAGTTATAACAGGTGAACTCTTATAAATTAGGTAGGTAACGTTTAAGATTTATTTCAAGTAGTTCAGATGAATTGTTTGCAAATCTGAAGAAGGAACTTTAAATAGATGGCTATAAACTACGTTTTTCTTCTTAAGAACTTAAACTACTATAAATAAATTTTTCTTAATCTCGAATGAATTACAGTTGGAAGAAGTTTTTCTCTAAAATAATGAACAATATATTAACAGTAATACAAAACTTATGAAATATCTGTGGATACTTTAAGACTATATTAAAAAAATAGATTGTTTAAAAGGTACTCCGTACAATGGATCATTAAATGAAAATTAATCCGCATTGCCTTGAAATCATAAATGAGAATAATAGACACCAAATTCAAAATAATGTGGAGCATATACTATATTTTAACAGTTATACAAACATGATACACGCAATTAAAATAACAGAAAAAGTTTTATTTGCATAGGCCACAAAGCAACCAAATAGAAAACTCATATTCCGCCTACAACATTCATAACAAAAATAATGGACTATAATAATCACGATCAACATTTCATCAATTGTAACTACGATAATTACTTTATATTTATAACAATCAAATTAAAAAAAAAAACTGTTATCTAACAAGTTCGATTATTTCAGAATCCTTGCCCGAGGGCTCGTATTACCTTTCGCTACAACACTTTCACCTTCCACATAAACCGTAGCTATAATTTAAATTAACATACTCGAAAGCCAATTTTATATTTATTTTTTTTTTTTTCTGAACTAATTCATAAAACTAAATTGGATCAAGTGCAATGCAAATAGTATTAAAAAAAAGAAAACGAAATCATAAGTTACAACGCTTTTCGTGTGTAAATACACACCAGATATTGTGCCAAGTTAGGTAATAAAATATAATTTTTATTTTCGAAACGAAAATATTCGACAAAAAGTGCGTAGGATGAGCAAACATGAAATTAACTAAACAATAAGTTTACAAAATAAGTAGACTGGTAAGAAGAAACAAAAAAATGTAAATCTTTGTTGAAGACTAGAAACTACAAGGAAGTTGTTCAAGTACGTACTGATTTAAATGTGAAAAATGTAACTATATGTAAAGTTGAAGTATTTTGCGGGGGTCTATCAAGTGTGTTTGGGGATGTTGTGGAATATTGCAGTCCGTTCATTACATCGCATGTTCACTCATTTTATAATGATTTATTTATTTTTCATATCAATAATTATTACTGTTTCTGGATGAGTACCTATAGAAGGCGACATAATATATTTTTAACTTCTAATTGACCACCACCTACCTAATGATAGTAGTAAGTAAAAGACAGTCAGGAGGACGTCCTGTGAGTATGTGGAGTTATATTTTTTAATAATAAAGTATAGTGATCGACTTGAAATTTGAAAAAAAAATTGTTGCAAAAATTTTATATTTTCTCATTTTAGGACTAATAAAGCACAAAAAAAAACCGTCTGTCCGCCGTAGATGTCTTACGTAAAGTTTTGTCTTGTTGAAATTTTAAGCTGAATTTGGAGGGTATATTTTATGAACCTCTACGAATGACCCTTTTAGAGTGCAGGGATGAGTTGCGGAAAACGTTATAGAAGAAATTTTCTAGATCTCAGAACCCGAGTATGCTTGGAGGCTGAAACTTGCAAAACTTTTATGGAGCACATATTTTCCAAAAAAAAAGGGTCAAAAAGGGTAGAACAGTGTGAGAGTGAGGGAAAAAATACGTCCAAAACGTAACGTGTGTTTTTTTTATCTCAGAAACAGTTTATATTTACTACAAAGTTGAAACTTATTGCGTATATGTAGATGTTCTTAAAGAAAAATCAAAGCGAATAAAAATTAAGATTTTCACTGACATTCAAGAGAATTGGAAAGTGTTTGACCATATGATGAAATTTAAATTCAAATTCATATTTATTTCCAATAATTTAAATTTCTCTTAAACGTTAACATTACTTTAAGTGGTCAGGCTGTCACTTCGTCAACTACTGGTTACATTGGTTTAGCATGTGCTAGTAAATAAAGTTATTAGTATTAATATTTTTGAAAAATGGAAAGAGACCATTATACTTTCACGAATTCCAATATATTTATTTGAGAATTAAATTTGCTTTTAATGGTTGAGGCGTATAAGTATTTGTTTAATAATATAATTTTTTCATGATATGCTACCACAGAAGTAAATTTAAAGAAGATTTTTTTTCCCGTGTATTCGATCACTTCATCTTTCTATCAATTTGGTGAAATTTTCGGTTGCTCGCTAAGACATTTTATGTAAAGCTCAACGCTTAGAGCGTGTTTAAATTGAAATTGAAATAAAAGATAATTAAATAAATAAAAATTAAAAATAATCAGGACCCTATTTGGAATATTATGTTATCAATTGCATAGTAACCTACACATAATTTAAATTTTATATTTTAAATTTTATAATTAAATGCCTCGCACTTCAACCCAAAAAAAATTAAAAACCTCCCAGACTGTGGTTAGAATTTTTCTGTTAATAGTTCCACAAGGAAATTGAATACTCTGTAATTTTGTATTTTTGTTAAACTTAAGTTGGTACTTTAAGTAACATGCTACCAGCTTAAAGAAAATTGTTTATAAATTATAGAGCTATGTGTATTTATAAAAGTTTACATATAATGCATGGAAAGCAGCCTCGAATGAAAAAAAATGTATTACTTTATGTTCAAATATGGTCAAAAACACCCAATCTTGCTTTACGTCCGTCGACGACAACTCGAGAAAATGTAAGGCCATGAAGTCAAAAATAAATCAGATTTGGATTAAAATGAAGTTCTGGTTAATATTTTAGCGAACCCTCTTTGAACATTCATGTTGGTAAACAAAAAGTTCTTTAATGAGTCCTTCAATAATCCGTCAATAATTCTTTCTCAGTTTGATTGGATGAAATAAATCATGTGACTCCATCGAGCAGCTACCATACAAGCATCCTAGAAAAAATATTTGCATCATAAAGCTACTCGAGTATATTAGTGCAGCTATTTGTGGAGAAATAAAATAACTTACAATGCTTGCCATGCCAGAAAACAACCGGACATTAAATACATATATTCTTTTATCGTGCCGCTTTAAGCTTTATGTTAAATTCACATCGAACCATTGCGGCGCGACTTTACCCCCACAAACCGGGTTTTCGCCCGAAAAGTCAAGCACTTTTTCGAAGCTGAAGGGTTTGATTTTTATGTACTTTACTCGTGTAAATCCGGGAAACTGGATCGGTATATTTAATTTGTATGAATTTAAAAGCTTGGCACATTGTTTTAAATCTTCACACTTTTAAAACAATTAACATAAAATGTAATTCTTGATTTTCATTATTTATTAATAATAGCACACCTACTGCTATAATTTGAGTTATTGAAATGAATCTCTTTAATCTGAATATAGAATCTTCCTAATTCGTATTTGTGCAGATCTGCCATCGTTTTATCATAGAGCTTCGTAGTTTATTTGGTATTTATAAATTATATTTCATGTGGATAAAACCTTTCATTAATTTGAAAAAATTAAAATACATATTTATATATACCTGAAAAAATTAAGAGTTTACATTGAGTCCACTAAATGGTAAGCAAAATATGACTGGATATTTTACATATTTCGATGATTATTCTTATCATAGGCGTTTATTGCGGAGTATTTAATCTTATAACTCATATGCTTTCAATGAATTTTGCACAATACTAAATCGGTGTTATTTGGGAGGTTCTGTTTTAGTGTATTAGCTCGAAAGAAGATATAATTTAATTATCATTTGGAAGTCGAGAAGAAGAAATTACACATGTACCTACATAAGACTACAGACATTATGGTCATGGTAAAAAAAATTATTATTAAAATAGTGAAACAATTTTTAACAAGAAGGTAGTATTTCATGTTGTTTTAAGAAGCTCTCGTAGAACGCTTTCTGACTCTGAGGTCTTTAAAGTATCTGATATAAAAAAGACATTGATTGATTTCGGAACTGCATCCATAAAACAGGTAGTGAAGTATATTGGGCGTACCGGAGAGGTACTACTTCACTAACTAATATCTTGCGTTAATTTATAGAATGATGAAACCGAATTGACCAGTTTGTTATAAAAATTGCTATGGAAATCCCCGATAAGCATGAGTAATTCTTTTTTAATATAGAACATAATAACATTGACTGTTCCCAGATTCTGAAACCATTGATGTCTTGTATACCTATCTTTAGAACTCGTTCTCAGGACATTTCTAATCTTAAATCCTACTGATAATGAATACATTCCTGACATATAAATAAATATTTAAAGATTAGGCTGATCTAAAGCCTTTACAACTATGGTTTTTTTGTTGATGCACTTAGCGGTAAGATATTGACTAAACTGATTATTTGTGAATTCAAGAAAAATGAATGAAAAAAACCTTAATTATATAATTAACTTAGTTTAATCTATCCTATAGCTAACTAAATGATAAGAAAAAAGTTAAAATAATAAGAAGAAAAAGATAATAATAACATTAAAAATAAACTACAAACAGAAACTATGTGAGGCATAATACATACATGTCTTAGGGACTTTCAGCACGATTAATTAAAATTAGTTACAAATTTGATAACTCTATTGATTTGCTTGATACTAAAATTGTTTCCTTTAAAGCATTGTGTAAATAATGAATCTTGATGCGAACTGTTACCAGCAATTGTATGAGTATCTTTCGATTTACATATATTCTTAAAACATTTTTTCATGGTATAATTAATTAATTAAATAATGTTATAGCGTTGTGCCAGTGATATCTATAATTAATACATCTAAGGTATAGAAGAAGTAAACAATCTGATTTGCACTTTCATAAAACATTTTTATAAGTACTAGTACTACGTGCTATTTAAAAAGCAAATAGTGTATGTAATAATAAAAAGGACCTAACATTTTTTAATTATTAAAGTTTAGTAGTTTTATAACCTTAAGGCATTCCTTTTCTTAATGAGGAGAGCTCAGAAAGGACCATTTGTGCTATGGTTTATTTCCAGTAAATCCTAGACTCCTTCGAAGGTTTGGCGATAGTCTTCATAGCAGCCAATACTTAGATCGCATAAAACGACAGCTGTAATGTCCCAAATTCAGTTGACAAAATTTAGGTCCAACACAGTCTTAAAAAAAACTGGCCTATCCAGTGAAGGCTTTCCAGCTGTCATGTCTTCATGAACAGCGATTAATCAACAGTCGGGACTTTTGTGTTGGGCTTTCACACCAGAATCTCTACTGACGCCGGAAAACAACAAAAATTTAACCAAATTTACTTCTACGGTAGCTTCTCACTACTCACTCAATTCTTTTCAAATTTGGGTAATAAACAAAAGGACTAAGGTCTAATGTCGAATATCGTGTCATTGAAGAGGATAAAACTTTAGATTGCAATTGAGATCGAATCATCTGCTTGATTAAAAACAAAGCAGTACCGGTATGAATTCTCTTTATATGATACTTTAATTATTCTAGAAAATTGAAAAGTGTCAAAATATTGCAATAAAATATTATGTTGACAAATGTACAACTTTCCGTTACCAATAAGCTACCCATGATGATTTGCATCATCACAATAACTAAACAATGAGCCACTAATGTCAAGTTTATATTTTCCGCTATAAAAATCATTGCCAATAAATACGTCTAAAATTATAACAAGTCAAATCTGAGTCCTATCTAAAATCTAACAGTATTGTTTTTTTAATTTCGTTTTCTTTTAGCGATTATAGTGCAACGTTAAAAAAGAAAAAATTAATAAATTGGTGCACAAAAAATGCGTTTTTACATATAAAAAAAATTTCATTTTCCACATGCGTATAAACTCTTCGAATATAATTTCAATTCTTATCGAATTGGGTTAATCCAATCAAAATGAAAGAGTATAAAAACTTCGCTTAAATATCGAAATAAATGCGTTTTCGTTTCTTACTTCCGCTATTCTCAATTTGTATTATTAGATAATAAAGTATTTTATTTTTATGTAGTTCATACTGACTAGGTTTTTTTCACCGGAACATTATTAATAAATGAAAAAAATCATATATGTATAGCTTCTACATACCTAAGTAGTAAACCAAACAGCTGAAATCATTATCAAGTTTATTGATCGGCTGATCGTTGATCGTGAGTATATGCAATATAATTCCTTATTAATAAAATGTTTGACCGCAACGTCGTAAATCGATAGAATTAATAGCAACTGCTTCTAATGATATAATGATATCAATTTGTTTTATATAACTATATTTTTTCTTTTGGATTTAGTTGGTTGACACGATCACTCATTAACATCAATATCACTGTTATAATTATCGACACTTCTTTGAAATCAAATCACTATTTATGATCAGTAATAACAACGGCATCTAATATGATTTAAGACTTTCGTTTTAAAATGCAATAGAATTATTCACACGTATAACAGGTGGAGTTGATTCACAAATTATGTGACATCCTAAACGGTCAATCAGCAGTACCATAAAATGTACATGGAGTATATCTATTCAAACTTATCAACATTTGTTACGAAAAATTATGCATCTGAGGTAGAGGCGACAAATTAAAGTGCACTATAAAATGCAGGTGAACAAGTAAACAGTTGGTTGCATTTAATTTGATTCATAGAAAAAATCAGCTGTTTGTTTAAAACCACGATATATCCTTCAGCGAGTAATACTATAACAACTTGCACTTTTACTTCAATCACATAAAATATTTAAATATTTTATAAATAATAATAATAGAATTTTCTTCTTCACAGATTACATAAATTCACAATTTTAATTAAATTATTTTAAATATTGTACACAACTTTATTTATACATAAAATTTAAAAACTATTTACAAAAACAATACCGTCAATTCAAAATTGTCTATTTACGATGAACCGGTTATTTTTAATTTTGAAAAAAAAAAAATTATTATTAAAAATATAAAATTAAAAAAAAGAAATAATAAAAATAAAAATTCTACTAAAAACGGCGACGTACGACAACAAGCGACCAAAACGAGACGAGTCAATATTTTAGAGACATATCGGGTCGTTATTACAAGTACCAAGTACTAGATACCAACTGAAAACTGTATTAACTTTTTAGCATACTTGAGTTGCGGGCAGTTTGTTATAATGCGATCGGAGTTGAAAACTCGACCAAGAAGGAATGCTTTCTTACGTACGAGTATATAAGATGTACACATTGACGAAAAATACAAATATTGTACCTTATACCTCGAACGGACGATCGAACGAACGAAACGAAAATTACATATATACTCGTACATGCAAAGAAACCGATCTTTGGAAGCATCATAAACTCTACTCTCCAGGCCTTATAAGAAAAGATGAAGCAAATGAAGAAGAAGAAGTAGAAGAAGCACACGATATCATTGTGTTATTTTTGCTCTTGGTGAACTTACCTTTAAGGTGAGCTTTAAAATAAATTACTTTTAAGAGTACCGTCGATTTGCTTCAAAACCGTGCGAACAAAACAATTCTCTTTGCAAAAAGTCTGGATCAAAGACATGAAATTTTTACGCGCGCAATTATTTTACCTGAAAAAGCTTTTATAAACTTTACAACAAATTTCGTACCTGAACAGGTAAAAGAGTTGATGCTTCTGATCGAAACTTATCTCGGGAGAATGAGAGAATCGGTCGCGCGATAAGAACCTTATGGGTGGTGTTCGACTTTACTCTCGCATGCATCCAGTGATCCCAATCAACTTTAATGATCACCTTTTGATCGGGGGATCGCGCGCGCAGCTTTATTTCTTCCATACGCGATATACGAGTACTTACCTTTCAGGTAGACGAAAAAAAAGAAGAAATAGCTACAACAACGTGAAGTCTTTTCGTATGATGTTAATGTTAGGTAGTTGTAGGTAGCGAGAGTTATTTTCAATTGAAGAATTTTTGCTCTCGTTTCTCTCCCACTCAAGGGGCTGGGGGGGGGGGGGGGTGACGGGTGGCATTGTGGTGCGGTGTTGCTGCTGTTACCTTGTTGTATTTTCTTCGTCTTCATTTTTCTACCGCCGAGGATCGTGCTCATAGTATTGCTCTCGTACTTCATTTTCCTTCGAGTCTTCTTTGGCTCGCGATCACGCTATGTATGTTATATTTTATATAGTATCTACCTACAACGACTTAACTCTGAATCAACTTTAGTACTTACTTTTGGTACCTCTTAAGCACATATAGATCACACGTTGTAAATTCTGCGGTTTCTGGCTGAGTTTGGTTGTACGGTAAGTCAGTAACGTCTGTCATACAGTGCGGAATGGATCGTGGCTGGTATGACTTGGACTGAGTTTTGTACGGATGGCTTGATGTTGAAAAAAGTTTTTTTTTGTTGGATTATAGTGTTGCTGATAAGTTGATGGGATAGCTTCATATTATTGAATAAATAAGTCTTCTCTGGATGTTATAATTTTTTTGATACAGTAAAATATAAAAACCAGCTGTTTTTTGTACTTAACGGACTAAGGTCAATGATTTATATCTTTAAGATTTTTTTTATTTGTGTCTTTAGGAGGCAACCAGGCAAATATCCCTACGATTCTTTACATTGTCACTGATGAAATGGTAGTTCAAAAGACACTCATCAGAGGGTGCTGTACTAAATTATCCAAAAAACCCTTACCACCGACACGATATGTACGTTACTGAAGTGATATTCATACTCGCAACTTTATAACAAATGAAGATTTGTTGATTACTTTACGATTCAGCGACATACAAATGTCTAAAAAAAGCTTTCAGATTATTTTTTTTAAATTCAACTCCTAAGTGGGTGTAAATTATATGTATTTTTACCATTTTTACGATTTTGTCCATGTCTTTTAGGTCTAATTAGAAATCAAATAAATTTTATTTCCACAGGTTTGTCATATAGTTAGTTTTTCCTTTTCAATCCCTAAAAGAATATAAAATGGTTGATCACGTTTTCACGAATTCCATCATATCTGTTAGGAGTCATAAAACATTGGATATGTTTTTACTTCCTCATGCTTGAAAGTGATTTCAGGATTTTTCGATAGTCCACCCCTAAGTCGGTGTAAGGAGGTTGTATATGTTTTCACATCTTCGACATATCTTTTAGGCTTAATGCGGAATCTAATGGGTTCTTACTACTGCATAGTTAGACAACATAGTTATTTTAGGAGTTTCTAATATGCAACCTCTACGCATACGAATCATATCACAATTCTTCTTCATTTCTATCATTTAGTGAGATTTTGAATTGATTTAACATAATTTTATAATTGCCTAAGAGTTTATTTTTGAATAATCAACCCCAAGAGGGTGTAAGATGTGATATTCTTTCTTCAATAAATAAACATTTTTTGATATTCACCCCTCTAAAGTGTGTCAAGGGGCTTTTACGAATTCCAACACAACTCTTAGATCTTTTGAGACATCGAATTTTTTTACTTCTTCGGGCTTTCTACATAATAACGTAGAAGTTAATTTCAGTACATCAGGGTATTCACCCAAATTATAAGGGGTTACGTTTTCACAATCTTTTCCATCCCTTAGGTCTGATGAGATATAAAATTGTTTATTACCGGTACGGTTTTTTAATGTAATCGGTTTTTCGTAATTCAACCTTAAAAGGGGGTGAAAGTGTTGCATCAGTTTTCCCAAATTTTGCAAAACATCTATTAATTTAAACCACGGAGTATGAATTTAAATTTTTTTTAGAGAAATCTCGAAATTAAAAATTATTTTTTTTTGATACTAGAATTTCCATTATTTTGCATTTCTTAATTTTTTAGTCTTTTTTATACCTTGTAAAATATCTGTGGAAACACTAATTTTCGTCATTTGACAATAAAATAAACTGATGAGCAATCGTTTTATCAGAGAAAGTTCTTATCGTAATGTTAGGAAGGGTTCTCGTATTAAGCGGGTGCATTTTAATTATAATATTTATTTTTAGGAACTTCCCGGTGACCGAATGTCGCGAATTTGGTTTTGTTTTATAAGGAAAGTATAAATTTTAATAATCAGTCGAAAACTGAAAATAGATTTTTTTAATAACGAAAATTAGTTTGAATTTGAGGTAATTATATAAAAATTATAAGAATAGCTATGTGAAAATATCTTAAACTTTACCACATCTTTTAAGGGGTTATACGCCGTCACAACTTTCAAAACAAAATCTCATTTTCGTAATGTACATAAATATTTAAGTATGTTCACAGAAAGTTTCATGTCAATCCGACAAATATTTTCGAAGTTATACTCACATTTGTAAAAACGTCTAGGAGCGGCTGAAAGAGTTTTTGAAACTTTGAACGCGCTTTTCTCAAAACTGTGTTTATAAAGTCGGTGAGCACGATTTCTTGGAAACGGCAAAACCGATAAGTCCGGAGTTCTTACACAATCTTTATAACTGTATTTTTTTAGTGATTAATCGAAGGTTTTTTTCTTTGATAAATATTTTCCATTTTATAAATAATTAAAGGCCAAAACTTTCCTTGAATCGAAATTTTTGTTTTAAAAGCCGCCATTTTGTTAAACATTTATTTTTTTGCGTGTTCCTTCGATTAATTTATAGATATCATATTATACAATCGAAATCCTTTTTTGTTTTGTTATTTTAGATGATCCTATCTAGAGATATCGAGATCACCCCAAAACACTTTTTTTTTTAAAGGAGTTCTCGGCAATCAGCTATAATAAAAATTAATGACTTTATCATTATTAAAAAGAAACCAAAATAAAGTTAAAAGTTACCATTGTATATACATAAATTTTTACGTTAATAAATTGAAATGGCTTTGCAGGTTTTCCTGAAAAACTTTAAAAACAGTTCGTCCTCCTGACTGCGTATAACCTCTTAAGGGGTTGAAATGAGGAATAAAAAAGTAAGTGGAAGTGAAACAATCATCAGAACTAAGAGATATAGCAGAATTCATGAAAACCAGTACAGCCCCTTACACCTTTTTATTGGATAAATATATAAATATATATATATATATAAAATAAAACTGATGAGATAAATTTTAGGTGATTATGTAAAAGCCGATGGAAGTAAAAATCAATTCGAGTTAATTATACGTAAGAGATACCTATGTCAGAACTCGTAAGAGAGCATCCAGTACTTTTTTTTGCCAACCCTACCTATGCTCTTATCTACTGAACTCTTCATAGTAAAGTTTATTCGATAAATCAGAACACCTAAGAGATATAACATCATTCGAAAAATCATATGAGCACTTTTTCACAGACAATTTTCATGCTCCAACATCAATGCAGACCATACTTTTTTTTGAAATGAAGGAAGCTAAAAAAAAAGTTCTATGCAAAACAAAGATTTAATCAATCAATCAATTAAATCTTCCTGGTGGATTTCTAAAGTTCGACATACACACTCAATCAATACAAGTATTAACTACAAGAAACTATGTGGTGCCGTCTATTGAGAATTTTCGCGTTGTTCGGTGGATGTGCTTGCCCTTGACCAAACTTCGGACGTCATAATAGCTTTAATACTTTGTAAAAATGGTTTAGGAAAGTGGAATCAAATCGGAAGTCTTAGGTGGCACCGAAAAATACCTGCAAGTACAGAAAGTTACACAACGAAGTAGTGCATCCAAGTATTCGTAAAGTGTCGCTTTTGGCAAAACTTTTTGAATTTGCTTTTTGCTATCCAGATGAAATGAAAGAAAAAAAATATTACGGCAATATGCAAAAAATCTTAGAAAGTTTTCAAATGAAAATATTATTACGCTCACATAAAACACCCCTGTGACATCTCCCACATCTCCCACTTTTAGACTGCAATTAGGCATTCGCAATCACAATCAACCTTCACTAACAGTTGTGTAACAACCGTCAACTGCGGAATCGAGCTCTGACTTTAAGCTTAACCTTCTCCTTTCGACATAAACAATAAGCAAAGGGTATCTTCCCCCAATTGGCTAAGTATAACTATAGTAAAAATTAGTAGACAATACGTATACTGTATATTATGTCCTCTTAAGTATATTGGAAGGTCACAAATGTATCACAAAGTGTACAGTTTAGAGTTTACGTAGGTACTATAACGCCAAATATGTAGGTACTATAAAAAAACGAAATATTTGTTTTTATAGTTCCGCCAAACTTTAAATAAGAATATAAGAGCTTCATTTTCGAAGTTAACCTAGGTTGTGGTCAAAACTGTAAGACTGTGTGTAAATTAACGTAAATATGACTTTCTTTTTGAAGTACTCGAAATTCGGCTCTTAGCTCCATACCTTCAATGTTCAATCACTTTTTATCTCTAATTACGGGGTTTTCTGTAACTAAAGTTATTTTACCACAATGTGAAACCTACGTTTCCATGCAATTATAATAAAGTTTCTGGCTTAAGTCTTTCGATTTTCGTCGAAGTCACTTTATGGTACATATGAACGTAGTTTGAAATTCTTGTTTGATCGTCTAACTTATTGAAGCAATTTTAGAAAAATAAAAGTTAAACTGATAAAACATCAACTACGAGTTGAAAATTGCTATACACCCAAAAATATATATTGACAAATGCCTGCAATTAGTGTAACTGGACATGCGGTCATTATTCACGTTATCCAAGATTAAGGTAATGTTAAATTGGGAGTGCTTCTTACAGGTGCCTTCCCGTAAAGTGCTCACGATATTATGTGGAGATGACCTTGACGCTATCTTAAAACAATCGTTGAAAAGAATGCCATTAATAAATAAGCCTACGAATCAATTGATTACCAAATGGGATGTCAAGCATATTCGGCCCGATGACGTCTTCAGTTAGACATGTTACCGGCTTTTTACTAGTTACCAATTGCCACGACATGATTTTGTTGAAATACATATTTCATGACTTTTGATGTAAACATGATTCCTACACAACTCGAGCACCTGAATGAAGTGCACCACTCTTGCAAAATACCAGAAAGTTGGAAAAGTGAAAACTAGAGCAGCTTCAGCATCTCTAGCAGATCAAGAAGTGTAGTCACTATCAGCTATATGCACACTTAGCGACCTACACGACAAGACCTCTCGGATATAAATAATTGTAATGCCATTCGTTTTACCACTGCTTACGAGTATTGCGCTGTTCCGTGCACTCAGAACGTAATGAGACAAGAAGAAATTATTTTGGAATTTTTTTTTTGTATTTCAATTTTTGCAATTGAAATTTCACTCTGAACGATGAACCTTTAGTGCATCACCGTCATAAACAAAATCGTTCTTCTCACTGTTAAAAGTGTAAAAATGTCGGGTAATTACCGAGGTAAAAGATGCCTCAAAATTACACCTGAACTGTTCCGGGCAATTTTTCATTGTCGTGCTGTAGTTGAAGACGAAAGTGGATTGAAACTGTGCTGAATGTTAAACAGTTACACGGGTCATACAAATTATATTAAGATGCAAAAAAAAATGACTGGTAATAACTCGAAGTAATAAATAAGCAGCGGTAAAGAACACGTTCACATCAGTCGCGTCGGCAAAATAATTCAATTAATCAAATGGAAACCGATAACAACGCACAAATTGCTCTCGGTTGAGAAGATTTTGAAGCGGTTTTTCTTGGATTTTGAAATTTATAAGTTAAGACGGAAAAGTATTTTACGAGAATCGTATATGCATTTATCGTTGAGTGAATGGATTTCCGTCATAAGGAGAGTTATGAGAGAAACTTAACGATTTTTTTTTGCTAATTACTGTCGACTATAATATCTTCATCGCAGCGCTTCTGGTCAAAAAAATAACAAGACACAAAAAATTATTTAGGTACAGTACTTCCAGTTAAGGAAATGAGAATGCATAAGGTACTAATGAAAAATATTTTATTTCCAAATTCTTTTTATTTCAAAAACTAATGATTTTGTGATTACTGCCTACTTATACTACGTCGATTATTGATGGCGAAGGTTGAGTACGATCAAGATCCAAAATTGGAAGTAACTACATAATTCATTACTTTTCTCGGCTGAAATTTTTACTTACAAGGAGTAGAATTAGCATAAATTTATTGATCCAATTCAAATTACATATTTGTTTTAAAGATAGTTGAATCATAATCACCTCATAAGCTTTGATTATGATGACGGTTATGCTTTTTTTTATCAAATAGTAAATTAGATACTCCACTTACAATAGAGAGGTGAAACAGAATTTATTTGAAAGTAAATAAGCAGGAAAAAATTAAATGGCTATTGAAATGGAGATTATTTAACATGCCAAACACTATGTGTGAATTATGTGATGTGTTAACTCTAGAGTCATTGATTTAGAGAATTAGGCTATTAAAGCATAGTGTAGGGTATTAAAGCATAGTGTAAAACTTCGTAGACATGTTAAAAATAGGAAGCTGTTATAACTCTGGAGTCATGAGACCATTGCACTTAACTCCTTTTCGAACCCAATGCATGCATGCACATTCTCACGTTCATGACATATCTAAGCCTAGAGTTTTTCGAATAGTTCGATACTAAACTAAAAACCAAAGTGTGACACTTTCTAAACGGAACTCCGAAATTCTTAGTTAAAGGTCTAGAGCTGACTTCTTCTTTTGAAAATATATTTATACCTAAATATTAATATAAATATAGGTATCAAGTTCATAAGATTCATTAGAAATTTTTGTTTTAGTTTGAGCAAAAATTTTTGTCCCATATGAAAGACATAATTCGCTCTCATGACTGGATGCGTCCGAAACGCAAAAAAGCCGAGATCGATACATTCTACGGATCATGAATGTGGAGGGGATAAGATTTTTAAGAAAAAATCACGTATCATGTCTAAAGAACAGTTAAAGGTAGATGTTTAAAATTTTTACCAGGAGACCCCTAGCAAGGAAAAAAAATTTTGGTGGTTAGGGTGTAGCTTACTCTCTACACCCTAACCACCGAAACGAAAAGTTTCCGATTTTTATATCTCGACAACCTATAGTGAAATCAATCTGGAACTTGGTATATGTAGAGCTGGTGTAGTACCATGTTGAAAAAATAAAATTGTTCAAAGGGGTAATCTGATACAGGGGTTAGCGATAATTTTCAAATCTAAAGAACGGCTTATGCTACAAAGTTGAAACTCGGTATGTATATGTATCTCAACTAGAAAACGAATTAGGACTACAATTTTTTTTTAATATCTAATGCAGTTCGAAAGACGGGTGAAAAATATGATCAGTGAAAATGGAGTACATATACTTTCACGATTTTCGTTAGGTCCTCCCAATTATATAATTCAATTTTATTCTACGGCTTCTTCATATAAATACCTAAAAAGATTTTTCAGGAGTTTTTGAAATTCGACCCGTAAGGAGGTGTAAAGGTATTAATTACATACATATATATCTACTTTTCACGAATTCTTCTAAATTCTCTGCTCAGACATGGAATATCTTTTCACTTTCACGGAATTGAGTAATAATTGCCTGAACATTTTTTTTTCATCCCCTAAGAGGGTATAAAAGGGTTTAACACGTTTTCACGAATTCCGTGTAAGGATGTTGCATACTATATTAATAACATAACAAAGTAAAACACAAAAAAATTACGAAAATTTATCAACAAATAACGCATAGCTCACTTATTGTTGCCAACAAATTGGTTCCTTCAAAAATTATGTTTTTTGAAACGTTTGCATTGTTTTCTTGCCAACCGCTTGTCAGAATCCATTATTTTTTTTTGTTTTGGATAAAAGAATTAATTGATCCAAGATTCTCAAATTTAAATAACGCAGTACCGACCTGTAGACCATAAAGAATAGTTCAAAAAGTACCGACTTTTAAAAAGCAGTTATGAAAAAAGTGAAGCTATTTTTAGTATTATATATTTAGTAATTAGTAGTATATACTAACGTAGTTTTACAAATGAAAAGAAAATTAAACCGGTCCGATCAACGGTTTCAGAGGAAATGGGTCTTCAAATTTGCTATGTTTGCACTCATTACAAGCTTCCTTAAAGTTATTGTGAACAGGGTTTGCTCAAGTCCTGTAAATTCTGCCAAACTATTTTGAAGATTGGAAAGATATACCTTGAAAGGTGGGAACAACTATCTTGAAGTAAAAACTTTTCCTTAAGTTACGATTTTTAGATGACACATACTGTAAGGATTTGCATAGGTTTTCTTCATATTAAAGTTTTTAATGCGTACTGTGTTCCTATAGTTTCTTGCTGGAAGCGCTTAGAAGTGAAAATATTTTTTTCCTATTCTAACGCGTTTTATATGGAAGCTTCCCGAAGAAGACGGATTTTATTAACTCCACAAAAATTTGTACTTCCAACTTTAACGAGTTCTTAAGTTTTTTTTCCTGAAGGACTTTCACATTGCGGCTAACACGAAAAACTCTTTCAACTTTCCTTCGTCACATATGAATACTTATATCGTATATCGTTTATCGCGAATAAAGAAAATATTTGAAGTGTGGTAATTCTAACTTCAAGCCAAGCTCTTACCTTTAAAAATATGTACGATAGATATAAGTATCAAACTATGTCTACATACCATATATGAAAAAACAAAAAAATATTTTCCTAACGCGATAATCTTAAGCTATAATTAAAGTAACTTTAATTTGTTACATGAATTTGCACAAAGTACTTCCTGATGCAACAACCGGAGTAACTTACCTTCATCGATTGCACTAAATTTCCTAGTTTTCTTCTTCCAGACACAAGACACATAAGACAGAGCTTATCCGCCTTCGCATAATGTGGACTGTGTCCGTCATACATACTTGTATGACGAACGCATCGTAAACTATTTGCTTCGTATTGCATTTTCTTGTGATCACACATGTGAGTATACCTGATCTAAGTACATATCGATATCGAACTAATATATGTAAATGATTCCAAGGTTTTTTCACAACTCTCGACTCGATATTTTGCGAATAGACATTTCCACCCATGTACGAGGTATCGACCATTCTTCTATACCTTCATGTGTTGGGTAAATGTAGCTCCCAACAATTTCCGTCAGCTTTAACTTTTACTAATTATAACGATCATTTGTAATTATAATTTTAGATCGATGCGGTGATTCGATTTCTCTAGAATTTCACTGTGATTCGAATGACACAAGATCTGCACGAGCCACTGGATGTGCCTTGCGGTTTTGTTTTCCAACCGGATGATCTATTTATTGAAAAGAGTTAAGAGTATAAGTCATACGCAAATATTAAGTAGTGTAAGGAAAAAATGAATTTCTTGTGACTACTATGACCACATTTGATCTAGTTGCGGCTTATCGCTAAAACATCAATTAAAAAAAGATAAATTAATTGCTGAGCGCTTAATATAAACAGGTTACAGAGTGATGAAATTCTAAATTTCAATCCAAAATAAAATAAGCGCTACTACAAAATCTGTTGAGTGTCGCAGGTTTAATCTAGCCCAAAAGTTTATGGCGTATTTTATTTTTTAAATTTATTTATAAATATCGACATCACCGCTAGTGGATTGCATAAACCAGTTAAAGTAAAAGACAATTCTATATCTTTAAATAAATGAAAATAAAAGGGTTACTAATAAATAAATGTACCATGTTTATCTTGTCAATTTTTTTCTGAAATATTTCGTATATGTATATAAATTAGTAATTTAATGTGATCATCCTATTGGATTATATGATAGGATTATATGATCATATCGTTGAATCACATCAATGATATGATCATACATCAATTTCCTTTGCTCTGTTTAGCTGAAATATTAGTGGTCACAGTTCGGTTAGTGAGTGATGTCTGAAACAAGTATAAAGTATAAGAAATTTAAATAATATACAAATTAATATTTTTTAATTATTAATTTGAATTTATTATCTTTTTACTTTGTTCTTGAATTGAACGATCCTCCAATTCGCATATATCTTTTAAATTATATAATAGAAAAACAGCGTTTAGACTTAAAAAATATTAAAATCTTGTACTAGTTAAAATCAAGACTAAATACACTTACATAGTTAAGTTTGTTTTATATAATTTTTTATTAGAAATACTTTAAGAATACAATTCTAATTTTCATTATAATTATGTAGGTGCATGCATAACGAATAAACAATATTTTAAATTAAAATAAAAATTCATTATTTCTAATTTTCTGCTACACAGGAACAACTTGGATATTAATTACATATTCCACATTATTTTTTTATTTTTTTTTAAATTAATATGTCCAGCTTTTAAGATCATAGTTGATACGATCTTAAATTTACGTGGTGACTATTAATTTAATCAGATAAGATAATAATTCAACTAACATTAGTCAATTAAAAATAAAACATAACGCAGTCACGATCGGCTGCAAGCCAATCGTATGATACTCTAGATGAAATACTGAACTCCGATTTATATTTTAGTTGGAAATATATCAAAAGAATGAGGAGTGCACAAGCAATTATTACATGACCTTTTACTTACAGGTAGTAACTTTTGTGTAGTGGTCGATTTTTTGATTTATAGTGAGTTCCATAAAGTAAGTTAGGACATTTTACAGAATTTTTGTATGGCAACTACATGAAGGACTTATGGGATATTTTTCATATTAATAGTTTCAGCTGCGACTATTATAAAATTAATTCAAATTCAAATTCATTTTATTTTGCCTAGTATGTATAAAATCCAGTGTTTCTTAAAAGTTACTTTAGAGCTATTGAGTATCTGTACCCATTTCAACTAATGTTTTCATTTTGGTCGTAAGACGTTGGAGTTAGTATAATTAGTATATATGATTAAGGAAACAATGCAAAGTGAAAAAACCTTATGTATACAACTTAAGACTAATCTTAAACTAAATTATCCTAAAATATGACTAATTATAAAATTAATGTTTGTAAAATTTCAAAGTCGTAAATGAAAGCTTTCTAAACTTATCGTGCAATATTGGTGAATATGTTTATTAAGGACTTTTGTATGACAGCTACCCGAAGGAGTCAACCGATGGCGCTAATAATTGAACTCCGTCTTGGTTTTGGTATAAAACTAATTCCTGTAAAATTTTAAATTCCTGCTCTAACTCGTTCTGGAGTTATAGTGAATTCAGTAAAAAGCATACGTTTTTGAAGGACTTTTCTAGGCTGCTACACGAAGGACTCATTCGATTTGCATCATATTCGGAACATTCAATTCAAACATTTTAAACCATACGTATGCAAAATTTCAAGTTCCTAACTTGAAGCATTCGAGCAATAACTGGGAAAACGTGTTTCAAGGACTCTTGTATGGGAGGTACCCGAAGGAGTGGAAGGATATCGCCCATTAACGAACTTAGCCTTACTTTTTCCATTTTACAACTTGTGACAAAATTTCAACTTCCTAGGTCAACGCGTTCTTGAGTTATCGTGCTAACGGACGGACGGACGGACGGATGGACGGACGGACGGACGGACAGCAAACGGATTTGGGGGTTTTGGCCAAAAATAAACACAAAATAATATATAACTTTTTTTCGTCCGAGGCTCGGTTCTATGCGTTACAAACTTTTCGGGCTGGATTAAACTTATAATACTCTATATGTTCATCTAGAGTATAAAAAGCTATCTATTAAAACCATAGTATCATCGCAAATTTTTATAGTTGTTGTAATATGATTGTCCCTTTCTTTCAATGGTCAGTCCTGTTAATCTCAAACATGGTTTGTCCCATTAAATATATGAACAACGTTTAACATTTTATCGTATCCTATTTATTTTGAAATGGTATAACTATTACCATAAAATATTATGAGAATACTACGATTAGATAATGTAATACTTTGAAAACTATTAATTAATATTAATGTGGTTTATACCACTGACTAAAATTAATAGAGAAAACTATTGATTTAGTGAGAAATCTGGCTAAACTTTTAAGATTTTTCTCAGAGTCGTTTTATGACTTTTGCTCCTTGCACGAGGCTTTTGACTGTTCCAGGTTCAAAGAGCCATTTTTTACTGCGTTTAAAACACCAAAATTCTTACCAACTTTGGAGAAATGATTCAATCCCTTGAGTCTCTGAAGGTACACCCTAGTCTGTTAGAGCTAATGATTCGGAACATATATAGTAACCACCCAAGGGATTGTGCAATAGTGGTCACTTTAAACGAGTGGTCAGATTATAAAAATACTTTAGTAAAGTATAATGTATGTTATGTAATTTAAATCAACATTACCAATATAAAAGGTGTATCTTTTTACGCATTTATACAGAACACAATCTCGATAGTAAGCTTCGTGCTTTATTTATTTCAGCCTCATTTTGCATTTTGCAACATTTGTGTCTTAATTAGTATATGACGTAAAATTTTTTGGTCACTTTATAGGATGTACTCCATACATATGTAATAGGTAAATATTGTCTTAAAAGTGGTCAATGGTCACAATATGGAAATAGTGGGAGCTGTAAAAATTGCCACTCTAGGCAAGTGGTCAACATATGAAGGTGGTCACTTCTGCAAGTTCTACTGTATTTCCTAGTTCAAATTATAGCCGAAACTTAGACTAGCGTTCTGAAATTCCAATGGCCTAGTACTGAAAAGGTTGAAACTCCTATCCTCTGCTGAGGAGCACAAACTTGATGTCATTTGAGTATCTAAAACTCCCCTAAACGCTTCTGATGAACCGGATTGCATGACGGTAGCTGTGTAGTAGAGTGTTATTGCAAAGATAGAACGCCTTAAGATAAAGGTTATGAATATGAAGAAAATTGTTCAGTCCTTCGCCATACAAAACTCCTGTAAGCATGTATTTAGTGAATTTACGGAGCTAACTATATCTGAAGAAATCGTTTAGCCACGAAGACAGTATTTTTGACAAATTAGTTTTGAGTTAAAATTAAGATCTGCAAGACTCGTCCACTTCTTCGAGTACCTACGCCTAAGCTATGGGTGGAAAATGTGACAGAGGTAAGCTGACATAAATATAGATTGGTCATCTACCAATAATAGTCTAAATAAGACCACCTAGAGTATGCGGTATACAACTATCCGGATAAACCTTTATCATAATATTAATTAGATACAATGTTATCAACGCGAACAACATTTGTATACTTGTCGTACTCCAGCTTAAAATTCATCATGAATTTTGACGACAAATAATTAAGTAACGTCCGTAAAGTTTTTATTTCCTTATTAATTCCGAATAAATATTTTAGTAACTAAAGTGTTTAAATTGTTGTATCTGTCGGTGGTCATTTAAGCTTAAGTAATTGCAAATTTGAAACTTACTTGTTATACCGTCTACCCGAATAATTTCATATCCGGCACACGTCTCATATAATGCGCTTGTCAAATGATTAAGCAAAATCGAGCAAATAAAAAACTACATATCCAGTACATTCACTTGTCAATTCATCATTAGACAAAATAGGAAATTTTGTCTATGTGATGAACCAAATCAGACGTCAGCTGCAAGAGAAACATTTCACTAGTAATCCAGTTTCTTATGTTCGGGGGCAAAAAAATTGCACGCTAAGTGACCGAAAAATCGGTAGTATAATTGCAAAATCATTCCAAAAAAATTACAAGAAATTCGGTAAGGAAATCACATGTCGGCGGTAAGTCATAAAAACCGTAGATGGGTTTTAAAAACCGTAAGCAGTAAATTTCAAGCATTAGATGGGTGTTCTTCAAAACTTTTACTAATTTGAATATTTTGATAAATTTAGAGCAAGCAAAGAATCACTAAGAAGTTCTTATGTTTTTGTCTTTTGGTGTTGGTCCGACTGTGGCAAACCATGAACCATGCTGAATTAATTATTAAATAATAAATTAAAATGTCTGCAACGAATTTCAGACACAAATTCGCAAACTTACTAAGTTGCATTAATCTAATGAACATTAATAACAATATTCTTTAAATAGACAACAACAACAAATTAGCTAGAACATCTTCCTAATGCTGAACATTACATGGGAAAACGCTTGCACTAATATGACATTTTTGCATTTATTTTTAAAAGCGCGCGCTCGATACCTGCAAATAGCATTTTCAACTAAGTGATCATTAAATCACTGGTCCAGACATTGTCCAAATATCTTAGAATCGCGATCAATCACAGTTTGGCCTGTGTAACCTGCGATGACCGCATTGCTAATTTTTTTTCGTACATTTTTTGTTCAATTGCAAATTCTAGTTTTGTTCGGATATTTGTTGCACATATAGTATTTCTTTTGATTTTATTGCAATTAACGGGTTATTATGTTTAAATGTTGTTGCCATTAATCGAAGAAAAATTAAAGATAATAAGGAAAAAAATGGTGAATGTTTTGACCATCTGGAATTTGTGGTTTCGTGGGTAGATAGTCGAATTAAATTCAATTATATTTGCGATAAATTTAATGATGTGACAAGTATGGACTGGATATTTGTTGATGGCGAGGTGATAGTGGCAACAACTTCTATAACTAATTATAGATCGATTTTATTATGTAA
The DNA here is from genome assembly GCA_949128065.1 of Beris chalybata. Lineage (NCBI taxonomy): Eukaryota > Metazoa > Arthropoda > Insecta > Diptera > Stratiomyidae > Beris > Beris chalybata. Next base: position 23,339,506 of record OX421896.1, on the reverse strand, counting down.
CTCATGTGGTTTTTCGTTGGTGATTTTATACTATAGATAGCCTTTGAAGTTTGTCACGCAAGGAACGGAGCCTCGAATGAAAAAATTTATGTGTTTTTATTCCATGATCAGTTGTGGCCATAAACTACAAATCTGCATAGGTACTGTTCGTATCACAAGAGTTCTCAAAACCCGTACTGTCGATTATGAACTGAATGTTTCAGGTTAGGAACATGAAATTTCGCACCGTACAATTTACATGAAAAATCTCATAAAATTACACAACATTTCAAATAAAATTAACTATATTTATATATGAATTGAAAATCACGTGCAATTCTATTTATCTATTTGAATGTTACGACCAAAAACATGTAATAGATGAAACCTCGAAATTGGATGCTTCGTTCGATTTTATTTTCAACTGAAATGAAAATTAAACGTTTTCGGTGGACTCAATGGCTACGCGCGCAAACCTACATGGCGAAAAACAGATTTTATCGCGGGTTCGAATACTACCCAAGGGTTTTATTAACAGTAAGAAAGTAAGAAATCACATTAGCAGTAGAAATAAATGTATCTTAGAGTGCTAATTTTACACTTTTTTTTAGAGTGTAAATGCAAGTGAATATCCAGTGAATTTCTCTTTTCAAAATTGAAAATTACATTTAATTTGACTATTACATCCTAATGTAAATTTACTATCCAAAAAATGTAAAATTCAATGGGTTTTACTTTATTATTTTAATAATAACGTATTATAATCGATTTTAAAAAAAAAAAAAAAAATGCTACAACATGTTGAAACTATGATTTCTTTTAGGAGCAGTATGGTACGGGGGTAGATGGTGTTTTCTCAAATTATAAAACAGCTCATGCTATACAGTTGAAACTCGGAATGTAGATATGTAAACCAATTAGTAAAGTAATTTTTATTAAAAATAAGTTCGAATATCCATTGGCGTTATGAAAGGAGGCAAAAAATTATCAATGGAAATATAAAGCATATATTTTCACAATTTTTGTCATATCTACTCTTCCTAATTAATGAATCCATTTTAATTCAACGGATTCTTCATATGAATACCTAGAAAGTGTTTTCAAGATTTTTTAAAATTTTACCCCAAAGGGGGTGTAAAATGGTTGGATACTTTTTCATTAACTCTGCCATATCTCTCAGGTCTGATCAGATATCGAATATCTTTTCACTTCCACGGACTTGTTTCATCTATTTTCAAGTTTTTTCATTATTCAACCCCTAGACCGCATCCGAATATAATCCAATTATGTAATTCATGTGCCATACTAACCGCTGCCCGAACTTTTTGTTAGGTTATCAGTCACACAGTAACGTACACTGCATCTCAGAATTGAACATGTTCCGAAACTCTGCCGAAAAAATAATAAAGTTGCGCCCAGACTGTTGGAAGATTTTTTTTTACTGTTTTTACTCATTTTACTCATTGCTAGTTCCTGAAAACTTCTACCAAATATGTTAAAATTTTGTGTCAATAATTTTCCAATAGTTGCGAAAATCTAATTATGAAGATAATGGAGTCAGTCCTTCGTTCAGTTGCCATATAAGAAATCCTTCCGAAACCAGCGCATTAATCTCTTATTAATTTGTTTGTACATAAATGTGTGAAGCGCGGTTAGATTCGAGGCGTGTTGATGTTGCACTTGCAGAGTGTTATTAGAATTACGAAAAACAGGAAAAACTTTAGCTGGCAAAAGGGAGCATATTTTGAACATATTCTTGGCAGTATTGGAAAAGAAAGGCATGTAAGATGTGGGCATTTTGATTTAATTCGTTTAACTGAATATGTATTTATCTTGTAACAATTTATTATTCATTGGTATCACACTGTTTTTCTTTTCGCATTAGCTTCATCTTTCGCAGATAAAAGCTGAGAATATAATTGCTGAGAATGATGCTCCATCTCCGATTAAAAAAGCAATCAATTCGAACATCTCTATATTAACGTGTTGGCCAGTCCAAATAATTGGATCAAATCAATTACAAACTACTTATGTGCATAATTAAATTGTCAAGAAAAGAAATAGCTAATGGTATTTGAAAGATTCTAATTAAATCCCGATCATCTTTCGCAAGATGAAGCATGTAAAAGACGCGATAAACCGTTGCCCTCTCAGATTAAGAACACATCGAAGTACGGATAAGTCCGTCTAATTAGGACAAATGCCAATCTAGCGATTAGTGTAGATCGATCTAAGCTCTAGTAGATTTTACCTTTTCTTCGTTTCCATCAAAAATGCCTGCCAATTTCACTTTTGCATACGTCGATCAGAGCTTACTGTTGACATCATCGTATGCATTCGTCGAGTTTGGACCATTGGACGTAAAATTGGATCAAATGATTAGGCATTTGAAAATAGCCTACAATCATATAGGCTTATGTCTAATCGATGTTCAGGTATCAGGTCAATGATTGAAAATTATCCGTTGCATGGAAAAAACTTGTAAGATAAAACGCATGTTATTGCATAAGAACACTTCATAGATATGTATTCGTCACATCACAACTCACAAGACTTTGTGAACTCGTATGCGCCGATTACACGGATGATATGCAAAATCTTTAGGCTAAAATTGAAAATAAATCACTGGCTATGGGCAATTGATCAGTTCGCTCGCCATAATATGGTTGTGGCTTAGGTTTCAAGCAAGTGTTGCGATTTCGTACTGAGTGCCTGACAGTTTGGAAATTTCTTATGATTTATTGATCGCTTCAGATGGCCATTCTCGAATCTCCGCAAGACGATCGTGCACATGAATCTTTAAGACGATGTACGAGCCATACGATATAAATCGCGCTTTAAGACCCCTTCAGTGAGGAGTCGCGCGAGTCTTGATGCAGAGGTGAAATCTCGATCTTGACTTTAGATAGTAGTTCGTGTGTATTGTATTTCGTTATTGTGGGTGGAGTCTCTCGATCGGATATATTATGATGTATTCTGTAATAAATGCTCAGGTGGTATGTGAAGTCGTGCTCAAATTAAGACATTTCTGTAGCAAGGAATAGCCGTGTAAAGGTTAGGGGGTTAATCGTAAGATATGCATTTCGATTTTCATCCGTTAGGCCTTAATATGCACACGGCCAACTGGTAATTACTGTAATTGCTGCGAAATTATTATTGGAACTTAACGAGCAAAGTTTTGACAAAAAGGAATTTTTTTTTAATGGAATTGAACAAAATTTGAAGAAAATGAAAGCTGAAATTTAAAAAGCCACCTTGGAAAATAAGTATTCAGAAAAAGGAATGCTACGTATATGTTGGTCGATTTTCTACTACGGAGATAAACATTAAGATTTTAAGATTCAACATCGACTATATATAGAATATTCCTAAGCAATACCACCAGTTGTAAGGGTGTTTCGGATATTACGCATTATACACCCTTTGACGAGTCTATGCCATCCGATGACGAAACAGCTCCTTTGGACCTAGTCAAACAATGTCTTATAAATTGGCCTATCCAGTGAAGGTTTTCTAACTGTCATGTCCTCAAGGACCGCGATTAGTTAACAGTTGGGGATTTCGTGTTGGGGTTTCACTCCACTGAGGCCGGAAAACAACAAATATTTCTTAAAAAATTAAAATTAAGATTGGTTTTGCTATTTCAAAATTTGAATATTCACGTTTAAGGTCTATAACGTATACGACGTATGTACCTTGTTCTATATTTTTTTATCTATACTTAGACGTATGGTGAAGCTTTATCAGTTTGGAATTTTTTAGGGTTGGTACTGAAACAGATTTGTTTTTGAAAATACTGAACTGACACTTATTGGAGTAATCATCAACAAGAGAATGAAAAAAAAGAGGTGTATTTTGACATAACCATCATTAATAAATTCAGATACATTTCCGGTTGATACAAATATAAATTAAAAGACAAATTGAAAAATTTATCAAAAATCTCTTGTAGTATAAATTTGAAGCTGGCTCTGTAAAATGAACTAAATGTGGTTAGTGAATGATACTTTTAAGCATGATAATTATATTCCATAGATAAACAGGAAATTCTATTGAATTTTACATCTTTTGGATAGAAGGCATACAGTATGTCACATCTTTTTAAGTAAATTTATGTTGGGATGTAATAGTCAATTTGAATGTAATTTTCAATTTTCGGTTAGTAAATTTCAATTTACAATAAGTAAATTTCAACTTCGAAATCGGCAGGCTCGCTGGATATTCTTTGAACTTACATTCTAAGAAAAGTGCAGGATTTGCACTCTTTAAGATACACTACTTCTAATATTAATTCTCAAATTATTTCCATTATTTTCATTTTCATTTTATTTTAAGTTAGATTGTAAGTTAGTGTGTAAGTTAGGTAGGAGTTAACAAGCAAGGTTTTTATTACACAATTTTTCCTTGGATTGAATTAAAATAATAAACAAAGAATTGATTTTAGTAAAAATCTAAATTGTAACTACAGATGCAAAGATGTAAAGTCTGATCACTGAAATTGTAGATAATTGTACGAACTATTTTTAAAAATTGAAATAAATTTATGTTATGTTTTAATATTATTTCTTCCTTACTCTTAATTAAATCCTTGGTTGTAGGTGGGAGTCAAACCGGTAATCAATTCAGGTTTTGCTGCGTAGGTTTGTCATGCGTTGACCACTGTGCCACTGAGGGCATTTCATTTGATTTCAGTACAAAACAAAATCAAACGAACCCTCTAACTCCGTGGTTTCATATATTACATATTTTTCATCGTAAAATTCAAATAGATAAGTAGAATTACATGAAAAAGAACAAAATTTTCAATCCATATACCTATATAAATATAGTTAATTTTACACTTAATTTTGAGTAATTTCGTGACCCTTTTCATGTAAATTATACGGTTCAGTTGAAAAGTACATCAATAAGCTACTAGTTCCAGTGATTTCGTGTATAATTGATTGAAATGTGTACTTTTACTTGAAAAATTAAAGTAGACATATTGGAACTTTAAAGTAAAAATTGGATTGAAAATTCATTTATTTTTAAAATATTGTCGTTCAGGATTCAGGAATGCATGCAGACCCTACTTGTACAATTCATTCGGTTGAGTTCTGGAATCAAAATGATCCAAATTTTCTCTATTTGGATTAGGGTGTTATGAAAAATTGTATTTCCGGAACAACTGATGGTAGGAATCTGAAAGTTCGCCGATACATTCGGTTATGTTAGGTGAGCTTTCAAAAATTTGATGAGAGTACAACAATGTGGCGTTCGGAGCTAGGGGTTGATAGATAATTTTTCGATTGGAAGATGGCTCAAACTTACATCCTTTGGAAATTATATTTATGGAATCACTAGGATTTTGAGTTGAAGCCCTTGGTGGAATAACTTGTTTTTGAAAAATGAAAGCGCTTGCCTTTTCTGACCTTTAACTGCTTTCGGAGGAAATTCAGCTGATGCAGTTAGCACCTTTAATATTATCCCGAATAATTTTAATAAAATCATAAAAAAAATCAGTAAAATAATTTTAATCCAAAAAGGCTTCAGGCAAATCAAATTTCGCTTGTTGTTGGAATACCGAGTTGACCCCTTATTCCACCTATCTCCACGTAAATGCAAATTTCTGACAAAATGCGTTCTGACTTTTGCTATAAATACGTGCAATTAAAATAATAATAGTCCACAATCATTCGACCATAAAATGTAAAAAGTAAAGTGAGTCTACTCTACTTTAAAATTTTATGATGAATAGAAAAACTTCTTTTCACTATTATGCGACATTGCTATTCGTCGTATTGCTATTTGCTACTCGTACATTGGTCCATAGAGTATAATACCCATACAACGTGAAATTTCACAAATCACGTACAGCTAATCAGCATAAAGATGATGATTGGTTAAGTAGGAGTCAGGTGGAGGCTACCTGGCAATTATCGTCAACAACTCATCATAGTTGAGTGAAAACGGAGGCCTGGCGCATGTGATATATGAGCCGCGCGTATGCACGCTCGTTGACTACGCTCCACCGACAGCAATATCAACGGCCAATTACAAAACGTACATAAGCAATTGTTATTTTCTGAAGGTATACATCTCTTCAAATACAATTAGGTACAGCGTTGCGCGCTATCATATGAACGAATCGCTGCTACTTCTTTAGATACGAGTATGTAAGTACATAATTATGTTAATTTTACATATCCGCTATTCGCAAATAACATTTTACCTTCCAACCGAATGCTTCTCGTATCTAAAGATACATATATGTATGTACAAATAGTTAGTATCCCATTTCACATATCGCACCGCATTAAGTTTGTTTCGCACAAAAAAAAACTTATACGGTGGGTATGACGACTGTGTGGCGTATACGTAAAAGTGGGCTAGCTGGAATGTTAGATGTTACTTTGCTCTAATGCCATTGGTTCTAGCTCCGTGGATAGGTGGATATATAAAATGTAAATTGGAAAATGCGTGTTTGAGACACTGAATTAATCGTCTTTTGATGATAAGTAGGCAGTTCGTACATGTGCACGTGAAGTTATTCGTAATGATGTCGATGGTTAAGATAAAGGAATAAATATTACAAATAAAAAAACCTGTCAATTGTCAGGTCGAAACTTTATTTTTTTTTTCTAATCTAATCTAGGTACGTGATTGGGTCATAGTTCGGTAACGTCGGTTGTTTCGAGGCAAGAAGAAACTTACTAGAACAGCTACTTGTGAGATACAGCAACATTTATCAATCATTCATTACACAACATTGTAATAAACAAAGCCTATGTAGATATCACGAATTTCGTCATATCTTCGCGAAAAAGTGCAAAAAATAACCCCTTTATACATCTTTAGGGATTGAACAGCAAAAATTTAAATTCAGTTAGTTTTTGGGTCATTACATAAAAACTCTATAAAGAAAAAAACTAATTTGTTATCTCCTCCGACCAAGAAGAGAGTGAAAACTTGCTATATACTAATTTGACCTAACAATTATAGCCGGATTCTTAAAAATGTATATAACCCTCTTCCATGCCTCGGGGATGAATTTAACAAATCCTGGTAACTGCTTGAACGGGTTTTTTGTTCCATGGCGGATATACCTACATATATGAAAATTTGCTTAACGAATTTACTTTTTTCGTACATAGACATATACCATTGAAGTTTGTAACATGATACGCCTTATGTACCACCATTAAGTTTCTTAAAAGATGTAAATTTACCCTTTTTTTCGTTTTCTCCATCAATCATCAAATATAATAAATAAGGTCTAAATTACATAAATAACATAATTTTGTAAAGAAATTTTGAGTCCCATCACTTCTATGCTCCACAGCTCCTCCCTCCTGAAAATATCCTTTCGTGTCTGAGATATGTACTACCCTATTCTGAGCTCAAGGAAATCTCTTGTTATCCTGTTACAGATAGAAGCGTGAACAGACATAGAAAAGTACAGGGGGCTTGACAGAGAATTGAAACAAGCGGTCGAAAGGACATGTAATTTTATGACGATAGCTGAATAACAAATTTTACATAACTATATTTGTCCAATTTCGGGCTAAGAATAAACTTATAATAATCAATAATAATATAAGGAATAAATTCTACATTATGAAAAAGTGAAGGTATTTTTTTTTTATTTACCTGCAATTAGACTTAACTATAAACTTCCGGTGCGAAAAGTATCAATCAAAATGTTATCTTTATCGGGTTGGCAAATGAAATGTGGGAACAGATTATAATTGATCTAATATTTCTGCTGACACTAAGCTCAAAAAAGGTTCATAAGGCTTAAAGGTCTGTTTCAAGTTGTATGTTTGTTTCCTGGGCATTGGTTTCAAAGCTTATTAGTTTATCCTATTATATACATCTAAGTTTGCAGGTCTCGCGTGGGAATGAAAAAAAACATAAATGTATTCCTGATATTATAAAACACCTTGTACTCTGCCATCTTTTACATAATGTACAGGGTGATACAGAATCAATTCTAACAAGAATACATGTATTAGATCTTTCGATTAATGTTTACAATTATTTTATGCAATTTATGCAATTTTTGACCTTCTCGGCAAAAATAGCGTATCTCATTCTTGATCGAAAAGTTCCTTCCTTTTTCTGAAACCCTGAAATAAATACTTTTCCTTTCCTAAGTAACGTAAGTTCGTGTTAGCATTTCTTTTCTAATAATCGATTAACAGGACCCCAAGATATATTGCCAACACCTTTCCGGCTGACTGCTCGACGCTAAACTCCTTAGAGGAAGAGTTGAACTTTCAAGGCACGTAGGCATAATTCAACAAAGACATTTGTGGTGAGATTTGAACTTAAACGAAACAATCTGGTAGAAGGGGTTTAAGTAAAGACTATCCATTAGAAAACTGGATACTACGCAGTATTTTCTTATACAAATTTGACCTTGGTTTCTTTATTTAATTAGATGAGGGAAGTAGATGGCAACAGATGTTGCATAATGAAAAATGAGACAAAAAGTGATAACGACTCGCATTCACCAATTCAATGACATTATAGAACGCATATAAAAAAGATGACAGCAAATCAAATGCAGACACAACTCAGCTGTGCTTGTGTGATTTCATTTCTCACATTGTTCCTATAAATTTGTATGCTGAAACACTTGAGAAGAGAACAGCCACAAAAAATGTGTTTTATTACGTTTGTGAAAAACGATGCATACAAATGCGAAAGTGTAAACATTCATTTTTGCATATTAGCGTACTCTTTTCTTCGTATGGGAAGTTGCAAAGAATATGGAATTGAAATTGTTCCGCTTATGCAATGATTTTTTGTTTTTTTACATAAAAAATGCATGTGTCTTAAGTGTCCAGTCTTGTTATAGATAGTCTTTGGCTTAAGGGTCAACACGTAATTTTAGCTTACTCCATCTACTTGTTTTGAAAAAGTATAAGATACCTACATGCATATACACATGACTTACGATCTATGAACTTCCTAAGCAACTTCTTTGCAAACAAACAGCCGGCGTATTCATTCCGCTAAAATTAAATACGATAATCCTACGGTAACCGCAGCAACGTATACTTTTCTTCATTTAGTGCCGGAAAATTTTCCCCTTGATCGAACAAGTGTGTCGGATTAAGTCCACTTTACGTAGATACATAGACTCAGTGTTTTTGTCACTTTTAAGCGCTGTGGCGTGAAAGTAAAATGATCACAAGAACGAATCCGCATTGAAATTGATTTTACGTAAAAATTTCTTTAATCATCCTCACTTTGTTTTTGTACACAACAGACAACACTGTGTAATTTGCAAGCTCTAGTTTCCGTTTGTTTTTTGCCATTTGTATATCATGGCGTAGAGACGTTTCGTTTCACTTCTTATATCGGATTTTGTGTTGTGTTCAATGAATCAGAGAATGATTCGGTTGTCCGAATACGGCTGGACATTCATGAAAGTAAATCGAATCCATTTATAAGGCATCCGCGAAGATAGTGCGCAGCGATAGTACGCTACGAATAAATTATCGAAAGTGCTACCTACCTATTAGAAATGAAAATGGAATGTATTCTCTAAGTGTTATTAATTTTGAAATTTTATACTCTAGTTGAGATGAATTCTATGAATGGGCATACTTACGAAAACGGTGTTACGCAATATTTTTATTTTCAGTAATAGCAAAAACCAAAAATTCGGTTATTTTTTATAAGTCTATCCATGAACCGAAAAAAGCTTATTAATGTATTCATACGTCGTATTATTTCGACAGTAGTAAAAACCTTGTATTCCTTCGAATAACTCTATCACAGAAAAGTGCTGAAAACGATGTATAGCTATTCCATGGCAAAGGACATTTAATAGGTACATAAAAAAAAATTATATTTTTATGCAAACGCACCCATAAACTAAACTTAAATACCTAGCTCGGGTTATTGAATAGGAACATAACAATTTTGAATTTAAATAAAACACAGAATAGTTGAGATTATTTTCAAACGTTGTCCGTTCGTGATAAAACGATAAAAATGTAAACCTTGTCTGTATTTTGACATTGACAGATCAGCAATAAAGTGTAAGAGTGCGTTTGAATTAAATTACAAAATTGCTATGTAACAATTGCATAACATTTCATAAAGGGAAACAAGGTATGCTTTATGTTTGTATGGAGGTAAAGCTATTTCTTATTTTTATTGCGTCACCACTAAGAAAAATAGACGAACGTCTTTCAAAAGTATATCGCATTTCGATCAAATTGTCTATTTTTTGGCTAGGAGTCCAGAACGCGGTTTATGCCGGAATCCGGTGCTTGTAACTATGTGACTGACAACCTAAAAAGTAGCGTATCCTGGTTATTCTTCAGGTTGTCAGTAACTTAGTAACCAACACCCTATCTAAGCATAAAAATCGTTCTACTCTTTCACCTAAAAACAATATAATTCCAAGGACAGTTTTATTTTTTTTTTTCTATTTTAAAAATAAATCTAGGGAATTATTTATTATAGTAGATATAGTATCGACATTTTTTTATTAAGGGTTGAATATTAACAAGAGAGACTAACTTTACATCACGTTAAAGTAAAAAATTGTTCGATATCACATCAGACCTATAAGATACGGCGGAATTCATTAACGTATCCTCGATCATTTGAGGATCGAAATCAACTACATTTAAAAAAAATCTATCCTTATGGGAAAAATATTGACAGTTCCGAAACCCATGAGACCTTAAAAATATGTCGGATTTGTGAAAACCTTACGTCCGCACATGGAGCCAATATCGAAAAATGCAAATATCGATTTTTTGGCGATTATATTTAAATTCCTTAGAAGTCAAAGCGAATTTGATATAACTTTAGACCTAAGAAATATGCCGAAATTCGTGAAAACGCACACATTTATGTTAAAGCCCTTATGAGATTGAATGAAAAAAAAAAATCTGAGACCAGTTTTTAGGCGCAAAATGCATAGGCCCGCAGAAGTAAAATGAATTCAATTCTTCGACAAACCTGAAAGATATAACAAAATTCGTGTAAATATAAAAACTAAACTTTTCGCTAATTTGATTTTTTTTTCGTTTGCTTAATTTACTTCTGTACGATTGTTCATCTATTTAGTGGTTGTTGAGATACAAGAAACAACCACGATTCCCGGTTATTTATGTTAGACGTCTATCTTCCTTATATACTCGTATTTTTTGAGCTAATGGTACACTGAACTAATGCGAAACACTTTTGCAACCGACGGAAGAAAACAAATATGTGTAGGTGTATGGCACTTAGCGATTGTGATTTTTTGTAGAAAAAAACCTTTTATACTTTATTCGTTCTTGGGTCCTTACAATTGCACTCCAATTGATTTATGAGTCTCCCAAAATCGTGCCCCACGTTGGGCGCCAAATTGCCATATTACGGACCTTAGGCAATACTGATAAGTTCTGGTGCGTGTTCTTTTCTTGTGGATGCTTGGATACCCATTTTAACTGGAGGTCGGTACATTCAAGTGCCGGGTACGCTTCCGTATACAATTCGTTCTTAGTGTTTTACAACTCCAAATGATTTAACCATTTCCCGAAATTGTGAACCACGTTGGGCGCCAAATTGCTACTCCGACTTTATGCTACTTATGAGTTCAGAGGAGCATTGTTTTCTTATCATTGGGTTAGATACCCTGTAACCCAATATTCGCGTGCCGGATATGCATACGTTGGTCGTCCTCCTTCATCAGATGCATATTTAGCAAACAGCAGGCCAAAGTGCAAAAAACCGGCCATTTTCGACTAGTTCATGAACACATTTTCGTTCCTTTTCGCAAGTAATAGTATGTCAATCACAAAGTTTCAACCTTCTGACAAACACTGTTCTGGAGATATGGATTTTAGAATCTCTCGACTCCAGCCTTCGAGTGTTTCGGGCGTATTGGTTTTGAGATATCGAATAAGTCTTTACTTCAACGGTTTTTTCAATTGTAATTTCCTCAATGGCTCTAGTCAGAACTAGAGTCACTGTATACTCACACACCCTTCTAGTAGGAGTTCGGCCGATAGCCCAAAATTGGACTAGAAGACCACTACATAACCTGAAAAAGGGTCGTTTTCGTGCAGCCAAACTTTTAAGTTTGGCTGCACGAAATTTTGGTGTATAGGTGCATAGTATGTGTGCGCATAATATGTGTGCATAGTATGTGTGCGCGAATTAAGGTTTTCTTTTGTAAATTTACGTACATTATCTATTTCTTTTATGGAAATTTCCTATTTTGTACCGAAAATTAGACTATTTCGAATTGATATGTGATATTCCCCCAATAAAATCAAAAAAATTTAAATTTACTGGTTTTCGACCTGAGCATGCATCGGCCAAACCTTAGGTAGGGTGAGTAGTGTGAGTGCGTATACAGGAACCTTAGTCAGAACCAATGCGACCAGTTCATGTGGTGGTTTTCAAAACAGATTCATCTGACGCCAAAAAAAAACACTTACATTTATTGTACATGGCAGTTGTTTCTAATAATGCACTTTGAAATTGCTCACCAGTAAAATTTGCAAAATCTGACAAAGGACATGATTTCTAAGACAACGTAATGAAACGAAAGGAAAGTGTTCAACTGTCTCGTATTTGAATACTTTCATTCGAAGTTCCTAGCCAATAGCACCGATAAGATCTAATTAACTGAAAAAAGAAGTGCGCGCGGGCAAATTGACAAACGACAGTGCGCACGAAAAGCGCGACACAACTCCTTTTTCTGTCGCACAGCACGCAAAAAGCATTACGTCGTGGTGTCCCCTGAAGTAAAATTACCTGCGCCGCAGTTGACAGAAGTCCATTAATTAGCAATGTCATCGCAATTGGTTATCGTAGTAGGAAACCGCTCTGAAAGAAACATCGTAAACATTCGCGCAGTTGGCCATATTCGTGATAAAGGTGAGTGCAATTGTGGCCAATATGCCGCACTCTGGCGTTCCGTAATAGCGAGCAGCGCGGTCATATAGGATCGCATCAGACCTAGCATCGTGCACTAGCAGCTACAGCTTCTCTAGCGTATATAGGAGGCAAAGGCATAGTCCACCTAAGAATTATTGCAAATGCCGTAGTGTGCCGAGTGGACCGCGCTCGTCTTACCTGCCTGCATCGAATGCATGCCACTGTTTTTTGCGTTTTTGCCGCGGTGGTTGGCGTTTGTATGCCCTCGGGCCAAGGTGTGGCCTCATTGAAACTACTTTCATATTTCTAATGCATCCGATACGGTCCAGTCGCCCAACTCCTATATATAGCGAAAATTGATAGAGCGGTCTTGTTAGATGTGTTACATTTTCAGTTCCTTGTCCGCCGCGGTATTCTCCGCGATACTTGGCTTCAGCGTTGGAAGTGCAGCTGGCAGACGCTGTGCGCAGCGTTACTTACGGTGATCCGGTGCATTTTGCACAATTCAAAAACACCTTTTTTTCCATCTAACGACTTATTATAAATTTTATTTTATTTGGTCATGACCATCCGGCTTAGTTGCAAAATTCAAAGCTTGATCCAATCGATTTTTAGTATTTTTTTTTTTTAGTTTTTTCGCTTAGCAAAAAGAGATACCGATTAGCTAAATTACCACGCCAATTCAAACAAAACTACTAAATATGATTTTAAATCCTACTCAAATATTTCATTAAAATTAATTGGTTAGATATATCTCGCTAGTTGCATCTTAAAGCTGGTAATTAATTTTTTAGGTCGGACTAAGATTTTAATGACGGCAATCTATTAGACCGATGAACTGGCTTTAGAAGTGATCAACTACGAGTATCAACGGCAAAAACTTTGTAAGTACGTGCCCACTGACTGTCCAGTTTCCAAACAAAAGATTGCGAATTCTTGTTGGGTTCGGGTCCATTTAATTACGAAATATTACTACTACCTAGCCTAGTCCGGTCTGGTCTTGAGCGGATATCTAATGTATCTATTCGTGGTTTAGTTAATCAAAATCAATGTGCAAGGTTCCCGTTATTGACAGCTCTAATATGGGCGCTTGACCAACTATACTAAGTAATTTACACATGCATATCAACTTCCTGATAATTGAGTCATTTTTTGATATCTGACATGAGTGAACTTTATAAAAAACCAATTTGCTTTTTAATGCGTGGCAATAAAGGCCGCTCGTACGAACATACGCTACGAGTATGTAATGTTGATGATCTTCGGTTGCGCTTCGAGCGCATTTTATTACCTTGTAGTGCCGATCACAATATGACGGACTTGTAATTAAAAATCAAGCGGCTTTAAGTAAACGGAAAAGTGCCGAAAAAAACGTCAAGATTTTCATTTTAACTTTACCAGAGCAAGTGATGGTTATCTTTCTTCATTAAGATTATAATCGATTGATCGAATAGCTATCGGTGCATTAAGATGTCTGTTTTATAAATAACCCTTTAGTTGTTTTTTTTGCGCTTCAGTGTTTTTCGAATTTCCCGAGGCGTGAAATAAATTAGGTTATTAGTTAAGTCGTTAGTGATATGATAATGATGATGTGAAAAAAAAACATTAATATCAATTTGAGTGAATTTTTGAGGTTGCGTAGGGTTTCTTTAGTGTGACGAGCTTCTGGCATGAGGACTGTGAATATTGACTAATGCCGATTTACCTGGTTGTTGGTTGGTGTGGCAGCCCTGTCCTCCAGATATATAGCTCAATGCCCGTTTTGGAACCACAAACTCAAACAGAAAATTTAAATTTTAGGAATACCTATATCCCTTTTGAATAACTCTATTAAAGCAAGCTAGGGTTATTCAATCGGGACATAACGATTTTGTACTTAAATAAATCACAGAGTAATTGAGATAATTTCCAATCGTTCGCTCGTGAACTTCATCATGGTTAAAATGTAAGCCTTGACTGACGTTCTGACATTTACACACCAGCAAAAAAGTTTAAGGGTGCGTTTTTATTAAGTACAGAATTATTATGTACTTACATGTTGAATAAGTCTTTATCTCCCAACCTACAAGCTAAACTAATGCGAGTCTAGTGTAATACGTATAGTCTAATTCGTAAAGTCTAACTGACTTCTCTGGGCACGTAAAAATATATTACCCTTTCCGTGTGTTAATTTATTACTCAATTTTGACTGAACTTGACATTTTTTGACTTAATTCCTTTCTTAATTATTTCAATCCATGAGTTACAAGTAAATAAATGAATTTTTATTTCATTTCACATAATCTGCACAAAAATATTTCTTTAACGAAGAAATGCTTTGATGTGACGAATTGGTTTTGAAGTTCACACTAAAGATGGACAAAGCAGTTCCTTTTAGTAAAAGAGTTCACTCCGAATCACTCAATTTATAGAAGAAGTTCAATGAACTAGTTCCAGTGAACAGCGTGATTCTTATGACCAAAAAAAAGGGCTTCATTGGAACTGCAGTTCACCGAAAGAAGTGACGTCCAGCAGTCACTTTTTATGACCTACAAAACAAAAAACAAGGTCCGCTCACTCTCCTTCTTTATGCAGTCCTCCAATGGAACTGCAGTCAAAAGCAGTATCACTCGTTCACTTGAAGAACACTTCTGAATGACTAATTTCTATTCTGAGGTCACTAGTGACTTCAATTGAAGTGATCGCTAAAATGGAACTCTACACTCCTTCGTTCCAGACTCAACATGTACATTTCTCTAGTTCACACATCTTACGACATCATCTGGATGAAGAAATAGGGTTCGTTTAAAGCTCGATTAGATGAAATACCGCATCAATGCTTGACGGATATGTGAAAATCACAAAGCAATGTTGTATATGTATTTGAATCAGGCTTGCGCATTTTAGTTCACTAAAGTGACCTATCGTTTGCAGTTCGCGATCCGTCACGAACTAGTTCGTTCTTTTAGTTCACTAGTTCGCTGTAGTTCAGTGATAGACCGTGCAGTGAAGACCAGTAGCGGTTTCCGATTCATCGCGAACTTGTTCGTTGGTTTAGTTTCATAGTTCACCTGAGTGAGTGTTTTGAGCTCTCCATATATATGTAAGCAACGATAGGAAATATCCTCTCAAACCAATGTATTCTTGTACGATTATTCTAGTGTAGGTTTAATAGAAATACCTTCTCAATATGGACACATGACTTTTTCTCATAATTTCTTTTAGGATATGTAATTATTCTTTTTTGCCACTTGAATATTTTTTACATAATTCACATGAGCTAACGATCGCACTATAAAACTGTTATGGATATCAATGAAAATTATACAACCTGGACTACAAAATTCATCCAGTTTTGGTGGCTACCACTCCGCAGTTACCATGCCAGTGATTATAGTAATAAATAGGGGCAATTATAATAATGTAAACGAATAAACCTCAATCATATAAAGTACTAACAATTATAAAAAGTAATAGCGAATATTAACTGCAAATAGGCCTATAATAGGTAGTGTACTACAAAAATTGTGAATATGTAAATATCTTCGTTACTGTTCATATTAAGAAAAAATAACATTGAAAAATAGATGGTTGAAATCACTTCTTCTGCAGAACTTTTGTAATATTCAATTAGTAAAAAATGACCTTCCGAATAGCCTCCTGGTAGCTTCAGTTAGGTTATCAGTCTCATAATAACCTACATTGCATCTCAGTAGTAAACGTGATTCGGACTTGTATCCAAAAAGTAAAAGAGTTGCCCCAGACTGTAGGCAGATTTTTTGAAAGGGTAAAAAAGGAGACGAAGGAGGTTATAGCCTTGTATACTCTTTAGGCTTGGGAGCGATTAGAAGGTCAGAAATCGGGACGGAAATGGCAGTTTACTAGTAGGTGCCAATAATTATTAAGCTGCTGGCTATGATACGATCTTCCAGAATAGTGAACTTTGTAGAAAGAATAGTAAAACTCAAGGATGTGCTAATAAACTACATATATGTGCGGCAATTTTAATATTTTATTGTCCTGGACAAAAACCTAGATCACTTATAAAGATATGCTGATCAAATACTGAGCGTTACAAGCTTTTGCAGTGGATTAATTTTATAATACTCTACAGATTTCATCTAGAGATTAGTCTGGCTGGCTTAGGGGCGGTTTCACAGTCGAAGTTTAAACCAAAAATTTGGTTTAAGCTTAGGATCTTACGAACAAGTTCCTAAGCTCGACCCTTAGTGGCTACAGCACTTGGCTTAGGCGCACTTGATACCAGGTTCGAATCTGCTTGGTAATTTTCGAGAATGAGATTGGGTGCCAGACTACCAGTTTAATCAGCTGTAGCTGAGTTAAAATCGAGGTAATAATCACGGACGAGCGTGTGGCTGACCACTGCACCTCCTAGTGTTCCGTTGGTTTCGTAATGAAGTAACTCTAGCATTACTTCAAGGCCTATGCCCGATTTGGGATATTGCGCCATTGATTATTATTCATCTTGAGAGCATACACATCCTAAGTCTAGACTTAACTGAAAAGTGTGGTACGTCGTCCAAGATTAACATGATGACGAAAAATCGAGATGGAAATCAGAGGAGCGGTTAGGCTCTGGCGACAGGTAAAGGCTATCGTCCAGAGCTTGTCATTGTGGAAAATACTCCTGCTCTATGCCCTCGTCGTAAGTCGCATAGGAACTGAAGATGAAAGATGATGAAGAAATTATATGTTGAGCCCGGCACTCGCCGAGTTGCGTCAATGACATTCACTAAATATCAATTTTATTGACAAAAGGAATTACTGAATTCCTTGCATACATGCGGCTTTGTGTGAATGCACTTTAGCATTATTGCATGAAAGCGATACATAGAAAAACTGAATATATGACACATCTGCTAAGTGTTGCTCGTGCAATTTTCTGTTCATTCTTCAGCTGCAGCGAAACATTAACCGCAATCAGACGATGTCGGTATAAATTTGCTGGCGTCTAATAACTTGAACATTTTGCAACATCCACCACATCTCCATTGCTCCGATGGTCGATATCTGCGCCGCACTCTATAGCCATAGCCCGGCTATATCCTAGCTTATAACTATACCTGGCAATCCGCTATCCTATTTTATGTAGAGGTATGGAAGCTAGGCTAAGGTAAGGTACCTACAGCACATGCACCAGGCATCGAGGAGAACTAACAACAACAACAAAGAAATTCCTCCCAAAGACCCGATTTCGTAATCAGTAAGATAGCCTCAGAGCAGCATTACCGTGCACACGTAGTACACAACCTTGAGTACCGCTAGTCTTGTGGCGGCGACCACACCCGCGCACTCCATTACCTGAAACACTCAATAATCGACATCATAGTGTGTTAGTGGATTATCGCGACAAAGAAATCTAGACTCCAGCTAGTGCTAGAGCCTCGCTAAGTCGAGAAGTCGACTTGGTGTAGCGGCCGCGGCCCATTCTCTAATATAAACTGGATCTTTTCTTATATGCGATCCGCTGGATTCGCTGGCTTGGCTTTGGCCAGGCCTGACTTAGTTTGGCCAGGCTTAGCTTGGGTGGTTACCTGGTGAGCAAGCACCTTCATGCACTGCTATTTTTATTTATCTGTACCTACCTTACATTTTTTTTTTTTGTTCTGGTTTCACTCCCAATTGAATGGGATTGAAAACTGAACTCTTTTAAAGTCGCAGGCGATTTCTGGTCGCGTCAGCCGTGCTCACTACTCTGCCGAGTACTCAGCCGCCAATTGCTACGGTGGAATTCTGTAAGAAAAAGTGCTCCCATAAATCGAAAGTAAAATTGACAGGTTGCATAATACGCGTCGTGGTGTGATGTGGTTCTATTTTTTTGTCCTCATACGGAAAACGGTGTTCTTGCACGACGCGTTCTAGAACCACTCTAGCCGCTAGCAGAGAGCTAGCCAGACTCGTTTTGATCACGGCGTGGTTTCTTGACACACATTATGGACACTGGCGTTTCTGCAGAAGGACCGCACTCAAATTGCCAACCCAATTTTCAATCATATTTTAACTTCTTTTTTTTTTTTTTGTTCGCCTTACGCCTGACGTTGATTACCGAAATATTTGCACGATTTCTTCGCGGACCGTTACATCAAGATAAACAGGTACAACTAATAGATTATTTCAGAAGTTGTTATTTTGAAGGATATAAATGGCCATTAGCAATCGTAAATTGTGGATCATGTTTTCGGATCGCTCGAGAGAGAAAGATTGCGCCGACAGTCGGACGACGACAGCAAAGATTTGTATTGATTTGATTCGCTAACGTGAAAAGATACCACCATTTCTATTTACCTTTACAATTGACTATTAGGTATTTGGTGTAAAAATGGTTCAGATTTTATCTATCTTATCTCTAAATATTAAAAGCCGCGTGAAAAACTAAACAATCTGAAACCTTACATTTTTATTTCGCTGTAGGTACTCCGTTTTAAGATACAAGTAATTTACGAATACAATAATATCTCATCGGTATTTGGACAGACATCACCAAGTCAAAAGTAAAAGTTGGAGAACATGACATGTAATTTTTATTGAGTAAAACCTAAGTATTTTTGATTTAAACAATTTATTTAAAGAAAGGAGTTGCTGGTTCTGTAGGGATATCCTTGTAGTCAGAGGTTCTTTTCTATTTATATTTACCTTAATAAGTGAGTCATAATGAAGAAGTTCAAATATAGGAACGTAGACGATCCAGTGTAAGTTCTTAATTAAACACATCAATTAATCAATGCGAATGTGATATGAAGTTCTTCAATTTTTTATCTTCTTTGCTTACACTCAATTAGTATTAAAACTAGTTTTTCAAAAACTTAAACGATTTATTAAATTGAATTTCTTGCACACTTTAACATATTCAATTAATTAATTAATTAAAATAATTCATATACAATTCATTTGTTTAAATCAAATGATTAAATAAATTGATTTTTTATATTTATTAGAATTAAATTACATTTTTTAATTTGATTATTATTCAATTATTTTAAAAATGATGGGATTCCGTTAAGAGGCAATTACCGACTGAGTGAAAAAAATCATTTTTTTACAGAATGAATTATTGACGACTCTGATTGAATCCAAAAATTCATCAAAGTCTTCCAAATGTATTCAAAAATATTATTGATCAATGTGAAAAATTTCGCCGATGAAACATGCCACTATAATAGCATGTGCCATAATGCGGACGATTAATTGTTTCGATATTTCTTGCTTATATCGTGGTTGATGGTGCAATTAATGCTAAGTGCAAATTTGAATCTTATTCATAGTTTCAGTTTCAAGAAGGGGCGAAGCGCTAAGCCACCTAAACAACCCATTTTTTCATCCCTAAAGAACTGGACCAGCTCGAAATGCCCTCTCGACCTCAAAACCTTCAAATTGTTAAAGAAATGATTGCCCAGCCCCTTGAGGCAAGGTATCAGTTCTCGACGGAAAAAATTTTTTTTTTTTAATGTTCATACTTAACATAATTGTATTGAGGATACGTGGACAAAAGGATATTTCGATATCGAATGTATTTCACGAGTTTCAGACCGATTTGTGGAACGGTCGGCCGATAATCAACACGATTTTTTTGTAACGTCAAACTTTAAACGCGTTTTTCTCGAAACTACTTTTTTCGGAGCGCGGTACGTTCTACAGTTTCATTGAATGAACCGATTTTAATGAGTAAAAGGAAAGTAAACTAAATTTGAGACCCAACGTAAATTTTCTTTTTTATAACATTTTTTTTGTATTTGAGTTTTTAAGCCAAAAAAAGAGCGGAAAAAGTGTTTTTTTTTTTCAAATAGCTGCCATTTTAGTCTCAGGGCTTTTTTTCAAAATCGGAAAAAGGATGGGCCCGCAAATTTTATCTGGTATTATAAAATTTTTGGATTTTAGGTTTCAAATCACTTGGAAAGGCTGTAGAAGGTACCGCATGCATCAACTCACGCCAATTGCGCCCTTACGCCTTGTGAGCTGGATCCGCCATTTTGCAATATTTTTTTACGAAAAACTTCACAATTATTTTTCACTTGTACCTTTATAAAACTCGCTAATAATTTTTTCCATATAGTATCTACACTCATTGTATATCCAAAAAAAAAAAATCCTGTAATTGAAATGATGTCCTCCTTAGCATATGTCAAGGCAGCACCTGACACACGTTAGAGTCGGCGGTCCCCATACAAATAGACAGCATTGACATTGACAGCAACAATTTTTTACTGAGATTGTGAGGGAGCTAGCTTATCGAATTTTCAATGGAGTAGAAAGCAACCACTGCAAAAAATGTTTCTTTTACTCCTGATCAGTTCTCATAAGAGCTTTTCCCTCTTCCTCACAGTCACAGTAAAAATTGTTTGCCGTCACCACTTAAACTGGCTTTTAGTTGAAAAGCGCAAAAAGATTTGAATAACTAAATAATAATCATAAAACTTTCTTTGAAAAAATATCGTACACAGTAAAAATTATTTGTATTTTTGTAACATTTAATATAATAAAATTGTCCCCATATCATAGCTAAAATTACCTTATTCATGTATAAACGCTTTTACAGCAAAGTAATTACTATTTTTACATGAAATACTATGGAAAATTACATAAAGGTAAAAATTGCAATAGCTCGTTCGAAAAACTACATTCCCAAATATAAATAAAAAACACTATTCCATGTAAAACATAAAATTAATGTCCAAAATTGTAGTCAGTACCTACTTCAATGGTATTTTACATCTAGTCATGCTGTAAGTAAAGGGAAATGGTTCAATTGTACGTCGATTTATCAGTTCTTACACGAGCGATTAAAATTGCTCAATTTGCAGCAATTTCTGACAATTTTGACAACTGAATCGAACGAGGACAACTGCTTTGAATTTTCCAAGCTAGTGGAAATACACCAATTTTAGGGCAAGCAATATTAGCAAACTGTGAAAATATTGCCCAATTGCCGAAATGTTGCCGCAACTAGCAAGCTATTACCCGGTGTTGCTCCATTAATTGCTTCATTAATTGCTCCACTAGTTTTGGCAGTAGTCGCCGGGCAATTAATTGCTTGAAAAATTGCTCATGTACAAGCTCCTTAAGTAAACATCGGGATTAGTTTTTCATGTAATATTTAAGTAGGTAATAACTGCCTGATTTGGTTAAATGTTATTATACATAATTTTATTTATAACGAAAATGTTTATTTTTATAATTTTATTGTTTCTTATATTTTTTTTGGATATAAAACCTCATTCTTGTTTTTTTGCAATATATTACCTCTTTTATGTAATACAAATAAGTGTTTTAACATTGTGCTGTTTAAGTGTTTATAAAAAAACATAGTTCTTAGTTCGTGGAATGTCTTGTTTCGATAATTCTTAGTATTAGATTATAATTCTAATACTATCGATTTAAATTATGTACTATGCAAATAAATTTACAAACTGTTATGTAGTTTTACTAAATGTGTCTACTTGTATAATATACCCTTTAAGTGGTAAAGTTACATTTGCTTTGATAGTGGCACAACTAAAAAAAAGTGGTGTATTGAATAGAGAACGGCACATATTCATTAGTTATATTGTATTGCCATCAGAATGCAATAGTGCCGGTATCAAATTTGAATAAAACTGTCTTGTAAAAGCTAGCAAATTTCACTTGTGCCACTATCAAAGCAAAGCAGCGATATTATAAATCATCATCATCAGCTACGCGTCCTACCGCATAGTGGCAAACTTTTGATTCGAAAGCCTCCGTAAAGGATTATCTTCACAGTAGATCTGACTTCAAATACTGGCTCTCTATCAACTTTTTACTTGAACTCCCAGCAAAATCCTCGCGTACAACAATATGATAAGTTAGGAAGAATTGAACGACCTGGTGAGAGACATTCTGCTATTGCAGAACTTCTTGGATCGAGGTTGAAGCAATTCAACTATTTGGATGGTGGTGTGTCTGTACTTACCATTGAAAAATGACTCAAAGATCTACTATGTATTATAATATGGTCCGAAAGTGCTGTTTCAAAAATTTGACAAAAATATTTTTAACTGGAACATAGCCCATACCGAAAAATCTTGTAGAACGAAATCGAAAACCAGAACGAAATGAAAGACGTTTCGACAATGAATTTCTGTATATTTCATTCAAGTTTTGATTCGAAATAATAAAAGCCTATTTGGCTGATAAATATTGATTCGATTCCCATATATAAAATCTTGTGATCTCTAAAGTATTCACAACTTATCATAAATTTGTATGTCACATTTTATTATTATAATAAAAAAAAATTGCTTGGTAAGGCAATAATATTCTGCTCTAAATTCCTGGCCATACAAATCGTGTATTGTATTCAACAGTCAATAAGTTAATGATCTAAAACTTTCTAGCCTCACAATGTAGCCGAACTCTCGTAATATGGTAACATGCTGCCAAAAATTCTTTCGTTTCATTATTATGCATATGAAAAAACCGACCAATGAATGCATGTACCGAGGCTCATATGTTAATGTCATTAGATTTTGCAATCCTCTTCGTCTTATGTCCATTAAACTTGTATTTTCCGATCATTTTCAAATTTTTGTCCGATTCCGAGTTATTGATCGATCCATCCGAACGTTTTCATCAATTTCACTCTATGTGTAATCGAACGCAAAATTTTATTGTGATTAGTTCGAAGTAATGAATCGCACCATTATTTCGTTTCATCCGTTTCAATTGAAAATCGATCTCAATCAAATTTTCAAAATTGAAATTAATTCTATTATGTGAAATCGAAAATCACCTCTGAACGGGTTTAATGAAGGTGTGGCGCGCGCGGTGAAACGGCGGCATCGCCATCGCGCTTATATAATTTGCTTAGGCCTCTTTTAAAATTCCTTCTGATAATGGATCACAGACATACCTTGGCAATATTACTGAACTTTTGACCCAGTCGTCTTGAACTTTTTGATGTTAAGATTACATTGTAAAAGTATTAAATTAGATACCCTACCGAATGGTGACTAACTTTAATATTCATACGCAATCGATTTAGATCAGTATCGATATCGACAATGTTATGAAAATTTAAACTGTAGCGTAACATCAAAAAGAATTTGGTGTGACCAATTTTATTCAAGCGTCGAGATAAAGGTATGAATACGTATCTCTTAACTATGGACAACGTACTTTGTGTAATACGCGGCTAGTGATGCAGCCAATGTACCTATCAATTATCCTCATTTAGAAAGTAGATTATGATTTGGACGGAGCTTACATTAAATAAAAACCTTGACTTGATGGCCGTGATCTGATGATTGAATCACGCATTCGGCTCATAGCGTACGAGGACATTCATTGATTTCGATCGATTAATTTATAAGATTAGATGAATAAACATATGTACATGAGAATTCGGAGGAGATTGCAATGCGTAACTGCCATTAGTCGAATGTGCTTCGGAATTTCTATGCCCTAATGTTTAATGTAATTAAAGTAAATCCGTAGCAATTACTTACTTTATCTTTCAACAAATTTCTATTGATTAGACTACATTCGACATAATCGAAAAACCAAATACCAAAATTAAGCTTATTTGTTCCAAGATTGTATTAATTTATAAAAATCCTTGCAAATGCAATCAGATAGTGCAATCATAAAATAGTTTTATTGTAACTATATTAAAAACATTTTAAAAAAATGTAAAAAGAGGTGTCGGGTCCAACAAAAAGTGATGATATTCACAGAGTCGGCTTTCTTTCTATTAAATATTTGCACTTACGTTTGTATACAAATTTGTGATATTCATTTTCTCTAGAAACGCGACAATCGCTCGTCGTATAGCAAAATGATGATGTGCAAAGTTTACTTTTTGGTTGCTTTGAATCTGGAAAATTTGGAGGGTGATATTATACATATTAACTTGGCAGAAGCACATCCTACGAATTACACAGTGGGATATTTTAATATTTGCCGGTCTAAATATACAAATTTTAGTGAAAACTTGCATATATGAAATTTAGAAAATTTCAAAATTAAACAAAATTACTTAAACTTTTGGAATTGCCCAAATGAGCTGATTTCGTTAATTTCTAAAAGCCATGATCTCTTAATTGATATAACAAACCGATTCAATGGATCCTTTGGACTGACTTTGGACAATGAATAAGTCATTGCGACTGTAATTGTTTCATCGTCTGCATCGAAAGGAAACCGCTTTGAAATGAATTAACTAAAACCAAAATTAAAGTAATTTACATATAAAATTACATTTGTCCTTGGCAATCGAACAATGTCTTAGACACCCTCGGGCCATATGCTCTAAATCCCTATCCCAGAGCTGAATTTGAGGAAAAACCAAATACAGGAATTATTTTCAAAACACTATTGCACAAATACCAAGAGTAACATATTTACAGTTTTGTAAAGAACAGCAAACTTGTTTCGAATTCCATTGTGACCATTGATCAGCATTGATTATTCATTCCCTGGATTTAGCTATCGAGGAAGTAGTTTTTCAAAACCAAATTACATCAAATGCTGCATAGAGAAACAATTATTTCAACTTACATAGTAACAAATCAAATGTAGACCACCATCAAATGTAGACCACCATCCTCGCACGTATTATTTAAGCAAACATCGTTTAATTCTTTCCGAATTAAAACAAATTAATATCCATTGAAATTTCGAATGACACTTAACAATAATATTGTTGCTTTAAAAATTGTGGACATTTTTAAATATTTTGTGAATAGCTTTTGAATTGTCTCGACTACTGTGATTTTGAAAAAAGCTTAAAAGTCGGAAGAATCGGAAGAACTAATTTTCATAAAACTCATTTAGTTTTTCCAATTTCTTCTTCTTCTTCTTCCAAGTTCTTTCCATGTATTTTAATGAAATGTATGGCGAGGTTATAGAAAGCTCTCATGTAAACAAAAATACAGATAAGGAGCCCGTGTCCGTGTGAAATCCCTACAGTAAAGTACGTAGTCGGTGCTGGGGGTTGAACCCGACGCACATTCGACCGAACGTACTGATTTCGCGATTTCATTGATAAATATTTTTGGAACTTATGTTAACCCGATAGGACTACTATGTCGCGATTAGGAGCAACATTTCGAAAGTTTTTAGTAAAAAGGAGGTCGAACTAATAGGTCTGAGGTATGACTCTGGTTCTGCATCTTGGGAATGAAGATCATTCGCACCTTCCTAGATTTGCAGGGAATGTGGCCGAGAAACAAGCAACTCTTGAAAATCGCACGTTGCCAGGGTGTTCCCCAGGGCAGCGCATTTTGCAACATAGCTGGAAGGACTCTGTCTATCACCCGCAATTTAAAGTGTGGAAAGGTTTTAAGGCCCCATGAGTCCGGTGCGAAAATTGTGTATCCCATTTTGATTAATCTTAATCTCACAGGGATATTCCAGAGAACTGCATGGCTGACGAACTCGCTCGGCGTGGTACCACCCTTTAGACCTTGCCTGTGCATCAGAATCTGGGTGTGCCTCTCTCCACGTGTAAACTGCTACTGAGACTGGACTCAATTGACAAAACCAACTCAAGATGGGCAGATGGTACTACATGTCATATACTTCTTCAATTTTTTTTGTGATCTTGTCACGATGGAGGTCGCGGGAATCCAACGCTTCATTACAAGCTCTAAATGGTTTGACGAGTAGTACCAGATTCGATGATCCTGTGGTATCACAACGGACCTTTTAGGTCTAAGTGTGTCCGTGTTCTCACGGACAGCCATGCGTACCTACCTAGCTTATCTTCCTTAAAAGATTGCTAATGGGGCAAGACCGAATGAACGCGTTGATCAATTTGCCAGTCATCAGGTCAGGGACTTCCTTGTCCAAATATAGCGGGAGTGCTAAGAAGAGGCTGACTGACGGTTCCACCAAATTATCAGAGACCATTGTCCATCGCTAGCGACCACTTTTTCCCAATGTCCGGTGAATACAGCGGGTGGGGTGGAACATCCAATTTTAACGTTCCCAAATAGTTTTTTTTTTACCCATTTTGAACATGTAGCCGAGCGTTGTCATGCTGCAAAATTAGTTTGTCGTGTTCTCCTCGTACTGCGGCGGTTTGTCCTACAATGCAAGACTCATGTATCAATTGTAGTCTTAGTTTGCAGCGATCTCCCGTGATGGTTTCTTTGGTTTTGTGGAATTAAAATGATAACTCTGTTTCTCTATCGGTCTCTTCCATAAGCTCATATATCGAAGGAGCTGTTTTATCATCTTTTCCGACACCGATATTGTCATCACAAATGAATACCAATCCATCATCAATGATACTCAGCATCACGTTCCGATGTCCTTCTGCTCTTACCTTGTATGCCAATTACGTAGGTCTAGGCATTTATTTGAACACCGTTTTTCTATCGAATCAGTACCTTGCGGCAAACCGAAAGCTTTTCTTTGTTTCATGCCAAGATTTCAAGTTGGCGTAATCGTCGTAACCGTCAGAAAAAATCGAAAGACAATTTTTTATTCTTCGAAAAGATCACTATGACCGCGATCAGCCAGTACATTCCAATGAGGATCTGATCTAAGTTCATATCTTCTTTACATCTTGTCGTAATACGAAATAAGAAGGCGCAAGATTTCTTACAACAAGCGTCCACCATACTGTCGAAAGTCCCAAGTTGCCCTGTGGCAACCGACATCTCGGGCTGATCTCGGTACAAGATCACTTCGTTTCGGAATGGGTAGTCCGAGGTATGGGCCTTTTTTTGAAAATCTCTAAGACTTTTTTGTAAGTTGTCCACGGTTTGATGGTCTGGATCATTGAAGACGGAGATTAAGCAAAAAAAAAAAAAATTAAATACTATCGCATCAAACTGAATGAATGAATGAATGAATATGATCGTATTGATAGGAAAGGCGTAATTATGAAAGTCAATTAACAAATCTCATTACTTTGACTCCAGGGCCCGTTTCTTGCTGTAGGTACGTATCTCTGAGTCATCTGCGTTTGTCTCTCCATTGAAGAAGCCTTGGAAGCAGCTGCGTTTAATATTATGAACCTATATAATTTTTTTGCTGGGTTAGCATCGATGGTGCTACTATGTAATACTTTCGAGTGGCCTTGTTTTTTGAACTATATCGTAATTGCATGCTTCAGGCTGAACTAGATGTACATCAAGACTTTGAGATGTCGATAAAATAACTTTAATTCAGAGATTTTTTTTAGGGATGGAATGTGTATAATAGTAGGTTGTACGAAATAAAAATTGAAATATTGTGACAAATGTGCCATTAATTGTTGATGTGATGATAACATTCAATAGTAGAGAATTCATGTGGATATATTGTCGGCAATTGATGAAAATTATAGAACTTGTAATCGTATTTAGCGTTACTTTCACTTACTAAATTACGTCAAACCATCAAATAGATGGATAAGATAATCCATATTTAATCTACATTTAGAAGACGTGATGCTGTATAATAATAATCAATGGCGCAACAGCCCAAATCGGGCCTAGGCCTTGAAGTAATGCTACAGTTACTTCATTTCGAGACCAACGGAAGACTAGGAGGTGAAGTGGTCAGCTACACGCTCGTCCGTGATTATTACCCCGATCTTAACTCAGGTACTCATTTACAGCTGAGTGAACTGGTAGTCCGGCACCCAATACCATTTTCGAAAATTACTTGCCGCCAAGCAGATTCGAACCTGGTACCAGGTGCACCGAGGGTAAGTGCTCTAGCCACTAAGCCACCCAGACTACATGCTGTATGGATCAGTTATAATATAATTAATGTCAAGATATCGGAAATTATATACGACATGATGTATGCTTTGTAAGATAATTTTACTTGATCTAGTAATTAGACTATATCGTGGTATCCTGCGCCTGCTCAAGTAGCGCGAATAGTTCTTGGTATTGTTATCGATTCCGCGGTACCCAAAATCATTTGAGGGCTTAAAGTTCCCAAACCCAATGAGCTAATTCATTGAATTTTTTTCTAAATATACATTTTAGACCCCTCCAAGTGACCTTTTTTTGAGTGGTGAGGGTTGAAGGGCAAGGTGGAGAAAACGTTTTAGACGGAAAATTTTGGTTTCAAGATCTCAGCAACCGCTTATGTTAGGGGGCTGAAACTTGGAATTTCTGCAAGGCTTCGATAGTAGGCCCATTTCAAGAACAGCGATTAATCAACAGTCGTGTTTGGGGTTTCACTCTACTGACGCCGGAAAACAACAAACCTTTCTTTAAATTTGCTTCTATGGTAGCTTCCCATGAAGGCGTGACAGAACATAGCCATCACATAATTTTACGAAGAATTAAAATTTATTAGAAATTGCGATAAATAATCATAATTCATCACTTTTAAATAAACTGGTGGCAATCATGAGCCAGTCTGATGGGCTGTCCGCAATCTAGTCTTCCTAGTTCCTGCACACGAAAATATTTCCTGTAAACAAGAAAATTTTAAAATTAATAATTCATTCGTTAACAAAAGAATCTTTTTTTTGTTGTTAAATAATAACTATAATTTATGTCATGTAATTTAAAGAAAATCACCGCAGTACCTACAATGATGTAACGCTGCCATGCCACCACCTCCAAAGTATGGAAAAGTCGTCTTTTCCAGCCACGATGAGGGCATTAAAATATTTCCAAAGTGTTTATTATTGTTATTGTATCTATTATCGAAGTTAGTTATTACCACTTTACCATAACGACCAGAATACAATGGAAGTAGAGGCAGCCAACTATAATCACTGAACCGGGCAACTAAATCTAATTTAGTTGAGCAACTGCAACTAGGCAGATACTCAGTATACTTTAAAAGAGTACTTAGGATAGATAGCAGATACAGGCCAATATCATAAGGTAAAACTGTCGACTAAAATGCGCAGAATGGGCTGCTTATTGTGGCCTTGGTGGTGTCTTGTACACAAAAAAAAAGTTTCTTCTTCTTCGTCTTCAATAGTTTGATTGCATTGTTCGGCCAAATTATCGCATTATAAAGAGCATGGGCGGAGATACTTAAGAGCTTCAGGTTATACTTCTGCTGCAGCTGGTTTGTTGGTTTTTCATAAAACTTATTTTTCTTGTTGTTTTTTGGTTGCATTTAACACGGACTCTTCTGCAATCACAAAGAAAATTATGACATAGCCGGCGGTTTGTATTGTTGCTACAAAGTATGTAGATAAATAATATTACCGACTATCATTACAAATTAAACAATGCTAGACAATTATTTCAATCTCATAAAATAAGAGTTAATGTCAAGGTTTTCCAGTAATAGAAGCAGTGTACAAACAGTTTGTAGCCTCTTTTTTTGCAAGTAGGTACTAAAAATAAATTTGGGTTATTACAAACGGACATAATCTTGAATTATTTCAATAAAAAAAACATAGCGCCACTACACACTCAGCAATATAAATTGTACATATGTTCGCTTTAATATGTAGTACATACCACAATACTGTAAAAAGCTGTGTCATGTTATCTTTAAATTAAACCAATAAAATTAAGAACAAGAAATATTGGAATCAAAGTCGACTAAAATTTTAGTGAAATTAACGCTTCGAAATTAATTTTAATTTATACCAAGGTCGGCTACGTGCTTAATCAAATATCACTAAGAGCATTTGATATATGACTACCACTTTAATATTGAGACAGTTTTGCTGTCTTTTCTGCATTCGATTATACGGTAGATCGAGTTTGCATTTAATTGGGGCAATTACACCTATGATTCTCGATTTTATAGCCGATGTCCAATTTATTTATCATATATGCACCTCCTCGTGTTTATTACTCCTCGCGAGTGTCACCGATAAATTTCTAAATAAATGTTTAACAGTGATTGCACAATAATTGTCAAGGATAATGCCGATTGCGATGCCGATGCATTTCACTATTATTATGTCTTAATAAAAAAGTAAATATTGGAATCGATTTAAAAAAAAATTTTATATGTAAGAATAATCGATTAAGCAATTTTTGTCACTGGTGATCATAAAATATGAAAAAAAATTGTCCATCTCACCACCGTATGTTCGCTTTTAGGTTGAGAAAATGTACCTTAAACCTTAATAGGGCTAGAGTTAGAGCAACGATACGATCGGTAAATTTCACATTATGTACTTCCTGAAATTATCAATCATAATTTTAAATTTGAATAAAAAAAATCTGCAAACAGTATGGGCGCAACTTTATTATTTTTTCGGTAGAAGTTAGAAACGCGTTCAATTCTAAGATGCGGTGTAGGTTACTATGAGACTGAAAATCTAACATCGCCAAGCGATTAGAATAGGGTCGCGCTCGAATACTTACGTCGCTGTAACAAGCAACATATGAATTACATAATTGAGTTATATTCCGGGATGCGGTCCAGGGCTTGAAAAAGCCAAACTTGAAAATTGGTGATTATTAAACAAGCCCGTGAAAGTTAAAAGATATTTGATATCTGATCAGATCTGAGAGATATGGCAGAATTCATGAACCGTTCCCCCCCTTAGGGGTCGAATTACAAAAAATGTTGAAAACACTTTCTAGGTATTCATATGAAGAATTCATTGAATAAAAATGAATCCAATATTTGAAAAACCCTAGTAGATATGACGAAAATCGTGAAAACATATGCAATGATTTCTCACTGATCAGTTGTTTACCTCCCCATCTTCAAATGATGTATTCAAAATTTTTTTTTATCAAAATTACTTTTCTAGTGGATTTACATATATGTATATACCAAGTTTCAACTTTGTAACATAAGCCGTACCACAGTTAGGAAAAGCGGTCGACGAATGGCGTACGACGGACAGACGGACTGTAAATTTTTATTGCTCTTTTTGTGTCTGCTAGTCATGAAACGAGAAAAAAAAATGTTGAGAAAAGAAAATATTTTTTTTTTAAAAAATTATGATAACAAAATTTTTGTGTTTTTTTTTTCTACTGGATCAAGATCTTTTTTTCATACATTGAAAACAACAACAAAGAGATGATCCAAAATCAAAATGAGATCAAATGTTGGATCAGATTTCGTCTTTAAAGCTTATTTAATTATTGTCGTTATTTTCAGAGCGCCCTGCAACTCAGCAACATTTGTAGCAGATACTTGTACCCAGCAGATAGAACAGGTTCGTTCGATGGGGTAGCAAGGTCCTGGGGTAGAGTAGTTTTTCATATCTCGTAGCCAAAAACTATAGGACCTTTATATAGTTCCGTTTCGTCGTATAGTATACCAAACTTTTCCTGCTGACAATTTATCTGAGACATTACCAATAAGATTGTTAACCCTGCTAAATTAGCTTGTGGGATGATCCACATCGTTTTTTTTCAATCGTGATCTGATCCAGTTGAAAAAAACACATCCATTGTGTTATTAAAATAATAAAGTAAAATTGCCTCCCCTAAAAGGCTTGCGCCCCAGGGCTATAGCCCATTTAGCCCTGTAGTTAGGGTGTCAATTCGAGAAAGGACGTTATTTTCAATTCATATACATATATTAATAACGCTAATTTGTCACGAAATGTTGCGTAATTTTGTGAGCCTTGTAAATTGTATGTACGGATCATATGAAAAGTACATGAATAATTAACTAATACCAGTAATTTCGTGTAAAAGTGATTGAAATGTGATTTTTTACTTGATAAAATTAAATCTTTCATGTAAAAATTCGATTGAAAATTCATTATTTTAACAGTAACATTCCATCAAAAATCGCAAAAAAGTTCAATTTTGTGACCTTACCATCGCCAATTTTTTTGAAAATTTTTTTGCTTGAAGAACTAGTAAAAAAAGTAATATAATTTCAATTCTTTTTTTTCTATCTCATTTTTTTTTATTAGTTATAGTATGTTAAAGATTTCGCAAAAATGGTGTCTTTGAATATTCATATCTCTGTTAGTTTTTAGCTGAGAATAATCAAATAAGACCTTTTTTAAAGGGGAAGGTTGTCGTAAAATAAAAAAAATAGGGGAAAGTGGGGCAGATTCGCACGATTTTTCCTTTTTTGCTGAAAAGTAAAAAACTAACAGCTCTTTCAAACTAACTAGTATGCTGTTCAATAGACACAATATTAGGCTTCTAAAATAATGTAGGTTAAAGTTGATACGATGTATAATATTTGTGTAATGGCAGATTTTGTAGAGGAATTGAAAATGTACGAATGTACCCCTTATGGAGGGTACATTCGTACATAGTGTGGGTCACATACATATAATGGAGAACCTCCGTACATGAGCAAAATAAAGAACAAATTTACGGACAATTATTATTTATTATAATTATTTTATAATTTATTATAATATAATTTGAAGAGTTAAATTTTGAACACTTTCTTCTTTTTGGTTTTGCTGCTGGTCCCCTTTCGCTTGTAATTTCATACCATTGTTCTGAAATAATATAATTATTCAAAATAAATGTTAATTAGAATGCATATGTTTACAGAGATTTTAAAAAAAAAATAACAAAAACCCCCAATGACTGCTTTGGGGCCCCTTTCGCACTGTACGAATGTACCCGACAACTGTATGTACGAATGTTCCCCAAAGCGACCAAGAACAGTTTTTGTTATTTTTATTGAAATCTGTTAACAACATCGCATAACTAGTACACACACAGTAAAATAACACATCACCTTATGAAAAAACGGAACTACTATAAACTTTCAGCAAAAATTCAATACCGTTAACCGAAGTTGAAGTCACATGAAAAAAATACTTCTGTACTGAAAAAACACACAACGAGTTGTCCAAGCAAAGTTAATAATCGCACTGCTGCCTCAATTCACGTGCTAACTGCGTGCAAAAGCACGAATCTTCCATGCAAGCGCGAACATGTCAACGTGTATAGTTTCCTTATTACAGCCACAGTACGAATGTGCCCCATGTACGAATGTACCCCACCTTCCCCTACAAATAAAATTTATCCTTAAATTTTTTTTCCAAAGATAACGATTTTGTCCTTTATCCTTGAATATCTTAAAATGCCAATTTTTTTTTTTTTATTTTTTCATACTTTGTGTACTATATTGTTTTTCAAAACATATCAAAAGATCAACTTGGGACCTCAATGGGATCGGGGTAAAAAAATCGAAGAACATCAGTGTTTCTCAATTTACTTTATAGAAAAAGGGTCATTCCATCAAGAATCGCCAATTTTTTTGATATGTTTTGAAAAACAGTATAATACACAACAAATAAAAAAATAAAAGAAAAAAAAATTTTTGAGATATTCAACGACAAAAGGACAAAATCGTTATCCTTGGAAAACAAATTTAAGGATAAATTTTATTGAGATTTTTATTATTTTGCGACAGCCTTTCCCTTTAAAATAAGTCCTATTTTGTTATTCTATGATAAAAATTAACGGAGATATGAATTTTCAAAGAGGAGATGGACACCATTTTTGCCAAGTCTTTTAACATACTACAGCTAACAAAAAAAATGAGATGGAAAAAAAATGTAAATTATATTGTTTTTTTCACTAGTTCTTCAAGCAAAAACGTTTTCAAAAGAATAAGCGATTTTTGATGGAGTAACCCAGTAGGTACTATGTTCTAGTGTAGTATTGACGAAAGAGTTTCGATTAAAACTTGTTTTCAACTTCACGAAATAACCAAACTTTTTTGGATCACTGCATAAAATTTACCATAATTTTATTCATGTACCTACTTGCGCTATTTCTAATTTCAGAGCTTTCTCTTTTTATTGTTGGCTTGTTGTCGAAATATCTAACGACATTGTAAATAACCCTCATGTAACCAATCAAAAGGACAACTTTCATTTGAATTCATGATTCAAAGCAAAAGACCGTATTTACGAAGATGACACCTTTGGGTGCGGCTAACACCAAACTGAAGAATGCAAAATAATACTCTCCCCGGTAAAGTATAATTTTTACATATAAATACAATTTATTTATTTGTATGTTGCCAACATTTAGCATTGTTAAAAAATTGCGTTAGAGGCACATCGAATTATGTAGATATATTTGCTTCTTTTCAAAGTGAAAATGTCTATCTTTTATTAAATTTAATATCATTCAGAAACAAATTAAAGACTTCTTTCTACTAAAAGCCTATGGAAATAGCTTCATTGAGTATTGAAGCTGATGGCCGAAAAATTACTTGTTGTAACAAGAAACCTTGCATAATTGCAACCTGTCAAAGTCCGGTTTCGCTCTATAAAATTTCTTAGGTAATAATTATTTCAATTTTTATATATAAAAATTTTTCTGTATGGACTCGACCTTCACCCAAATCAATTTGTCGGTAAGTAAACTTTTAACATTGCCCTAACAATACGAAACTGACCATCCCGATATCTTACTGCAAAGTTCGCATGAACATGTAAAGGCGGCAAGCGGTACAGAGAGATCATAGTGAAGCTGCGGAAGAATAAAAAAAAAAAAAATCCGAGACAAGATCGGTCAAAAATTTATTGAGTCAGCCGGTGAGGGAGCCGATATTCAATCCGCTCGTGCCACCCAAGTGATTTCACAATCGATATAATGCCTCAGTCTTACCATAATCATCTTTAAGTACCTTGAAGTCGTGTTTCGTGAGTCTCAAGAACAGAAGATGGACGGCGGATAGGATTGTTAAGAAATTTTCGTATCGATCTACAGAAGTCGATCAACAGAAGTCTTTAGAAATATTTCGAACTTAACCCTAGCTGACATGTAGGAGAGACTTATGGCATATTAGGTTAGTAGGTAGCAAGTCGATCGAGCCAAATTCTTTTCGTAGCTCGAGGGGCTCTAATATAATAATTGCAAAACTGGCACAGAACTCTAGCGAATGCAGTTTACGTTGAATTTTGTAGGAGGGCCTGAAATCTTCCGCCATGTTACGACATCACGCTCGGGTTCATCAACAACTGCATACTCCTAATGGGCAAACATTTACTGACTTTTCCAATTAACGCCTTGGCAATACCCGAGACACTTACTCCAAAATACGAAATGCATCTGATGTGTACGTTGCACCGATGCAGCGACGGTTACCGCGACTAAATAAATCTACGAGTGCAATCCTGCTACGGTGTGCAATTTAAGTCCGTCTTAGCTGTAAGCTAAGCTGTACGACAAACGCCTTAGACTTAAGACATACTGCACCACATTTAAATATCTCCGCGAAGAGATTTATTGTTGGACGTACGCCCTGTCACGAATTTCGCGCGTGCTGCACATTACGAGGTTTGCCAGTGTCGAGTATTTTCCACTCGTGTTGGCTTGGCCTCCTCTCTCAAGCGACTATTACATCTTATGTACCTACTTGTAACTATGCTGTTTTTTTCATCAGTACTTACCTGAAACTGAAAATATCGACAACCAGTCGAAAAACAACCGCAACCAAATGAAAATTTTAACGAAATTCAATGCGAACTACGTTAACACGGCATCAAAGTAATCAAAATGCTTCTCAGTCGAATTAGGAACTAAACTTTCAACGAACCGGAGAGGTTATTGGAATGGCTTCGAACTGGTAAATGGCGTTCCATTAAATTGACAGCAATTGGCACTTATTTGCTGATCGAAAAAAACGACAGCATAGCAAAAATTCTGAAAATTACCTGAATATTAATTAGAGATATGGTAATTCAATTTGTGATTTATGGCAGTTATTAGTGCATTTTGAGATAGTACCTTTAAACTTTGGATCTGTGTTATCAGTGGGACGATGCCAACAGAAGCAAGCAACGCGTTGCTGCTCTTACAATTCCGGACAATCACGTGCGGAAGCAATTAGTTAAACGCACTAGCGCATATGAAGAAATAAACAAGTTTTGTTAGCCCGGTAAATCTGTATAAGTACGACACTTCAGTCAAGTTACTTTTGAGACCACTCACGATTCTCTACCATTTAAATTAATCAAAATTGGAACAGGAACCATACGATTTAATGTTATTTTAACTAACCGAAAGATACTTTTCTTATATTCTCGATCAAAAGTTGCTACCTCACAGTTGCACTATGCAGCTGATGGCAATAATAAATTATTTGCTTTGTTGCGGTTATTTTTCCACTGTATGGAAAATCGCAGGCATAATAATGGTTCTGATAGCCGGGCAAATGGGTCTCTTCCTACAGAATTATCGACCAATTAGCTTATTGTCTATCCATGCCAAATTGGAAGCGATAACTATTCTCAAGATACTCCATGGACACGATGTTGCTGAGTATATATTATATTTTGCCAAATGGTCCGTTCGACAACCAGCTAGTTAGCATTATCGAATTCATCACAAGAGGGTTTAACGAAAAGCTTCTTATTTTATATTTAGATGTTGAAAATGCCTTTGATAAGGTCTGGCACAATGGCATGCTGTTCAAACTTACTGAACATCAGTTTCCCACCAAAGTGGAGCGATTCGTCAGCTCTTACTTGGACCAAATGACGGTCAAAATTCTACTGATGGGGAAACATCGTCATGGTTAATTTTTGATGAATGTTTCCACAGTACATTTCGAATTGAAAATACATACAAGGTTTTCTGGTGAATACTGTTAAATTTATTTTGTGTGACGTTTCGGACTCGACTGAGTCCTTTATCAAACTGATCGACAATATCTTTACAACTGTTATGTATACATACCAAACCAGGTAAAAAAATCTGCCAACAATCTGGGCGTAACTTTATTATTTTTCCGGCAGAAGTAAGGAACGCGTTCAATTCTGAAATGCGGTGTAGGCTACTATGTGACTGAAAACCTATCAAAAAGAACAAGATCATGGAAGTGAAAATCTGATTGGATCTGAGAGATATGGAATAGTTAATGAAAAAGTACACAATCACTTTACACCCCCTTATTGGTCAATTTTCAGAAAATCTTGAAAACACTGTCTTGGTATTCATATGGAGAATACATAGAATAAAATTAAATTCATTATTTGGGACGAGGTAGTAGATATGTCGAAAATCGAGGGAAAATATGCATTCTATTTTCACAGATAATTTTTTTTGCACCCTTCTGAACGCCAATAGATATTCGTTTTTTTTATTCAAAATTATTTTTTTTGTTGATTTAGATATACACACCGAGTTTCAACATTGTATTAAGCCGTTCTATATATAGGAAAAACACCTACCACTTGTACCACACTACCCTTAGGGGTCGAATTTCAAAAAACCTTGAAAACACATTCTAGGTATTCATACGAAGAATCCGTAGAATAAAAATGAATTCAATATTTGGAAAGACCTAGTAGATATGACGAAAATCGTGAAAATATATGCATTTTATATTTATTATATTCCCAAATATTTTTTTTTGCCCCCCCCCCTTCTGAACGCCAATGAATATTCAAATTTTTTTTTATCACTATTACTTTTCTAGTTGATTTACATATACACACCGAGTTTCAACATTGTAGCTTAAGCCGTTCCATATATAGGAAAAATACCCCCACTTGTACCACACTACCCTTAGGGGTCGAATTTCAAAAAACCTTGAAAACACATTCTAGGTATTCATACGAAGAATCAGTAGAATAAAAATGAATTCAATATTTGGAAAGACCTAGTAGATATGACGAAAATCGTGAAAATATTTGCATTTTATATTTATTATATTTACAAATATTTTTTTTTGCCCCCCTTTCTAAACGCCAATGAATATTCAAATTTTTTTTTATCACAATTACCTTTCTAGTTGATTTACATATACACACCGAGTTTCAACATTGTACCTTAAGCCGTTCCATATATAGGAGAAACACCCCCACTTTTACCACACTACCCTTAGGGGTCGAATTTCAAAAAACCTTGAAAACACATTCTAGGTATTCATACGAAGAATCCGTAGAATAAAAATGAATTCAATATTTGGAAAGACCTAGTAACCTAGTAGATATGACGAAAATCGTGAAAATATATGCATTTTATATTTATTATATTCCCAAATATTTTTTTTTGCCCCCCCCCCTTCTGAACGCCAATGAATATTCAAATTTTTTTTTATCACTATTACTTTTCTAGTTGATTTACATATACACACCGAGTTTCAACATTGTAGCTTAAGCCGTTCCATATATAGGAAAAACACCTTCACTTGTACCACACTACCCTTAGGGGTCGAATTTCAAAAAACCGTGAAATCACATTCTAGGTATTCATACGAAGAATCCGTAGAATAAAAATGAATTCAATATTTGGAAAGACCTAGTAGATATGACGAAAATCGTGAAAATATATGAATTTTATATCTATTATATTTACAAATAATTTTTTTTGCCCCCCTTTCTAAACGCCAATGAATATTCAAATTTTTTTTTATCACAATTACCTTTCTAGTTGATTTACATATACACACCGAGTTTCAACATTGTACCTTAAGCCGTTCCATATATAGGAGAAACACCCCCACTTTTACCACACTACCCTTAGGGGTCGAATTTCAAAAAACCTTGAAAACACATTCTAGGTATTCATACGAAGAATCCGTAGAATAAAAATGAATTCAATATTTGGAAAGACCTAGTAGATATGACGAAAATCGTGAAAATATATGCATTTTACATTTATTATATTTACAAATAATTTTTTTTGCCCCGCTTTCTGAACGCCAATGAATATTCAAATTTTTTTTTATCAGAATTACTTTTCTAGTTGATTTACATATACACACCGAGTTTCAACTTTCTAGCATGAACCGTTTAATAGTTAGGAAAAACACCCCCTACCCCCGTAGCATACTACCCCTAAAAAAAAATTTATTTTTCCAACATTCCGCTACAATAGCTCTATCTAAATACCAAGTTTAAGGCTTATATCATTACAGGTTATCAAGATATAAGCATCGGAACTTTTTCCTTTTCACCCTCCCCCACCCTCCCCCTCTTCACCCACAACCCCAAAACTTTTTTCCCTACTAGGGTTTAATTAGCGCTACTTCTGGTAAAAATTCTAAGCATCTATCTTAAACTGTTCTTGAGATATGAAATTTGTTTGATTTGAAAAATTCTCATCCCCTCCACTTCTATGCTCCACCTCCCACTTAAAAAATTTTACTTTGATCAATCTTTTTTTGTCAATCTTTACACCCAAACCAAATTTTATTTTTCTAGAGCAATTGGTTCATGAGATATCGTAATCTTAAGTTTTTCACCCCCCACCCCCATACACAACTTCCCCCACCCAAAATTTTTCTTCATTCTGTTCTCCTAGTATAACTACAAATATGTTTTAAGTTTGAATAGTGTGCCATTAACGGTTTAGGAGATATGGATTTTAGAACCTGTCTATCTCACCTTTTTTGGGTTTCGGACGCATTACATTTCCCCCCACTCCCACACCCCTTGATCAATATTGACAATTTTTCTGCAAATGGGTCTACTATCAGAGCTCTATAGAAATTCCAAGTTTCAGCTTCCTAACATAAGGGGTTACTGAGATCTGGAAACCAAAATTTTCGGTCTAAAACACTTCCCCCTCCTTCCCCCTCACACCCCCACCCCTAAAAATTTGGTCACTTCAAGGCGCCTACCCCGTCTATTTGTTAAAAAAATTTCAATTTAATATCTCAAAGCGTTTGGCAGCTACGAGCCTCCAAACGATCTTGCGTACGGCGGACGCCGTACGGCGTACGGCGGACAGACGGACTGAAAATTTTTATTGCTTTTTTCGCGTATACTAGTTATGAAACGTGAAAATAAAAATTTTGAGGGTAGCAAATTTTTTTTTTTAAAAAATCAATCACAATACTTAATTATTAAAATAATAAAGTAAAAGGGTAACACAATTTACTGATAGCATCTTTTTTGACAGCCAAGCGGAACTGCTAGCGCTGAAATCTTATTGTTTCGCTCTAAGCTCATGTGGGACTGTCATCACTCTTCTTAAAGAGCTGGCACATCATAATAGTCTAATGCCATGTTTCCACTACATCCAAATCTCGCGATTAAGAGAACTAGATTAAGAACTGTTTCCATTGCATTCCTAGATTAAGTTTGACAGTTAAAATGAAACGAAAATGGAGTCTTATTCGTAAAACTGTTTCCGTTGTACAATTAAATGCTGTAAATGCAATAAAGGTATTGTGTAGAAGCAGTCAAAATCTTTGTTAAGTGCTTTGAAACGGAAATGCCATAATCATTTAATAAATTTATTGCTGTTGCAAAAAAGAAGTGCTGCATTTCTAGGGGAAAATCTCAGCTGGGGAACATCTCCAAGATCTATTGGCTGAATTGAAATTTACTGGGTTGACACTAAAAAATTACGAAATTAGAAACTAGATTGTTTCGTAATCTCGCGGATTTGTAATCTCAATCCTGTATGAATAATCTACTAGATTTGCGTGTAGATTTGCTTAATTGCGAGATTACGAGGCAGTTGAAACATGGCATAACCCTGATGTGGGTTCCAGGACCTGACGGTAGTGGGGAGCCAAATCACTAAAGATAAAACCGGAACCATTCTTTAAAGTAGGTGACGGCTTCATTAAGGATGGCTTTTCAAAGCGGGTAAATTTTTAGGTGGAAGGTTATTGGAACTCCCTTTCAGGACTAAACCAGTCCAAGTAGTTTCTGAACTTCTTAAGTAGGAGAGCTTCAGAATTCCTTTCCTGAAGTAGGTATAACACACGGGTTATAATGGGATATTTTTCAGGACATTATTTCCTTAATTATCACCTTAAGATTATCGGTAAGGTATTAACCGTCGATTCGATGATATCATATCTGAAACCACAGCACACATTCTGTCTGATTGTGATACAGTGGCCAGATCAAGAAGGCAGATTCACGGTGGATTTACTCTCACCTATGAAGACCTGTCGAAGACTCCCCTGAGTAAAATCATCTCCTTTCTCAAGGGGATAGATATGGCCTAAGGAGTAGTTAAGAGCCAGAACCAAAAGACTTTTTAGATTGTGGGTCGAGAAAGAGCAAATATAGGATCTATTAAACTAATAAATAAAAAATACCAGACGCACCCGGAACGGACTGCACGGTTTCCGCATATTGTGACACAGTGTCGTTACACTTTAGACGGAATTTATAAAGTGCTATAAAGCTTAATCCAACACAAAAGTTTGAAATAGTACGGAGCTTCTAACAAAAAGGTATTATATAAATTATTTTATTTTTAGTTGTGGTAAAACAACCTTAAAAAATCGATACTCTTAGTCCATTCGTCTGTTCGTTCTTCTGCCTGAATCTATGATAACTTAACAAGCTAGATTAATTGTCTTCAATCTAAAAGCTTGAAAATTTGTACAATTTGCAAGATAAAATGATAAATTTGTAGAAAACCAAATGGGTCCTTGTAAGCCCCGTAAAAACATTTTTTCATGCAATGATTTACCTCAGGTTCCAGATACGAAATTAAGAACGACATCAAAACCAAACGACTACAATCGGCTAAAAGCCAATCAAAATTGAACGTAAACTGCAATTACAGGAATTAAAATTTTTTTTTTTTCTAATTTTAAATTTCATCAGATCTTACAAATATGTAGGAATTCGTTAAAACGTATGGAACAGGTTACATCCATTTCATGGTTGAATATCCAGAAATGTTGAAAGGAGTTTTTAGATAAATATGAAGAAAGCGCGAAGAGTGTCTTATCGTTCCTACGAGATATGACGAAATTCGTGAAAACGTGTTCAACCCTTTTAAATCCTCAAGGGTTTTAAAAGAAAAAAACTTGAAAACAATCCCATAGAGTGTAAAGTTATTCTGTATCTATTGTTAAGGTTATTAATGATCTTGTTGTTTGGTGTGATGACTCTTTCTCATTTAATTAAGCATTATTGTGCAAGCATGTATGTATATAATTCTGCTCGACGAATATTCGGATGTCTTTCATGATACACAATTTTTTTTAAAAAATAATAAAGTAATATTGTTTCTAGCCATCTTTCAAAATTGAAGATACCTACGCCAAGAAATGAGTCTCAAACTTTATACAATTAAAAAAGACAATAAGCATTTGGTGCGTAACGTATCAACACATAGAGGTAGTTCCATAAACTTACCGATAACTCTAACTACCGCCGTTGTTAATTTTTAACTGAAAAATTATAAGAGTATTTTCTTTACGTTCAAGTAGAGATGAGCATTGTGGCTGCAAAAGGAAATATTTAAGCGCAATTGCTGGAAGTTATCGATGAAAAAATGAAATCAATGAAGGTATGGGTATGAAAGGTACTTCAATTATGCCCGAGAAAAGGGCTCATCTTACAGAGAAAACAACTCAAAAGCTAAATTTACATACCTTTGGACTTTCCTCATCCGCTACAACGGACCACTTTTCATTTTTGTACTGTAGACATGCGTGTCAAAAGTTTGAAAATGATTTCTATAAAACCCATTGATCCAATTTTGACCCATGTACCCCAGAGACTTGTGCATACCGTAAACTTGTTGGATTTTATACGCAGCTGTCTTACAAGTAACTTTTCTTGATGCATGGACAGCAATAATAATGTGAAGAAAAAGTGACAGTTCTCGAAGGTTGGTCATCATCACAGAGCAAGATTAAGGCGGCATGTACACATAAGATTTAAATCTTAATCGAGTGGCATAGTCCAATGAATTTTTCAATTATAAAATAGAGAAATCAAAAGTTATTTAGTTGTTTTTATACTGTTGCCATACTTTTTACGCATCTTATTTAACTAAAGAAAATTATACAGTAAACGCGTTAAGGCAATAACTGTATCCAATCGAATAAGAGAAGTATAGAAATTAGAAGAAATGTTGAATTCCTATTTCAACTTTTAATTGGGGACAAGAGAAAAGGTACTCAAATTGTTTTTTGTGCGAGTTAAGTAAGTGCAGATAACATTGGTTAACAGAAATTGGTAAGGTTTGCATTTGGTTAAAACTATACCTCAGTCACGATAGGCTGTAAGCCAATAAAACTCGAAGAAGCAGTTTGAAAATCACATCTGAATTTCATATACATACTCCGAATTTAATTGGTAATCTCCCATTCGGAATACGATCCTTCTTATTCCAGAAAAATTACCAAAATGTGACAAATATTAGTGGGAGAAATTGTTATGCTAAAGCCCGAAATTCGACACAAATGCAATGCAATTATGACATTAAAGCTGCTGTTAACAAATCTGATAACATTGATCATTATTCAATACAATGGCGTGT
Source organism: Beris chalybata (assembly GCA_949128065.1). Classification (NCBI taxonomy): domain Eukaryota; kingdom Metazoa; phylum Arthropoda; class Insecta; order Diptera; family Stratiomyidae; genus Beris; species Beris chalybata. The sequence continues at coordinate 23,295,617 of OX421896.1, read as the reverse complement.
TAGCCCAAATTGGGTTCTGGCCTCTGATAGCATTGATGAGTCAAAATTGAGTCAACAATCTTTTGATGATGTTCGATTTACTTTTATACATAATTTGAAATACGCAAGGAAATAGTAGTTTACTTTAGATTCGAACTAAAATATTATCGAAATATTATTGGCATAATTTAAGGTCAGATTAAAATTACAACTTCGTGATCATATTAACAAAATTGCTGCTAGGCTTTGCTAAAGTTCTTTTATTGCATTTTAAATTATTAAATGTGATTCCGCGCTCTTTGTATTGCCATAAAAATTGTCAATTGAAAATGGAGGATATTCGCCCAAAGTTTGGACAAAAAAAAAATCACCCACCAAAATTTTCGAAATTAAATAAACTGTCTTTTTGTCACGACCTTGAGTGCATTGTTTGGCTGAAAATTATTTCGGCTCTATTTTGACAATGAACTTATTTTTATGGGAACGATAAAAATGCTAATGAGGAATAAAAGTAATTTTAAGAGCTAGTTAAGACCATAAACTATGTATAGGATGAGTTTGTTATTGTTTATTGTTAAGGAAACGATTGTTTAATTTTTATATTTTCGCATAAAATTCAATTAAATTACTAAAAACCGTAGACATAATAAAGTATGTAATGAAATTGCTACGAAGTGCAAAAATGGAAGGTTTGTACCGAATAGAATGAAGGACAAGTCATGGGCGAAACCATAGAGATATACATATGTAGTGAAGATGGCGTGCAGCGACTGTGTTGAAGCCGGATTATTTCTTGCAAAGGACCGGCGATATTCACTATCAGCATCTAACTCACATGTATGTTACACTCCGGAAAAAAAGGCCAAACTTTGAATACTAGGCACTAGGCTACTATTTGCAATTCACTGCCACCTGGCATGAAACGCTCCATACAAAAATGTTCGATTTTGCATCAAAATGCTTCAAAGTGCTTTATACAGAAGGGGCGTCTTGCCGTCTCCATTATCTATATCTCTATGGGCGAAACTCACTCTTCTGGGTAAGTATTGTTTCTTCATTACTGCTATTTTCGGACATCTCTGTAGCAGGGGCAGGTCCAGACCTTGCGAATTTTTGTTTATTTCTAAAATGCACTATGAATTACAAATAGAATGTGTCATGGTGGAACGTAGTGTAGTACGTCTATGAAAATATACACAATATATGAAAATTTGGAAACATGTTTCTAGACTAAAGTACAATTAGTTTGATGAATAAATTTAAATGAAATTCGTGAAAATGAACTTTTTTCTTAAATTAATTACTTCCCGAATTAGATCTACATAAACGTTCTAAACTGCGTAGTAGATCAGTTTAGAACGGTGTAGATCCTGAGCAAGTCTACCCGAAACGGGGCAATATTATTATTCATTTCACGAGTTATGGGGCAGTAGCATGAAGGGACCAAATCTATTATTATTATTATTATTATTACTACTGTTTTGTTTGGCTTCAGCTAAGAGGGCTGTATTGCCTCGTACTCTTGAGATGGGGATGACTTGCCCATGCATCATGAAAGGATTAAATCAATTTTAAAAACAAATTCAGTTTTGTGATTCGGCTTTATTCAAATTCAAAAAATCACAGTACTCTAACAATTCATCAATGATGGAAATGAAAATGTAATGAGAAATGGTGCTACTGTTCTCAGTATTAAGGAGTAGAGTATCAAACTTAAAAGATTAATTCTTAGCCTTCACACTAGATTATGAATTACTTAACTTTCCATTCAATAAAACAACTTCTGTCTTTAATATAATATTGTCTTGTTCTCGTTGATCAATAGCTAGTTTTAATTCAGCAAGGTCTTCCTTCAACCGAATATTTTCCCTAGAAACACTGATTTCTTTTCTTCTCAAACGATCATTTTCATCGCTAAATTTGTTCAATAGCTCTTTATAGATTTTCATGGTACAAGATTGATCTATATAATCCATTTCCATCTTAGCGGAGAGCTTTGCGGTAGATAAAACATTTTTTTGCGAACTATTATTGTTAACTTTTGCTAGTTTCAATTCATAGCTTTGAACTACATTTTCTAAATCCTTTTTCGCAATTATCATATCTTCCAAGTTTTTAGTAAGTTTTTCATTTTCGTAAACGTATTTCATATGCTGATTAGAAAGAATATCGATTATTTCTTGTAGATTGGATTTTTCTAATTGTATTTTAGTAGTATTTGAGTTCAACATTTCAACTTGATCTTCATACTTGAACATTTTATCCTTATATTCATTTAATTCTGACAGAGAAACCATGACCGACTCTTTGGAGGTATTTGATGTAATACCTGGTACTTCAACATGTACGTTGGTATCGGAATTTTTGAAAATTGTAATTGTATCGGTAGATGAATCTTTGCTTTCGCTGGCTACTTCGCTCAATTCGTTAAGATTACAATTGTTCTCCCTTCTATCTGCGAAAAGAGGGCTATTTTGAAGTTGTTGTTTTAGATTGCTTATTTCCATATCCCTTTCATTTATTTCAAATAAGAGATGTTCTTCGATGCACTTCGAGTCAAACTCAAGACTTTTACAATACTCGCATGCCATTAGTAGGGATTTAACTTGATAAGCGTACTCTTTCAATTGAATTTGATATCCTTGTTCTTTGGATTCAAAAACACACGCGTTTTTATTCGGTTCTGAAATACGAGACTCCAACTCGAAACACCTGAAACAAAAAGAATATTTCAATAGCTTCGAGAAAATTTAATGGTTTAAGGATGACAGGCTATCAATATAAATTTTATTTTTCGTAGCCTACTGAAATGAACTCGAACATTACAAATTAATAATTTTACTTTATTATTTTTTAATAATAAAGTTTTGTGATCGACCTGAAATTTCAAAAGAATATGCTTCCCTGAAATTTTGTGTTTTCACTTTTTAGAACTAATAAACCCAAAACAGAAAAAAAAATGTCCGACTGTCCGCCGTACGCAAAACCGTTTGAAGGCGCGTAAAGGCCGGTGTAGCCGGTGTAAAAGCACAAATTTTTGGAGACCAATGATAATTTGAAAGCTCCAAGGGATCCAAGTATGCCAAAGGATCCTGCTTGTCAAGAACACCAGTGAAATAATCTTGGATTACATACCTAAAAGGATTGCAAGAACATTTTTGCTCGTAAAATAATGAGTTTTGTAAGCCTATGCAGCTTTTACTTTGACAAGCGCATAAAACAACTTCGCTCTCTTTTACACCGGGGTGGGGTGGCCTATGTTTAGTTACCTTATCTAAAGTAGCAAGATAGTTAATTTTGTTTTTTCTTTATACATTAACAAAAAAAAAATACTTTTTTATATTAAAATTAGAAATGCTAAAAGACTTTTTTCTTAAAATTCGCCCAATCAATCTTTGGGTGAAAATCGTATAATTAGCTCTCTTTTGAGTATCACATATTTTCTTTAACCGCCAAGCATGCTATTAACTTGAAATATAACTTAGCACCTGTAATGATTCCTCCATAATCTTATTGATAGATAACTTGCCAGTCACACATCGAACATATACTTAATGTTGATATTGCTGAGATGTGCAGGTAAGTACTGTTACCGAAGCTCCATGTCATCATTTAATTTTTTCCTGAACAGTCGAAATATAGCTTCAGATTTCCAATTGAATACTACGATATCACAATAAATTCAATTAGTCGTGTATTCATGTGCACAAGTTTTAGAGTGCTTCTCGCACAGGTAACATTGAAAACTCCCACATCCGTAATGATCTCGGATCTCCGGGGGGGTAACCACATTACGTTGATTTCAGTTCAAGTCCCGAAGAGATTAAGAAGTGAAGCCTATCTGGCAGGTACCACGCACTACAACTTAATGCGATTATCTGGATCTTATATTGGGGCACATATGTGACTTCTCATTGGATTATTTGTTTAGCAGATCACCTCTGGGTTCTTCTTCAGCGTTTCACCCATCAGCCGTACTACGGTCATACCTAGTCCGGGGACTTAGTACCTACAATTGTTGTTTACTTCGTTTTTTTTTCCTAACTTATATCTTCTAATTCAAATGAGGCATCATTGGACCGCATAGACGGATCTAAGAAAAAATCGAGGAGATCATATGACAAGTTGATGGATTATTGGATTTCAGATGAATGTCAACGGAATAGGCAAGACAATACGGACGGGTTTTTATATATTTCATACATTAGAAGATGTAGTCCTCCACTTGAATGTCAAACCCGTTTCTTTCCAAGTGGCTGATCCCTTGGACGAGATGACTTTGTTATTGCTGATTCCGTTTGGGTGTTTGCGCTATCTTTTCAATTGAATTCTTCGATCGCATTTGCCATCCACATTCAAATTTTTTGAAGATGTCAGCCTTGAGGCTACGATTAAAATAAAGAAAAATATATCTAATATTTTTTATTGTTTTTTTATATTATTTTTTCAGTTGGCTACAAAGTAGAGAAAAATTACATTATGCGTACATACCATTACCGTGCTGAATGTTCACAGTTGAGAGATGATGTGATAAGCTTTTGAGAGGATTACTGTGTTCGGGTTTCTTTTCGTTTATTTTTTTAAAACCATATTTCGGTTGATTAGAGGCTTGATTTGGGCAAGAGGTACAATTTTCGGTTTCATTTTTTATATATATCAACCGATGATTAATAATTTAAAAAAGATTCCTTTTGTGATGCCGCATTGCCTATTGCTTTAATGCGGAGGTGTAAAGGGCTCCAAATTTGGACCGAAGAATCAACTCTTTTTCTAGTATTGAAACGGAAATAACAATTGATTAATGTGGACACGGTGTCACGTGTTTTCTTAGAATAATTATATTAATCATTATATTGTCTAATTAAGAGCAAACGATGGTTGAGTAAAATTTAGACATTTTTGTTACAAGAAAATGTACATCGAAAAGCTTAAAAAGAAGGTTTTTTCTTGACTGAAATACCTACCAAAAAATTTACAATCCTGAAGTTTTGAAATTTAAAATTTTGCGTCATAGTCCGGTCTGGTCGTTTCACGTTCTTATCGTGTTTATAAAGTTAATTTGGAAATGTTGTCACTAGAAAAACTTCGCCATAAAGGATTTAAACAAACACACAAAAGTGAAAATGCCGAAAAAATGTTTATTCATTTATTAAATATAATTTGGTGGTCAGTCGAAAAAAGACTTTACACGAGTATCCAACTCTAATGATTTGCTATGGATTACTTTACTTAATATTATAAATTATTCTAAGGGAAATAGAATGAATAGTATTTCAACTAAGTAGTGTAGTTCGGAAGTAGAAAAGCTTATTCAAAATTATTTTAATATATTTTTTTCATTATTCGAAATCGTCATCTGGTTTGTTTGTACAAACGCACGATAACTCAATAAGATTTTGATTTAGGACACATTTGAAATTTGGAAATGAAATGTTTGTCAATGTTATTCGAAACAATCGAAACTAGTTACTTTTAAATAAAATGTTTAAATTAGTTCAGAAATTAGATAAGATTAGATCTTTGATTTAATTTTAACTAAATTTAAGCTCAAATTTCTACTGTGAAAGTGACCGTAAAACTAATTTCGTTAAAGAGCGAAATCGTCATGTGAACACCACGCCTTCAAGAATATTGATCGATGACTTCAGAACGCTTTATGCTACGAATTTTTTCTATTAATTCACTTAAGAGTAGATATGAATATTAAAATATACTTTTAAGTGTTTCGAAATCCACTATAAGACGGGAAATCGTTAGGTTTAAGTTAAACATTGGATGGGGGAAACTATTTAGTGAAATCCTAACACTTCTATAAATAGCGCAAGTACAAAAATTCTGAAAAACCGTTTCAACGAATGTTAGCGAAAAGCTTCAGAACGCTTCATTTTTCAATGGTTTGATATTGTTACATGAAAGGCTGGCCACCGCCCAACTCGATCGATTTCGCATAATGGAAATAGCACAACCGAATACCAATCACAAACTTAGTTGAAGTACATAAGGGTGCTGAGAAAATCGATTGTACCTTCCTTCTATTCGAATATTCTCGCATCTACCAGAACAGAGTAGAAAGTCAAAATCGAATGCTCTCAAGCTTTCGAGTATCGTCCACCGATCGAAGATTCAAGAACAGCCCAGCGAGTAATGGGAGCATGTAACAATGCATGGTGGAAACCTTTCTTGGAAGGCATGGATGCGTGAAAGTTCTGTCCAACTCCATTTCCTTTTAACATGAGCATGTCGGCAGTAGGAAGTAGCCGAGAAACCGATTACTCGAAAACTCTTCGTGCTCTTCCTTCACAGTAATGAAGAATGCATTTTTAGTGATGCATGAATCATTCATCCTTCAGGCAGCTTGGTGGAAGGTTAGCTAGCGTAAAGGGTAAGCATACAATCATGCATAGGGGAAACCTTCCTTCGAAGGCGTGAATGAATGACACTTCGAATCCAATCTGTTTCGTTTTCACATGAGGAAGCACAAGAGAAATTAAAATTAATTCAAAATCTCAAATACCATCAAAATGTTTGATGCAAGAAAGCTTATTATAAAATAAGTAATGTAATATTAAACTAAAATTTTTATAATTTTTTTTTATTATTATAATTATTTATTTACTAAAAACCCTTCCTTCATTTGGCCGATGTCTTCATTCGATGTGTTTTTACAGTACCTGGTATAAGCGAGAAGAAACAATTTCTACATTTCTCTCTCGAACTGAAGAAATTGAAAATCGTCCATTTTAACAACTTCTGAAGATATATCAGAAGGTTATGACTATAAAATTTCATGACAAAAATTAGTTGTTTCCGAAAACATAAGTATTAATACGCTTAATACTTTTAAGTGCAAATAAATACTTTACGCCATCCCAATTTATTTCAAGTACTCCCACTATAGAAAAGAAGACGTCAAAGCATTTCGACGAGGGTGCCTGTCCTATTAAGTTCTTCACATGTATAAGCCATCAATTATATTTAAAAAAAAAATTATACTTTTACTTTCGTAACAGAAATTTTACTGAATTACAATTTCGTCGTCGGGAGTACTCATCAATTTTGCATCTAAGGATATTAGCTCGTCAAAACTTTTGAAACTCCTCATCCAGATACGATTCACGAATATTGTTTTGGAATATCGTCATAATTTTTTTTTTTAAAAAAAAACTTGCTTTTTAGAATATTAAACTTCCATCATTTAATTGGATTTCTTGTCAAATCTGCATATTTCCGAAAAACTGCAGATTCATCACAAAATACTTTTGACTGCAACATTTTAATTTTTTTCACAAAAAAATTGTCCGTTCATATTTTTACATGAAAAAGAAACCCCAACAAATTTCATTTTTAGCGACAATCCTAAGCTACTCGTACATATATTCATAATAGGCTTACCCTTCTATTTCTTCTTTCGTGTCATATTTATTATTTGTAATTTAAACACTTTCAACTTGAGCTTGAGTTATTAATAAAACTTTTCAGAATTTAAAATTGATTAACAAATTTTACTTCGCTGCTACTTTAATCTCATGCAAAACTGAACTGAATATTAACGGACATGAATGGTATGGATATGCATACTAGGGCAACCGGCAAGAAAACGATCGAATCTGATACCGAAGTTGCTGTTCTGGCTCCAAAAGAATTCAATGCGAAGTATATGTTTGCTAAAAAATAGATCTGGATTTGAACAGAATTTTCCGAAAAAAAAAATTCATTGATAACATTAAGGGGGCTCATATGAGTAGAAAATTTTTGTATTTTTAAAACTTTTTTTTCGCTCATCTTAAAGTTTATAGTCTTAAGAATGTTGTCTGTAAATTTCATATTGAAATTCCAATAATTGTGGAAGTTACGGGCAATTAACCGGGATGGGCCCTTCGTGAATTCTCTATATAGCACATCTTTCAAACGCGATTATCTCGAAACATACTTTCAAAGGCGGTTCCCAAAATCTTCGGAAAACGGCTGAACCAATTACTTCCAAAATTCCACACATTATTCTTAAATAGGTACTCCCCTTCGCTATCTAGGATTTTTTTTTATCTTATTTATCAAGCAAGAAAGGTCGATAATTAGGGTTAAGAACTGAAAATAAAGTTCAATCGGCCGCCATTTTGAGAATTTTTTTTTTTTTCCAAAAACCCCTACGTAGCGAAGGGCATAATACTTTTCACTTTCAGAATCATTTTGAAATTTTTATTTTGGATCAACCGCCTGCATGTATTCGTGGGAACCGCTGAGCATGCGAGCGACGGACATTTTTTGTGCCGACCCTGACAGCAGCGCCCCTGGTTAATATACATTTATAAAAAAAAAACTATTAGCGTACCTCAACATACATATATACTTTCGAATAAAACCAATCTGAATGAAATCGAGCAAATAGTTTTTGAGATAATAATTTCTAAAATTCACCTAATTTTTCAGGTTTCTACTCATATGAGCCTTAAGTTCCAGATATAAAATTGAAAAAGGAAGATTTTATTTATTTTTTATATCCTTAAAAAGAACAAACTACGTACGCACCACATATTGCGCTTTATCTCCAACTACTAAACTGGAGTTCAGAACTTCATCAAATTGTTCAAACTATCGGCTTGTAGCCTACACTCAGAAAAATCGATGTAATAAACTTAACGATATTGCTTTGTAATTCCTATTTCAACGAAATTTTGTTGATATTACGATTTTTCAATATTTTTAACGAAAAATGTCATTAAAATCTTATAAGCGTATCTTAAATAAAATGAAACCCATTTCGTAGAAAATGTCTTTTTGTCTCAATCGGATGTTTTCGTTATTTCTATGTTGACTTTATTAATTCAATATTTTAACGAAAAATGCCATCAAAATCTAAGGAGCGTATCTTAAATATTATGAAACACATTTCGTAGAAAATGTCTTCTTATTTCAATGAGACGGTTTCTTTATTTCTACGTTGACTTTATTAATTCTTTGCGGTGGTATTTTTATATTTACGATAACTTTTGTAATTCGATGCCATCAATTGTATTTGAGTTTTAACTAATCACTCCAGAGCTCTGGGTGGCTTGTTGGCTAGAGCACTTGCCTTCGGTGCACCTGGTACCAGGTTCGAATCTGATTGCCGACAAATAATTTTCGAGAATGGGATTGGGTGCCGGACTACCAGTTCACTCAGCTGTAATGTGTAACTTCAAAGCCTAGGCCCGAATGGGGCTGTTGGGCGCAACAGCATAAAGTCACACTTTTTATTTATTTTTTAAAGAACGGAATCAATTTCGTTATAATTTACTAAGCGCATCGTAAATTATGATTGATTTACTGGATTCCATTTCGTTATATCTACAATACTTTCCATTAATTTAACAAAATCTCGAAGTAGATTTAATAATACACTTTTTATAAACTAACATAAAACTTCGTCAAATCAATAAAAAGGTTTTACAATAACCTAATCGTTCTTTTTACGAATAGTTTCGATGGCTCGAAATCAATGTAAAAATTCGTATATTCTATGGAAGTTTTCGTATATTCTATTAAATATTTTTCTGAGTGTATTGTCATTGCATTATGTTCATATGTGTAATCGGCTTAAATCGATTTCAGGATTTTTCAATATTTTTACTTCTATGTGCAATATATTTATTCCAATGTTTGTATAAAGAAACAGTAAATGTTGGAAGTTGTATCATGAATGAAGTTGTTCTTGTGATAAAATTAGCTTCACGAAGAGACTTTTTGTCTGGAAACAACCGTTGCTGAATTTCAACTTTGACCACTTCCCGAACTACATATAACCCAAGAAATGAGTTCAAGTGATAAAGATCATAGAATTGATGTAGGCAGATGAAAGTAACGAGTGATATATGTACATATGTAAATGCAAAGCAATCGTTTTGCTGTATTCACTCCGATTGTCCTTCATAAATGATTTTGCCCACGGGCTAATAAATAACACTGCGAACTACATACCTAGGTACTTTCAATTAGTCGTGCTCCGATACACAATTATTACTATTACTATTATTAATATTGTAATTAAATACTAACTCAGTAAATTCTCCATTCACGACATCAAATGTATTTTTTTTTTCCAGTCCGTATGATTTGAAGACACCCTGAAGGTCCAATAAGCTGTCTCCCAACGAATCATAATTCGAGGCAAGGTCTCGGTAATCGCCCAAAAATCGATTACAAGATTTTCATCAAAACGGAACTTTCAAAACGTAATTGTGGCTACTTTAATTTAAATAAGACGACGTTCAAAGTGCTTTAGTGGTGTTTGTTAGATTTCCCAAAATGAAGCCAAAATAATTCATGAGATGAACTTCAGTGCCGACGTAATTGACCTCCCCGATTGTTCCGCTTCTAAAAACGTTGAAACTTGCGCGAAATTCCAAAATTGGGTGTTTGGGCAAAGCGTTGGGCCTTGTCGCATCAATTACATATCGTGGATGATGGCCTAACGAACGGAGAGCCACCATCACTCGCGACAAAATTCGTTCAAAGCGGCAATTTGTCTGACACTGACATCGAGGTGAATGTCAAAACTTAGCCAAGAGTCGACAGAACATAACGCTCACTAATGCTAGATTGGGTCGTGCAAGTAGCTTTGTATGTAGTCAATGAATTGTTGCTACTGCGCCACTCCCCCGAATAATTGATCGATTGATCTATCGCACCGCAGTTGTGTTGCGGATCGAATTCTATTGCCCCGGATCACCACAAAGATGTGATTAATGAGATATTGAATGAATCGCTTAAAATTTGAAATCCAGTGGTGGAGATCAATGTAAAGTTATTCGTTTTCTTGGAAATGTAAATATCGATGGTAACTGTGTGATACGTGCTGACAAAAAATGAGATAAAATACTGAGGAGATGAACTGAGAAGATTATCATTAAAGCATTTATATTTATTTATTTATATTTGGAAGATGCTTGTAAGTCTAACTAGCACTAAATCTGATTACCTTAAGTTCGAAATGTGTATTGTACGCGTGATTTCAGTTCTGATGTAACATAATCAAATAGTTTCAAATATAATTCATATTTAAATTTATGCTTTTTTTGTGTTGTTGTTTTTTGTCAGAAGAGTCTGTCAAAACATCGACGCGACCTTCACTACTAGGAGCTGTCACTGTCTTGGATACTACTATTTGTGACAGTTGAAAATTTTTTACTGCTGGATATGAAATTGCCTTGGACTAATGCTGTTTTAACACTGGCTAGTTTTGGAGCTGAAAAGTTGCTATAAAACAATATGACTGAAGGGCTTTGGAGAATTTAACATACAATTAAATTGGTGTGAGAGGACCGATTTGAACAGCTTAAATCTGCGATGCTATCAAAAACCATATAAGGAACCTAGAGAACTCGCTGAGTGCATTCAAGTAAAATATACCCGCTAGGGTAGAATTGCTTTCCTATCAAGTTGACTGACTATTGATGCTCTTAAAAGAGCAATTTGTCAAGCAATTGATTGACTTACGATGACAGGGCAATATCGTGTTAGCGGTGGCAATTTTTTCACAGATTGCTGGTATTGCTTGCCCTATTGTGTCTGTATTTACACTAGCTTGGCAAACTTCTAGCAATTTTCCTTGTTTGGTGATTCAGTTGTCATGTTTTGTTTTGGATTCATTTGTCAAGTTTCGTATTATAATACTTTGGAATTCCAATATTTCCAAGTTTAATTTTAAGTATTATATTTGTTTGTCAAGTTCATAGACTGAATTGTTCGTGTTGCTAAATTAAGTTAAATTAAATAAAAGTATTGCTCACTTGCCCACGAGTTGACAACCAATTGGTCCATATCGTCAATTGCTAATGTTGTTGAATTTTGCTGTCAAAATTGTCTGGAATTACTGCAAATTGAGCAATTTTATTCGTTTGTGTAAACGGCTTGCATCTTAAAGGTGCCCGAAAACTATTGCCGAAACAATATAGTAATGGAACGTTTAATGGAGCAATGCAGAGCTAATTGCGGCAATATTTAGGGCAATGTTTTCATAGATTGTTAGTATTGTTCGCCCTATAGTTACTGTATTGCCATTGACTTTTAAAATTCCGTGGAATGGTCCTCTGTTCAGTGATTTAATTATCGAGTTTTGTGTTAAATTTCGCATTTATTTGTCAAGTTTCATGTTGTAATGGCTTGGAATTCAAATACTATTTCCATGTTTTATTTTAAGTTTTGGATTTATTTGTAAAGTTTGTTTTCGCATTATTCATAGACTAAATTGCTCGTGTAAGTTCTTATTTGCTGAATTGTTAGATATTGGTCAATTCAGAAACGAGTTGATGAAAAGTTTATCCACATCGCGTAGTGTTGCTGTTTGTTGCTTCATATTTTCCTGACGTCAAAATTGATGAATATATAATATAATATATAATATAATATATAATATAATATATAAATTTAATATAAATATTATATTGCTGCAAATTGAGCAATTTTAATCGCTTGTGTAAGAGAACCTTTATGCAAAGGATTTACCCACGTCTTTGAAGGATATTAAAGTTTAAGGTATTTACCCGCTACTACACTAAAACAACAAATCTTTTTTATTGCCAAATAAAGAATAATATAAAAATTTTAGTTCTCAACGTGATCGATTGCAGCACTAATTTTTGAAGGACCTTCTTATGGTATAGGTACTTGAATAATTTTTCTGTTCATATTATCTTCTTATCCTTACGGGTTCCTATTTAAAGGTGTAATAAGTGAGACCTAAGAATTTGAGCTGACGAATTTTGCTCACAATCTTAACATACGCCTAGCAAACTATACCCATAAAATATAAACTATGTTAAGGAGCTTCGGCAGAAAAACTTAGATCGAGCAAAGAGATAAATGTAGTGTCTAAAAATTTTATATAGAGAAATATCTTGAAAAAAGTCCAAGTATCTGTTTGAGATGACGCGCCATAAAAGAAGATCTAAGCCTTACATATGGTATAACTCCACTAATGTGATTCGTGCGAGCTTACACACAAAATTTCAGCTTTCACTCGTATTTGATTCGGTAGATATCGCAGTCCAAAGTTTATCACCTCCATTGCTATACGAGTATTTGCCCAATAACATCAGAGCGCTTTAGGCTAGCTATTTGAAATTGTGTACACTTTAATTTTTCAATTGTTCCAGGTAAAGCTGAGAATCAAGTAAGTTCTTGGTATGGTGTGTGGGGTGGTTATCCTGTCATCCTCCATCACATAGACGTTTGAAGTAAGTCCTTATTACAGATCCATGTGAAAGACCTTCAAAAGATTATTTGTTCGTACGCTGATTGATCAGATACGGAATTAAAACCGGAGATATTGTTCCTCTTCTTTGACTGGCAACCAAACATGGCCACGTTAGGCGCCAATTATTATCTTCGACTACAGCATAAATCGGAGTTTAGTATCAGTCGATTGATTAGCTTGCTACCTATCTTGACTACAGATTGTTTTCTCCATACGTCCCAACGCGGTGACCCGTATGCAATTTGAAAAGATGTTTTAAAATACACGTTCTGGATTTTCGCAGAATCGAATACGTAGTAATTTGGGTCAAAGAGGTGATGAGTTCAAAGAGCCGCACCTTAATTTTTGAGTTCCAATCAACCAAAGAAAAAAAGCTAGTATACGACCTGTATTCGAATTGCTACGACGTCACTGTTATCTCAAAAAAATGTATCCATGCCTATCCATTAATAAAACCTAAAATTTCGTGATGGCACGTTTTTGCCGGTGGCATTGTTTTCTTTAGTTTGTACCTCTTAGCGTTTTAGCTCTTCCTCTCTAAGGAAAAAAAAACTTAAATCCGAGATTATGCAACTATCAATGAGTAGAAGGTAGCTAGCTGCCAGATTGACCATGCATTGCTTACTTTATAGCGTATTATAGCGGTCGATATTGAAAATGTCGAAATGTTGGTATCGTGTCAATTTGCAGACATTATTTCGAGGCGGTGTAATATCGCAAAATGACCTAGGAAAGATTATTATTTTCGGGCCTGTTCAATGAATTCAATCCCTCGATGATTGGAATCACGATGAAAAACTGGCAGGTATTAGATGCAAGACTATGGATTGGAACTAGGAAATATCTCTGATTATTACGGGTGGCATTCACAGTGACCATGGGGGCACGGTATCTGACCACCGGGCTAGTTTCAAGATATTAATTACCTTCGAGTAATGGACACACCAAATATATTTAACTACACATTTTCTAAGCTTTTACCAAAGCATGTAGCGAGTGTAGAAGACTATCTTAAAAGGCGAGGTTTTTGATGTCGATTCTTCTCCTCATCAAATCCCACCTTTATACGAAATTTGTACTTGTTGTAATCGACCCTAATCGAGAGGATTAAACTAATTAGAGATGTTTTGAATGGACCAAATGGTCATTGTTAGCCACCTGAGTTTGAATGGTATACAAATCTATTATTGATCATCGGAAATTTGTAAAAGTTAAATGACGTACAGTAGCAACTATACGAGATCTGATTGAAGTTTTTATGTTGGCATTGTCTCTAGTACGGTACGGTAAGAAGGCAATAAAATTAGCTTTGTGCCATGTAATATGGAAATTATTATTGCATTGTTAGCATCAAATTGTCTGCAACTTTTTATGTTAATGTTTTTTCTTACTAACAATTGTACTCACCGAACTGGTTGCCTTTTCGAATTGGGGGGGCCCAATTTTGCTATTGATTTCTTCTATGAATTTGTATAGCAATGGATGAATGGGAGCAAATGGGTAATGCGACCCACTAAAGTCTTTCGTCCTGCTTATATCGGATCGAGTTCTTCTTTTTTTTTGGCGGAACCTTTCTATTGACTGGAGAAGCAAAGAATTGTCGTTGAATATACTCCCATACACAGCAGTTGGATTTCAAGGCTGCTTTTGCATAATTTTTGGAGCTGATAGCACTATGGTCCAAAAATGTTGTCTTAGATAGTCTTCTTTCTTTAGAAAAAGTCTAAAAAACACAAAAACAGCACTGGTTCTTTGTTTTTTTATATGAAATTGTTCTACCCTACTTAACTCTTAATGAATGGCGCAAAAACATACTTAATTAAGTATTATTACTGGTCTGAACTTTCGAAAAAGTTTGATTCTCGAGAATAGTTAGTAGTAGTAGTTAATAGTAGTTTTAGTAATTTTATCTTCCAGGGCTATTAAACCAAAGAAAAGACAACAAAAAAAAATGTACGTCTTTCCGGCATGTGATTCCTATTATTTGTATAGTTGATTTTTTTCTACAAAGATTTCTTTCGTGACATCCCTAAAATGATTGCACTTAGTGCGAAAATATAAGAAAAGGAATCCCGTGTTTTAAGACGGCTAAAAAAATAAAAGTTGTTATAATTTCGAAAAATTACTCCTAAGATATTAGGTGTCTTTATCTAATCTTCTTTATATTAATATCTAAAAAGTGTTTTCATTTTTTTTTTTTAAATTCGACCCCTAGGGGTGTAAAGGGGTTGTATACTTTTTCACGAATTCTTCCATATCACCTACGTCTGATCACATAATAAATATCTTTTCACTTTCTCGGGCTTGCGTAATAATAGCATAAAACCTGTTTTTAAGCTTTTTTTCCTTTTCAGCATCTTAGAGGATATAAAAGGCTTGAACAGGTTTTCACGAATTCCATCATTTCTTTTGGAAGTGATAAGAAATTAAATTGATTTCTACTCTCTCGTGCTGTCTTCATATTTATTTATTAACTCCTGGGGGATTTTTGAATATTCGATGTTAGTTTTGCTGGCTCTGAGACTTTGGGCGTAGATGTCTGTGGACTAAGGTGCTGTGCTTGTCTTCCAAGTTCGAATAAGCCTGCACTCTTTTGGAGAATCCAATCTTTCAATTTAAAATTGAGTTGAAATATTAATCCATTAGAAAACGCATGATCTTAGAATGTCGAGTTATTCTTAAAATTTAATTAGATGTCTCATTAGCCAGTAATCTAGATATCATAGAAAAGAAATGAAAACATAACCCTGGCTGCGCCATGCTAAATTATTTATGACCCAGAATTGATTAAAAATCGTAAACACTTTGTAAAGAGCAAATCAGCGCATATATCAAAGGTATCGACAATTTGAACGGTCAATAAAATCCGTTAATCGACGAATAAATCTTCGACTTTGTCATTAGTTTCACCTTCCCGCCTTGTTTTCTTTTCGCGCAGGCTCTAGCGTCTTAGACGCTTGACCGTCTCTCTCGTCAAGTCGCAGTCGTTCACAAAATCTTTTGCTATCGCTGCCGCACGAGTATTGGATATTTCGCATTAGTCGCAAAAAGTACCTCACCATAGGCCCGGATTCGAAAGCACTTTAAAGTAATTCTATCAAGCACCTGCATAGGTATACGAGTATGTAAGCAAATTCACCGACATCGCGGTTAGACAGCGTACTGAGTCTGATCGCCTGACACACGCTCAAATAATAACTCATGCCGGGTAATTGGCATTTTTCAATTAATTTTGAGAGTGCCGTAGCCAAGGTATCCTGGAGTACACCACACCACACCACCATTGTAGACGCTGCTGTAAATCACCGAATACATCAAACGCGTAAATTAATGGAACACTGATCCAGAAGTTCGGAAATTTATTTAACAGATTGGCCAGTTGGCTAGAGTTGGCCGCTAGGCTTTGTGGTCATCAGCTAGTGGTCCATGTCCATGGGCTTTACTCCCTGGACCGTCAGCAAGATGCAAGTCGTTGTCGACTCGTTTAGGCGGACTGTGTGCAATCGCGCACGGCTAATGCAAGATAGGCAAATCCAATGCAAGATAGTTTTGATCTTGTCGGAATAACTAGCCGGATTGTGGACGTACAGCATTTTGCATGGCTCGAGGTCTTGCAAGACATTGTCGATTGTGAATAGTCCTCTCACCACCTGAATAGCTTTAGTTTCAATTACGAAGCGGTTTGGGCGCGGTCGTCCAAAAGAACTATTAAGAAAGACGAACTGCATTTTACATTAACTATATAAGATTCATGCAACTACGGCCAGTACAAATTCCGCTTGGAATGAAGCTGAAATAATTCGGGTGGCTAAGATCGGTTATACTTCGATTCACTTTTACCTTGCCAACACCTGCGTCTTACTTTGCGAACCGATCCGAAATATGTTAGAGCTGGAATGCAAATTTTATATGCACTATAACACATATTACATCAAAGCGGATATTATTGTAGATCGAATACATTCGGCAAATTCTACGCAGATTAATTTATTGTTTGTTTGCTGTCACATAGGAAACATGAGTTCCTAATATGACAAATGGTTATTCAGAAGCTAATTTAAATAGGATTTACATAGTTTACGATCCTCGATGGATGTTCTGCCGTATGTCAACAATTGATTTATACGGTGGTCACATGAATTTCCAAGTAGTGCACAATCGCATACCGGAATTCAGCAGAGTACTAATTTTGGTTTTTCCAAACACTTTATTTTCTGATTTGGACTTCGTCAAAAACGGGATTAGCTTTGCAGTCAGATTAAAGTAATTTGAGCATTTAGAATTAATCCACTTTAATAGTACCTATTTGAACTATGTATCTATATGTTATGGTAACTCAACAATTTGTTTTTTTACAATTTATACTCTGGACTAATTGATTGAGTATTATCAGTTTAATTCAGCCCAAAAATTTGCTTCGCATAGAACCGATGTTAAGTTGATTAGGGCCGGTTTCACAGTACGAATTTAAGCCTTGGCTCTGTTGAACCTGAGCCAGTAACTTAAGCTTTAGCTCAAGACAATACTCTTTCACACTGCTTAATAAATTGTGTAGGCCACTGTTTTGAAGAGTTACGTCAAAATGCTATTAAAATTTACTACACTACATTTAAAATTAATTCAACATTTTATGGCTTTTGAGGTGAACATTTTCGTCAGTCTTGTATTGAAGTATGAATTTAAAATTGAATAAAAATTCCAACAGGAAAATTACACTTGCCATTTGACACTTCGCCTGCTTAAAATCCGAACTCAAACTTAAGCTCTCGTATCCACTGGCTTAAGTTAAGTTTCGAGTTGAACTCTACTCAAGCCTTAAAACATTACTGCGAAACAGTGATTCCATTTGAGCAAAGGCTTAAGTTGAAATTGAAACTTAAGCTCGCACTGTGAAACCGGCCCTTAATCATTTAATTAAAAGATTTAATTTATTCAACTATATTTACAATGATTTATTTATTTATTTGTGCTGACAATTATCACTGTTAGATTTAATCAATATTTATACATTAAAGAGTATAAATAATTTTATTAAATTAATTATTTTATAATCATATACATACATACATACATATGTATGTTTAAGTTTAAATTAGAAACTTTTATTCAATTATAATTATAGATTTTTTATTGGATTTTAAATGATCTTATTGATTCAGCGGTTTTTATTAAATTGGCTTTTTTACAATTCATATTTTATTTTATTTTCTTCAACATGAATCCTGAGTACTTGATCTCCTTTCAATAAAACAGCGATCAAGCTCTCCGACTAATTACAGTAAATTTCTGAATTTAAAATGTGCAAAGTAATTGACAACAGCACCACTACACAGAGCCTCGGACGAACAAAGGTTATATTATGTTTTTTGTCGTTTGGTGAAAACTTTATATCCATTCAATCTATCTGTCTGTCCGTCTTTTTGTCTGTCCGTCCGCCCATCCGTCTGTCTATCCGAAACATCGCCTTGATCTTGGGTATGCACTTCTTTCGTTAGCTCCCATTCGAAAAACCCATAAGATAAGTGTTCAACTATATTTTCCGATAACTTGCTAGGAGTTTTGAAATTTTGCGCTTATTGATTTATAAATGGATCCAGGATATAATATTAGACTAGAAGTCGACTGATTCATTCCTACATCTTCTATTGGAATGTCTTTTTAATTTCTTGTTTAAATTCAATTCTCTACAGACAATCTATACCTGCATAACAATCACTAACTCTAAATTTCGTGACATTAACCGTCTAGGAAAGAAGGATTGTCTCGATCTCAGCTTTGAAGCATGTTGGAAGCAATATTTTTCTGCCACTCCTGCACTACTCTACCCATATCGGTAATTTTTTAGCAAATAAGTCTACTATCAATGCTCTATGTAAATTTCAAGTTTCAGCTTCCTAGCATAAGTGGATGCTGATATATATGGTAAACACCGATTCTGCATACGGCGTACAGACGGACTAATTTTTTTCTCGTTGTTATGTAACTTAAGAAAAATTCAGGGTGGCAAATTTTTATCTTTTTAATCGATAACACTTTGTTATTAGTTTGAAATAATAAAGCAATTATAAAACCGGGAAGTAAAGAGTCCGGAAGTAATTAGTCCGTCTGACCACCACCGAATGAAATGCCTTTCATGGCGCATAACTTTGAGCTATTGTTAAAAAATTTTTGTTGGATTGGCCTCCTTTATGTCGTAATTTTGCAATGGGTTTAATGAGAAGGGGTATTGGGGGATGGTTTTAGACGAAGAATTTTGGATCACTTACGCCAGGAAGTTAAGATTAATAATATATACAATCGATGACAGCAAAGCTATTTACCTGCAACAGTATAGGTGACATATTGCTGTGTGTTCTAAAATATAAATCAGCAGATTAAAGGTATATGCAGCGTTTAAATGGCAACAGTCTGGGCGTAACTTTATTATTTTTTGGGGTAAAAGTTTTGAAAGCGGTTAAGGTCGGGTGCGACAGAAGTGCATACTGCCAACCGAAATAGAATAGATGGATACGCGGTCAATGTCGAAATATAACATACGTTAACAATTAACTTGGTGGTTATTTGGAAGAAAAAAATTGATCTTGTGAACTGGATTTTACAGGTGTTTTTATTTAATAATTGATGCCATTAGTCGAAAGCACGGTCAAACAATTAAATCAAAACTGTTACATAAAATTGCATATGCTATGAAATGGAATGGCCCAATCGTTTGGGCGGCAGGCCAAAAGCAACTTCAAGACAGTTTCGAAGAAAATACCAGCAAATGGCACTACACATTTCAAAGCGATGGACATCATGGCGATCGCACGATGACTTGATTTCGCTTCCTTTAAAGAGAAAATCTGGATCTGGAGCAAGCAAGTCGTCACGTCTTCCGCGGTCGTTTGGATGCCTAACTTTGCTAGTATCTACGTCTTATTTTACGTCTTCGGCATCCAACCTCTTTCTTCACCTCGTCTGTTTGATTTTGTTTCTTTTTTTCTGCAATACTTGTAAGCTACCTCTCTGCAATTCTTCCTTCGTTGTTTTGTCGGTTTACCTGTTACCTTTGCCGTAGTGCATTTTTTTCGCCTTTTAACTTCGGCAATTATTAATTGAATCAGATTACAAAACAGTTCGTAAATGGCATCAAGGTATCACCGCATAGTAGCAATGGACACAACACTGTGAAAAGTCGGTGAACAGGTAGCGCTCCAGGTGATTGTGGTGGTAAGACACTTGTTAATTAACGGCTTATGTTGTGGCTCGATGGACGACTGATTCAGTTCATTGAAGTTTTTTCTTCTTCACCTGTCTCCTTTTGTACCTAGAAGGCATATATGTACACACTTGTGAATTTCCTCAAAGTTTTATGGGTACCGTCCATTGATTTTTATTTTACAAAAATAAACTATTTATCATTATTTATAATCACACGAACTGTCCTTTGCGGTTGAAAATACTTAGTTGTCCTAGGCAAAGTCAGTAACCATGACAGATATTTTTCCTTCAGAATTGTCTTGGTGTTTTAGTGGTCAGTTCGTGTAAACCACATCATATGAATCGCTGCACTGTATGAATTACTCAGAACCTTCAACGTAGCTAAGTAATTGTTTAAGTTTTATTTAAATCTGTTAAAAAACGCTCGCTCTGGCTACATTCTTTTTTAACCAAATTAGATTTGCTTAAAATTCAAAAAATTGGGCTTTTAGCGAAAGTACAAGCTAGAACTCTTTGTAATTTTATCATGGGTACTAAGTGACCTTCATACCAATTCTACCTATTTAAATTTTCAAACGTTTTTGTAAACTGGATGAAATTTTTGGCTATTGTTTTATTATGTAATTTGTTGGTCAGACACCCTAAGTGCTTATTAGACGCAAATTATGTAAGAAATGTACAGAGAATGTGAACAAGATAATGGCATATCGCTATAGTCTAAAAGTAAGATTAAATCTTTCAACGCTTTACTCACACCAATGTTCGTATTCAGGAAACCAGCTGCACTCAAAATCTGGCAATGACCTTAATGCGGTGCGTGTCAATCTAGCCCGGAAAATTAAAATAAAGCAAAAATTAATATATCGGTGCATAACGCAATGCATAGTAAAATGTATATGATATTCAAAGCATAAAAATTCCAAACAACGTCTAATAAAGGACATATTTTCAAAAATGGACGAAAAATATTTCACAAGATTTTTATTCTTGAATATAGAACATAAAATGATCGGTGAAAACGTAATGCGTAACGGATTTCGTCATACCTTTTAGCTCTTCTGAAATATTTAATTAATTTTTTTTTTCCGCGGATTCTTGAGATAAATGTTTAGAAAATTTTTCAAAATTTTTTGAAATTCAACCCCCAGAGGTGTAAAGGGGATTGTATACATTTTCACGAATTCAGCCATATCTCTTAGGTCTGATTACATATCAAATAATTTTTTACTTCCACGATCTTGCTTTATAGTCGCCTAAGGCATGTTTTCAGGATTTTTGTCTTTTCAACCCCTAGGAGAAAATAAAAGAGTTGAACACAATTTATCGATTTCAGTCATATCTTTTTGGAGTGATAAGGCAACGGAGTTAAAGTTCCATTTAGAACGTTACTGACGATCGTAGGGACGGGCCTAAGTCTCCCATTACACAGGTCTATTAATCATATTGCTAGTTTATAGAAAGGGATGAATCAGGTGGATGAGCATCAAAAGTAAAACTAACACTGCATCCCTCTTCGGACTATAATATTTTTTTTTGTCAAACAAATTATTTTTGAAGCCATTTCTGTATGAAAATAGGTAAATCAAATTGTTACTAAAAGCAACACAAGAAAAGAAATTACACTAAATTAGTACGTACGTTCGCAAGACATAAACTCGATAAGCAATGACCAATATAAATAAGTTTGGACCAAACATAGTGCGAAGTGCTTATGTTTCTCGAACAATCAGCATAAATAATAGAAAGAAAGTAAGTTGTGCATTTGATTAAGAAGGAGTACCGAAGCGACTAGTTGGCTGCAATGGAGCAAGCGCAGCATCCGCAAGACGCTCGTAACCGCCGCTACTTTCTGGTTCCTTCTTCGTGAAAATCGGACACTTGAGAAACGGAAGCGTTTCAGAAGGTTCAAAACGCGCAGGTACGTTAGGTGAGTACGAGTACATACCTTGTAGGTCGGCATTACAATCAATCGTTTGATATTAACACTAGCGGAGCATAGGGGGTCGTCATATAGCATTCCAAAGTCGCAGTTGTTTTCCTATATTTATGCAGAGGTGCACTTCACTGCCATCGATGTCCATATAATGGAAAGGTAGGCAATGCGAAGAAATCGCTTGTGGTTGATACATCGAACCACTCGTACTTAACTACCAGCGGTAGTATACGGTGGTCTTAACATCATACAACGTAGTCTCGCTTCCATGCTGGAGGATTCTCAAAATTAGAGCACTTTCGAAGAAAGTTTTAATTATACACTGTCTTCTATTACGCGGTAGCAAACTCATGGCTACTACCTATTGAGTTTCGATGAAAATTATTATAAGAAACTGCATGTGGGAGGTATTGCAAGCGTAAAAAGTACATGGAGCACGGGTCATCTTCTTCGTTGTTCTGCTTACGTAGTTTTCTGTAGATTTCCTGGAAACTCAAGGTAGATATGCAATTAGTTAAGCTATTGGTACCAATCTGTGCAGTAATAAATAAATTAAATTATACTAATTTCGCAGGTACCACTAAGTTTAATATTCTGAAAGAGAAACCTTGATGATCGCATCAAGGAAGCATCAACACTTGCAAGAAAACCTTTGGCAAGTAATGGAGAATAAAGCCCGCAATGGTTCATTGGATAAATAGTACTTTATATATCTACATCGTATGGCCCATTCTTCCTTTAATGGTGGCCTGGTATGGTGGACAGCCCTGGAGAAAGGTGTGGTCAAGAATAGTCTAAGGAAAGTGCAGAGGCTTGTTTAAGCATCACAGCATCAATGGAGATTATGTAGCTTCTGCTGCCAACAAATATTCAAATCTAGAATGCTGTTGCCTAAAGTACCCGGAGGTTAAAGGAGTCTGGTGGCTGCTGGAAATCGCGAAATAGCGAACTCACCGACTATATAGCTCCGTGTTTAAGCTTCGACACAGGATTCCATACCCTTTTCCCTACTAGGGGAGACTGGGATAGTCTAAGGGTGATAAAGGAATCTGAAGTGTTTTTATAGTCACGAATGGGTCAAAAATGGATACTGGAACGGGGACAGGGATTTTTCAAGTCGATATGAATATATGTATAGCCGAAGCTTTTGCCGTAAGCAGTGCAGTACTAAATTCCAAAAGAAATCTACTCAAAGAGTCGTGTATAAAGATTTATATAGACAGCCAAGTAGCAATAACAGCTCTAAGCTCCAACCTATTTTCTATTCAAGCCTAAGCTAGTGAGGGAGTGTAGGGAGCATCTGAAAACATTGAGCACAGCTCATAAGGTTTTCTTGTGCTGGGTTCCGGGATACATAGAAATACCAGGAAATTAGGATGCCGATGATCTCACCAAAACTGGATCTGAAAATGGTTACTATACACGCAACTTAAGCTGTAAAAATACCGCTCAATTACAGGAAGGTAATGGAGCTGACCCATAGTTGCTGGTGGTTCAACCTAACTACGTGTGAAACATCCAGGCAGCTGTGGCCAGAAATACATCCTAGAAGGACTGCCGATCTTCTGAAAAGAAGTCATATAGAGCCCCGTAATATCATATTATGGCAGTCATAACAGGACATTGTCTCTTTTGCAGACACACACGACTAGTTAGGCGTTCAATATAATAACTTCTGCAGAAGCTGTAGTTAACTACTTTGTAAATATCCTTAGCTAGCCGGCTATCAGAGCCATCATGGGCAGCTAATTCTTCTTCGGACTCGGGGGACATGGCTGGAATACGAATTGATAACCTAGCTAAGTTTATTCGCACCTACATATGTTTGGCTCGACTAGTTTTTCTCCTGTAGCAATACTACGATAACTCCCTATATGGGACTTCATTAAGGTGTCACGGATGTGGTGTCACAATGGATTCTGTTGGGCTAAGTGTGTCGATCCATAGTTTGGATGGCTGCCACTATAACCTAACCTAATCTCTGTCCGTTTGTATGCCACTCCACCTATCCGTCTCTCTGTCTGTTCATATGCTTGACTGAACGTTTATTCGTCCAGCTATCTCCGTGGGGATGATTATTTTAAATAAATTAATTTATTTTGCATGATGGAGACTGCAATAATGTCCCGAATAAACAGGGGAGGGGTGAAGCCTAAAGTCGCCAGAGATGCAAGAAGTGTGTTTCTTAAGAGGTATTTGGAACATGACCAACATACATGATCGGCAGTCTCATATTGGATGCGATGGGCTTGCAGTTATTCCTAGACGGTGCTACAGAGACCATTGTGGTTAGCCATCAGTCGAGAAAAAAGAACTACAGTTGAGCTGCTGGGATCTACCATCAGCCTTTGGAACCATGCATGTAATGAAACTATTGGAATAATGGAGTGACAGTATCTACCTAGTCTTCTAGCCAGTGTTTTTGCCACCTATCTAAAAGTCTTTGTTTCGGAGTCGTCATGAAGTCTTCTTGAAGAGGATTCGGGAAGAGAGTCTGTGTGAGAGGTAGGGAGGCCCCCTCGCGCGCTAGATTGTCTACTAGTTCGTTTCCTCGGGTGCCGCAATGTGCTGGAACCCAGCCCAGTGTTACTTTGTATCCAAAATTAACGAGTTGTAAAAGGACCTTCTTGCATTTAAACACGTAAGTGTGTAAAGGCTTGCTTGTCAGACATTATTCGCGAAGACGTGTTTTAGAGACTTCGGTTTTGGAGCATCTGGTAGGAGTTGATGGATGTCTCTCTCTAATGAACTGAACTTTGCGGTTGATATAGGTTAGATTAGATTTCATAAGAGACGGAGAGATTGCTCCAAGCACTGCAACCAATGGTCTATTGTTCTATACCTCATAGATTTTTCTCCAGTTTCAACCATAGAGATCCTCGTTCAGCTTTATTTCTTTCAGGAGTTTATTTAGTTGGTGAATAGTGTATGAAAGGTCTTGTACTACTTTCAGGAGCTCCTCCATCATTGCACGTACTCCTTCATTTCCGTACTAAGTTACATTCCAGTCATTTTTCTTCAAAACCTCTGAAGAGAAAAATTAAATATTTAATGTCGTAAGAGTCAAGCAACATATTGTTGTATGGAAAACTCTGCGTCCAATTACCTCGTTCAGTTGCTTTACTAATGAAAGCATATCTACGGAAAGCAAAAGTTTGCTCCATCACCAGGTAAGTATATAAAAGGCGAACAAATTCAGGCTTACAAAACAGGAAATTCACTCTTGAGTCACAAAACTACATCTGTCCATATTCGTACGTTGTCGCACGATCTTGCTCCAGTGCTACGTACATTTTCTTAGAACATACCAAAACAGAAAAAGCATGGTAAGATAAGAAGAAGTACAAGAACCCGAAACAGCTGAGCGTGAGACCTACTGAACCAGTCTGGACCCCGTCAACTCGGCTGATATCACGCAAGATTGCAGTCGACTCGCTAAAACTTGAAAGACCAAAAGTAACGCCAACCTGGTCGGTTTTTTTTTCTGCTGCCTCCATTTCCAATCTTTGAGTTTTGCGCGGATGCTTGGCCAGCGCAAATTAGATGAAGAGACAGACCTCATCGGGCCTGGACCCGTTCTTACCTAATCGCAAATTACACTCCCGCCCCGCGGACGCGATACCTTGCCACTTTTGTACGTCTTACGCCGCCTTCTTTTATTTTATCCGTCGCATTGTACTTTTTTCATCATTATTGTGTCGCGAATACTTTACTAAAGTTTTTCTTCGCCTTGCTGGAACAGAATTATTTATTGCGATAAAATCGAGATCACTTGAAGCAGGAACCCGTTCGAGAAAACTAGAGAAAATGCTAGAAGCAGCTCAGGTATGACTACGACTCAGCCAGTTACTTCGAAGATCGAAGCTAGCAAAAGCATCGGGCTAAGAAAAAAAGAGGCTGAACGCAAAACTGCAACTGCAACACGAAAAAAACGGGAAACAAAATTATCGCAAAACCTTGTCGCAATTCAGTTCAATTGAAAAAGCGCAAGCGCAATCCACTTATGGGTGTGGTAGGAGACGATAAGTTCACTATCGTCGTTCGACCGCCTGCCAATGTTGTCGACTGCGCGGTCTGCAGTATCGCGGCGCGCACTGCTCTATGTCATATTCCATGCAGTAACCAGTGTGCAGTGGGATGAAGCATCGATGGTTTTTTTTGTAGTTGGTCCGTTTTTGCTCACCTGGTAGCTTTACTAGATCTTCAAGTAAATAGTTAACTTCGCCTAGAGACTAAGCTGTTGCGTTTCGCTTCGTTGGGTTTATAAACAAACTCATAGGAGCTTTCGGTGATTGCGCTCCCGTACAGAGAGTGCGTACTATAATACATACTACACTACACGACTTTTTAGCTTGTAGCGAAGGTAATGAAGCAGTTAAGAGAAATTTATGGAAAGCTTAAATTAACTTGAAAGTTAAAGAAACTCTTTAATATGTATTTTACACTGAAAAGAAAAGTCAAGGTAAATCATGAAGGATGATGTTTCCAAAATTGCTACTGTTAATTGTAGTTCACTGTACCCACTTAACCTTAATTTATTAATTCAACGACACACTTACCAGTTGAAACTTTTACCCCGAAAGGAATAAAGTTTTTATCGGAGTAAGGGTGGAGAGAAGATTAAGCTAACAATTTTAGAATATAATATCTTCTCGAGGTCATGTACGAATAGGTACCTAAATATAAATTAGGCTGAAGTTACAAAAAAAAATTTACCACCCTGAAATTTTGTATTTTTTTCGTTTTAGGACTGGTAGCCCCAAAAAAGGAAAAAATTGTCTGTCTATCCGCCGCGTTTTAGACGTAAAATTTTGATTTCTTGATCTCAGAAAACGTAAACTTGTAACTTTTGTAGAACTATGTTGGTGGATCTATTTACAAAAAGAAAAAAATTATATGGGAGGAGGGGTGCGAGAGTGGGGGAACAATTATTCGTCCGAAACCTGGGATCAAAACATTTGAGAGCTACTATATATATCTCCTGAACAGTTGATGTCAACAGGTTGAAACTTTGAAGATAGCTTAAGCAGTCTAAACAATGAATAAAATTTGGAAAGGAGGACGTAGAGTCCGGGGTTGAAAGTTTCTGGATTACAATATCCTCTGAACCAATTATACCAGAAAGATAAAACTTGTGTTTAATTGTGTACATTATATGATTAATAGCTACCCACCTAACCTGACATAAATTTTTGAAAGGGGGGTAGAGTACTGAAATAGGGTGATAGTAAATTAAATAAAAAATAATAATTTTTATATCACAATAACTTAAATTTCTTACAGACGTTAGGGACAGTATTTCTCTACCAGAGAAAATAGGTTAAGAGATTTGGTTGTAGGAGGTGATTATGTGAAGGATTGGAAAAGAAAAAATTCTCGAAACCCACAAATATTTATTTATTTATTTATCAATTAAGGTATATACAGATTCAATATTAACTTACATTAATCTCATTTAATACAATACAATTTGACTTAATTTAATTAGTTTATAATATGTTAATTAGAGGTATTCTAGAGAATTGAAAATAATTGATAGAGGTAGCACTGTGCGGGGGTTGTTTTCCGTATCTCCAAAAGGTTTGGGCCAGAAAATTAAAACTTAGATATGTAGATATATAAAAAATTTTAGAATCCCATTATAATCCCATTCCATCAAGAAACGCCGAAAATGACAAAATTTGTGACCTTACCATCTCCGATTCTTTTGAAAATTTATATACTTGAAGAACTATATATTTTATAGATTAGACTGAAAAAAAATCTAAGAACTTCAGTGGCTCTCAATATTCTTTTATGGAAAGGGGTCACTTCATCAATAATCGTCAAGAGTATGACCTTCCAATCGTCGATTCTTTCGAAAATTTGTTTACTCGAAGAATTAGTGAAAAAACAATTAAATTTCAATTTTTTATTTCTATCTTATTTTTTTTTTGTTAGTTATAGGATATTAGATATTTTGCAAGAAAGGTGTCCAAGTCCTCTTTGAAAATTGATGTCTCTAGTAATTTTTATCCTAGAATAATAAAGTAGGGATTATTTTAAAGATTGTTGTTAAAAATTGTTGTTGTTGTTGTTATAACAATTTTGACTTTTATCCTCAAAATATGT
The DNA here is from genome assembly GCA_949128065.1 of Beris chalybata. NCBI lineage: Eukaryota > Metazoa > Arthropoda > Insecta > Diptera > Stratiomyidae > Beris > Beris chalybata. The sequence continues at coordinate 23,267,163 of OX421896.1, read as the reverse complement.
TTCTTTTATTTTGTTTTTATATTTTGTAGATTATACTGTTTTTCAAGACATTAAGAAATTTATTTGGGATCTCAAGGTGATTGGCGTCAAAAAAAATCAAAGAAGATCAGTTCTTTATTAAGGCTAGTTTAGTTTTTTAATAATTTAATAACACAAAATTTGACATCAATCCCCTAGAGATCCTAATTAAATTTATTAATATGTTTTAAAAATCAGTTTAATATAGGTAATAGAGAAAAAATATAAAAATAAATAAAAAAATATAAAAAGATACGCTTTTATCGATTCTTGATGAAATTACCCTTTTTCTATTAAATAATAAAGAACTAGTAAAAACTGTTCTTAGATTTTTTTGACACCAAACACATTGAGATCCGAAGTAATTTTTTTAGTATGGTTTGGAAAACAGTATTACCTATGAAATATAATAAAAAAGAAAAAAAGAAAAAAATAAAAAATAAAAAATAACAAATAGACATTAGATACTTTGAAATATTCAAGGATAAAAGAAACGATCGTCATCCTTGAAAAAAATTCTTAATAGTATGATCCTACTAGCGACTTTACATAGTCGTAGCTTTCTATCCTTCGCGGAAGGATTTCCTCCTTCCTATCACCCGCGACGACCAAACTCCTAAAATTCTCTTTTCCTCTAAAGGTTACTAGGATTACTCCTGAAAAATTTATAATATCGCAATTTGCACCATTCTTATGATATAAAAATATGTTTTTTTTTTTAATTGGTATCTCTCCACTTCCGTCCTTCACCTATAATTCCATGTACGCAAACCAAATTTTAATTTCGTGGTACAATGGGATTCTGGAATGTTTTAATCTCGGCATGGTTTTTTTTCCGCACTGCCTACCATTATTTTCTCTACAAATGGGCTTACACAGATTTGCGTACGGCGCACACTTTGATTTTTTTGTTTGGGTTAATAGTTTACCGCGCAAATTGGGCATAGGCCTTCATTACGAGACCAACGGAACTCTAGGAGGAGAAGTGATCAGCCACACGCTCGTCCATGATTATTACTCCGATTTTAGCTCAGGTATTCATTTATACATAGCTGAGTGAACTAGCAGTCCGGCACACAACCCCATTCTAGAAAATTACTTGTCGTCAAGCAGATTTGAATCTCGAACCAGGTGCACCGAAGGCCTCTAAGCCACACAGACCACTTTGGGTTACTAGTCATAAAACATTTAAATCAATTCGATATTGTATAGGAGTAGCTCTGTATAAATACCAAGTTTCAACTTACTACCTTAAGAAGTTCCTCAGATACAATAATCAAATTTTTTCGCTTAAACATTCCCGGCGCGAAAATATGAACAACCTACCAACTAAAATATTTTAACTTAATTTCTTACCTCAAAGTACTTGTGAGCTACAAACCTTCAATCGAATTTGCGTACGACGTATAGTATAAGTAGCTGTATGTGGTACTGACGATCATTATATTTTGGATTTTTTGAGGTCTACTAGTCAAGAAATATTTTTAAATTTCAGATGTATCTTAATAGTTTAATTAAAAAGAAAATAATAAACTAAAGTGTAAGTAATGGTTGATCTAATTATAAAAAAGAAAAAGACAATTATATTCTTAACTTTTTATACCCTATACCACATTGTATCTAATTGTGGACTAGAGCTACGAGTGTCTAAAAAACGGGCGAAATCTTAAATAAGGCAATTGGCTTTTACGGACTATACACCAAGAGCTTGTTGGAAAATTACGTTCTCGTGTCGCAAGCTGATATCCACCACCTACAAAATAAGTGAGATTATTCGAAGTAGAGAACATGAGATGAACTTGCTGGGAATTCGAAATTTTATCTAGAAACAATAATCGTAAGATACCGGTGTGCCGAGACTGGCTACAGATTTATCGGCTTTTATGCAGCAATGTACCCACCACCGAAACGTATCTACGCAATATTGACGCCTTCAGTTTCCTTGTCGAGTCCTACAGTGACAATCTAGGCTATACGCCTGAAAGCCATTTCCATTTACACTGAATTCGATCTTATCGGATGCCTTATGGAAATACATCACAATTTTTTTATTTTCATATAGGGAGTGCATTCCACGCTGGACCGCGGAAATTGCAGAGGTGCTGATTTATGTAGTATCGCAAAATAACGTTGGTGTTTTTTCCAATTCGCGTATAATGTGTAGTCAGTTGAATTTCTTGACTTTTTTCCATGTTTCCGATGAACTTTCAGCTCTTGTTTCAAATCTGACAACAGAAAAACGACACAGTGCAGTGATTTTTTTTATGCACTGCGTTCAGTATTTCGTTCGAGACAAGATACACTCCTTTTACCCATCTTCGGCGTCTATAGGTAAGTAATGTTCTCGATCTCATAGGTTCGATGCCGTTCAATACTAACGCTGATAATGTACCTAGCTTATTTAACATTAGTGTAATGACATCGAAAGAGACCCCATTAAAGTTTAATAAAAAAAACACTAGCGAAAATAATGTTAAGAAATCGGATTGCAGATTTTCACTAAACTATGAAGCTACAAAAGACACTGGCAAAGTACGAAGTTCTATGCGGTACTAAGGTAAGGTGTACTGGTACCGCGTCGGGCAAACTTCTTCCTCGTGATGGTCATAGACTCGTGCTAGTCGCGTGCTCTAGTCGACATTAAATGGTTACATTTACCTTTCGCCAGGTTTTTCGTCGTTTTCTTGAACTTTGTAAAGACGTTGGAGGTTTTTGTATTCTCTAATGCAATACAATGCCTAATGAGCAATTTCATATAGGGATTACTACGGTTTAGCTTGGAAATTGAAAAGATGGAAATCATACAACTTGTTTTTATTTATTATTGAGGAATGCACAAATGTAATAGAAATCAAATTGTATTTATACTTATCCGGTTTTATTGCTCGTTATCACGAGTATTGAAGTAATTAAATAACATACTGAAAACTCGTTAAAAACAATAAGATGACAAAAAATATACATACCTTCCTACACTGAGAGAAATAAATAATTAGTTGGCACGGGGTTGTTTCAATAAATTGTTGATTATAGCAATCGATATTTAGACTATCAGGCCTATTCAGCACCAGAGTCAGGAGTCACAAAGTAGGTGGAAAGTCACAATTAATTTAAAATTGTGACTCTCCACCTACTTTGTAACTTGTGACTCTGGTGCTGAATAGGCTTGCTTAAATCAATAGGTAGGTACGAATACGAATACAAAATTTAAATAAATAACACACTTGTATTGCAATAAATGCTGCACCCTTTAACATTGTTTTTTTCGTTTAATTTTACTCTACTAGAAACAAAGTATTGTGGTCGAACTGAAAGTTAAAGAAAATCTACCGAGAAATTTTGTATTTACACGAATATGTATAGGAGCATAAATACCTAGTCTACCTATGCTCCAAAAAATTCTCCGTCTGTCCGTCGAATAAACCGTAAGCTGAAAGAAAAAATGAGACTCTTCCATGGTTGCAGTGACCATAATTTTGTTATTAGAACTATATTAAAAGAGTTATGGTTGTCATCGCCATAACTTATAATTCACACAAACAAACTATGCTTGCAATAAACATATTTGGTGATTTTGAATTAATAAGGTCGGATGTAAAAAAATTGTATGATAACAGCAACTATATTCCATGATCACTACAACAATATAAACTTATTGAATATTTCTCATAACTGTATTATGGTTTTTACTATTTTTCATGATGATACTACAAACATATTATGGTTATCATAATTATTAAGCAAATATTTCATAAAAAGACGATTTTTTCTACAGTGATAGATATCGTTTGTGAGTTAGGTTTATTTATAATACGCAGTTTTTTAATTTCTATAATTTATTATTACGAAATCCTCTAGATGTACAGAAATGTGGAGTTCATACATTTACCGCGATCTCGGAAGACATTTTATCCGACATTTGACGGGACTTGTGTTGTCAAACAGAGACAGAAAATAAGAAAGTAAGTTTGTAATGAGAAGTGAATCCAATTTTAAAGTGAGTGAGGATCTACAGTGCCATTTCTTATCTTAGTGTTAACAGCATTATGGTTACTAGTTATAAGAACCATAATTCATTGTTTGTCGCAAAGTTATCTCTGCTTGAATCAAACATATTATAAATCTTAGGATTGTAATAATAGTTCTCACAACCATGTTCTTTAATTGTACAACCATTTATATGATTGACGTAATTGAAATATGTTTATCATAAGTCAAGTCATAAGATACTGAATATTCAACAGAACATAAGTTTAAATGGTAGAACCAAAACTATGTTTGTTTTAACTATACAACAAGTTTTCGATTGTTGAATTTCATTACCCTTACTAGTGGTACCTTAGTGGGGAGGAGCTGTGACGGAAGAGGTGAAGGAAGAGTTTTAGAGAAAAATGTTGGTTTTTAGATCTCAAGAACCACCTATGTTAGGACTAGGAAACTTGGAACGTTTAGAACTATGGTAGTGAGCCCATTTCCAAGAAAATGGTCGATGGGGCTGCAGTAGTGTTGAGGGGTTTGCAGAAGCAATGCGTCTAAAAGGTTATTCTAAAATCTAATCTAAGGGATTAGAATTTAAAAAAAATATATTTTTATATCTGAAGAACCGTACTATAGGTATGACTTAAAAAATTTCACGGGTATTAAGCTCCAGCAGTCTTCAAGAGGAACTGTTGGTGATGGTGAGACGGGGTAGGAAGGAATAATTCTGATTTGTATTTCTCGAAAGCCAGAAAGAACAGATAACTAAAAATATACGACTATTGGCGCATCCTAAAATTTTTGATAGCCGGAATGGGTGTCTGTTTTTGTATCTCAGAAACGGCTTGTGGTAGAAAGTTGAAACTTATTACGTCTATTTGTTATGTGCTCAGAAAAAATTCAAGCAAAAATGTTCAAATTTTCATTGGCTTTCAAAAGGTCATTTAAAAAAATGGTCGTGAAAAGGGTTTTTCGATTTATTTTTTTGGAATAATAAGATATCTTATTCACTTTCATTTGATAGGGCTTTAAATCTAAACGAGAAAAAAATAATTTAAGAATTTTTCGATAGTAGACACCCTGGGGATGTACAAGTTTCTATGAATTACGAAAATTTGTTCGGTTTAATGAGATCGATCTCACTTTTATTACTATTGAATCTTCTATTGAAAGAAAAGATCGTAAATAAAAAAACAGTATGGGCGCAACTTTATTATTTCTTGGCTAGAAGTCCGATACGAATTTAATGCTGAGGTGCGATATATGCTACTATACCTGATAACGTAAAGAATAACTAGAAGGCTATTTCGAAGTACTTGTATTTATAAGTCAATTTTAAGAGAGAAATCCTGAAAATACGAGTTTATGGTATTCAAAATTTTTTATGAACTTTCTCACTTTCTCAATTTTTTAATACCTTTTGTTGTTCGGAACTTATTGCTTTTCTAATAAGGAGTAAGAGATTTTTCATTACTAAGAAATGCAAACCTGGATCACTATAGTTTCGTGAAGATTATTGTTGCATTTGTGTATTTTTATATACCAAAGCTACAAAAATGCAAAACGTTAAACTACATTTTAAAGCACTTAACTTACATGCCATTTTAATAATTCAGTGTACTATTTCCTCGAAAGAGTCAAGCCATTCCAACAAGTTTTATCGGTAAACCACACATTCGAAGAAATTGCATTCCATTGTACTTTTGTCGATTTATACTATTTTATATCCACCTATACCTTAAGTGCATTTTGATGATATCTCGGAGCACTCTAGTTTGTACAGGTAAGTATCCAATCGAATAGCAGGCTAACGTCTCTCTAGCACTTTGCATCAATTGTTCCAATTTAGATAGCATCCGCTCGGTAAATGGTAACCTCTATACGTAAAACTTTGATTTCGTTTACCTCAGGTTTTCTGCATTTTCTTCGAGAAAATTTTCAAATCTTTTCGCAAAATTTATTTATACCCAAGGGACATCACGCGTGCCTCATTGATCCATGAAGACCTGGCTGTTCGGATGTCAGTGATTTTGTAATGCTAACATCCTCGGGATTCTTTATGGCCATTTCGATATTCCGACGGTCCGGACTTCTTGATTTTTCAGTGTTTTATCGTTGATTCGTTTCAACTCAATTCTGTTAAAAAACACCTTCAAGGGTTTTTCATTAAAATAGCTTTCATTTGTCTAAGGTAAAAATTTCCGAGTGGAAAATTAACAAAATAAAACAATAAAAATGTAACAATGCCCTAGAACGAAACCCTTTGTCATATAGTTCATTGAGTAGCTCTTTGCAAGTCTCTTACGAGTAATGAGGCGCAACAAATTGGTGATAAGATTGAAATATGACTCTAGAAGAAGTTCAAAGTAATGTTCAATCTGTTATGCACTGGAAGAAACCTAACTAGCAATAATTGCGAATTGGGAAGTGAACTAGGAACTCTTCCATGCTAGTACGAATCCGAGCCTGAATAATATACAAGAAAATAAATATGCGGACAATCGTAAATATTACTAATGTATCATTGCAATGTAATTTCAATATTATTAATATTTCTATCAATTGAGAGAACTTAATTGATTTGATTTGATATAACACACAACCAATAATTGGCCATACCCTATGATGCTGATTATACGCGTACTTATTTCGCAGTAACAATACTACAAATTATTGATTTTCTCAGAATGTGACACGTCGTTCAAGATTATTTTCTCGACTGGTATGATTCGCACAGAGAAGGTATCTCACTGTAATATCGCAATCCCGAGTTTATTGAGTAGCGACCATGATAGCGTAATACTGTCTTGAGCTTCGTTAAGTGAAATTTATACGAAAATTAAATTTAATTTTACAACTTCTAGGGCATACTAGTGTTCGATATAACTATCCGATGGCATGCTTTAAGTGGCAGAAAATTATAAGGTGTGATATGGCTTTTATAATTTCCAATAAGACATCTCAATTATGTTCAGGTTTTCTACTTAGATGCAATTGTAGCACATCCGCATTATGAAATCTTCACAATAAAAATTTTGTGAAGACGAATGACGAATACTGAGATTGTGAGGGAGAAGAAAAATCTCTTATGAGAAACTAATTAGTGAGTGAAACGAATAGATATTATTTTCAGCAAAAAATATTGTCGATATTTCTGTGCATTTTGTTTTTTGTATTGAAAATTCGATAAGCTACCTCATTCATAATCTTAGTAAAAATTGTTTGCAGTCCTCATGTAAACAGGCCTTTACTGTCCTTCAATTAGTAAAATATTCCGCATTGATGTAGTAAATTTATAATTTTCTTTAAACAAAATTGAGAGTAGATAACTCTTAAAACTTTGTATTTTTACACATTTCATTCATGAATTTATTGACTGGGAAGTATTTTTGCACCACCGCAAATTAATCATTGTGAATAAAATTACGCATTTTGCATGTAATTTTGATACTTCATGTGTAGTAATTTGTTTTTTCTGATATGTATGAACTTGACCGTTTCGTTTTTCATTCACTTGTTTCGTAATTTTGTGCAAGGCGTGATTTAAAATTTAAAAAAAAAATAATGGTTATAGTGTGTAAAACTTGTGAGTATATACCATACATATGAGTTTTTCCACACCATTTGTAATTTTACGCATTGTAACCAATAGGAAATTTACAACTTTCTTGCGATTGATTTCTACACTTATGTGTGAGTTTCTACATTAATAGTTTTAGTAATGTGTTTGAGCATAAGTAGAAAAAAATTAAACGTCACAAGAAAATATTCAAATTCTCCAAAATGAATATTTAACAATAATCCTGGACAAAGCTTGGCCTGTTTTCACTGGGGAATTCCATGAAATTGTAATTCCATTTACGGTTGACGACATTATTTCTAATATTTCACACCGAAATAAATTCATTGCTAAAATCAACTATGTACAAACCTTATTTGATTTTGCGTCAAATAAGTCATGTTGTTAATTCAAATACGGTTTAAGGGGTTACACCACTGTAAAATTTTCGAAAAATAGATTTTATTTTGTTTGCTTAAAAAATTGTGAACCTTGGAGAATATGGGGAAAAAAATTTAAAACATGAAAATTAATTTTATCCTGGAGTTTAGAGCGCTTTACCAAGCGCGTCAGGCTGCTTCGAAACGACTACCAGGGTCGAATCAGGTATCCATCTGAGCAGATATTGCCTAATGATTTACCTGTTGGTTTCTAACTTCTGGATTACACTATTAGATATCGCTAGAAAGTTTTTGTGTTCAACTGGATGTATTTTCACACAGAATTACGTTAGAATAGCGTCAGTTCATGTACAAAGTAGTCAAAATCATCAAATAGCAACGGATATCGCTGTATGAAATTTGAATGATGGTCTGACTAACATACTATGGATTGCGAAGGTTCTAGGAAGTGGATATTGGCATCCAATGCTACAATTTTTGTGTCGAATCTGATGCTAAGCGAATTCAGTACGCCAAGCGTTCATTAACAGCAAAAGAGGCGCTCTCCATCTTTAAACCGTCAAGGAAAAACTTAATTTTTTCCGTCCGTCGGTATTGATCTAGGACGTGGAAATTTTGAAACTGGATACTTGGTCCCATTCGAAAGGTTCTGTTCTTTTTCAGTTCAACATTTTTCCTCGTGTTTTGCAAGTTGCTCTCCTTTCAGTGCTCTATATTTAAAAATTTCGTGTTTCAACTTCCTAGTATAAGTGGTTCCTAAGATATACAATAGAAAGCGATGTTTCTCGTCTATAATCCTCACTCACCTTCCTCCTGACACCTCGAACCAAGCAAATGTGGCTAACCGAATATACTACCAATTTTTCAATTTAACAGAACGAATAGTTTGGGAGCTACGAACCTTCAAAGCCTTTTGCGTACTCCGGAAGGCATATTTTTTTTTTAAAAGAAACAATAAATAAGAGTACGCGATCACGTCATGTGTATGATTCGAACCCACGTCGTATAGGATGACACTCACACCTGACTTCCGAGGCCAATTTTATATTTCAATGTACGAACATATGTATGTAGGTAGGTATATGTAATTGTACCTAATGAAAATATTCGAAATCACACCTATTATTATTAAGACACTGGTCTTAATTCATTCTTCCTAACTTTTCAATAATAGTTCTCTGAAATGTTTTTTTAATTATCAACATCAAGTATTTTGATAAATGGGTATTATCTGTTCTTGATGGTAATGGTTTATGGAATGTTGCGATTTCAAGACCAGTTGATTATAATCTCGGAAGCACTCAAACCACACCGCCACCTCAAGGTTCTCTTCAATGACTTTAATTCTATACCCCAATTTATAAGAAAAAAAACTGATATAAAACAAAATTGCTTGAATGTTCAAACGAATACTGTTCATGTCCAAGGAAGAATAGAAAGCTAATGGCGAACGCTTTCTGTGAATGTCTTAAATGCGAAAAGGCGGTAATTGTTAATTCGTTAAACGTTAAAATCATTCGTTTCGAATCATTGATAGATAAATGCAAGACATATTTTTCAGTCTGGCAGGCTGCATAAATTTACGCGATCATTGTTGGCGATCACGACGAGAAAAAACGCTATTTCCTTGAGTGTCAAAAACGTCTCATAGCGCATGCATTAATTTTGTTGTCTCATAAAGTGCGATCAATTACACAAAGTGCGATCTAATGGTCTTGAAAAGGAAGTGAGCCGCCGCCGGTTGTTTTTTATTGGCCGTAAGATCTCCGAAATGTTTTGACCAATTTTCCAAGGACATCACCTATCGAATTGGGAATGCAGATATCACGATCGATCAATTTTAGATTGTCAAGCTTCATCTTGATCTGTGGCTAAGATTATAACTAGAAATCGGTTAGAAGTAGTGGTAAAAATTACGAAGGCGGAAAACTACATCTGGCTAACTTGCTTGGTGCGTCGAAGCCTCGAAGCTAGCCTGCCATTTCATGTGCTCTACTGTGCCGACGCTCATAAGGCGTCAAGATCTTACTATCCACTACCCAGTGCGGACTGTTGAGTGCAGGTCAGAAAACAATACACTGGTCACTGTAAACCGACTGATTGGATAACTTTTACTTTCATTAGTACGCTGCAAATTATGCGCGCCTAAAGTCCGGCGATCTCTTGATCTAATGATCTCGTCTAGAAGCCCAGGTCTGGCTGTCTGGCTTGACGAGATAAATAACGTAACGGCCGGTCAGATTGGTATGCGCAGAGGAATATGATCAGCAACCACACCACCTTTCAGGTATTTCATACGTACCAGTGGCATGATTGGTCGGTAAGTTGTGATGTAGTAAAAATTAACCATGGCCATCAAAAGACGTGTCTAACTCGACTTTGTTACCTTTTTTTTTTACTTTCTTATATTTATTATTATAATTTTTTTTTTGACGTCGCTATAGCGTTTGTAAGAGTGTTTACTGTTGTCCATGTAGCGTCCGAGACGTCGAGAAATAATTGATGTTAAGACGAGGTGTGGTCGATCGATTTAGCGCATTTAAATGTCCAAGGTTGAATTATTGAATTGGCTGTAACTAGAAGAAATTCATACGATTTCGAGATGCAGTCTATGATAATAATCGAAGCAAGTGAAGCAAATGATGGAGAGATTAGCAGTGGTGCAAAGATCGTTGAGTGCTTCGAACCTCCCTATTTACCTGACGATAAAGCCTCACGATGAGTTGTCGTTTCGATTCAATTGAATGGAATACAAATATAAGTTTCTAGCATTACGTGTCAAATGAGTCAACTAGCTGGTGATTCAAAACTATAAATATTACTTTAAATAACAAATAATAAGACTAATAATAATTTATACAACAAAGACCTGATTACTTACATACAACTTAAATAGTTTTGTAAAATCATACAAAAAATTATTAATATCTAATAATAATGGTGAAAGATATTAACTAGATATTAAGAAAATAATACAGATTAACAAAAACAATGAACAAAAAAAAAAGTTAGAACTTACTTTATTAATTAAATAACAAAATTATAATCGGTTTTTTTAAAAAAAAATGTACACTATTAGACACCAAAAAAATTATGTCCGTCCGTACGCCGTCTTCAAAATCTACCAAATCCTTTGTTCTATAAAATGTTTTTTTTTTTGTAGACTGACTGGACTCTTTTAGTGGTAGGGTGTGAGGATGGGAATGCTTTAGAGGAAAGATTTTTTTTGTACATATATTTTGGTAGCCGCAGAGGCTTACATGAAACTTGTATAATAATAATAATAATAATCAATGGCGCAACAGCCCAAATCGGGCCTAGGCCTTGAAGTAACGCTAGAGTTACTTCATTGCGAGACCAACGGAACACTAGGAGGTGAAGTGGTCAGCACACGCTCGTCCGTGATTATTACCCCGATTTTAACTCAGGTACTCATTTACAGCTGAGTGAACTGGTAGTCCGGCACCCAATACCATTCTCGAAAACTACTTGTCGCCAAGCAGATTCGAACCTGGTACCAGGTGCACCGAAGGCAAGTGCTCTAGCCACTAAGCCACCCAGACTACTGTATAAACTTGTATACTAATATTTATTTCCTTGATAGTGGACTCATTGTAAAAAGTTTTTGATATGGATGGAGGGAAAGTTGCTCAAAAGTTATGATCGAGACAGTTTAATACTATGTTGAGACTACGGGATTAACGCATTTAAACAGTTCTCGAAGGTATTTTCGAAAGCACGTAGGTGCAACGCATTTAACCGAAACCGAAATAAACTTTGGAAGAAACTATTTAATGCTGTAGAAACTCAATGTTTCGATGCAACGACTGTATTAGCTAATTAATTCACTTTTCATTCACTTTAGTTCTATACAAACACATTTGTTGCCAACAATTTAGAAAGCATATTTACTTGTCAAAACAAATCACATCAAGCTATCATGTATCAAAATAAAACGAGTTGAATAGTCTGAGCACTACTTTTTTAATACTCTAAATTTACTTAGTTAAACGCGTTTAAAACCCATAGTGTGCAGGGTATAAAATCCATATCTTAAACGGTAAATTCAAACTTATTGATAGTATGTAAGTATACTAGAAGAATAATTCGGAACAAAATTTTAAGGACGGTAGTGGCACTCGGGGTTTGATGAAACCCTTTCAAATATTTTATTGTTTATTACTGTTACGAAAAACCAATTTTATGATTTTTCAAAATTCGTCAAAATTTGTTTTTACAATTCGTCAAAATTCGTTTTCACAATTCGTTATATCTCTTAAGTGTGATTGATGATGATGAGGCACCAAATTGGGTTTTACTTCTATGCCCTTTTAGTGTTAAGAACGAATCGTCTACACGGCTTTTTTATATTTTTAATCGGCTAAAAATTCATATTTTAGACATTTTTATTTTTTATGGACAAAATTGACTTTCCAAAAAACAACTCATAATCTCGAAACAACAGATGTTATACTCTGACTTTGAGTCGCGTTCAGGAGTATGACTCAGTTGCGCAATTCAGTGGCGTAAACGTATAGTACGACCCCTTTTTAACCGCTTAGAACTCATGGCCTCAGTGTTTGTAGCCTTCCGCCTTTTGTCACTACACCATTGAAAATAAAAGCACACGTGAGCAAAAGTGATACACAACGAGTTCAAATTTTACTCTTAAAACATGGGACTACACCCAATTCCTTACAAACAACATTCTCTGGAAGGAGGATTAGCTATAGAGATAAAATGATATTGGCATCATGTGTACTATTCAAATATCTTGAAACCATTCCATATATCATGCCTCAACGTAAGAAGGAACAAGTGTTTTTTATTAACTTTGGCATTTCTCCACTACCTTACTGTATGAACTGGTTAGTTGCTAATCTTCCCGAAAATTTAAATACAAATTACATGAACAATCTTTAATTTTAAGTTTACCTACTAATTATCTGTATCTTCTCTACCTATATTAAAATAAGGATATACTCGTAATATTATTGTCCTGTTAATGCATAATCTAATCTCTAAAACATTATTGTTCTGTTAATGTATTTTGATTCATTACAAATAAATATTTCTTGAGTTTCTGTAACATATACCTATTGTTATATCTATTTTTCATTCAAGCCAATCTAACTAATCTTATTTTGTCTAAGCCATTGTTAGGTTTAAGATTCACACGATTGTTGTAAAGGGTCAAACTTGGTCAAAAAATTACTTTCACTACGAAATGTGCATATAAACATATCGATCATGATAATAAATTTGTTCTGACATTTCCTCGTCTCCAGCTATTGCATACGAATTCAATTGCCGATTAGTAGCGGAAATGCATGCTAAAATCCGTGTGGCGAAGTCGAGCAACCTGAGGTAAGTAATTTGTGGTAGTAATTTGTGGTAATTTGGGGTACTAGTATATGACCATTTGCATGTGTTGTCAAATATTTAATCATACAAACTTGACAGAATTTGATGTCACATATCAATTTGATACGCTGCCCGATTACACAATATTTTTTTTCAACACATTTGACACCACCATCACATTTTCTCCTCGTGTCAAACGATCAAACGCCATCAGGTCACATCTATTGTAAATATTGGTGTTTATATTATACTGTATGCCACTCCGTCTCACTGGATTCTCTAGTTTACAATTCCGTTCAAATTGATTAACGAGATGTGTATGAATTCAACAAAAACTATGATTGTTATAAGAAAAGTTATGGTTTTAATGTTTGTCGATGTTGACGTAGGTACATGTTAGAAATTAATAAAAAAGTACTATGCAGTAATTATGATGTCGTATTTACTGGAGGAAGGACAGAAGTAGTTTAAACTAAGTATTTATTTCACCGATTGTATTTACGAATTACACTTCTCATGACAGAATTATTTTTTCCAAAAAACGCAAACAGTCAAATGGGGTTAGAATGATTATCAAATGGTGTTAGACGATCAAATGAAACATTTTGTGAAACAGCATTTGACCACTACACTACCTGACGGCATCTGACAGCATTTGACAGGGAATATCGTCAAATATTTGACAGTGTGGCATACAGTGTAACACTAGTTTAACTATGCCTTTCTTTCTTTCTTTTCAGGTGTAGTTTGTGACGGATACAAACCGTAACAGGCAATTATATTTAAAGACTTTAGAAATAAAAGCTGATTCAATATCTCTTTATAGATCTAAGAAATATGTTGAAATTCATGAAATCGTAAACCATGACTTTTGAGGGTTTTAGGGAGGATTGGGGAAAAAATACTGAAGTTGATTCCGAGATGATTATATGAAATGCCTGTGAGAAAAAAAATCAATTCGCTGAGTACATAATTAAGCATATGAAATGGAGGAATGCGTACAAGCAAATACAACCCCATAATTTTGCTCCCTACAGTTTGAATATCAAGAAATTATGAAAATGGCAAGTTTTGTAAAACAAGTAGGTACTTACTTAACTATTAACTACAATCTTTTTCAGTTAAAATATCAGCATTGGCGGCATTTCAAACAAATAGTTTCCATGTTCGCATCTAATCCAATATCAAAGAAACAGGCCTAAGCTCTCGGCCGTATAAACTATGCAATTTTATTTGCATTTGTAAAGTCGTGCCAAGACATTATTCCAAATCATTTAATATCTGAAAAAACAACGAATAGACTAAGAAAAATTACTTTCTTGTTTGCAGATGAGCTCTAAACAAGAAAAATATGCTAAGATGCTGGAGAACATTATGGGCAGCATACGGCAGTTGTACAAAAGGCTGTTACCTTGTAGAGAAGCTGTTTGAAATTGCTCAAGCGTCTACTGTATACCACCCGCCGATCTTTATGTTAAAAGATTAACCTGATTGCTGTTGTAGGTAGTTGTTGTCGGTTTGGGGCCGACCGGCCGTCCACGGCCCAGCCAGAGGAATAATCAAATTTGCACGGTTCTTTAATCGACGAAAATTAATGGTTGCGTATTTTACACACTTTCTGGAGAAAGGACTGAAATATTTTACAATCATGAGATTACACAAGTTAATTTTTTTTTATTCTAATCTTATTCGCATTAAAACAACGATAACAAACTGTTGCAAGTTTCATGTATTAATGATAAATTAAATTGCAAAAAGGAGAAGCTGTTTGTTTCTGCGCATAAAAGCCGAATGCTTTTGTTCTGTTCCGGCCTTCTGTTCACGGATAATCACGATCAATTTACGAGATAATTTAAATTATGATAAAACCACACCTTCGGTTGTAGATTAATTCGTCAGTTTACGACCATTACCTACAGTTTTAGCAGAATTTTCCAAACTTCCGGCTGCCTCTAATGCTTTAATTTATGCAATGCCCACTCCATACGACTAGAACTAATACGGTATGCTTGTTAGTACGTCCATTAGCGTAAAATATTGTACATACTCGTATGTAAGCACTTTTGTTCGCACTATTAGTAAAAACATTAATTCATCGAGAGGTGTTAATATCTTTGACACTAGACAATAATTCCTTGTAATTCCGCGAACAATCTCATTAGTTGAAAAATATAAATTTTCAAATCATCAGCCTAGAGTCTGGATCGTGATTGTGTATATCCAGCGCTGTTATTTATTTAATTGAACTTATTATTAAAACTGGAGTGAATCGATAGAGCCTTTTTTTTACTAATGATGAAAATGTTACGAAGAGAATTGAATTAAGTATTAAATTAGATTTTTTCCCAAAACTTGTAAGGCTATTTTATTCCCCAAATTTGTAAGGCTATATCCTGCTCCTTGGGCAAACAATTTTTTTAAAACACGTATTTATGAAATTTTGTATGAATTGACTCCTTGTGAAGGCGTCTAATAAAAGCGCTGGAATATTTAGACAGACATAATACGCACTAAACTTCAAGTAATCGAGCAGCTAGAAAGTTGGTCTATAGTCGTCGAAAAAGCATTCAATACTATCCAACAATGCAAAATAACAAATTTTTTCTCCTTTTCAGATTAGAATAGTATTTTTCTTTATCATTTTCAGAATTATTACAAATTCCTTTGGTTTTCGAAAAATATGAATGGATATTGGTTTTAAGAAGGCCTCATGAGTCCGGTACCACCATGTTTTGTCCCAGTTTGATTTTTCTATCTTGAGAGGATTTTAATCGAATGAAATCGTTTTTCATTCGTGTAATTTGGCGTGGACAATACGCCTGCATCTTTCGCTGTCTATCAGCGAACTAATTTTGATTTTACAGAAAACAATTGTGTTATAAATTTTCAAATTATTTGAAAGACATAACTATTAAAAATCAATATTTTTTTCATTGATTTGTAATACTTTTCAATGAAATGCGGTCTTCTTATGTAATTCTTGCCATGAAAATCGTGAAAAATTTTTTCAGTTTGACTTCAAATATTATTAACAAAAATGAAAATTTTTTAAAATTTGATTTATAGAAGACCTTTTTTTAGATTTTTTTTAACATTATATTAATAAAAATGACATGTTAATTATTCAAGAAGTGGTTAATATGCGTTTAAAAAAAACTCGAATTTACTCATTTTAAAAAATGTTCAAGGGTTGTTTTTCTAATAGCATTTTTTCCAAATACAGTTTTGAATTTTTTCTCTATGGATGACCTAGTTTACATACCAGCTAATAAAGTGGTGTAATAATATTTTGTATCCAAATACTAAGTTTTAGCCTTATAACATTATAAGTTCTCGAGATATAAAAATCAGAACTTTTTCTTTTTCAGCCTCCCCCACCGTAATATGTATATACGCACGATCACATTTTTTCTGATAGGGGTCTATTAATCTTACATTCATCAAACTTTATTCTTCAACCTTTATACAGAAACCGAATATTGGCTTTTCTAGTGCAATTGGTTCGTGAGATATCGTAATCTAAAGTAAACCCCACACCCCGCACTCTACAGCTCCCACTCAAAAATTTATTTCCGGTCTACTCTCCAAGTATACCTACAGATGTTCGTCAAGTTTTAATTTCGTGACATAAACTGTTTAGGAGATATGGATTTTAGAATGTTTCAATGTCGGCTTTTTTTCGTTTCGGACGCATTATTTTTGCTCCCACTTCTTCACCTATATCACCATTTTTTTGGCAAATGGATCGATCTTTTATTGAAGCTCTATGTAAATCAGCTTTTTAGCATAATGGTGGCTGAGATCTAGAAACAAAAATTTTCCGTCTAAAACGCTTTTCCAAATCCGCGCTCAAACCTCCACCCCTCAAAAGGGACCAACTTAAAGGGGTGTACCAAGTCTACCAACGAAAAATCATCTAAATAACTCAAAGGGTTTGGGTGGTACGAGCAAAAACTGTCCATAAGAAGACTGGACACTTAATACACATGCATTTTTTGTGTAAAAAATCCAGAACAAACAATGGATAAGCGGAGCAAAGAAATCCGATTGAACAATTTTAATTCCATATTCTTGTGGAAATTCACATGCTTAGAAAAATGTACGCAAATATGCTAAAATGTATGATAACACATTCTCATCTGTGACCATCGTTTTTCACAATGCACGTATTAGAACGCATTGTTTGCAGCTGTTCTATTCTCAAGTGTTTCAGCATACAAATTTACAGGAACAATATGAGAAATGAAATGGGGCGAATCTACACGAACCTTGACTAGAGTTGCGAACTTGCTGTTCCCGCATTCGCCTTCGCGCTAGTTCGCGAATCGCATCGGGCGATAGTGGAAACGAAGCAGAATAGTTACGGCCAGATAATTGACATACATTTTCCACATGATTCTTCCATCCTTAATTATTTCGCTAGAGGCTATAAGCCAGTAGCTAAAATCACGTTTTTACCCATTTTATAAATTCATTGCAGTCTTCAAAGAGTGAAAGCGAAACAAATTTAAGATACGCCTTTAAAAAATACTTACCATGATTAGAGGTACCTACTCGTCTACTAAATAAGCGTAGTCAAATTGTAACTAACAGCCGTCAATAATTTACATTTCGATTGATTTAATTTTGTTTGAAAATTATGCGCCATTGGCATTGTCATAGAACCTGAAGGTCATTTTAATTTCATTTTTTTTGCGCCATAGGTAAAGTGGGTTTCATGTCAATTTACCTTTTTTCGGTGCATGCTCTTTGCAACCAAGAGTTGAAAACTGGTATGAATCCCAGAAAATGTAACAGGTTTTAATATTTTTTTTATTATTATTTATGTAAAAAAAAAGTTCCATGTTATTCAAGTAATTAATATTCACTAGTTAAAAATTATATTTGCTTTGATTAATTTGTCTGAAAAACATGTGGTGTTAAGACGAATTTATCATATCTTATTTATATTTGTTGATTAATCAGACAAGGTCGTTTGAAAAAAATTGATCTATACTCCAAAGTTCCAAAGTTTAATGAATTTCGTGTGTCGGCGAAAATGACCCTTTGGTTAATAAAAATTTCGGCTGGGAAAATTTGTCTTCAAGATGCGTATTACTCTTACATAAATTTTTCCAAGTCCTTGATATTTAAAAAAATGTTTCTCGCAATACCCGCACAAGAATGAATTATTACAATAATATTTAAACAGTTATGTGTATGAACACCCAATTAATTTAGATGCATTGCTGCCATTAGTAAAATATATGGGGAGTGTACGTAGCGACTTACAAATTTTGAAAGATTTTAATCTTTAACCTTCACGACGAGGTGAAGTTTAATTAACTTGCCAAACGTTTCTATTTAAAAGTTCATCGAAGGAATAGAGGTGTAGCCGGAAAGATACGCTTCTCATAGACGACATTCGTTATGTAATGCGACAATCGAACTTGACATTTTTATGTTACATGCAAAAATAAATTATCGACCTTATAAAAGTTTACGTGCACGCTCATAAGTGTGATCCATAAAGTTATGATGTGCACAAATTAAAATTTTCTTCATCGTCTTCTTGCACGGCGCGGTCCTTTGCCGTCATTGTCACACCTTCATAATATGACCTGTTGGATAGAATCCGTTAATTTAAGTGTAATATCCTAGTGTATCGTAAAAGTTATGTAACTGCGCGTGTTATACCGTCTTCGAGTAGTGCTCGTATATTTTCTGTTTCTATTATTGTCATTGCTCGCTGCGCATTGTACATCAAGTTCATTAAAATCTTTTCTTGGCGAGAAATTATTGCACCTTAGCTTAGCTGTGGTGTACCTATACGGCCAAAATGAAAATACGCGAAGTCTCAGGTTTTTTTTGTGATAGATGATGTTGCATTTAAGTTGGTGGTATGTTGGTATAGTAGAATATCTTGTATCTTGCCGGATAGCGTAGACCTCTTTCGAATAGGTTCCGTGTGTCACAGGTATCATAAAGTACAATCAAAGTGACAACGAACTAATAAATGTACAAGGTAGATATTTTGTTGGTTCATCAGCGTGAAATCTGAGAATAGCGAAAAGGCGAATGTGTCTTGTTTATGGGGCATCTTGATTCGAAATCTGGCCATAATGTAATTCGAGCTGCGATAGAAAGGTTGCAATCAAATGTATTACACTACCGTACATAATGTTTGCTTATAGATTTATTTAAACTAATAAATAAATTTTAATAGAAAATCTTCTTGTGCTCAACTGGCTTGTATATGTAGGTATTTGTTGATGAAATACTAAACTCGTATTTATGTTGTAGTTATTGGGTAAAGTACAATAAAAAGACTGTATCCTGCAGGTTAAATTCCGTGTCTAGAACTTTAGATAAACTACATATCTACATATCTACAATTCAATTTTCCTTTTTCAGAACTTTAGCATGGGTGCTGCAGAGAAGGACTAACTGAATTTCCATCGTATTTCTTCCTTAAAATGGAACCATTAAAAAATTATAATAATAAGTTCCAACTTTGAAAATATAGCTCCACGCGTTCTGAAGTTATTGGCCACTTAAGAAGATCTATAGAGTGGCCAGCTTGTTACCAACTCTCATTGGACATTTTGGGAACCCTAAATAGCGTATAATAAACGTGTCCTGAAAACGAGTTCAAAAAAAAGGTAAGCAAAAATTCAGGAAGCTTAGAAGATTAGGACAGTAGGTGTATATGCTATTTAACACTTTGCGTGCCACACTTTATGTCAAAAATTTTGACAATGCTATTTAAAGGGTCAAAACTTCTGTGCCGGTCACCGGTGACCCCCATGGCATTCAACGTGTTAATACACGGGTAAAAATCTTGAAATTTTATTTTAGACCCGACGGTGTAATACAGATAATTTTATTACTTTTATGATTACGCAGTACCTAATCTTTTCAATTTATTAAGATTTTGTGACAGTTTTGTGAATGATCTAGTTGAAGATGTGATAACTTTGCAAGACATGTTAATAACGCGTAAGTTAAATAATAACTATAATATAGGTATCTACATATTTTTATCAGAAGTTCTTTTAGTTTTAACACAATTTGAGTCCGTTTCCGACGAAATATTTATTTAAGAGAGCTGTGATCCCCGTTGATCAACTCCTTCTAATAGGATACCAGTATAGATTTTCCGGTTATTTCACGGTGTAAAACATCCAATCTAGTTAAATGCAAGAGATAAACATTTTGGAAACGCCCAACCTTTAACTGCTCAACATCTTAACATACAACATCTCATTTTTCGTGCTTGTGAGTAAATAATACACCTAATTTTTTATAGCAAACACTCCGAAGGAGACTTATAAAGCAGTTTGATATTTATAATAGCTTTTCATACCAACAGGTTATTTTGATAATTAATATTAATATAATTATTTTTTAATGTTTATTTTAAATCTATATATGATGTATTTTTACATAAGCTTTATTCTGTATTACTTTCGATTTACAATTTTTAATCCTTTTACATGTGTAAAAAATAGTGCAAAATGAAAGACTTCCTGTAGAGATAATGTAATGAAAATATAACAATAAAATAATTAAAGTATAAAGTATTGGAAATGAAATAATAATTAAAAAAAAAATCGTCGTCCGTCGTATTTAATGGTCAGGTTGAGAGAGCGAGCATCAGCAAGCCAGGACCTATATCTCGCCGTCATTGTTGGTGTAGTGGGATCAGTTCGCCGCAGAAAGGTACGTTCCGAATCCCACATACATATGTATATATTAATAATTGTAACTAAGGGGTTATGATACTCTAGAGGCCGAAAAAATCGGCCATTTTGGGGAATTATTTCCCGAAAAACTAAAAATAGTTCGAGGTTGCAAAAACGGTTGTTTACTATATATAACATATTAGTGACTATATACAGTAATTTTTTTGAAGCGATTAAATTCAAAATGACGGCTGTGCAGCATTTTTTCGGCGATGTCTCCGTTTTTCCAGGGTTCTGGGCCGAACACGTAATTTTTGATATATGATGAGCCAATGAACTCCGTTTTATGCAACAGCTATTAGAGTACGTAGGATTTTTTTTTCGATATATTCGCTTTTGGCGCACTTCTAAAGTGAAAAGTGTAAGATTTGCCTAAAAAATCGTCAGAAAATTGTTAATAACAAATGAACTATGCAATACAAAAGAAAGTCCTTGGTACGCTGATGGACAATATAGTTGTAAAGATATATTCAAAATTTCAAGTGAATCGGTTGAAAATTGTCTGAGTTATGTTTCCGGCCAGCTTGACAAATGTAGTTTTGGGATTAACGCGTTTAAAGTTTTTAGTAGTGGAATATCATGAATAATTTTGCAATATGTCTAAAATTCGAAAACCGAGTTCTTAGACATTTTTTTCGGACATAATCTTTTGGGACATCATTTTTGAAGTTTAGTGTGGTCATATATGTAACACAAAAAGTTTGCAAAAAAAATTATTATAAGGTTACATTGTGAAAAACCCCTTAAAATGTTAAGTTCACATATCTTATTGACTATTCTCAACTATGTATAACAAAATAAAAAACAAAAATAAAAAATTAGTTTTACAGATGAGAAATTAAATATTAAGATACAACAAATTATCTTCACATGATGTTGTTAATTAAGCTATACTGTAGCAGTAGTCAATCATTAATAGATTCAACGTATTTATAAACTTTAAGGTCATCTGCAAATAAAAGAAACTCCACATAAGGAAAACCTCAAAAAAATCATTTATGAATAAAAATAAAAGCAATCAAAATAAAATATAATAAAAAATAGTGGAACCATATGTGAAATGTGAGGAACATCCGAATTAGAAAGCACCAATTTCTCACCATTTTATATAATGACCACTTCGGATTTTCTTTTATCCCCAACAATAATATAAATCGGAGTTCAGTATTTGATTTGCAGAATGTACGGATGGTTTGCCTATTGTAATTGCAATATATTTTTAATTGTTATTGCTTTGTTACTAACTAGTGAAAATATTTATAATGTTAATCTAAAAGTTTTTTACTATTTTGCCTTTAAGTTAAATAAAGGCATGATAGCTTTAATAAAATAAATTATGAAATTTATTGCTACTGTGTTTTTCATGATGTTAAATTTCACTTCTTTTGCTCTAAAGTCAACATAACGATCCCAAAATTGTAACGACCTAAGATATTTTAAATTTTATCAGGCAATCAGTGTAATCCAGTTTTTTTTAAATTATTTTTTTCTCTAAATTTTAAACCCTCTACTGACATAAAAGTCCATAATTGGCAATTTATACGTGTTGGGAAAATCAAATTGAATCATAATTAATTGTTTTAATGCGTAAAATTAATCGGTCAAATGGATTTTATATTGAACAATTAACACGGTAATTAAACTCTTTAATAAATTCGGTCCAAGCTGAGATTTATGTGGTGACAAATTGGGCATAAAGATAAGTTTAATAATGCTTTATGCAAATTTGTGGTCATACGAAAGCATAATAAATTATACGATTGTTAAAACTTTTGCTAATCCGAGAATCGGAATGTTATTTGTTACAGTTCGCTTGGTTATAAATAAAAGGCAACTTCTGACCCATTTAATGGATGAATTAACGAAGGGGAAAAAAGAAAGTTTAGATTTGAGGTGTAACGTGATATTAAGTTAAGTGGCTTCTGTTAATTGGAGTAACGAAGAGTAAGAGTTTAATTGATAGCTTTTGGGCAGATCCCGCAAATAAGATCGACTAATTGCAGAAATTATGTATCTCGGGTGGTGTGTCATGTCTGCGGAGACTATACACAAAGTTCAGAAATAATCGAAGTGCCTTCCGACAATCGATTCTTTGCATCAAAATCAAAATTAACTTAAAAAAAAGTCATCATTTTTTGACTGCTTAATTATATAACAAACCTTAAACTTGTCAATTTATTTAAAAAAAAATGGGTTCAACGTTGCAAGAGGATGGATCCAGAGATGGGCCGTTATAAAAATTAAAAAAATTACAAGGTTCGGCACTTAAACAACACTTAAAATTATTAAGGTAGTCCGTTTTAAACACAAAAACAATTTCGATGTGTTATGTTGAGAGGTGTGTGATGTAATTACAGCACGTAACGTGACCGGTGTTTAGCTACCTATGCACACATATAAGAAATACTGAACGATATATTCGCTCCTCAATTTTCTTCCTGAAAGTACCAAGATCTACCAGCTTTGACTTTATTATTTTAATAAAAACAATATTTGTCAATAGTCTGGGTATAAAATTATTATTTTTCGAGACAAAGTCCGAGAAGCGGCTAATATCGAGGTGTGATAGAGGTACTGACATTCCAGAAATCTTTCAAATGCCAGTTTTTAATGGGTCATTCCATCAAGAATCGCAAAAAAATTAAAATTTGTGACCTTACCATCGCCGATTCTTTTGAAAATTTTTGTACTTGAAGAAGTAATGAAAGAACATAACGCAGTCACGATCGGCTGCAAGCCAATCGTATGATACTCTAGATGAAATACTGAACTCCGATTTATATTTTAGTTGGAAATATATCAAAAGAATGAGGAGAGTACAAGTAATTATTACATGACCTTTTACTTACAGGTAGAAATTATTGTATAGTGGCTACTCAATTTTTTGATTAATAGTAAGTTCCATAAAGTAAGTAAAAGGACATTTTACAGAATTTGTGTATGGCAACTACATGAAAGACTTATGGGATATTTTTCATATTAATAGTTTCAGCTGCGACAATTATAAAATTAATGTGTATAAAATTTCAAAGTCGTAACTTAAAATGTTCTAAAGTTATCGTTCAATATTGGTGAACATGTTAATTAAGGACTTTTGTATGACAGCTACCCGAAGGAGTCAACAGATGGCGCTAATTAATGAACTCCGTTTTGGTTTTGGTATAAAACTAATTCCTGTAAAATTTTAAATTCCTGCTTTCATTCGTTCTGGAGTTATAGTGGATTCAGTAAGAAGCATTCATTTTTGAAGGACTTTTCTAGGCTGCTACACGAAGGACTCATTCCATTTGCTTTATATTCGGAACTTTCGATTCAAACATTGTAAACCTTAAGTAAGCAAAATTTCAAGTTCCTAACTTGAAGCATTCGAGCAATAATTATGAAAACGTGTTTTAAGGACTCTTGTATGGGAGGTACCCGAAGGAGTCGAAGGATATCGCCAATTAACGAACTTAGCCTTACTTTTTCCATTTTACAAATTGTGACAAAATTTCAACTTTCTAGGTCAACGCGTTCTTGAGTTATCGTGCTAACGGACGGACGGACGGACGGACGGACGGACGGACGGACGGACGGACGGACGGACAGCAAACGGATTTGGGGGTTTTGGCCAAAAATAAACACAAAATAATATATAACTTTTTTTCGTCCGAGGCTCGGTTCTATGCGTTACAAACTTTTCGGGCTGGATTAAACTTATAATACTCTATATGTTCATCTAGAGTATAAAAATTATAGATTTCAATTTTTTGTTTCTATCTCATTTTTATTGTTAGATATACAGGCCTATTCAGGACCGAGTCACAAGTCACAAAGTAGGTCGAGAGTCTATATTTTGTATGAGTTTTGAATTAATTGAGACTTTTTTGATATGAGATTTTGATCCTGAATAGGCCTGATAGTATGTTTTATTTTCCGGCTTCAGTGGAGTGAAACCCCAATACGATATCCCCGACTGTGAATAACCGCTGTCCTCGATGACATGACAGTAGGAAAACGTTCACTGAATAGGCCAGTTGATAAGACTGTGTTGGACTTCGTCCGAAGGAACAGTTTCGTCATCGGTTGCAATAGACTCGTTAGAGGGTGTATCATGACTACTATCCGCAACACCCTTACCCTGCGTCTACACTGACAATTTCTCTGGCAATGGCAATGGCAACGGCATTATTGCCATACACAAATAGACAGTGTAGACGCATCAAACGCGTGTGGCAATAATGCTCTCACCATTGCCGTGGCAATCATTGCCACGGCAATTTTTAGGATAATATTGCCAGAAAACAACAAAATAATTGGACTTAAGAAAAAAATATTGAACAAATAAATTGTTTTCGAAGCTATGACACTTCGAATTCACTCGCTCAAATGAAAATTGCCTGGCAATGAAATGCCCCCTCACTACTATTTGACATTTAACTCAATGGCAATATTGCCATTGCCATTGCCAGATAACTTGTCAGTGGAGACGCAGGGTTACAGCTGGTGCTATTGCTTAGAAATATTATGTATAGGCGATGTTGAAACCAATTTCACTATCGCGAATTATAGAGGAGCGAACAACCAGAAACTCCACCAAATTGGTTGAATACCTACCTACAACCACATACCTTTACATTACACTAAATGCGATAGTAAAAATTTTTCTAGTCCAACACAGTCTTATAAACTAGCCAATCCAGAGATGGTTCAGTCAAGGATTTCGTGTTTATTCCACTGACGCCGGAAAACAACAAATTGTTCTTCAAAATTTCTTTCTATGGTAGCTTAGCGTGAAAAATGCAAAAAAAAATCAAAAATGATCTCCGAGTGAGTCCTCTTTGAAAATTCATATCTTTTCTAGTTTTTGTCCTAGAAAAATGAAATAGTGTTTATTTTAATGGGGCAGGTTGTCGCAATATAAAAAAAAAGAATAAAAATTATTCTTGAAATGTTTTTTCAAGGATAACAATTTTGTCCTTTATCCTTGAATATCTTAAAAAGTGTTTTTTTAAATATTTTATAGGTTATACTGTTTTACAAAACATACCAAAAAAATAACTTGGAATCTCAATGGGATCGGTGTTAAAAAAAAATCGAAGAACATCAGTGCTTTTCAATTATGTTTTAGAAAAATTACAACTACATACCATATGTGAAGAAGTGATGTTCTTCGATTTTTTTGACCTCGATCCTATTGCGTCCCGAAGTTAATTTTTTTGTAAGTTTTGTGATTATTATTATAACATACAGAATATAAAAAAATAAAAATAAAAACAAACTGATTTTAAGATATTCAAGGATAAAGGACAAAATTCAAAATTTCAGGGATAATTTTTATTCACATTTTTTTTAAATTGCGACAAGTTTTAAGCAACAATCTTTAAAATGAGTCCTACTTGATTATTCTCGGGTAAAAATTACCAGAGATATGAATTAGAGATGGGTTGTTCACAAGTGTACTGTTCCAAAAAAACAGTTCATGAAAGTGAGTAAGTGAAGTAACACACTCCTTTTGGTGAACTGCAGTTCCTTTAAATATGTGAAAAAAAATTATAGACCTTTTTTTTGGTCATCATCTTCGGAATCTACTGGCCTTTCTTTTTTTTTTTTTGCTCATCATCTTCTAGATCTTTTCTCCTCTTAAGTTTAACTGTGAATGAACTAAAAGAACGAACTAGTTCTCAAACGAACTCCTTAAAGTGAGTGACTGGGAGTGAAGTACTTCACTGAAAAGAACTGTTTTGCTCATCTTTAATAGGAATTTTCAAAGAGGACTCGGACACCTTTTTTGCGAAATCTTTAACATGCTATAACTAACAAAATAAATGAGTTAGAAACAAAAAATTGAAATTATATTGCTTTTCACTAATTCTTCGGGTACCTACATAAATTTTCAAAAGAATTGGACATGGTAAGGTTACAACTTTTGGGGATTTTTGATGAAATGATCATAATCATCCGTCCGAGACGCTATCAAAGTCAAAATGTAAGATCGGTTGTTTCAAGACAATAAGGTTTTTTGAAAAATTAACATTGTCACTAGAATAGCTCTTTATGTGAAATAACTTTCAATCTTCATTAGTGGTTCTTCACATAAAAATTGTGCTAATTTTAAAAAAAAGGTTAAAATTTCGTTCAAATGTAATCATTTTAATAAAAATCCTGCAGAAATAAAATAAAATTCGTGGAAACGGAGAGATCAAGAGGCAGAACAAGCGATCTACTTGAAATCCACCTGAATCTTTTCAACATTTTCAAATAGGAGGAGTTTTTAAGCTTGGGGTAAAGAGTGGGGTCTTAGATCTAATGATGGCAGTGTTTTATCAAATCAAATGTCATAGTTTTTCGGTTCTTAAGTCTTAATCACACATACCAATTCCTTAAATTACCGGATTCCTGGAACTGGTTACTTGCTCGATGTTATGCAATAGTCTGTCTCTAGCACTGTATGATGCAAAGAAGAAGAGAAAAAACGCACCCAACTGGTATATTTTAAAACAAGATCCTATACGGAATCACATGCAATCTATTTCTGAGCAGGCCAAGTACCTAGTGATCTCGTGCTGAACTCGGCTCATATGCAAAAAAGCACTATGCAGACATACCAGCATACCTTTGGCACGATCGCTAAAACTAAAACGGAACAACGCTAAAAGGCCCAAAAAAATTAAACCTATAGCGTTGGAAATGTAAGGTATGGTGACGACGTCATGTTATATATAGAAAAAAAAAACAATATACTTACCTATAAAACTGTACCCTGGCAAAAGATAGTCGTACAGATGTGGTCTTAATATGAAAGTAGTCTAACTCTTAACGTTCGCGTGCGCTTCACCTCTTGCACCACCGTTTTTCAAAACATACACGGACCACACCTATGCCTGAGGGCATTTCCATATGACGATGAGGTCGTTTTGCTTCTCTCGTTTTTCTTTATAATTTTTTTTTCTAATGATCACTCCTAGCGTCCTAGCCCCGCTTAAGCCATTACTTAGCCCGTCGTAGTCGTCATCTTGATCGCCCAAGCTTTATTTATATTTGCATTTTAGCTCTAACTAAAAGTTGTAAAGCAAGCGCGCGATCTGTACTTTGTGATATTGAAATCGGATTAGAGGCGATCTTTCAATGCTACGGCATTTTGCACTCACTTTCAATTATTCGAGTACACGTAAAAGCAGTTTTCTGATATCGAAAGTTATAATATACTAGTTTAAAACGTTAGCGAAGGCCTTTTACCATAGAGGAAGTAGCTGCGAGTAGCCGAAACACAATCATGTCGAACATCCATCAGCATATAAATACGCGATTTTTCATTTGTGCTAATCCGCGTTCCAAGTGGGCTGAAATAGATGCGATCCGTATCTTTACTTTTGTCAGAAGGACCTCGGTTTCAATTTTAGTTAGGTTCTTTTCTATAGAAGAAAAATAAACTTTTGTACCTACTTATTTGTACTTCTGCCTGACAAAAATTTCTTGGATCATAGAACGCTTCTTTTCGCAATGAAGAATGTGTCATACAATTCAAGAACTTGATTGTTGTACCAATTCGAGTTATAGAAGTTTTGCCTTGTCGACCTGAAATTTTAAAATAATATCTTTTCACGTTTTACAGCTAGTCTTTCACTATTCAGTCGCATAATAAACTGCATTGCATCTTAGCGTTTAATACATCCGGAACTTCTGCCCAGAACCTATTTCGAAGCAATAAAATAACATTTGCCAGAAGTAATGACCACACAAAAGGTAAACCCTAGAAACTGAAGCATAGAAAATATAGAGTCTTCCTTTCGGCAACGTACTCGTAAAAATATATGTAACAGGTTAGCATTCAGGTATGTGGTCAAAAGAACGTACAAAGTTGGATTCAGAAATACGATAAGCGAATCATGTGTGGGTGAAATTCTGCAATTAGAGGAGGCATTAAATTTAACAGCACTTTGATAGTATCCATTTGTTTTTGGACGCTTCCCTATTAAAGCTAGTAGTTGCCGGTAACGTAATGAACGGACGATCTCATTTCACCTACATTTCTTATAACTGAACCAGCAAACGTTTTTCGTTTTGTTCTGAATAAAGGAACATGTACTGAACTCGTTTTGCTTATGGTCTAATCTTATCGACTTTGTCATAATAAATGAGATCACGAATTATCCAACACTGTGTTGCTTTGTGTGCAAAGTAAATTCACTTATTTTAGGACAAAAGACATTTTCTATTTTCACCATAGCATCGCATCGTATAAATAATAGATAAGTAAACCGATGGTCACTAGTATTTAAGAAATAATACTGTATATTTCTATGCTTATTATTGTGATATAATAATAGTAATAATAATAGTAAAGAAAAGATAAGTAGTTTTCAATTCAGCTGCGACGACAATACTAGAAAAAAATTTATGAAACAATGTTTGTTAACTATTTTTGTATTCTTTATGTCGAAAGTTCTGCACTTACAATCCATAGAAGTCACTAGAACAAGTTCGTTTGCTGTCAATAATAAAATTCTATACAGGAAAGATTTCAACAAGGATCCTACGATTCAAAAATGAACTCCGGCAAAATCGTGGTATATTCATCGCAACTCGAGATTCACGAGTCCTGCAGGCTTTCTGATCAAGCCATTGTATATTTATAAGGCAGGAGTTATCAGCAAACCTAAAGGCTTAAGAAATTATTGAAAAGAAGTTAATATAGCAGATATGAAAATTTGCGTTGACAGTGATCCAAACCAGTTAGATGTTATTGCGGCATTTTTAACTCTATCGGCACCCAACACAGAATTACCCTTTGCTAGTTACAAGGTAACTGTCGAATCCAGGGCAGCCAGCCTAAACTCGTGGAACCCTACACTGAAAGAAAAATTATGTTTATTCCAAAGTTGCATAGACTATATTAAGGTTCTTCTAACTATTGTAAAACTGACATGTTTCCAGTGATCATGGCTATGATGGTACTAGCCATAGCATATAATTCGTACATAGTATGGTTGCATTAAACATACATCCCTACTGAAATTTAATATGGTTGTAGCAATCATTCCCGTTACATGACGTAATTGTGTACTATAATCACGACAACAATATTCTATGATCAGTGGAACCATATAATTTGATAAAATAATTCTCACAACCATACCTCTCAGTACGAAAAGTGTCGTTCGTGGTGTAAGTTCGCTTCTTCCAATTTATATTATATGTACAAAAATTAATATTGTATTATATTTTCTATCCTAGCAAATTGATATATATTTTTTTTTTTTTGATATTTATTTTTAAATCGTAAAATTTATACATTTTTTGTTTTGTTTATCTAAGAATTAATTATATAAAAAATAATATGAAATAAAATAGTGGTAATACAAAAATAACATAATGTCTTTCAAATGTTTTCTTTGTGAATTATTTTTCAGCGTCACATGTATCGTATGATTGACCTTACCATCATATTATACAAGAAGGTTGCGTGAATCATACACCAAGGTTTCCACAATCACAATTATGTTTGAGCCAAACATAAAATGTTTTCTGAAATCAGAACTATGATTCAAGCAACCATTTCACATAAATTTTATGATTGACTCAACCATTATATTATTAAAGAAGGTTACGTGAATCACACACCTAGGTTTCCACAGCCATAATTATGTTTGAGCCAAACATAAAATGTTTTCTGAAATCAGAACTATGATTCAAGCAACCATGTCATATGTATCTTATGATTGACCTAACCATTCTATGGAAAAAGAAGGTTGCGTGAATCACACAGCTAGGTTTCCACAGCCATAATTTTGCTTGAGCTAAACATGTTACATGTTGTAACATAGTTGTGGCAACTATAACCTCAATCATAGTAAGGTTCTCCCAAAATCGGAACCTTGGCCTATTATTCCTTCATGACCTTAGTTATTTCTACAAGCAGAGACTGTGTAACATGCAGTCAAAAACCTAGCACCATAGGTTCTACGGGTAATACTCTAAAATGGATAGCATAATTGACGTACACTGACGTCTACGAGAAGAAAGATGATCTACACCATATACAATATATTTTTCACTGTACAATTTAATGTTCTTAAAATATAATTTTTATTTGAAATATCTACGAAATGACCCACTTAATAACGCATTTCGAATTTTCTCTTCATATTTTAATCTTAACTTAGTAAAATAGCATTGTCATAATAAAATCCTGTCTCCCCGAAAGACGTACCAATGATATCGAAATTGCCAGAGAAAACTACAACAAATAAATATCCAATTGGAATATCGTAAAATCACTTTAAGCATTTTCCACATAAAAAAGGAATATGCTCGGCTCTCGACTCAACACATGCAACATATAGGCGCAGCAGGGTTT
Organism: Beris chalybata; assembly: GCA_949128065.1. Classification (NCBI taxonomy): domain Eukaryota; kingdom Metazoa; phylum Arthropoda; class Insecta; order Diptera; family Stratiomyidae; genus Beris; species Beris chalybata. The sequence continues at coordinate 23,235,780 of OX421896.1, read as the reverse complement.
GTACACAATGATACTCAGTTTTACAGGAAAGTAGATGTGTAAAGTGATTTACATTGATAACGTCGATAGTGTTATAATTGAATTTGGGTAGCCAAGAGTGAAATAATTGAACGGAATAAATTAAAGCAATTTGTGTTTTTATTAATTTTAATTGATTTGTGTTAAATCACTACGAACTTTTGGCCTACAAGAATATTGTGTATAAACCGAACATACCAGTTGTTTTTACAATGCGAAGTTTAGCATTAGATGTTTAACCTAAACCCTAAGAGAGATTGTTCATAGTAGCTTGCAATTCAAGTTATATTTGGGTTTTTCGCCAATCCAGAGCTGGACAATGTTTTTTTTTAGATATACTATACATATCAGTCTCAAGATTTAAAAATAAAAGAAATCTTTAAATACAACTTTTTTAAACATTTTTTTTAAAATATAGAGTGGTTTTTAGGCTGCCTAAATAAGTTAGTTGTATTTTAAGATAGTTTTAAATTAGTTTTAAGTTAGGTTTAGGTTTAAACCTATTGATGTTTTAAAAAAGAATTTTCCTCAATTAAATATGAATTTAATAAATAAAAAAATTGTCAAAAAAGAATAGAAATACTACACTATAGTTGTAAGGAGAATAATTTTTTCCCGTCTGATTTCTAAAAAATTATATAACTGTAAATATGTTTATAGAATTGTGTAATAATTAAATAAAGAGTATGTTTATGTTTTATGTAAAAACAACTTTTACTTTGCTCCTTACATACATATGTACATATGTGGTATAAACTTTCACTGTTGTTTTACAAATTGTTAAAAGTAAATTTATATTCGATATATTCCCAGTTTCATAACTACACCAAAATTAAAATTATCAGTATTTACAATTGGTTCAGGGGAGGGATGTTAGATTTTCTGCAAACTGTTCCATGTGACATTACTCACTTCCAAGGTTTTTTAAGCATTCGCCGGTACAAATAAAGGGTTTTCCAATAAGGACTTGACAACTTTGAATTCAATTTGTGAACGCACCCTTTCACTAATCATCGAACTGTCACTGTCAATTTATTCAGTAAACTAAACATTTTTATCATGGTAAAGTACACGAAGGAACAACGTCTGCAAATTAAATTATATTATTGAAAAAAAGTTGTCAAGTCCTTATTGGAAAACCCTTTATTAACTTGACCTTTTTTTGTTTCAAAATTATCGAAAGTGAGGTTGTAATGGATTCTCTCTATAAATTTTTGAAGGAACTACATGAGCTACAGGAAGGACTCACTTGGCACGAATGTAGAAATGCTAACAATATTTAAGCTTCTACATCAATTTACGTGTTCTTAGGTTATCATGCACACGGATGGCTTAAGGAATATTAAAAAAAAATTGATTCTTTTGAACATATTTGAACAAAAAATTACACTATTAGAAGATATAGATACTTTTTTCTTTGGTCTGGTGTTTGGATGGATAACTAACTTGTTTATATTCACATCAAAATTGCGTTAAACATATTACGTAATGTAAGTATCAGCACCATGATGCAGCCTGAAGGTGTTAAATTCAAATCGATTCGGTGAAAAATGGAGAAAAGACATATTTTACTCTAATGAACCTTGTAAGTACATATAATTAAATATTTGACGACATACTTACATAACTTGATTTATATGTTAAATGCTAATTGGGCAGTTACCCGTAAAAATCTTTCATTAAATCAAAAACTTAAATAGGCTGACATTTTTTTATGATCACAAATTATATATTTCGCTAAGTTTAAACTTTTCACGGTACCATTCATCAAAATTCTACATATGCAAATTAATATTTTCGTCAAAATTCATAGTCGTCCATCAGCGCGGCAAATAGTTGGAGGCGATCAATAACTTAAAATTTGAAATGTTTTATGTTATGAATGTGATGAAGTTACTTAATTTAAAAAAAAAAAAACACATAAAATTATTAATGCCTCAGAGGTGGATATTATACAGTATGTACTCGTATTTTGTGGCAGAATATGTTTATATCGAACTGCATTGATGGGCATGCTTAATCCGGTATGCATTCTCCAATCCTTATCCCTATTGGGATATGTGGAATGAATGGAAATGTAAAATTTTATAATAACAGGTATTATTTCAATTGTGTCTGAATTTCTTCATCAACTAATCATTATATCGTACATTATAACAAGTCTAAATGCAATTACTACGACGACGTGATGATGTAGAATTATGTATGTATGTATACCTACACATAATGAATGAACAGAAATTATTGAATTTATGATTAGTGACCCAGACCCATTACCGCTGCGCACAATCATATATTCTTTAATACATTTATATGCCACGTTATTGTGCAACGAAATGGGTGCACTGGTTTCGTACAGTACTGAATAATATATTGATTTGATTATCCGATAACTGTCAATTAAAAAATTCTATGAAATCGACGTTTTTATTAAGAAATAAATCAGCCAGATCGGTACTACACTGCAATTGACATGCTGCAATAAATTGGGGTATGGCTGTATAGACACGTACTTAATATGAATTTTGTATGGATGAGATGTCGTAATAGTACATAACCGCTAGCTTCTTTCAGACCGCATAGCTATAAACCCTTTGGCTTAGCATTTTTCTTAAGGATGAAATCACAGTGTTGGCCTAGGGAGCTGATATTTTACATCACTTACAAATTGGTGAATAATGCTAGAAAATACGAAATAGAAACTTCTCTGTCTATGGGACTTTTCATTAATTCAATTTTCCACTAGTTTATGTCGAATTCAAGATGAACCGATAAGATTGATCCTTTCACTTTCGAACAAGACAAAGGTGAGACATAAACTGATTTTGGTCCCCTAGCATCGATCAATCACTGCGATAGCAGCAACACTTCTTACGTGTACTTTCGTTTGATTTCTAGTTCAAGTGAGTGTCTGCACTGAGCTATACATACTGCCTACGAAATCGAACCGTTCGAAGATACAATTATTCTCTTACGCATTGTCGTACAAATTTACATCTCATGATCGCTGATCAGAGTTTTATCTCATGATTAATTCATTTATTCACAATTCTGTTATGGCTTCGATTCCTTTTCCTTGTACGCCCATTAAAAATACCTGTCATCTCATCGGACTGTCTCCACGCGACAATCACTCAGTTAAACCTTATGAAAGGTCTCGTTCTAATAAGAAATTTTTTTATATTTCTGGTTATTATAGCGCTTTGAACGTGTCGGTTTTTTTCTCCGACCTTGGATAATGATATTATTTATTAATTTATTTTGTTTTAATAAAGTTAATACCACGCCTTTCGTTATAGTTATATCATCTCGAATGACATTTTCATTATGATTAAACAGCATTAGATTGTGGAATACTAGGAAAATACGGCAATTAACGTGAAAACTGCTGGCCAATAAGTTCACTCTTCACACTATGTAAATTCATTAAAAAAAGTCCTGTTAAGTCGCATTAAAAAATTTACAGACAATAATCGAATCACACCCAATTAAAGACGAAAAAAATCAGAGGTGCTGGTTTTCCTTTACATCAACAAAACTTTTGACTTCGTTTGGGACGATGGTATGAAATACCGGCTGTTAAATTTTTCTTTTCTATATTATATTGTTAAAATTCATATATTTTATATCAGGCAGAACATTTTCCATTGAATTTCAAAAACCCGCGTGAAGCACTATCAAACTATCACTGTGAGAGTCCCTCAAGTCTCCTGTTTATATCCTATAAACTATTTTACTAAAGATCTTATGCCAGACAAAAAGTGGCATTTGCCAAGCCACAACGAATTTGTACGCTTCAAGATTTTTAAGATTCATGCAGCCACCGAATCAAATAAGAAAGTTTGTTCATAGAACGAAGCCTTGGATGAAAAAAATAGTATGTTATTCTACATTATTATTTAAATTTTTTGATTTTATTCTATTAAATTTTAAGAGAAGTCCCTTCCTAAAATGTTTGTATTTTCACGTTTCACACCAAGTAAACAACCAAAAGAATAAAACGAGCAATTAAAATTACTCAATTTTAAGAAATATTCGTAAATTTTTTCGTAACAAAAATATGAAGCAACACACAGCAACAATAGCAACAGGTGATGTAGATCAACTTTTCATCAACTCATTGCTTAATTGTGATGAGCAATATTCACCGATATCTAGCATTTTGGCAATAAGCACTTACATGAATAATCTATAAACAACATAGAAGTACACTTTGAAAACAAATTTAAAACTTGGAAGCATTTTAATGCCAAGCTATTATTACACGAAACTTGATGAATGAATGTAAAATTTAAAACAAAACTTGACAATTGAATCACCGAACGAGGACAATTTAGAGCAATACCAGCAATCTGTGTCGAATATCGGAAATGTTGCCGCAACAAGTAGGCTATTGCCCAGTATTGCTCAATTAATTGCTTCACTAGTTTTGGCAATAGTCGTCGAGCGATCAATTTTTTTAACAATTGCTAATGTAAGAGCACCTTTAGTAGAAATACAGCAACAATAATGCGAGAAATACCAGCAACCTATAAAAAAACAGCCACTTTGCCGAAATATTGCAACGAAATATTGCAACTAGCATGATATTGCCCTGAATTGTCCCATTAATCGCTCCACTAGTTTTGGCAATAGTAGTCGGGCAATCAATTGCTTGAAAAATTGCTCATGTAAGAGCATCAACTGAACGAATTTAACTTGTTATCTTTAGGAAGGTATTAATATAACTGAAGTATCTAATACCTATAGTGTGTAATATTCGTGTAATTAGAGTAATTTTTCAAGAGAAGAACCAAACAGCGGGTGCGAAAATTTTTGTAATATCTATCATTTATCGGCTGGAATTCTTTCCAACGAAGCTGTGATGGCAAAAACAAAAAACGTCTACATATCATACAACAGTATGTAGGTATATACCGAAAACCGATTCAGTTTTCAAAAGTGCTTTTGAAAATCAATTTGAAATATTGAAATTAATTAAATGATCCAAAAAGGCATATTTGCCTTTTTTACGCCTCCACTGAACACCTATGTAAACGGAAATGGAAACCAACAGAAACTACTAATTTCATTAGGCTAAATTTTTTCCGAGATCGGATCCAGTTATACTTATAGATGGTAAAATGATTTTAATAAATCTATCGATCTAGCTATCTATCAATCTAATCTATCAAGAAAAAATTACATTAAATATTAATTAGACACAGAGTAACCGCTTCCCATCTAAATATTCCTGAACATAGTTTACGAGTAACTCTTAATGCTCCAAAAAATGAGCAAAAGCAATTTTAAATTTTCAATATCCGAGTTATTGTTAACTTAAAATAATAACATTGCCAATATCCGAAAATGTTAGCCCGGATCGAAGATGCGCATAATTAATTTAAAATTCACTTTGTGTAGGTACGCAATTTCTCTGCGTACCTTAACTATAATAAAGCTGTATGATAAATGTTATTATCATTAAATTTAACTTTATATTGTACTTAACGTCGTCATATATCTTTCAATTTAATAAGATGAGCAACTGTCGATAATTGAATATACATGAAAAATACCAAAAAGACTATAGTTAGAGAATATTAATCACAATTGATTATAATTTACTTCCAGTAAATGTAATGAAAATTTCAAAGCAAATATTCACATTTAGGCCAGCTCTATATAATTTACTGTCATCAAATTCAATTTGATTGAATAACTAATTATTATTAAAGAGTACTTTATTTTTATGGAACTTATATTTAAATTGAATAACTACCTTTTCTTGTTTACATAACAATCAATTTAAAAAAAAAACCTGATCTGAAAAGAACATTGATTAAATTTATCTTTATATTAAAATTCCAAAAATTATATAGGTTTTGGAGAAGTCGGTTGAAACTGACTACAAATATTGCAACATTGTTCCTCCTGATTATTCGGTATTAGTTTTATACTCTAGATGAACTCTGTAGAGTTAGTTGTAGAGTTAGAACGGAGTCCCGGACGAAAAAGACTAAATCATTATTTTAAAAAAACCCAATACTAGAGTTTTTGAAGGATTCTTGTATGGCAGGTATATAAACTATTATTATTATATTATTATTACTCTTATTAATAAATTTTTCGTGATAAGCTACCATAGAAGCAATTTTGATTAAATGTAAGTTGCTTTCCGGTCAGTGGAGTGAAACCCCAACATGAAATTCCCGATTGTTGATTAATCGCTGTCCTTGAGGACATGACAATTGGAAAACCTCCACTGGATAGGCAAGTTTATAAGACTTTGTTGGACTAGGATTAAAGGAGCTATTTCGTTATCGGATGGCATAGACTCCACGCCACCTCGTAAACAAACTGACCAACTATATGGAGTATATTATATGTGATGAAAAGAATAACTCCTGATAAAAAAAAAACAAATAGTAACGCACTATCTTTAGCATAATAACTTTGATCAACAACACCAACGACGTTATAATTGCCAAACGTTTATACCTATTATGTTTATGCTAATAACAGAAATATACTTTCTGGTAAATTCATTTTCTCTCTAATCTCTCCTACTTATCTATCGTAGTTCAATGTTACAGAATAATCAAGAAATAACAACAAAAACAATAACATCACCCTCGATAAATTACATAACACATCATTTATCTCTATAAAAACCCGATTAATATTACATATAATTTCACGTTCGTTTTGTTGACAAGATCAAAATTTTTTAACCGGTGTATCCACACAATAAGTGAAGTGAAGCCACTGTTCGTTCGAAGAAAAGAAAAAGAAGAAAGAAATGCGATGTCGGTACGAGTTCTTCTATAGAAGCCAGAGCACTTGTAAATCACATTCCTGATCGATCCGACTGATATCAACTCCAACGCTGAGATGATTGTCTCTGCGCTGCGTGATATATTGGTACTAAGCACGCAAATGTAAAACTGATCTCATTATTTTCCCTTCAATTTTCTTGAAGCCCTGTCTTTTAATTGTTTTCCTTCAAACGAAAGTTTCTCTGGCGATCGTTTTGAATATCTTGACGCCTTTACTAATGAAGAGCCCCGTCTTTGAATTCAAACGGATTACGTACAAGACGATCGGCCGCGATTACAAAAAAAAAAGTGAAAGACATTTGCATAAGATCAGCATGATCTAGGCTCCTGTTAAGAAACTGTCACTACTCCGGTGACGACTGAAGAATCAAAAAGCGAAAGTTTTCGGTGTGCTTGGAAAAAAAATCGATCGATCGGTCACTTGACAAAGCAATAGTTAGATAAATTCTAGAAAGTGTGTCCTTCTAAAAGGTGCAAACTGCTATAGACATAACGCTCGCATGCGACCAATAAAAATCTTCATTTTATCCGAAGGGCAGTGAATTTCTCTTATTTCTTGTTTGACCTACTTGAATCCATCAGTACTTACAGCGCACACATACGAGTAATGTTAATAAACGTGGAAAACAAATATCCAGGGACATTTGATGTCTTACAATAATGGCCCTTTTGCAAATCGACATCTTTTAACGTATGGACTCGGAATCATATCGTCATTATGTTAATGTTACCATACTTAAGTCGCTCTTCGATCATTTCGTATGACTATGTTTGTTTTATTTATTTTTGCGATGAATTCGGTTATTACCATTCCAAAACTGACATAAAATTTAACATGGACCATTATGCGGCATTTCTTTTCATGCTTGAAATTGGCCAAAAAGATGCCAACCAGAAATGTGATCATCGCTGACAGACATGCAGATCGGATTGAAATGACTGACCTGCAAATTACCGAAATGATGATCAGCCGCCTGTTTATGATTGGGATTGATGATAAAAGACCAGGTAGAAGTACATAGTAAACAGGTAAATTAAATATAGTCAGGCCTTGACATCGGCAAAAAGAATGGTACGTGAAAGGGGTCAACTTAAATACTGCATGCGTAAGCTTTAGATGAGAGATAATCTTTTCAAATTTTAATAAAAAATGAGATAGAAACAAAAAATTTAAATTACTTTTTTTTTCACTAATTCTTCGAGTAGATACATTTTCAAAAGAATCGGCGATGGTAAGGTTACACTTTTGGCGATTCTTCATGGAATGACCCTTTTTCTATAAAGTAAATTGAGAAGCACTGATGTTCTTCTATTTTTTTTACCCCATTGCGATCCCAAGTTGATTTTTTGATATGTTTTGAAAAACAGTATAATACACAAAGCGTACAAAAAAAAAGAATTGGCATTTTGAGATATTCAAGGATAAAAGACAAAATCGTTATCCTTGAAAAAAAATTTAAGGATAAATTTGATTTGTATTTTTCTTATTTTGCGAAAACCTTCCTCTTTAAAATAAGTCCTATTTTATTACTCTATGATAAAAACTAACAGAGATATGAGTTTTCAAAGAGAACTTGAACACCATTTTTGCGAAATCTTTAACATACTAGAACTAATAAAAAAAATGAGATAGAAAAAAAAAATTGAAATCGTATTTTTGTTTTCACTAGTTCTTCAAGCAAAAAAATTTTCAAAAGAATCGACGATGGTAAGGTCACAAAATTGGCCCTTTTTGCGATTTTTGATGAAATGACCCTTAACAACCTTGTTGTAACGTTAATATATTTTATTTCAAATACGAAGCAAGCCCTAATAGTTGAAACAGAGTTGAAAATAAACTTGTTTCTCGTTCGTGAGTTGTGGGGCGTTAGTATGTACATGAAATCCTTCCCGATTATTGGTGCGGGTAACAAAATTCGAGCTGTTCACCTATTGGGGATGTCTTTTGCATGTACCACATGTTAATTACACTTTCTCCAAGAAAGAAATTTTCGTTATCACGAAGTCCAAAGAAGGAGGTCTCGCTTACTACTTGAGCGACTAAGCATATTGCTACGAAAAGCTACAAGGTCCAGGTTCCAGTTGCTTTGCGAGATCCTGCTCTCGGTGTAGCTGACACGCCAGCCTTGAAGTGATACTTGACAATCGAGCATAGTATCACTTAATTGTGATCGAGTTTTCGGCATTTCGCTTGCAGAAGTTAGCGCGAGCTTCTAACGACACCTTTATCCTTGCGGTCATCTGATTCGATATTAACGCATCGATTAGGTATGGATTGTGTAATTATTACTGGCTTATGTAGCTGTCACCCAATTTCAATTTTGTAGAATCATAAATCCAATAATTCCCGCCAACTCAAATCAATGCAAAATATTACACCCCGATTTCCTGTCTATCACATGAGTATTGCTTTGTCAGGCAGAAAATCCAACGATTTGTAATTCATCTGATTATTTATAAAATTACAAAACAATATGATGCCAGCCAAAGTTATTACAACTCCGCGGGCAAAAAAGGCAATTCAAATAAAAACACAATTGCGCGGCTACTGCCATTCTAATAAATGTTTGGAGCGTACGATCAAACGGACCTTAAGTAACATTAACATTAGGTAGTTTTCGAGAGATAGATAAGAGGCGATCTGTTGTGAAATGCCAACAGTAGTGGATTGCAATCCAATCCGTTTCTAATTTCGAATCGATCACACAACGGACTTTTTGATCAACCTTGGACATCAGAAAATCCATTTCTCGGCTGAGGCTGACCGTACCACACCCATGGATCGAAGTCGTACGAACCGCTCAACTTGCTTCAAGTCGTCTTAGGTCTTAGTCGTCGACGTCGTGCATTAAAAGTTTCTCAAAGAGCACCTACAAAATGGACACAACAAACAACTCCGTCACAACACCTGGTTTGGCCCCATAGTGCCGTTCGCTGCCTAAGATACCGTCTCTCCGTATTACGAGATCTTAATAGCAGTAATTTTTCTTTAGTTAGTCTAGAGTCTTGACCATTCTATGATCTGGGTCTAGACAACTCTGAACTTATGCCAATGAGCCAAGCTCAACTTTAAACGGACGAAGTACACGACTCGGGACCGATGTTAAAATTCATATTAGGAGTATGTAGGTATGCCGAACGCCGTGAACACCCATGTGCTATGTGCATATGATTTTTAAGTGAAAGTTAAACTTTGAATTTATGAGGCCTTTTGTGCGGCTGAATTGTTCCGAGCGAACAAGAGTTGGGTCGTGTGCTCTAGCATCTTGCCAGGAAATTTTATATGGTAATTTAATGAAGTCCAAGATGTATGCTAATTAATTATAACGCTCGTTAGGAATTATTTTTATTAGTTGTGCAGAGTAACAGTACCGCTTGAGTACGTACGATTCAATACTTAACCATTAATTAAGTTAATAGGTAAGGTAGTTAGTAATTTTTCTGTGGCCAGGTGCCGGGTGGAGTGACTCACCATATCGATGCAATATTCAAAATTTGAATCAGATGAAATATAGGCAAACTTCGATAATTTAAATCAACATTTTCCAAAAATAGTTCGAACTATGAAGATTTCGAGCTACCGGATTGAGCAACACTTTTATTTCCAACGATATTGGCACACGGTTTGGCTAGAGGTTTTCAAAGAAAAGACTGTCTAACCACCTCAGTAGTCTCCTTACAACTGTCTGGCATCCATAGAAAATGTGAGTAATGTCCTTCTCAGCATATATGTCGAGGCAGTACCTGTTCATGTCAGAGTTAGCTATCCCTATACCCATAGCATGCTTCCGTAACAAGCAGTGCCCTGTCGGTATTCCAACGAGTAACCGCAAACTTCCACTGAGTATGATTTCTAATTCTTGTCCTCTCAATTTCCATTAGAACCTCGTTCACTACAAGGAGTCACAAATAAAGTTATATCATGCCTCAAGTCATTTATTTAGAAACCTCGTGCAAACGCAAATAATTGTTCTTTAGCATGAACCTCGAATATCTATTTATAGTGAGAACTACATAAATTTTCAGCTTTATAATAAATTTTTTTTCAAAACATTCGTATGGTACTTTAATGTATGTCACTTCAAAAAATTGTTCTTTTTATAATTCGTAAATATTATTATCATTTCAACAATTCACATATTGAAGATTCATCTGCTGTATGGTTGTTTTGAATAATTGCAAGCATAATACAATCTCAAAGAGGTCAATGCAACTCGACGATGAAGCATCTTGTTCGGAACTATTCTAACTCCCTTAAGAATTTTTTTTAACTATGTTGTCCTCAATCGTATAAGCCAGGACACACATCCCATTCGAAATATTCATGTGTCAATTTTGAAGAAAGTCTACACTAACGCCAAAAAAATAACTGATAGGTACATATTCCAGAAATAAAACCAATTCTGGTTTATTAATGCCCTCAAAATTTCTCTAAATTGCATTCATTGCAGTCGAGATGAAGCATCTACCACAAGGTATAAAAATCGCGAACAAAACTCGAAAAAATCGCTCTTCATAAATTCAGAAAAGAACAAACTGAACTCGATTTGCAAAGAGGAAGCGCAAACCGATTTACGGCAATGATAAAGACTTCTTTCTTTCAACGCACACTGATTTATGAACTTTTTATTTCTTTATTAGCGAGTGTAAATAAATCAAAATGTAACCATAAATAATACAAGGCACATTTTGTGCCAGTATCTTTCAAGTATATTACACTTACTGTATGCAAACAACACGATGAATTCATCGATTTCAATATTTTATTTTGTGAACTGCGGTGTATAAAAATTTGAACAAAATATTTTTACACGAAATACGTCGATATGAAGATTCCAGGCGATTAATGTAATTTTTGGGAGAAATTTGCTTGCATACAAACATACAAAAAAGAATGATAAATATGAACTGAAGTGAAATGTCGTCCAATTTATCAGACCATTAATTTAATAATCGCGAGGTACCAATGTTTTGATTACCACTGAAATTCTGAACCCCGATTTATATACATACCATATATAGTATGTATTAGGTGCGTTTTTTTTCGATTTATTCAGATCGAGAGTAGTGATTAAAATTCGTATTGAAAACACCAAGAATACTGTTTTCATTTTTTTATTGCTTTTTCCTGTAGCTAGTAGGCTAGATAAGTGAGTTTATCGCGAAAAGCTGCCCTGCTTACTGGGGCCATTATTCCGGTTAAAATCTACATATATTCTAGCCTACTATCTACAGGAAAAATCAATGGAAAAACAACATTATTCATGGTGTTTTCAATCAGAATTTGAATCACTACATATTCTCGATCTGGATAAATCGGAAAAAACACACCTATTACAGTTGATTGATGATATTACAGTTAGTATAACAAAAGATTGAGAAGTGCATACCATCATATAGTATATTCTTCTTTATCACAGATACAGAATATTTATCTGATGGGTACATGATCGATTGTAAGTAATCTCCAGAAGTTGCTAAATTCTGGATTAGGTACTACTCGTTATCATTTTACTTTATTATTTTTAATTATAAACTATTGTGATCAACCTGAAATTTCAGAATAAATTTGCTACCAGAAAAATTTTGTATTTTCAAGTTTTAGGACGAGTAAGCCGCTAAACAGCAAAAAAGAAATGTCCGTCTGTCCTGCCAAGTTTTTTAAGGAGCTACAGAGGTGTTTTGACGAATAAAAAGGCATAATCTTAAGGCCCCATGAGTCCGGTACGACAATTTTTTATCCCTGTTTGATTTTTCTTTCTTGAGAGGATTGAAATCGTTTTTCGTTCGTGTAATTTGGTGTGGACAATACGTGTGCATCGTTCGCTGACAATCAGCGAACTAATTTTGATTTTACAGAAAAAATAGTGTTATAGGTTTTCAAATTATTTGTAACGCATAACTATTAAAAATCAATAATTTTTTCATTGATTTATCTTCTAGAAATATCAATTAATTATACTATCTATGATACTTTTCAATGAAATGTGGTCTTCTTATGTAATTCTTGCCATGAAAATTGTAAAAAATTGCTTCAATTTGACTTCATAAATTATTAACCAAAATGAAAATTTTTTAAAATTTGATTTATTCTTTAAGATTTTTTCTAGCATTATATTAATGAAAATGACAAGTGAATTATTCCAGAAATAGGTAATATGCGTTTAAAATACTCGAATCTACGCATTTTAAAAAGTGTTTAAGGGTTGTTGTTCTAATAGCATTTTTTTCCAAATACAGTTTTAAATTTTTTCTCTATGGATGACCTAGTTTACATACCAGCTAATAAAGTGGTGTAATTTTATTTTGTTTTTTTGTTGCCATTAACGTGAAATAGTGGTAGGAAAACAGTTATAATTCATCAAAGTCGCATTTATCGTGCACATGAAGCCTTAAGGACCTAAGGTCCTTTCCGTTTATACTTCAAGGAGTCTTCTAATTTTACTTATTTTATTTTAAAGTATACACATTTCCAGAATTGAGGTTGAACGAAGGATTCATTTACATTTCGACATTGTCTACGTTCGTGATTGGCACTATTGGCAGTACTGAGCAGTAGACTTTTCCCCTAACAATTTTAAAGTCGTGACAAGACTATTGGCAGATTTCAATTTCATTTGTTTGGTCGATGTCTCATTAAACCTAAACGATTTGATGGAATTATCATGAAAGTTGAAAAGAGAAGAAAAAAAATAGAAACAATTTTTTTTTTCACTATTTTGTTGGTATAAGCTCCAATGACTTTAGTTTACTTTAAACTAAAAAAAAATTAAGTCGATAGCTTATTGGGTTCAAGCTCTAGAACTTACGCCAGTTCGTAAAACGTAGTTTCGAGAAAAACGCGTTTAAAGTTTTGCTTGAGTACTTTTTCACATGGGAAATCTATAAAGTAGGTGCCTAAATGATACGATAGCTCACGTATGTAGTTGATTTCGAAAAATCCGTTTGGGTACCATATTCTACACATGTTTATCTAAGAAAATATTTAAAAAAAAAATTTAAGATTTTTGGATTGAGCTAAATGCAAATACCCCCTTAACGTTTCGAGAAATATATTGCTTGAGTTTTAGAGGTGTTACGATAAAACTTCCATTTTAATATATATTTAAGGTTTCAAGCTGCTCTTCAAGGTTATTGATGATGATTTGTGGCTTCAATGCTGTAGTTAATACTGCGGTGTCATCAGCGAATGTTGCTAAGCTGAAATTGACAGCCTTTGGCATATCAGCAGTGTATAAATTAAAGAGTGTTGGGCTTAGTCAAGAGCCTTGTGGTACTCCTGCGGGTATGTCTCTGAAAACGAACTATTTTACACCTTCTTGGAATTTGAATATTGAAAAATCTAGAAAATAGTTTCTTTGGGTTCTCAAACAAATTACTTTTGTAAGTCTCTACTTTTTAGCATAAGCCATAAATATGTACTAGGTTTCACAGATAGAATGGGAAGCTCGACCACACTGTTTTGGAGGTGGTGAAACGTGAAATTGGAACAACGTGTCATAGCGGCTGAATCAATATGAAAACATCATTGAATAGTTGCCGACATTTAAATAGCACTTTTGATTTAATTAATCTTCAGCCCTTTTTACTTTTATTATATACATTGCGCCGTAATTATTAGCAGCTCATAACCCTCGCATAATTGAAATGTCAATATCCACGAATTTTTCGGCTTTTATCGTATCAATCAAAGGTTGTTATGTGAGAACTTCAGGTAAAAGTCAACTTGAAACGGCAACAATTAAATCTTCCAATGCACTACTTGCTCTGCACAGAAGGTGAGGTCCGTAATCACATGGAGCAAATTAATAACCAAAAAAAAAAAACAAAAAAACAAAGCAAATATTCCGTGATTCTCGAAGTCTGTCTGAAATATTACCAACTGCTTGATTTCCAGTTATTTTGGAGATTTGCGAATGGCATTCGAGAGGTCCAATTCCAGAGATGTCCATTCTCTTTTCTGGACCATCCGCAAGTGAAAACTGTAAGTCGAGGCATTACACATGTGATACCAACAATTGCCCGTGTTGTTATTAAATCAATGGGATAATGATATAAAGGGTCCCATCATTCGTGAGTCACATATGAAACCGGAGTTATTAATGGACTTTTTAGGTTGCATCATCCACTTAGTGAGGTGCTTCATTTTCGCCAGCCATCAGCGGACTTTCAACGACTAATCTGTCGAGCTCAAAATTCCCAAGGTGTCAGCAGGTGACAGGATCATTGCTAAAACCAGTCAATATCTTTGACAACTCCTCTAAAGTCTTGCGTTGAAGCCAATAAAAAAATGTTTGCCTACCAACGATCATACGATCGGCCAGCTTCTTTGTCTTTACGTCTTTCCGTAACGCGGATTATTGTCAGGTAAATATTCGAAAGAAATTTTTTTGTGCACCTCAAGGTCGCAGAAACGCCGGACCAGCAGTGACAGTTATTAGGAAGCGAACTTTTCCTTTTCGGACAACTAACTAACCTTTAGCAATGAAAGTATTGCCGTCTTTAACATGGCGTTCCGACGAACAATATCGTCGGAAAATTTATTAACCAATGAATGCGTAAAAATACAGCCCAGGGCACAGTAAATAACAATTCATCAACGCTATTTTTTTTTTTTAAATATACACGAAATATTGTCGAATGCCAAGCAAAAAAGTTATGTTACTAATTGCAATCACTTCCCGATTTTCATGCGGCAAAAAAGGCCCAATTAACTAAATGTTGATTAACTATATTCGCGCGATTAATTTAACTTCTCGGTTTTAACGGCGTGGCATTGCAGAACTTCAAATTAAAATATTAATCCAAAACTTAATGACTGATCTTTCGCATTTAATGAAAGTGTCTTGGTATGTAACTGAACTTGAAGATTTAATTAATTTAGCTAGATGATTGAATTCAAAATACTTGCGAATAGATCGATTCATGCATACTGCGGATGAAATTTTTAAACAAAAATTTTTTGGAAAATAAATGTTTCCAAAATCTTACAAATAAATTTATAAATTTGTCTTCAATATTTGTCTGGATTTTTGTTCCGAGATATGGGAATGTAGTAAAAAAAATTAGAACTAGAATCAAGATATTTCAGTAGTCTCCTGTGCAACGCCGCGTTGCATACTTCTCTTGCGCTCAAAGCGTCTAAGTGCCGACATAACTCTCGCTGCTGCAGTTTGGAAGGCTTGCCATTTGTGCGTTGGGTTGCATATGTTGGTTACGATGTGACTTTATGCTTCTTCTCCAAAGGTAACAGCGGCTCTATCAATATCAAAGCGCGGACAGCAGATGGAAATGCTGTGCGTTTCAATCTCATGAGTTGAGACAGAACGGGTCTAAGTCTGATTATACGAGTACTCGTATTCCAACCCGGCAAGAAAAGTGACATAACTCAAAAAATGCTTATTTTGAGGTTATATCAGCTATAAATAGGTATGTGTATGTATTCCTTAACTTGCACGAAAAGCGTCACTAACTCGCAAATTGATCAACAAAAAATAATAATAATGGAGAAGCAAGAAAAGTAACATAACTGAGAGAACTAACCTATTTTTACTCGCGACAAATATTCGAGAAGAACTCAAATCCATAGTATTATTCTATAGAATATGATACAATTTATTTGTCAAAAATACTTCTAAAATTTAAAAGAATTAATTGTACTATTTCAATATAGTAAGTTTTATTGATTTTTTAATGTTTTATTTCTCAATTACTCAATTTTTGAGTTAGGTTATGCTAATGTGTCGTTAATTAGTATTTAATCCCCGGTTATTGTGGTCTCCTTTTACAGTGTTTATTATTTTTATAAAATAAATCTTAGTTTGGTATTTTATCTTGCTAATCACATGATTGGCTGCTTCCTATCCTGATTTCTTTTCTAAATTTTCAATTTGGTTTTAAAGGGCATTACTCAAATAACAGAAAGTATGCAATATACCAATAATTATTTACATCTAATCTAAGAAAATTACTTTGTTCCGTGTAAACAATTCTTCATTACGTTCAGTCTCGAAAACAAATCTTGAAGTCAAGTTCAATTTTATTTGGAGGTGTATACCAACGTTGTTGGCATTGTACGTGTTACGCACTCATCTCAAACAATTGACGCACTAATTACGACCTGATCAAAAAATGCCCATGCATTACGGCTTTAATTTTTTTAATATTTCGGAACAATATACAAAAATCTGTTGGAAAATAGGTAGCAAATGATTTTTTTTATTCAAGGTAGGTCGGCGTTAATTATAACATCTTGAAATATTTTCGATTTGCACAAAGAACTTTGATGATATAATGGAGTAAGTATAGGTACATGTAGTCTAGTATGACATTTCATGGACCAACGCAATATTATTATTTTATCTACTGAATTATTGTTTAAAAAATTTTTGTTTTTGCCGTTGTAGCTGTTTGATAAATTAGTATTAAAGAGAACTTAAAAGCCAATGACATGAAGTACCTTCGAGAAATAACCTCGTAAAATTACATGAGGGAGCTTATAACGTATAGAATTTCAAAATAAAGAATGGATTGAATTGATTACATTATTACAAATAAATTAGAAGAATTCGCTAAAAATAAAATAAAATAATTTATTATAAAGGGTACTTCAGAGTCGATAGGACAAAAATCTTTAATAGACTAACAGCAGTCAAATAAGAGTAAACTTTTCCTACACAGTAAAAGTTATTTGTAATTTTACAACATTTAATATAATAAATATCTCCATATCATAGGTAAAATTACTTTGTTCATGTATTTATAAACGCTATTAATAATAATAATAATCAATGGCGCAACAGCCTAAATCGGGCCTTGGCCTTGAAGTAATTTTAGAGTCACTTCATTTCTAGACCAACGGAACACTAGGAGGTGAAGCCACACGCTCGTCCGTGATTATTACCCCAATTTTAACTCAGATACTCATTTACAGCTGAGTGAACTGGTAGTACGGCACCCAATCCCATTCTCGAAAATTACTTGTAACCAAGCTGATTTGAACCTGGTACAAGGTACACCGAAGGAAAGTGCTCTAGCCACTAAGCCACCCAGACTACTACGCTATTACCATTATGTGCTGAAGTTTTTTACGTGAAATACTATGTAAAATTGTGTAAAGATAAAAATAATAATAACTCGTACGAAATATTACATTTCCAAACACGGATAAATAACATAAAAAAAACCTAAATAACGTTCCATGTAAAATATAAAATTAATTTCCAAAATTGCAGTCAGTGCCTACTTCAATGGAATTTTACACCTATACATGCTAAAAGTAAAGGGAGAAGAAAATGTTTATTTTTATAATTTTATTGTTTTTTATATTTTTGATAAATAAAATAACTTTTTTCGATATAAAACATCGTTCTTGCTTATTTGCAATAAATTACCTCTTTCAAATAAGTGTGTTTCCATATTACTGTTTAAGTGTTTATAAAAACCATTTATAAGTTACATCAATTAAGGTAATTTTAAACTCCAAATTGTAATATTACTTATACCATGTGATTTATGATTACTGTCGGACATGTGATTTTAAAAAGCCATGAGTATTTATATATATATTATATTTCCGAATATTAATTTTAAAGTGGAAATGTAAGTGATTTTGAGACATGTAAGTTTACAATATCTCTTGTTGGTTATTAGTTGCCAACATTTAATGTTGTAAACATTTTTAACTGTGTACTGCAAAATCCTGCGATTCTACAGTAATTTTGTATATTTTACGTTTTAGAACTACAGTGGAACCCGCTTATAAAGTGCACTTAGCCTCGTTTATAACGTACCTTATCTCAATTCCCATTCACAAATATGAAAGGTTCTTATGTTGGTTATAACATACTATCGGTTGTAACGTTCTACTTTTGTGGTCCCCCAAGGTATGTTATAACCGGATTGCACTGTATACCCCAAAAAACGCTGCCTTAAATATTCTTAAGTTTGAAGACTATAGTAAGCCCCAAAACGCAATACAAATAATATCCATCTGTCCGCCGTAGAAGTCCGGAACGATTTTAATGCTGCGATACGGTCTAGGTGCTTCTACTGACAAATTACATAATAACCAGGAGGCTATATGAAATAACCATTGAAGAGTTGAGGTATATTTAATTTGATGTTCCGAGCTCGAAGCAGTCAATAATTGTTGGAATATTTAGTGAGCACACAATTTAAGGTATTTTGCATGGAATGCTTGAAGAAATGGTATAGTTTCGTTTAACGAATTTATCCAAACAAATTCTATCGAATGGAGACACTTTTGAGATGTGTTATGGTCCGTCCATATAAGAATAATATAAATAGCTTCGTTTATTTATGTACAAACATTCACATCATAATCAGTAAAACTTTTATGACACTTCTTACAATTGTAATTTGCATTACCCGAAAAATTGCAGCAAACCTCTGTCAGTCCCATTCATAACTTTTCCTTTATCTATTGAGTTGGAACTGGTACCTAAACAATTAACTTTTCGAACTCTAAATGAGGGTCAAATTATCCATAAATTTAAAAACATGAATAAAGTTTGAAATCCAAGCTTACTATCATCTTTTTTCACATTAGAAATGAGTAGGTACCTACTATAAGATATCGTCTAAATGATGCTGAGATCTCACTTCGCAATTATTCAAATGGATATCTTCATTTCTTTAGTCCACTTACCGTTCGAAAGATTCGTGCTCATATTATAATATTCGTCTTAGGAAGCAGGCACTGTCTTATGGCCAAGAAACGTGAAGAAATCGAATCCCATGTGCCGTAGTCACGTGCTAGTAACGAGATACGAGTCTAAACCTTTTGTTGAGCCGTCAAAGTTACGAGTAGTCTATGGCATTTAAAATTCATTTGAAATTAAAACTAGTATTTAAAAACTAAAGAAATCAAAAAAAGTAACAACAAATTGATAAAGGTGCGTCTCCTATCACAAGCCAGCCTTGACTGGCGAAACTCTCTTACGGGAGTACTCGAACAAATCAAAACATTGTCAAGAAAATTTGAGATCAATCCATCAAAAAAGTTACATGTAGTGCAAAAAATTAGGCGTTTCCTATAAACAGTACACTTACCTGTATTTCGTATTCTTTTATGTACTTACAATTCTAAAGGTCGTTAATTAAGGTAAAAAAGTGGCCACGAAATGCCAGACGTTCACAAAAATTAGTCCGAACCCAATGACAACACCTTAAGCCTCTTTGCGAAGCGGTCAGTATTAGAAAGCGTGCCAGCACATTGGCTACTTGTTGCAGATCCGCGTAACTTCATGTAACCATCGTCCAAAATTTTGGTCGTTTTTTTTATAACATACTTAAAGTGTAGACAAATAACGGCCCTCAATTAGTTCATTCCGCAAATTCCGAAGTGCCGTAAACAAATTAGTCAGAAAGATATTAATGTGGTTTATGTACGTAAGTACGGTATAAGTATAGGTTGTAAATCTTGACCGAGCTCTTCAAAATTATGGCATATGTTGCTCAATGTAGCCGTGGCGTTACTCTTCATAATTTCCCGCCTACGGACCTTAAAGTAAAATCGAAATCTTCAACCAGGTTTTTTTTTATGCAGAGCAAGTCATAATTTGAATCGAATTTTCATAAATCATAGCCATGGAGGTATTAAATAAATAAATATCGATATATTAATATTAATACAACATTATCACAGTTGAACTATAGCACAAGGTCAATTGTAATAATGAAAATCAAAAAGTAATTTTTTTTTAATTTTTGAATTTAAAACAATTATTGCTAAAACTAAATTTGGTCGTTGGTTAATTTGAAGCCATTGATTGGTACAACTAAATCATTATCTCTTCAGGAGTACGGTGATCGTGATGTGCTAAGAAACTACCCTTAAAAAAATGGAGTTTTGAAAGGCAACTCAATTCAGAAGAAAGATAATTTAGCCCCCCCCCCCCCGTCTACTTTTTCAGCCGTCTAATAAAGATTCTTACGACTGAATTAGTTGTAGTTGGGGAAAAAATGGAATTTGATGGAAATTGGTTTATATAGACAAATATAAAATTGTTAGGAAAGTTTTTTTTAAATAACGTCTCATATCCAGTGAAATATTCAATAGAGTATCTTGTAAATTACAGGGCGGTAAGCGCAATGGAACAACCTCATAATAAGAATAATCAATGGCGTAACAACCCAAATTGGGCCTAGGTCTTAAAGTAATGCTAGAGTTACTTCATCACTAGACCAACGGGACACTAGGAGGTGAAATGGTCAGCCACACGCTCGTCCGTGATTATTACCCCGATGCACCTATAGACTACAATGGAACCTTAACACAGAAAATATTTTTGTGGCGCGATGGTGAAGATGAGGGTAGGTAAGACCCAATCGTGTATAAAGTCTCGTAGCTCCTGAACTCTTTAAAATATTAAATTAATTTCTTTAGTGAATAGATTGCGTTAGACCCTTAAGTAGACATATTTTGGTGGATTCGTATATGAGGAAACTTGGTACGAAGATATACTAAAAAATTAAATTAATTAAAAAAATCAACGTATGGGGGAAAGCAAAAAAAGTTTCTGTGAAAAAGGCAGTATGCATTTTCTTGAATTTCGTCATATGTTTTAGGTCTGTCGAGCTATCGAATTAATTTTATTTCTTTGAACTTATCATTTAAGCGCCTAAAAATTTCTTTCCACAGTTATTGATCTCTACGGGGGTGTAAAATAGTTGTGCGTTTTTGCGAGTTTCAGCATTACGTATAATCGCTTACCAACCACTTCCAGGGAAATGTAAGTTGATTGTATAAGTTTTTACGAATTCCGACATATCTCTTAGGTCTAATGAGCTATAGAATGGTTTTTTACTTAAACAGGAATTTTATATAATCGTGTATCGGTATTCTATCGCCTATGTTCTTATTGAAATTAAATGAATAAATAAATATATAAAAAAAACTACCACAAGTTCGAGCGCAACATTGCAATTTTTTGATAAAAAATCTGGAACGCATGTAATGGGAGGGGGTTGAATAACAATTTTTCAAGAAAAATTAAGGGGGGTATACGACTGACAACCTAAAAAATAATCAGAAAGCAATTTGAAACGGTCCTTTTTTTGAAATTATATATTTCACATCTCTGAATAAAAATTGACCAGGTTTTTTTTAATGACGTTTAATGAAGTTGAAATGGTCTTTTGCTTTCATTCAAGGTTATTAATAATAGGGGTCCATCCAGTCAAACTATTAAATGTGCAAATTCAAAGACCTTATCTTCAAGCACTCCTGAGCTCTGAATGGGAAGGAAGATTCTGTTCGTTATTGGTCGTGTGATGTAGCCGTTTACAGCGGACTGACAGACAAATCCCTTTTCTCGTAAAAGGTGATAGCTCAGAGTTTGAAAGCTGTGTATTTTGTATCCGTATAATCTTCAAAAATCTATGTTTCAATTAGAATATCTCTTTGACATGTATTATTTCACCTCCATGTCAACTTCACATATGACGTTTTAAGCAAATTAAGTTTAGTGCCCTTATTCGATATAATTGCGGCAATCGTATTAACTTCATACCGAGAACAATTTAATACGTATTAACGAATGTGAGATAAACAAGGTCATTGATACCAATATCTCATTTGGTGACTAAAATGTTTCTATTTTGTAGACGTATAGGTAGTATTCTAAACAGTTAAGTATCAGTTTTAGGTGTGAAATTGAGAATCTGAAGTTCATAACATTTTACTTAAAGATATTTGATAATCAAATACATATGTTATTATAGGGCCATATTAGTAAAAATTCTATTTTTCATGGCAGAAGTAAGACACGGGGTGGGACTGTTTTCTGTACCTCAGAAACGACTTATGCTGGAAAGATCAAATATTTTCACATGTTTGTTGATGTACCAAAAAAATGTATCATTTAATAATTAAAAACAAAAATGGATTTGCATAGGTGGGACAAAGAACTTAAAAACTCTTTTATATTCCGGATTGATCGGTATATCGAAATATGTTAGATAAAACATTTCCTGTAGTCCTGCTGTAAATATCTTTAACGCACTTGCCTTTTGCTTAGGCTGTTTAAACACACAAATAGATACTAATAGGTTGGAGATGACTGAAAATATTATTATGATTCCTTCATATGAATTATAATGCGGTGAGGACTTGACTCAAAATCAATTGTGTTTGATTTTATCCTAGTCTTGAATAATACATCAATATATTGCAGAAAAGACGTGTAATTTTCAAACCAGGTTACTGTCTTAAGTCTTTCGTTTTAGCTCACATGCAATCATGTTGCACTGTTGAGTCGCTACTTAGAAATCTTTGACTTCACGAAAGACTTAACTGTAACTTTCAATGGGCTCTATACATATGTAGAACTGAAAATAGTATTCATATTCCGTGAGCTCAGATTTAATTAAACGGCAATTTCTTTGTATATTTTGCCGCGGACATTTTAATAAGTCATTGAGTTGCTCTTTTCTCGGAAAGGACGTCTAAAAAAATTTAAGATCTGCGATTAACTCGACCGATCCGATCAAATTAAACATCTGTCTGAAGAGAGAAAGGCTCCATCGTGACGTCGGCGATCCATCACTTCGGATTTAAACGTTGACATAATTATTTGACATTGGCATAGTCATCTAATTGACACAATAAATTCATAGTAACGAATCTTTTCGTACAACTTTAAGCTGGCGCAAGCCAAGCCGATGGTATCAGTAAAAGATCAAAACTGCAATGGAAGAATGTCAGGAATCTGATAAAATGCCGCCTCGACAACCCTAAGAAAATTGTCAACGAAGGAATTGTTTATTGTTTGGATATTGTGAATTGCGAGCGCACATCTCCAACAAAAGTTACAACAAACATACACCACGGATACGTTTAAGATGTAAAGCAGATACTGTCCTGCAGTTTAGATAAATCTTGAATGGTATCCGATATACTTGTTGACGCAAACTGATCACATTGGCACATCGAATGTAGCCGGAGCATTGTTCTAGCGTTTGGAGCTAGAGTTCGAATATACAATGGGCGCACGCAGTTAAAGGCGTGTAGGGAGTAAGAAGCTACTCGAAGATTGTCTTACAAGCGGGAAGACATCGTGTTGCTATTGCCTACGTGTTTCGCGTTACAGGACCTGAGCATTTCTACGCTGAAGATGGAAATTGTCTACGTTGTAAACTCGAACTGAAGATAACGAGACGGAAGGCGCCTAGACCTGAGTGGGTTGAGAGGTTGTTAGTTTTTTTTTTCTCGTAAAATTTACATAGTACTCACGTACATTGCACAAAAGTCTTATGTTTCGCTAAGAATTATTGTGTGGGCATCCCTTAAAAGTTAAGATGCTCAATGGGCCTATAAACAAGAGTTTTCACTACAGACTTGTGATGTACGTACCGATGTACTGAAACACTCATATAGTCGTATGTTAGCTTGTTACGAGACAAGTGAATTTTATGGTTTACAAATTATAACAGAATATTGGATACTCTAATTTTATTATTATACATTTTATAATTGACTTCATAAATTGGCTATAGTTATTGTGATTTGTTCCACATCAATAGATGCTGTAAGTAGTATTTTAAAGACACAGTATTCATAATTGACAGCAGGGAATCGTGCCATCATTTTAATCAAGAAGATGGGGTAAAATCAAAAGAGTCTTCCATTCATTCAAACGAGCGTCAACTCGATAATGCCTTGAGTCGAAATAACGAGTGGTTGGGTATTTGTAATACCCAGTAGTAGCCTTCTGTTACCATTAAACTGTCCTTAAGATTTATGAGCAATAAAATGTGACATCACAATCCTTATTCTGCTAACTACATTTTAATAACTCTTGTAAAAATAGAGGGTCGTATATCTGAGGAAACGATAAGCCCCAGAAGTTTGAGTTTGTTAAGAAGTTTTTTGTGGTGTCCGGCTTGAGAGAAGTTTTCTGGTGTGAAACCCCAACGCGTTCACCCAACTTGTTATTAATAGCTATTCTGGCTACAGAGGATTTGGCAGTTGGAACACCTTCACTAAAGAAGCCAGTTAATAAGAGATAGGCGGGCACACAATTCCACAAGAAGATCAGTCGTGGATGATATTGTGTACCCACAATTGATTAGCCAAAACTACACGTATGTACTCAATCGTGCGCGGTGGTTATTAAGACTGAGGTAATACCTAACTCCAAGGTGGTGTGAGCATATTATAAACCGTTCCGAAGGATGAAAGGCTTTGGGTTAAATCAGTCTCAAGTTAGCACAGTATATGCACATTGCCTTATTCTGGTAAGCCAGCTCTGCCAGAGTGAACATTTCTTTCCGAGCTTACTCGTGGGATTCAAATAAACAGAATTATTAATAATATAAAAATACAAAAAAGATAAAAAAAAGGCGAAGGACAGCATCTGACAGCCTAGCTGTCCGGCGATGGTGACAATCAGTCATCAAGTTCAACGGGTGCTGAGGCTGCGGATGGTTCGACAGTGCAGAAGTGCCGTCGCAACGTGCGTAAATACTGCTTCTTCTTCCTTCCGACCCAGGCATGTATCCACTGAGGCCAGTCCTCAGTTGATTCATCTTCCCCAGGCCCGTGCGCAGGATTGTATGAAGAGGAGGGGGATTTCATAATAAATTATCAAGTTCCCACCATACTGAATGTGATGACCTAAAAAAAAATTGTCTTCACTTCCCAATGAAAATTCAATGGAGGGGGGGGGGAGAGGTTTCAACCTCCGCCCGTCCCTGATCTTCCCCATCCTCCTTCTCTCTCTCCCCTGCCTGACAACCCTTCATCACCTTTGACTTCGGTTGGTACCAATTACTCCTATTTGGCTAAGCTGAATCTGGAGCAAGATTCTGAGGAGGAATACGAGGACCTGGATAATACCATAGTACCGGTCAACCTTCTGGGTGATGTGGACTGATAATCTGCATCACTCACGATTCGAAACGCATTCGAAACAGTAGGAACCTAGCCAGAAGAGCGATTAAAGCGTTTGGGTGCGGACGTATCAGAAGTCCCCTTTGTCATTGATGACATTGCATGGTATCAGGGGGTGCGGACCATGATCTGCAGGGATGAACAGACGCGGATAAAGTTCACTCGCTACGTCTCTAAGGTCGGCAGTCTGTGGGATGGAGCGAAGTTTGATCTGCTGTCCAAGTCATCATTTGTTAGGCCACAGACAAACTCTGACGAATTTATGCCATTCGATGAGGAAACGGCTCCTTCGGATTTAGTCCGACACAGTCTTATTAACTGATGTCTCCAGTGAAGGAATTCCAAATATCATGTTCTCAATGGCAGTAGTCAAAACAGCTGTTAATCAAAAAACTTGGGTTGGGGTCTTACACCAAAAAACTCTTTAAAAATGAGCTCCTACTCGTATGGTAGCTTCTTACCATGAAAAAATTCCATTGAAAACTTGTGTTTTGACAAATCGTGCAACAATTGAAAAGATAAATCGTATTACATGTAGTACCCTGTACACCCATTTATCAAAAACGATTTCTAAATTTTAAAGACTTTTTCATATATTTTTTTAGAATTGTTTAATAATTGTATTTCTGTAATTATTCATAAAATGTAAGGTAAAAGAGTGACAAAGTGCAGTAACAAGTATTTTTTGAAAATCTTTTCATATCCTTATAATTTTATTATTAATTGTTCTTTCGGGTTTTCTTTTTATTTCGTGCAAATCAATTAAACTAATAATAATCGGAAGTTTAAAATAAGATCAAATCAAATAAAGTGCACAACCTTAATTACATTTTTTGTAATTTCTAATACATAATAACAAAAAAATTAAAATTTTATAATAAGAAAATCAAACTATAATCATACTCTTAAAAAGTTGAAAAATGCTTCTTATTTTCAATCCTATCAAGTTCAATAATTAAAACTGATGGCAAATAAAATTGCAAATAATAATGAAATAAAAAGTGTACTATTTAAATACATAATAATATTATATATTAAGTTATTATTCCATTTAGAACTATTTTCTATATAACATTTGTCCTCTTCCGTTGTTATCATCTTAATTTTTTTTTTTTTTACATAATTTGCAATTTTTCTTGCAAAATGAATTAAACCAGCAACAGAACAAGAACAAACCGAAATTTGATTTGAGAATTTTAAAATCTACTCAAAACTTTGGTTAACAGCAAAATTTACAATTAGAGTTTTGTAATATTATATTATATCACCAATTTAAAAAAATTTGTACCTAAAACAGATTACTAAAAACTAATGTTTTTATTCGTAATTTCACTTTTAATGAAGTTGTTAATATTTAAAAAAAAAAGAAAGCAATATATTATAGATTTATGTGATATTTCGTAATCGTTGTTAGTCAACTAAATTCTCTTAAAGACTTTTATGTTGTTTTAAATTTAATGTCTATAGTAGCGAAGCATTCAATTATATTTCTATTAGAATAATTACATTATTTTATTATTTACAGAAAACGGAAATTAAAAATTTATTTATATGATTGGACTATTTACAAGACTTTCTCCCGATCTTATTGGCGGAAAGAAAGTGATCTTCTGATTTGTTCCTATGTCGATACTTCGATGGCAGCTTCGTTATTATTAAGTGGCTCCCGATCATTAATGGTTTCGTTTTCGACATCGCTTCCATCTTCAGTCTCGTTTTCGCCACCTCGCATGCTAATCGGCGTATAAATTCCGCCGGTATAGGAAACTTTTCCCATAAACGATCGTATCTCGTCGAAATAGTTGTTGGAATCTTCGCGATCGGCTTCATTCGAACTGGGTGAATCGCCAACTCCTAGGCCAATTCCGCTTGCGTCCTGCTCATGTTTACGCAAATGACGGTCCAGGTTGGTCTGTTGTCCGAAGCATCGATCGCACAGGTTGCATTTGAACGGTCGCTCTTTATTGTGAATATTTCGCACGTGACGTTGCAAATTGCTCGAAATGCTGAACGATCGTTCGCAATATTTACACTTGTACGGCTGTTCGCCGGTATGCGTACGCAAATGACGTGTGAGATTCGCCGATCGTGGAAAGACTTTTCCGCAAAATTTACACGTGTAACGATCTTTGATTTTTCCGGCCGTCACGCAATTGCTGGGCACACCGACCGATATGAGAGCGTCGTGAAATGTCGACTTGGGCGGAAACGGCCCATTCCGATGGAGCTGAAAGTGCTCAAAGACTGGCCGACCGCCCATTGAGTCTAAAAAAGAAAAGTGAGGTAACGATGGCCGGTACATTGCTTCCAGTATCCTGGATGGGTGGATGGGTTTTGGATAGGCCATCGAAGGACCGGGGGGTGATGGCGATGGTGACGGAGTTGGTCCGGGCGAAACTGATGGTGCGGGACTAGCCTTATAGGGGGGTTGTGATTTGGGGCGACTTTTCCGTTCCGGCGTTAAGCTTTCACTGGATTTTCGTTTTCCAGTCAATGATAAATCTAGGGGTTGTTCGGTGGTTGACTGTTGTACAGGTGATGGACTTGTCACATTGATGTGTTTCTGAAAAAAGGAGAACATTATTAGTCAGGTAATCGTATCATAAATTTATTACAAAAGAATTTCATGAAAATTGTGGGGTTTATTTTCTTATAACGATATATAATTTGAAATTGTCTTTATTCCTTCAATATATAAATTTTTTAACTTAAGCTAATTTTAATGGTTCGGTGGTGAGACTAAATTGAGATCTTTACATCCTTAATAATTTGTAGATAATAATTGAATTTATAACGATATTTATATGAAGAGTGAAGTTTTATTTACAAATCTATGAAATAACACAAAGCAATAAATTAATGTCGCACGAAATTGAGAGCTGATGAATCTCTACTAGGCTAAAGGCCTCTATAACATTATAAAGAGAAATATCCACGAGATTACGACCCTAGAGTATAGAAATATGTAGTCTTTTATAATATTCCGATAAATTAAACTGAGCTCTTATAGAATTGGTTAGTTTAAATTTCGAATCTTTCAAGTATAATATTTCTTCATGGGGAAGATGCAATATTCGAAAAGTTCTTCCGGAGGAACGGAGCGAATTTTACTTTATAATTTTAATAATAAAGTATTTTATCATGTTCTTCGCGCGTTGGAATTGTACAGACGGCGGATTCGTGAAGAGGTTTCTGGATTTTAATTGTAAATTCCAAACCACCCTTGAACCCCCGTAGTGGTAAAATATCAAAAATTCTGAAAACCATTAGGCGTTTGTATGAAAAGCCTTAGGAAAAAAATTAACTTAATATTTGGGAAGATCTAATAGATATGACGAAAGTCGTGAAAATATTTGCATTCCATTCTTACTGATCATTTTTTTCGACCTCCATTCAAACACGAATCGATATTTGAAATTTTGTATCAAAATAACGTTTCCAGTTAATGTACATATACGTAACGAGTTTCAACTTTGCAGCATTAGTCATTCTATATTTAGGAAAAACACCCCCCTCGTAACATACTACCCCTATCCTTTTATCATTATAGATTTTTGGGATATAAAAATCAGAACTTTTTCTTTTCCACCTCCCCCATTCTCATTCTCCACACCCTCAACCTGAAAATTTATTTTTCTGCTAGGGATTTATTAGGCATACTTCTGATAGAAATCTTAAGCAACTATCTTACACTGTTCTTGAGATAGGGGACGTGAATTTTTAGAAAAATTCTTATCTCAGCCACTATCATACACTGCCTCCCTATTCAAAAATTCTACTTTCAGCATACTTTAGTT
This sequence comes from Beris chalybata, assembly GCA_949128065.1. Classification (NCBI taxonomy): domain Eukaryota; kingdom Metazoa; phylum Arthropoda; class Insecta; order Diptera; family Stratiomyidae; genus Beris; species Beris chalybata. The sequence continues at coordinate 23,206,231 of OX421896.1, read as the reverse complement.
GTCAATGTTAATAAAAAAAAACAAATTTTATTTATCTAGTGCAATTGGTTCGTGAGATATCGTAATCAAAAGTTTTTCAGTCCTACTCCCGTCCGTCACTACCCCCACTCAAAAAATTGTTTCCGATCTATTCTCTTAGTGTTCCTACAGATACTCACTAAGTTTCAATTTTGTGGCATTAACTGTTTAGGAGATATGGATTTTAGAATGTATCGATCTTGCCCTTTACGCGTTTCGGACGCATTACTTTGCCCCCCACTCTCACATCCCTTTACCCATATCGGCAATTTTTTTTAATTTTTTCCAAATTTCAGCCTCCTAGCATTAGCGGTTGCTGAGATCTAGAATCTAAAATTTTCGGTCTAAAACGCTTCCCCACCTTCCCCCTAACACCCCACCTATGAAAATAATGTCAATTCAAGGGGTCTACCCAGCCTAATCATAGAAAAAACTTCAATTTCATAGCTCCACTGGTTTGAGAGCTACGAGCCTTCAAACAATTTTGCGTGGGGCGGTCGAAGTACGGCGTACGGCGGACAGACGGACTGAAAATGTTTATTGCTTTTTTCGTGTCTATTAGTCACGATACGTGGAAAAAAATTTTGAGGGCAGACATTTTTTTTTTTAAATCGGTAACAATAGATAGATACTGTATTATAAATGATAAAGTAAAATCAATAAAAAAATTTTAGTCCAATAAGACTCCAGAAAAATCAAATTTCGCATGTTATTGGAAAAACGAGTTGACTTTTTATTCCTCCAAGGGCTTCAATTGAAAGATATTCCTATGAAAAATAAAATTGGCACCAATAAAAAGATGAATTCAATTTTACTTTATTATTTTAATAATAAAATATTTTTAAAAGAGATTAAATTCTGAAACTATGAGTTAGTACTGTAGGTATTAATTGCAGTTCTCGCTAATATCGAGAGGTCATAATATGTGCATTTCCGGACACTTCTGGAAACGAAATTATTTTCCTTATCTGACCTAAGCTTCTTGCTGTATGTATAAGTTTGTCTTCAAGACTTTCAATCACCCTGAATAAAGCCAAAACGAAAGATAGTTTCGATTTAATCCTGATGAAGGCTTGAACACATATGTACGTAATAAATATCTTAAGTACAGAAATAAGTTGGAATTTTATATTTGATGTAAAGATCCCCATAGTCTAATCTCTGCAGCACTAAAGTACTATTTTGAATTAATATTAAATTGTCAATGCTTATAAAATGGTATAAATCAATATATTGAGAGTAGAACTTTTGCTTTTTGATCTATTGCATAAAAGATATAACATAAATTTAAAATGAATTAAATAAAGTACCTTATCATCTGGTGTGGTCGGCTCATTGACATCGATCAAACTGTCACTATCAGAATCGTGAGATGACTTTGTGCCGATGGCCAGAATATCTGTCTTCAGTTCTTCCTCGGAACTATGTGAATGTCTGCTACGCGGTGATGACATCTCCAATTTCGGATCGATATTGTTGTTCGTGGGATGATGTAAGATCGGCGCTAGTCTCGCCGGCGATCGTTGCAACTGACCGATTCGATTATCGTCGGTCAAAGTTCTTGAACTGTAAGGTCCTGGAATTGTTAAGTGTCTGTCGATATCGGACGGAAGTGTTCGGTCCGCTCCGGGATATAACATCGGAAAGTTGGCTGCTTGAACGCGACTCTGATGCTGAAGCATCTTTTGCAATTCGGAATAGTTGGGAAAATATTGCGGAAACAATCGGGGCGCACCCGGAAAGATCGGAAATTGAATTGGCGGTGTTGCCATAGCGTTAAATCCAGCGGCTGCTAATCCTTGCGATGGCAGCGATGATGACTGCTGATGTTGCGACTGATGATGATTTGGCTGATGAGGATGATGATGGTGATGAGGTGGTACCGTTGTTGAATCACAGAAACGCTTATGTTTTGTTAACGATGTCACTGTACTAAAACATTGTCCGCACTTTTGACACTTGATTTGCATCCGACAGTCGGCATGCATCCGTTTGTGACGACACAAATTCGAAAATTGCGTATACGACTTAAAACACACTTCACACTGGAATGGCTTAACTGAGGAATGAATATGCGTATGTTGTTTTAGACCGGACGATGTTCCGAAAGTTTTACCGCACTCAGGACAGGCGTGACTCCGTGCGCCGACGTGATGTGTTCGGATATGACGTTGTAAAATCGACGGATCACAGAATGCCTAAAAGAAATAAGCCGAGTGAGACAAAAATCAAAATTAAGTATTTTAAATTCAAAAGTCAATCGGAACGAAATTAAGAAAAAAAAAAAATGATCGGGAGAAATTATTATTACATTTTAGACAACTAGTACCTAATAAACCGCACATAGTTGTACCGAACGATTGCACAAGTGTCTCTTCGTCTACTATTACTTTACTATAACTTTGTTATATCTCTCTTTGAATTTTTGGTCCGGACTTGTTTTGTGGCGCGATCATTGTCAAGATTGCCCCCATTCTCTGTCAAAATTTTGAGCAGACTCAGTCGACGAAAGGGAAACTTATGACATAAAAATATCTGGTATAGTAAAGAGCTAACATGATTTACTTGTATGTTAGATAATTTACGTATCCACGTCGTGGCAAAAAAAATCCAAATACTTAAGCCACCGACCAACTATAAACAGTATTACAATATTTCATGCAATGTATAAGGTGGGCAAGATCGATGATCATTGCTCCAGTTCGGAAGTATAATGCCATCGGCTACAATAACTCGAAAAAAAAAACGAAACAGCAAATTCGGGTATGCCCACTATACCTTATGGTGTCTAAGAGACTTGTTCGTACCTTTACGTCTTAGGTGGATTAATCAAAGGAAACTGAAAGCATGCTGAGTAATCGAAAAAACTTAAGATTTTTATCGGAAGGTCGTGCAATGTTGCTTTTATAATTATATGCGTATGCGAATTTAATTTTGACAAGTGCCTGTTATTCGACTTATAGGATAGGTGGAATTTTCAGCGTCAAGATTAAAATTGGATGGGCTCTACATATTTTGTATAGTTGGCACGTGGTTTGTGCTTATAACGATTTTTTTTTCATCACCTCATAAGAGGATTAGGTATATGTACATAATACTAGAAAGACAATGTACAAAATTGACGGCGTTATACTGTTCCAAGAAAAATATTTTGCAATGTTGCATTGTTGACGGGTAGTATTTGAAAAATAATGCAGCCTTGCATTCACTTTGTGCTGATTTTGTAAATATGACAATTTTCAATGGTTAGACACTTAGAATGGATCTTGAATCTATTGATTTGAATTTTGGGAAATGAGATTATTAATTTTTTGGGCTTTCAAAATTGTCTACAACGGTCTGTGACTCATTCACAGTCATTCAATTCGATACTTTATTCAGCAATCGACGAGGTTATCTTATTAGAAATTTATTGTGTATTTTGCATCCTAATTTTATTATTCACCCAACGAATGGTCACGAATTGATTTTCATTTGGCATGTTTGTTTATGTCAAAGTCCTAATGAAAACCTCAACCTTGCATCATCGACAAAAATCCGTTTGTTATTAAATATAGCCTTTCGTACTATCGTTAGTGGTTCTTAGAATATAAAAATCGCAATTATTTGCTAACATTTTCCGCACACACTCAACCGCCAACCTTAAAATTTTCATTCCTGGTAAGGTTCTATTGGATCTGCGTGCTGTTCCAAAACAGTATTTCGGGTAGTTCTTACAATTAAAACACGAAAATTGTGCTATTCAGTATTCTGTGCTCAAACTTTATATTCAACATACTCCGCTGATACATCTTATAGGAGAATCCAGTTTAAAAATGTGTTGGACTAGGTCCGAAGGATCTTTTCCGTCATCGGGTGACATAGGCTCATCAGAGGATGTATCATACCAACTATTCGAAGAAGGTTAGGACCCGACAGGGGCTGTCGCGTTATTAATGATGATGAGCAGTCGCATAGTGACCTACACCGCATTATTCCAGCTCTGTACATCAATTAGACTTTGAACTTTTTTCTGCTTTAATTACTCCTGTAGAACTTCTACATATATATATACTAAGTTTCAACTTTCTAGAATACGCTGTATCAGAGATATGAAAAACCACCCACACCCCGTACCTTGCCACTCCTATCAAAAAAATTTCTACGATACTTCTACAGTGACTCCATATAATAGTTGTAAATTTTAAGCTTTCTATGCTTTGCGGTTTTCGAGAAATAAAAATCAGAATTCTTTTCGTTCTACACCCTCTAACCGTCACCCCTTTCGCCAGCACCACAAACAAATATTTTCCCTGCAAGAAGCCTGCTGGGCCTAACCACGGTAAAAATCATATTTGGTACGGTTCTTGAGATATAAGAATTACTTTTTTTTTTGTAAAATGGTTATCCACCACTTTCGCACTCCACCTCACCTCCAAAATTTTTACATTTACTAGACTCCACTTATGATCTTACACACAGTAACCAAATTTTATCTTCGTTGTATAATTAGTTCGGAAGATATGGTGATCTTAAGTTTTTCATCCCCGCCCCTACACTTCACTTTCACTCTTGAAAAGTTTAACCCTTGTCTACTCTCCTAGTATCCCTTAAGATAACAACAAAGTTCCATCATTCTGAGATTAACTGTTCAGGTGATATGGATTTAGAATGCTTCAATCCCAGCTTTCAAACGTTTCGGATATTGTTTTCCCCCTACTCACACTCTCACACCTTATCACCAATTTTTATTCAAATAGAGCCACTGTGATAGTACTACATAAGTTCTAAGTTTGAGCCTGCTAGCATAAGCAGTTCCTAATATCTTAAAACCAAAATTTGTCTTCTAAAACGCACCCCCTCCTACACACCGACACCCCAAAACGATACCAATCGTAGAAGCTCACCCAATCTACTCCCTATAAAATTTGAACTTTATACATATATCAACAGATTTGTGAGCTATGCGCCTTCAAACAGTTTTGCGTACGGCGTACGGCGTCTACGGCGGACAGACGGACATTTTTTTTTGCTTTTCTGGGGTTTATATGAAAAATAATAAAGTAAAATGCCTAATAGCGTAAACAGTGCTAATGTTTTTTAGAGTATTTTATTCAGTATTTTTAGGTCTTCACACTATATAATAATTTTGTAAACTTTGTGACTCTGACAAGTTATGGGGATTATAATTATAATATAAATGAATTGAATCAGTAAGATTTTAATTTTTGAAATTGTCTCTGTGCGTGGCAAAATGGAACTTAAATACGGTTTATATCTTAGGTATCATTCGGAAAAAAATTTGAAACAAAATTAATGAGTTAAAATAAAATACATGCTCTATGTAACTACAGTATTATTTAAAATAATTATTATGTAAAAAAGAGTCACCTTTGTACTCACCTTCGTGCAATTTTCACAAGGATATTTCCTCACTTCACCATGCACAAGGGCCCGATGCCGTAGTAATGTCGGCCTAAAGCAATACGCTTTCGGGCAAAGCTCGCACCTGAACGCGTCCTTCGGATAATGATGTGCTGCTATCAAATGATCATCCAAACTGAAATCGAACAGAAACCATATCACCATTACTAGCTAATAACTAATGAAACGACTAAAAAAGCCAAGGTATTACGTCAATTCAATGCAAGCTTAGTCCCCAACCAATAGCCTAGATCTACGAAAATGGTCTATTAGACGACGAAAAATCACAAAACGCCCATTAATAATTCACGAAAAGAGGACTGCTACAGAAACTCTTCGTTTCCTCTTCCATTATTATTAACATGGGGTGGCTACTGGTAATACACCATTATTTGTTCATAAACTTTGGCCACTATCCAGGCGCCCCTTAGTGCGGCTTACCCCGTAGGTTCGAAGGTGTAACAGTTTAATAAAAGCGCGCGCACGCTTATCTCAGAACCAAAATTATAGTCATGTGTGTGATTTCACACGCCACCACGTTCAAAATAATTAACGGAATGATGTTCAATATTTAATGTTCGATCATATGAATACCTGTCTGACTTTAAAAAAAGAAACCCATAGAAAATATACTTCACACAAACGATTATTGCACATGTGCCCTTGATGGGTAACTTTTGAAGCACCTTAGGGTTGCAAATTGCCCAAACACCGTACACAACTACTTATTCGACCAAAGGACCGATAATAATTGACCACTCCGCCAAATACGGCTACTTTCTGTTTAGGCCACAGGTAGAAAAATGCACAGGTTTAGATATGGTCAGGTACAACCTAAGCACGCATGAAAGGAGGCGTCATTTGATGGTTCGAGAATTTATCGTGATGACAGGTATATGCCGCGTATATCCATCCAATCGAGGATGGCTACATTTTATACACATGTCCCATACACATGGACATTGTAGGTGGTAGCTTTGGAACGTCTATGCGCACCCCTAATTATGAATGCTGTGTGGGTTACTTCTTTATGTGTCCGATTCATTATTAATGAGACAGGCAATCATCATCACATTTGCGTGTTTTGATTCAAGGCTCCTCGTATGGTAAACTGTTGGGAAATCAGAATAAAGTATGAATTTTATTTTGATTTGGGTTACAATAATTTCATTTTATTTTAAAAGTTTTTTTTTTCGAATGTTATATCTTGTAGGAGACAACAATGTTGCTTTTTTGCATAAGCCAAAATTAAACAAAAGTAATAAAAAAATGTAATAACAAAAGTTGTTTTTGATCTATTTTACGTAGGTGCTCGTATATTCCAATATCCTAAAATGAATGATTTACATATATTGCAAGTCCTGATGGTTATTATGAAGGAATTCCACTGAGAAAAAACATAAGCTCCTAAATTTTTAACGGCTTTTTAAATCTGGTTTTTATCGGTCTATAAAATTTTTAATCAGTAGAAATACTTAACAATGACTTGTTTATGTTGATAATAATAATAAAATTGCTCTATAAAAAGATTTCAGTGCAACCCGGAGCGTTTTTATCCAACAACCACTTCGAAAGCCCTAAAATTTTATACTATTTTAGAAATATTACTGTATGGCGGATAGTTTTCCTATCTCTGGAATTGCTGATGCTAGAAAGTTCAGTCTTGAGAAGTATATGTTTTGATATACTACAAGAGAAATTTCGATGAAAAAATTTGAAGGATAGGAAAGGATCAGTGAAAATTAGGCATATATATTCACAAATTTCATCATATCTCTTACATCTTCTATTATTTAGGTATACTATTGAATTAATTTTCTTACAGATTCTTCCAATAAATGTCGAGAAAGTGTCTCAAGATTTTTTGAAATATAACCCATAAAAGAGTGTAAAACGGCTATATACATTTACACGAATTCAGCCATATTCCGTAGGTAAAAATAGAATAACTTTTTACTTCCACTAGTTTTTTATACAAATCACCTAAAAACCAGTTTCGGAATTTTTTCCTTTTCAACCCCAAGAGAGTATAAATGGTTTGTAGATGTTTTCGCGAATTCCGTAGTATCTCTTAGGATTGGTAAGATATTGAATAGGCTTATGTTTTCTCGGGATTGCCTCATAATCATTTAAAAATCGATTTCAGGATTTGTGAATATTCAGTACCAAGTGGATGTAAGAAGATTGGAAACATTTACACGATTTTCTCCATATCTTCTAGGTTTGGTGGGATATCAAATTGGCTTTTACTTTTTAAATTATCGTCTACAGACTAAATTTAGGGTTTCTTCTATACGCAAGAGCTGTTAAGGGGGTGCAAACGAAGTCATGAATTCCAACATACTTCTTAGATTTGAGAAGTTATCGAATTTATTTTCAATTACTAACGCTTCACTGAAAGAAAAATCATATTGATGAACGCCTTTCTTCAAATTTATTTCATCAACTTGATACAAAATACATCATCCGTATTTAACGTGCTTTATGATTCATCAGTCCTTGATAAAACTATTCGTTAAAATGATGAAATTACAATCATTAAATTGTTCGTGAAGAAATTTGTAAATGTTTTTCTAATTGATGAAAATTTTTATCATCCGATAACATTGCAATGAAAATTTGATTCTGCTTAAATAGCGTTTCAGTATGAATATAATAAAACTTTGGAAAATATTCATCAATTGATGTAAATAATCGTTGGCCTGATGGTAATAATTCATCATTCTTGACGAACCTTCATCAAATTACTAGAAAATTCATGTTTCGAACAGAAATTCAATGAATACTGTTACATGCTCGCTTTCATTGGACCAAAATTGAACAAATTTTCATTGGTTACGTTCCTATATAATGAAAAACGTTTTCATCATTTTTAAAGTTCGACCCCTAAAAGGTTTAAACGAGTTTCATACGTTTGTACAATTTTCGCCACCCTTTAGGTTTGATTAGAAACTTCTACGTGCATTTCAAATAATCGATTAAAAACTAACTTATCGATTTTTCGAAATTCTATCGCCAAGTTGGTGTGAAGGGGTTGCTAACGTTTTCACATATTTTGCAAAATCTCTTGTGTCTGATGAGAAATCAAATTAGTTTTATAGTGTTTTATTCTCTTCAGATTTCTTCGAAATTGAATTTCAAAGTAATGTAATGGGCTTCTATACGTTTTCGCAAGAGTTCGTCATAACACAAAACAAACAGTATAATACTAGCTTCAATGGCTTCTTTATTTTAAATGAATTTTTTCTCGGATTTTGTTAGTGAACTTCTTCGCACAAAATACTGTAAAGATTTTTTTCTACGCCAAATAAAAATAGTAAATTGTATCAACGTTGAAATTAGCATTTTAAATGATATTCGGTTAAAAATACTATTATCTGTTTCTATTTTCATTTTCATAATAGCAAAACTAAATTGAATTTATGTATTTAATAGGATTCTATATTTGTTCCCATTTAGAGTATAGTACATTAATCGTGAAAAGGTGAACGCTAAACCACACAACGTAATCAAATATCGAATTCGTTGATGAACGACACTGTTTAGTATTAATTGACTTGGATTTTGACTTATTCAATGACCCGAATGTTGGGGACCTAAAGTAGCCCCCTGAATACAACCAACGACTTGTAAATGTCATTAAAGATTTGTGACTACTGTTAAAGACGAAAAGTGGAGGCGTGGATCTGGACTAGAGACATATACGAATGGTGTTAAATAAAGCTCAATGAAGTGGTAGGAAAATGTGCTTCATTTACATATGTAACTATGCACACTCTAGCTCGCCGGGTTTCATACTATCAGATTTCGATATTCAAATGAGCGCTGGTAAAAGAACTTTGCCCGTTAATTTGCACACTTCTTTTACCTGCAGTAGATTTTACTAATTAACTCCTTGACACTTGATGGTAACACTTTGGTGGCCTTTTTCTATAGATATGATTTTCTTCAGGGGACTTTTAGACTATACCGCGTCGAGTTTAAAATGTTCGGCATAATACGATGCACCGATAGATTCAAAAATCTGATAGGAACTTGACACGCAGGTTTACGTGGTTTATATTCGTATCTATTCAATGTACCTATGTATCAATTGCAAATATTTGCATGGTGTCTTTGCGCGGCACGCAATATAATTTCAGTAATTATCTTGCAATATTTCTCAATTTATGATTTTAATTGAAATTTGGTTAACAATATATGTACATACAAAATGTGATGAACAAATGTCCCATGCAAGAGGACGTACCCAGGTACTAGGTACACTATTAACACTATGCCTACACAGCCAGCCTATAATTATGAATACCCGATAACTACGCGCCATACGATTCATTATGCGATGGTCAAGTAATGTCATATACATTTCGAATATAAAACATCATCAAGCTTTATGAATTATCAGTTCCAATATGTCAAGAATAAAGCCACGAGGCCACTATAATTACGAAACGACTATCAGTTCATCAAATACACCACCGATTTGTATAAAACAAAAGGAAAGCTTGAACCCCCCATGTGGGACAATCCGCCATGCACCGAAAATAGTAATCCCTCATTAGGACACACATAGAAACGAAAAACACGTCTAATTAAGAGGAAGTGTTGACTTTCGTAAATACCCAAAACTCCAATTTGTAAATAAATTATAGTAATTGATTGTCACCAATTATCACAAGGAAAAGGGACTAGGTAATGAATTCCGATTTAGGTGACGTCATGTATTTTTGGAGAAATTATCGCTAAATATCGAAGGTTTGATTTAAGAAGTCTTCACACCAAATGTAATACCTTTAGCTGTTTTATAGCTATCGAAGATTTGGTCAATGATTTAAGTTAAAAGATACTTACTGGTCAATGTCGTGGCACTGCCGCTCACATACTACACATCGATAGTCGATACCTTCTTCGTCGTCACTGTCTTGATCACGATCTCTATCTCGACGACTACTTTCCGATTTAATATTATTATCTAAATCATGCGATGTACTGAAATTATCACCGCCATTCGTTTCACTATGCTGAGATCCTGAAATTAGAAAAAATCAGAATTTAACATCTTGTCAAAAAATTTGGTATGAAATTTGAATGCACTAAAAAATCACACCTTGAAAAAGTCGCAAATATTTAAACACACAACAAACTCATTGAAAAACCACTTGTTCAATAAAAATTAAGGAATCCACTAAAGAGACATCCAACCGCGATCTTCACTCGAAAACAAGTGGCTTCAACAATTCATCCAAGAACACTTGAGAGACTCCTTATGAGTCCTTCAATGACGATTTCTCGGGAAGGGTCATTATATTCGAACCATACAGTAATAATAGCAACAACAACATTAAAAAAATACGCATATAGAAGACAAATAATTACCATTCACCCCCACTCTTATAAAACGAAACGAAGAAGTTGACCATACACTCACTATACTATTCGGTGCCCATAAAACACCTGAATTTCAATCAGAAGACACTCGAGTTTTTTTTCAACCCCCAGCCACCTCTATTCGCATACGTCGCATACAACCCCTGTACAGAAAATAGAAGGTGAAATTTTTGTTTACAATCATTTCACCTACGGACATGGTAAACATAACGCAACCCTCGTCCAATGTTCCTGGGGGGAGGAGGTCAAACTTATCGATGGTCATACGGACTTAATACCTACTTATGCGTATTCATATGTGGTATAAATTTTATTTCTAGCCCTCTCTTTGGCAGTTCCACTGGACTGATTTTCAGAAACGCAAAGTGACTCTTTCGTTGAAGTCATATCGCACCATACCACATACAAACAGGTGCGTACAAGGTAGTCAACAATTTTACGTTTCTGTTTTTTTTTTCGAAAAGGGGGTTAATCGTCTTTTTTATTCCGCAATTTCTTGCGTTGGGTCAAAAGGACTTCGGGTGAAAATTCCCACGACAACACATATTCTAAGGTGAAGTATGATTCGCGTTGAAAGGAAACCATCCATGACTTCTTTGCGTGACATATGTCTTATGTATGGAGATTAGGATCATTATACGTTTTAGGACGGCAAAACTGTGAGAAGATGCGTCTTTTTGATGTGTGAATTTTCCTTAATAAAATATTTTAGACTATGACATTTGTTTTTACGTTTGGTGACAACTGGAAGTTATTGATTTGTACTTCAAATATGTTCAAATATTTTAAAAAATAATTCTGGCTCAAACATTTGAATCTTTTGAAGTATAGCTTCAAACATTTAATATGAAGCAAAAAAATACTTTTTTAATATTTGGTTAATACTTGCTTCGTCTTACCTCAATAATACAAAATAATGATAATGTGGTTCCCGGACCAAACGAACAAAGTCACAATCTGTTTTTAAATAAACTTGTTTTAAATTTTAGAAGAGCGGAATACAAAAGAAAAGAATGCTATTGTTTTCGAATGATTGTAATATGTATCTTAAATTGTTTGGCTACTATACTAACAATCTGTGGCGGCAAATATATAAACCTTCATAAACAATGGATTTTAGATCTTACAAATGTGAATTTTTTTAATAACTATGTCCTTTATACAACGACAAATAATTTGGCATCTATGTATACATCTCTTTTACGAAAAACGTAGACTTTGATCCATATAGGTTTCCCTTCTAAAAGTCGTTCAAGGTAAGCTTGTAGGGTAAATAAATAAAAAAGAACCAATGTTTGTTTTTCCTTTGATTATTACAACTAACATTTTTTTTCTGATAAAACAAGACCAAAATCGCGACATTTTGGAGACCGGAAAGTGCTTAAAAATAAATTTTGAAATTAAAATGGAAAAATTACAAAAAATGATCAAATCTATAATATAATATTCGTAGATTCTGGCGATTTTAATATCAAATGATAAAAAACACAGTTATTTTTCAAGATATGAAAATGACTATACAAATTACGAAAATTTATTAACAAAAGATTCTCAAAGAAATGACACACAGCCGACATGAAGCTGACGCACAGCCGATATGCAGCTGACACATTGTAGACATAAACAAAATAGTTTCACAAAAAATCATGTTTTTGAAGCGTTTGCCCAATTTTCTCGCCAACCACTTTTCATAATTCATTTATTTTTGTTTGTGTTCTTTGTTTTGGATAAAAGAATTAGTAGATTGAAGATTATCAAATTTAAGTAACGCAGTATCGACCTGCAGGCCATGAAGGAATGAATGTTCAAAAAGTAGCAAAAGAGCTGGTATAAAAAAGTCCAGCGATTTTCTAAAAATGCTTCGATCAAATAGTAGTACTAACAGATTTTTACAAATAAACAAAAACATAAAGGTTGATATGTTTAGCGATTTTTCACTCAATACAAGCTTCCCTTAAATTTCTTACGAACATATTGGCCGCTATTCACAGTCGTCATAAAGTTGGCTTCGAGTTAAAGCTGACTTTAGTGTCTTATAATTTATACGACACTAAAGTCAGCTCTAACTTAAAGCCTACTTTATGATGACTGGGAATAGCGGCCCATATCTTCACTGGATCCATGTTATGGCTAATCAAGAATGAGTCGAAAAATCTACACTAATTCTGTAGTTTGCGCTCGCTACATAGTTCGATTTATTAAGTCCTATTCAATGACTCAATCTTGTCTTGTAACATCCCTGTTAAAAGTTTTAGTCAGTGTTCTTTCTTTCACAAGCCGGTTCAAGAATCTTACGAAATCTATAGCTGGGTTCAGACTTCATTTCTCCAAAGCAAGCAAGATTCTTGAAGAAATTCACCATCTTACCTGCCCCTATTCGCCGACCTGTGAAGTAAGTATGTACATTTTAAAAAGCTTTGAATTTTTTCTTTGACTCTTGAAAATGATGTTAAGATCGTATTCGAATACCTTGTTTGCATTATCCACGATTGCTTCTATGTTGCTTTCACGTAGATGCATTGTGTATTGCTATTACGCTAATTTAAAAAAAAACTTAAGATGCTCTTACACGATCAATTTTTCAAGCAATTGATTGCCCGACTACTATTGACAAAATTAGTGGAGTGATTAGTAGAGCAATACATGGCAATATTGTGCTAATTGGAGGCAATATTTCGGCAATGTTTTCACAGATTGCTGGTATTGCTCGCCCTACTTGCAGTACTTCCATTAGCTTAGCAAATTTCGAGCAATTGCAATGATAGTCACTCTTGTACCTAAAATTGCGCAATATGTATATAATAATATAAAAATAGAGAATTTTATGTTTTTTTTATAATGTGGTATATTAATGCGAAATGATCAAAATGTCAGCATTTAGGACAAGTAAACCAAAAAAAACGCCTTTCGGTTACTGCCGCTTATTAATCCCATTAAATTGTTCACTAATAAAATACACCAAGAGCCTGTTCATTCCGTTACAAATAACGAACTTCTATCTTCCCACACGAAGGAACCTTACCTACGTTTAATTCTATTTCTGAATAATTCAAGAAGTTAAGGATACGCACCTGGCTAAAATCGCTGAACCGTAAGACCCTGTAGCTTACCGTTGAACTTTACTCTTTCTTTTATTAATTTGACAAGAATTTGTCCTTTTTGCACTCAACCGTTACCAACTACTGTGCAATTACTTTAAAGCCATATGGGTCAGAAGATAGTTAGATAGATGTAAGAAACGATTGCAGAATATCGATATTTCTCACGAAAAGAAGTATCTAATGATCACAAATCTTAGAAGCTAGCTAAATTGCTCACTGGATGATTTGTCCAACGGTCATTTCATGCCAAGCACACGTTTGCGATCCTATCACGACCGGATGTCAGTTATTTCCAAGTCAACCCTTGATTTCGGAAACTAACCTTCGTGACTTCATAAAAATTTAATGCGCTTGCTAACTTCCGTGCAGGACTAGGAGGTAATGTACCTACATATGTATATTTTCGTTTTATGCAAATTCGATAAAAATTTAATTAAGCTAATTATGATTTTGTCTCATTTTCTGGAAACGGTGCAACTCTATACTTTCATGTTCAGTTCCACCAAGCCTCGATAGACGATTTCTCCAATAAATAAATAATTTCGATTTCATCAAAAACGAACTCGATAATTTATCAAACAGGGCGCATGCCCAACCCGATTACATTTCAATTTTGACTTAGCGTGTGTCAACCCCTTTACGGTTATTAATGGATTGGACAATTGTACATTATAAATGCAGGCATCGTGATGCAAAAACGGATTCAGAAAAGTGCCATCATCCCTCGGGGTACAGATGGAAATTTGGTTCAAAGGACTTTTCGCGTGAGGTTTGTCAACTATCAGGCAGACAGGATACCGGTGCGTGTGAGTTGATTGTTTGATGAATTAGTTTAAAGGGGTATTCAGTCAGGACTACCCTTTGGAAATGTGATTTGAAAAGGAAAGGTCGTGTCAGGGGTGAAATGACACACACATAGGTACTATCCGGTTGCAGTGTTTTCATTTCCATTAAATGATCATTTGACTAAATGACATTTTTAGTGCGAGAGCGTGCGAGACAAAATTCAGTTTGGGCGCACAATTGCACGTGTCTCAATTGCTACAGAGATAAAATCAGGATTTTTTTTTCTGAATGGGTTATTTCTTTTGAAAAGCTATGAAAACGATCGGTCGAATCCATCACACTCTCATATGAACATGAAAATAACACAAAAGCCTTCGAAAAATTGAAGTAGCCGCAATACAACAATATCGCGCAATATCCATCCAGAGCCAAAAGTGATATCGCACCATCAAAAGGATTAACATGATCCTCTAGGATTGACATTGATCACAGCTGATCCTGGTGGGCTTGTGCAATGCAAAACAGAAGGCAACATTTAGGCACATCGAAGTGATGGATAATTTGTTACATTGTGTAATCCACCTAGACGTCATCATCACCACATCCCAACATTTTATAGGGGTTGCAGAGGCTGATGATGGCCCGATGATAATAATTCGATATGTGCTTTATACGCGTGCGCATCGCGTCTCTATGCGCAATTAATCCCTTAAGTGTGAACTATTCGGATAGGATATGTGATAAATTGAGCGCAAACCAAAATGACATGAGGGTCTATAGTGTTCTATCGGTTATTTTCGGGGTTGTGTAACGCTAGACCGTCGTCTATTGTCTAATAGAGATATCATCCCTCTGTTTGCCTTTTTGATTTTCAATTGTTACGGTCACATTTCGTTGTGCAATTGATTTTCCGAATGTTTGTTTTCCTTCTGGAAAATGCTGGCGACGACGGGACAGGATTGTTCCTAGCGATGTCATTAACATGGTCACAAGGGATTTGAGGTTTTATCGCGAACCGCATTCATCGCATGGTGTGAAGTTTTAGAGATTTATAAAATATGTTACAACTCAGCTGGGTAGATGTTATCAGTCCAAGTATAATGTATATAATATTTCCAATTTTCCGTAGAAGGACTTACAGAATGATTGTTTGCATAATCAGACGAACATTTTGAACATCTGCTGTGAACCGAATTACTGTTTGAATTAAGGACATTGATAGAGATCACTACATATTTTATTAGCCGTATGATTCAATCATATTTTTGGCGTATGATATCCGAATTCATATCAGGATTATAATGGATTTAATTTACCAGAAAAATCATTAAGTTTTTTCTCTGCTTGTTGTCGGAGAAATACATAGATAATATCAGGAATCGGTAATCGCACAATGTATAGACACTCTAATACCATGGATACACTGCTGGTATCGATATCATAGCATCGTCAATACTAGCAGTATATCACCCAATACTAAGCATATACGAGATAAACTAATCGGTATATGTCTAGTATTGAAACTGTTTCATGGTATACAAAAATTCGATAATTTTACCTAGTATACTATGCATTTTACTGCTTGCTGTGTCATTCCCCCAACTGTGTGGCGAGTATCGCAACTAAATGATTTTGTTTGCTCATACAAGATACAGTGTATCAAGAGCAGCTACTTTCAATAGATACTATGATTTCAATACCATGGTTTCTATACAAGCTGTGTATCCATGGAATTTAAAAATACAATAAAAACCTAAAAAACTAAATTGACATTCCATAGAATTTTTGAAATGGTTGTGCATTCTTTTGTATGGTTCCCGGTTTTCTTTAATTTTTAAGAACTTATGTCGTCTGTCTGAAAGCACAACAACTCAAAAACGACGTGATGCTGAAATTTAAAATCCTAATTTTTGATCGAATTTATAAGTGCAATTTGTTGTTAGCCGAAAAACCCCAAATCCGCTTGTTATCCGTCTGTCTATTCGAACACATAATAACTGCAAAGTTCCTTGACTTGTGAAGCTAAAATGTCGTCACCATTCTATACAAAATGATTTGTAGGACTAAGTTCATGAGCCGCCAAAATAGTCCTGTTCCATCGAGTAGCTGCCATACAAAAGCCCTTAAAACACATGTTCACAAGTATTGGCCGAAAACTCCAGCTTTAAGCTACGACTTTGAAATTTCCGAACGTTAGGTATGTTAAATGTATGAATATGAAAAAAATCACATATGTGTTTAAGTGCCATAAAAGAATTCTGTAAATATTCAGAAGGTATAATTTTTGCAAACTGAAAGTTTAAGACATTTGATTGATTTTAAACGCTATGTTTTTTTTTGGGTGGTTCCTTATCATAGGTATATAATAAAATAATGTATCCAAAAAGTTTAAAATTTTTAGCGTGAGTAGTTCCGCAGAATTGAAATTTTCGTTTAAATCCCTTTCTCTTCATCGCTTTCAACTTCACCATAAAAAAAATAATAGTAGACCATCCAATTTAACTACATCCTATGAACATTTTAAAATCATATTTCTGAGTGTTCTTGAATTAAGACGAGTCAAACACTTTTGATTTTTTGTAATCGGCGTATACGACGGTTTTTTTTTTTGGGGGTCTATTGATCCTAAAACACGAAAATACGAAATCTCAAGATACCAATTTTTTTAAAAAGAATTCTTGTCGATTACAATTCCTTCTTATTGAAAAGTAAAACTATTTATAAACACCTTAAAGAATACCTACCAAAGGAATACTTAATTAAAATAATAAAAAGATATTAAAACTTACCACTTTCTCTATCACTTTTATCCTCATGGAGTCCATCATTACTAAAATAATCACCTATTTGCAGGGGGACTTTAGGTCCGGTCAGAAGTTCTGCATCGGCGGGAATATCTCTGCACACTTCGTACCACAACTGTAAAAGAATCAAGTTCAAATTAACTAAACTCTTAAAAAACTTAATCATAAAATTAACTCACAAATCCGGCTACTAGAAGATGCTGAACATTTGCATCTTTTGGGTTGTGTATTCTTCGAATTTTCTTTAGCCAATTAGCAGATATCGGTTCTAACCAGCCACGAACGTTAGTACCTGCAACAACCTAAAATAAGAAAGAAAGCACTCAGTTAAGAATTGTTCACGTTAGAGCTCTTTGCGACATCTGAAAGTCATTTTTTGTAGCTGGTTTTGGTTTGTGTATGCGATAAAAAGTAGGTTAATATATAGGCTTTAAAGCGGTGCAATACGTTGAACATTTCTATAATAATAGAATATCAGTAACAACATAGCTTTCTTTCACTGAATTGAGGGTTTCCATTAATATATTACACGTTACACCTACGCATTGACGTAACGAGGATGCTTAAGGCAGTCAGAACAATCCCTGCAGGTTGCCAATATTTTCCAGTCAAAACTATAGTAACTCAGTGGCATTAAATTCTTGGATTTTTTTTTCTATTAAATTCTATTGACATAGTCAAAATATTAACTCTAACATGTAAATGAATTATCATTTTAAGATTGTTACATATATTATTAAGGGTACAGTAGACTCGCGATATAACAACCCCTACATGTTCTCTTATAACAATAAGCAGCACAAACCCTCGGTTAGAACAGAACGTATCGTTAGTAAGTATGGGGTTTCCCCTTTTTTTCCATGTATGAACTTAATCGTTTCAGTTTAAATGACAATAAGAAAGTTCAGGTTCTTTGTTTAGTACGTGAAGAAGAAAGTGAAAATTAATTGGTAACCAAAACCAACGAACAATTAGAAAAAGACGTAATGGAAGTTATACGTCTTATTCGTTGTGCTGGTGAAATGTCACCAACTTAAAAGGTAAATTGCAAGAATTTCGATCTCTGTAAAACGAACTAATCTATTTCTTACCGTGGAGTTCGCTTTAACGAACTAGAGCCTTAAAGCAACTAGGGTTGACAAACCGCTTGAAACAATATAGTGCTACCCTAACACTCTTAGTTTTAATTCAATGAAGTTTTCCACAAATATAAGGATTCATAAGTAAATCAAAATGTATCATTGTTTACAATAATTTCAATCATTAGCAAGTAAGAAAACATGATACACTATTGAATTACTGATTATGTATACCTAAACCGATCCTAGTCAATGAAATGTTTTAAGGAATTACTAATGAATTGTTATTTGTAAATTATTAATGTATTATTTATGAATTATTTATGATTCGTTATTAATTGTTTTAGCTTCTGTGGGAGTTTTTGTACTGGAATCAAACAAGGACATTCCAAGCCTATATTAACGGAATAATGAAATGATTGGGGCTTGGATATGTGTCAATGTTTGATATACATACATACATAGGTAGTTATTACCATCTTGCGTGCACTTTGATACGATGTCAATTCTCGCAATTCTATCGAGCAATTGCCACCACCCCTGAATTTGATTGAAACTTTATGAATGGTTTAATCGAATATGCATGCAGCAAAACAATTTTAGGGGTATAAATCAGAGCGTTACAAATTATGAATTTTTGAATTAATAATTTTAAATCTTACAAGCTACAAAAGTCTCCTGTACACTGGCACTTTCAACACATCTTTCTTGAATACATTAACAAATTGCAGCAAAATTGCTTTAGGAATCTGCTGTAAGAAGTATCTTGCAAGTGGTTTTTGCGTCTGAACGTACACTCTTATTAGACTTGTGTAACTGTGAACGAACTAGTTCGGAAGAGCGTTCCAGTAAGTGAAATGAACGAACTAATTCGCAGCGAATTCCGGTCTTAGTTCGTTTATAGGAAGTAGTTCGTTCTCACATTTATCATTCTACTATCACGAACTGTGAACTAAAAGAGGAGCTAATTCAGTTCGTGAGAGAAGTGAGGACCTTTTTTTTTGTTTGTTTAGGTCATTACATTCAATTTCGCGAACTGCGAACTTAAAAAAAGGAACTACATAGTTCGTTCCCGAGGGAAGTGAGGCCTTTTTTTTTAGCTTATCACATTTCCCTACACCATTTATCTTTTCTTTCTCGCAAACTGCAAAGTACAAGAACGAACTAGTTCGCAAGGGCTCGGAAACTAATTCGTTCGCATAAGTGAACTAGAATGTTATGTCAAAGCCAAGTCTGACTCAAAAAAAAACATCGCTGGAAGATCGAACACAACTTTCTTGCTGAGTTCGAGCTCCACTCAAGCGTATGTATGTACATGTTCATTTACTTACACAGTAAAAAAATTTTACTACTTTAAAAGTAGGCAATTGGATGCCAACTTTTATTATAGTAAAATTACAATGCATTGTGTTCGCTACAGAATAGTGTGTAAACTGTAATTACATGCTGATTCTGTATACTTTACACACTAGTGTGTAAAAAAAAAATTTTAAAAAAATTTGTTTTTTTTTCCTGCTTTGCTACGAATTTATTTTCCTGTAAATGATTTTTTTTGTTTGAAAAATTAGAATGCACACTCTCGGATTCGAACCATGGACCCGTCGCACATAAGTCCGATACGCTACCACTCGGCCACCTGAACATTTTTGAAACATGCTTAAATCATCAAGAATAGCCAAGAATGACGTAAATTAACCCTTACTATATAAGAAATAGTACTTTTACATAAATTCGCTTAATGTTCACACAACGCCATTGAATTCTGCTCAACGTACCTACTTTTATGTAATTTTTACAGATATTACACAATATACACATTTTATAGCAAATTTACGTAAACTACATTGACCCAACAGTAAAAATTACTATATAAAAAATAGTACTTTTCCTGAATTTTTTTACTGCGTACGGTATCCACGAACCTTTAGGATATCTCAAAATCAGTCAAAAATTTATTTTTGTGAGATGCGATCTTCTACAGGTTTTTACACTCTAGATGATGAAATTTGACGCTACTATAAGTTTAATCCAATCCAAAGGTAGCCTTGGACCAAACAAACTTGCATATTATTTTATTTCTATTTGTGGCCAAAAACTCTTAAACCGCTTGACGGTAGTCCGCCTGTCCATCTTTCTGTTCGTCTGTCTGTCAGTTCGCACTAGAGCTCAAGAACGCCTTGACCTAGGAACTTGAAATTTTGAATCTGGATGTTTGGTCGAATTTGTAAGACTAAATTCGCTTACACCTTCGTCACACCGAGTAGAATCGACCCATGACAAAGTTTGGGCGTAAAATGGACCCTCTACATATGTCGGAATCAATCTTTTTTGGAACGCATAGTGCGCGTTAGATACTTTTATATTTGTTACCGGTGACCACCGAAATTGAATACAGAGGTGTGACCACACGAAGGGTTAAAATTATAATTTTGCTCTATTTTATCACTAAAGTTACTCACATTATTCATATTTACAAAATACAAAGTAAAAAATTCAAAAATATTATAATAAGTTTACAGTAAAGACTAAGACTACCAAATTACCTATAAAATTTATGAAAAAGGCAGTGTCATAAAAATCGGTTCAAACGGTTGGAATAATGACATAAATTTGCTTAACGACATTTTTCTTAGTTTTTTGGTTTACAAAATTAAATAATTAATTACTTACTGCAATAAACCAATAGAATACGAAAGAAAAAATCTTAACGAAGCGCTCTGTAAGATTAAGTACGAGCCCATGTACTGACATCCATCCATAGAGGGCGGACGTCTAATAAAAAGTTATCAATCTAATTACACAGACGATTAGACTATCGATTTGTCGACTTTAAAGAGTTTTCTTCACAGCTGAATTATCACACTCTACATAATTTCATGATCTTCTAATTTACGACTTTTCACACAAAAAAATACTTTATGGAACCGACAAGCTACCTCTTCACGGCTGACCTCCTTCAGAAAAATTTCGAAAAGGGTCTTCAAGCGATGGACGACCGACCGTCTTGAAAATCTGTCTACTCAATCATTTCTTGAATGGAATGTCGTAAAGTATATTTTGCCTTGTAATTGATTTTTAGCTACTGTTCGATTTTTGAGGTTTAGGCGCTACTTAAATCAATTTTAAAATTTCATGGATGGGCTTCTTGAAAATGTCGATTATGAAATCGATTTCATTTGAGTTATAAGCCAAGTTGCCGAACTATATGACAAAATAATAGACGAGTATGATGATTTTTAAGAATAATTATTGCTGGTGTAGGCCAAGCAGTTACAGAACGAATTATGCAGCGCAGAGACAAACAGAACAATGACAACATATGAATCCACATGATTTCCGCTATCCAAGCGTAATGTTATTTGATCCTTTTGATGACTATATCTCATAAATATGTTTGCCACACAACTTACCCTCTAAGGATTCGTAGATAGCCGATAACAATAAGAAGTTCCCGAAAAGATCTTCGAACTCGATTGGCCGCTTTGTGTTGAAATTCCGGAAAACTCTTAACACATTTCTATACGAAGATAATAAAGCAGAAACCTCAAGATGGAATACGTACATCGTATCAGAGAAAAAAATTGCTAATCCTCGACAACTACATCCCGATCAGGCTTAAGCCTTGTGAAAAAAAAGAGGCGAAAATTGCGAACAGATTCGAGTTCATTCAGGAATCAATGGACAAAATACGAGATTATTGTAGACTGGTGCGAGTGTGAGTGAAAAGCCTCTTCGGGAAGATCTAATTCTGTTAACGGCATGAATGCGAAGAAACATCGGTATTTAGTAGGTCTTAATCTGACAAAGTGATCATCCTTAATCTGTCGTATTGTCACAGGAACATGTACGCTGAAAGTTTTTTTTTGAATTCGGTTTCGGCGTGAAAATTTAAATGAACTGTTTGTGTAAATATTTCCGGCAGATATCATGGAATATTATTAATTTAATAGGTCGCTATGTTTACGAGAAGTTGGAGAAACCTGTGTTCACTAATATGATTGGTTAGTTTAAGTGTCCTCCAAACATAGCTCAATTAGTTCAGAGGCCGTTTTGGAACCAAAAACTCGTCTTAAGCCCGGTTTTTAGGGATTGTTGTCATTGTTCGTTATAACCACCCTGTGCTGTTTAGGAAAAGTAATAACTCTCCAATTTTCTTCCTTGAAATCTCCATCGGGTCGCCGTAGAAGGTCCCCTAATGCTCGCTTTCTGGCTAAAGGACATTCGAACATTCGCAAAGGAAATAAACGAGCAAATCTCGCGCATTAGTGTCCTGACAGCTACAGCAACGGTGAACGAAATGCCCAATTTGGCTACAAAATCTCCAATTGCCCAGTAGTGACCTGTACTAGTCGCCGTGATTCTGGAGACGTCTGCCTTGTATAGAAGTTCGTCTGACACGGCTCGGCCATATCTTCCTAGATATTGCGCAGCTGGTTAAACTTTTCCATCTGGAGTTAGCCGCTGCTTGGAAGTGGGAGAGTGTTTCCCCCTTGACAAATCCTAATGGAACGTGGACTAATTCCGCAAGAGATATTGATATTGATATTGCCCTCCCTGTCCAGTTCATCAACCCGCTCAATATCCTTACCATAAGCTTATTTTGAAACTGCAATAACCGATGTACGTCTTAAATGGGCGAAATGTGAAATAGGTAAACGATTCTACTTTTGAAGCATATTCTTGGCGAATCTTGGCTTGCCTGACTTTTTGTCATCCAGCCCGGAACACCAAGGGTGATGGTGTTCCGCGTGTTGAAATAAAGAAAGCAAAGCACTGAGAAGCTTCTTTAGTATTTCAACCCCATGCAAATGGTTGTCACTTCTTGCCTCAATAGGTCTTAAGCTCAATAAGATACCATATTATATATCTATTTAATAGCTATACGTTCCATAACCCATAAAATACTGAGCTAGTTTTACCACATAAGCAAACACCTGAAAGAAGTTTTTATCAGATTTCGGTGTACATCCCTTATGGACTGAAAATGGGTTGAATTTATTTTCACATATTCCTCAATCGTTGAGAATTTCTCTGTGGAGTGATATCATATTCAGTTCGTTTAAACTCCTTAATTTCAAAATATTTGATACTCAACCCCAACCCATGTGTGAATGCCGGTGTCTAACCAGAGTTGTCGTCATGGCCTAAAATTGACATCGCATTTGCCGCAAAGACTTGTCGAGCGGTATTGTTTTGGTACTGACAGCCCTCCAGAACAGTATTGTGCCAATCCTGGAGATCAGTATTCCCACGCTACATATATTTTGATCTGAGCCGACTTTGGTCCGAGTTCCTGGTCGTTTCTTTTATATAAAGAAAAGGTTACGACAAAATTACATAGAAATAAGTAAAAAGGATTCTGTAACGACTGCGTCCCTGGTCGCTATTGATAATAATCACTGGTCTAGAGCTTCTAGCGGGGGCCTAAAAAGTACTATCCATCAGTATATGACCGACACTCACGTAAATACGAGTACTGGGAATAACTGATTTTGGATTCTTAACATGCCATTAATTACTGAATATCGAGAGCGTGAAAAATACTCTTTATTGTAAAAACATTAAAATACAATACGCCTGATACCGATCAACCTTAACCACTCAACCGAAATATTAAAATAAAACCGAACGCCGAAATGCACTTGTTTCGTTTGTGAAGCGTTGCAATATTTTTCACTGCATATTTCCTCAGATTTACTCGTTGTTAATTGGATTTTTCACAGCCCAACAATTCGACTGAACGCTTTTCTGATCCACCATAAACTCTCCGACATAAACGAGACTAGCACATCAGTGCTACATATATGAAAAGCCTGGTCGAAGAGAAAATTCATTTATCAAAGGATTTTCGAGTCGACATCCAACAAGGATGCAAAGAAAAAAAATTCTGGAACGATAGTGGTCGTCGTTCATGTCGTCCTCGACTGTACAGTTTGCAATATTACAACTTATAAGGATACAAAAGTGCAAGAACTTTTGAGAAAACTTTCTCTGTACTCTTGTATCGATTTGTCAAGCGGGAATTCGAAAAGGTACAAAATCAAGGTATGTACCAACCTCTCTACCGGCAATCCACAAATGTAAATGCACAGCGTAATGTTCTTGTCTATTCGGTCATGTGGAAAAACGACTTTTTAATTGAAGTGGAAAGTGAGGGGGTAACGATCCTTGTTACATGATGGTTGGTCGAACAGGGGGCTTTCAAGGGTTATTCCGACCTATGTCGGTCACCACCACCGCATCCACTTAACCAATCAAACAACAACTATATCATGTTATATTCGTTCTTTCGAGTGTTTCAGTGCGAAGGATATTTTGAGAACGGGTGAAACTGCGGTCTCGCATGCCCCCGTGCTAAATTTCCTCTAAACTCTTGAAGTCTGCACGGACTATCAATGCGACGAAAAAGGAAGGGCCTGAATAAACATATCTAAATTCAGTTGAGTGATACTAAAGGACTCTTCAAAAGGATAAGGGGTTTGTAATCGATGGATAAAAACAAACCGTACGGGTGACTATTGTCTTATAAGAGTTCGTAACCAACAATTTTGGTGTGGCTGGTAATCGAGGTTATGTCCATTTTTTCTGTAGGACTATGGCATGTTTTTGAATTTTTTTTTTTATGGTACTCATTACAGCTGTCGATTTGCTTGCGACCAATCAATGTGTTCTCCGGAGTATTGAATTGAGTGTTCATGAGGGATAAGTTACCGCAAATAATTGAAATTAGTCTGAAGTGGAAAGATCCTTTGTGATGATTTTTGTTTAATATACCAGTAATTATGGGTTTTTTCCAAACACATTGAATTTGATTTTAAATTGGGAAATGCTATGTTACTATTATTAAAATTACATTAAATTTAATTTCAGAGAGTTTATACAAATGAGTTTCTGTGTTAAGCAGTGGTAGTCCAGTGCTTCTAAGGATCTCTGGAAAACAAGAATCATAAATCAAATTAACTATCTTGTAATTGAATCCTCGACCAAACTTTGCGATATATTCCTTTCGGGATTTTAAACCAAGGCGACAATTAAACATCAGGAAACGATTATTCTAGTAAGTTAAAAGGAAAGCAATATGGCTGGTGGAAGGAAACAAAGCAGTAAACTGCTCAGCTTAAGCTGACTCAATTACAAAGACTGACATGCCTGGGTATTACTGGCGCGATGGGAACCACTCCCACAGTCGCCTTAGAGGTGTTTCTCAACCTAGCACCTCTACACTTAGAAATACAGAAAGGAGGTTCACACCTTACAAACTTATGAGCTCGGAGCACGAGTCAGAGGGTAAAACAGACCAACGGAACTCAACAAGGACCCCAAACTAGTGATATCTTTTCTGTTTCAATTGTACCGAAAATAAATTACACAAGGCCATTCAAAGTTATGGGACACAATCAAGCCCAAGCCCAGTCCAAAACCAAGATCCATAATCTTGGATCTAAAACAGAGCAAGGTGTAGGAGTTCATGGAGTACACCCCAATGTCAAATTCTACTGTAGCATGCACATAACATTCACTGTTTTTCAGGCGGAGACTCATGGTATTGAATTATGCATTAAAGAAAATATCAGACGGCGTTACAAAACCCAATAAATATGTACCTATATATTCTCTTGGGCAGCAAGACTTCAATAATTGCACTTCAGTCCGTTCAAATCTACTCCAAACTTGTTTGGAACTCGGAAACAAGAATAGAGTTAACCTTATTTCCATTCCGGGACACAGTGGCTATGAATGTAATGAAATGGCCGACCTAATGGCAAGGAAAGGTTCAGAAGTTGACTTCATGGAACCATATCTGTGGGATACCCTTAAGCACAGCCAAAATGAAAATCCGAATGAGACAAAATTCGCAAAGCTATTCACTGGGACGTGGCACCGGGCAACAGTCACTCAAAGCTTTTAAGGCCAAACATTCGGAAAAAAGGACGTCTGATTAACTAAAATTATATTAATATTTGATCAAATTCTCTTTTGTTAAATAAAAACGGTAGAAAATAAATTCCTCAAAAATTAACGATATGATTGCTTCAACACCATTTCTAATGTCGTGTTTCCACTATCGCATTCACGTGCATTGGACGCGAATGCATAGACGATAGTGGAAACACTACATTCGTGTTCAATGTGAATCCCTTTTATGTGCGTCCAGATATCGCCATCGACTCGAATCTACGCAATTCTCGACTAGATTTGCGAACTAACGCGAATGTGCTGTTTCCACAGACCCATAGGCACTAGCTCGTACAGTTTCGCGAGATGTTGGAAAAGCGTCATAACAGATTATCGTAAGAAATTCAAAAATAATTCAACATGCCTTGAATGAAGCGAACCGAAAAAGTGTTAAGTGCCTCCTTTTGTATCCAGTCATCTTCATCATGAGCAACACTCAATACACAAGTAACTTTTCTCGCTTCAGTAGAAGGATGATGAGATTTTTCGTCAAATTTGTTTCCTATTGTCACCCAATTGTTCGTGATCACGCATTTACTTTACTTATCTCCGGAAGAAAAGAACCGAAAATAAACCTATACGCTTTGAACATCTCATCGCCGACAAGGTAAAGAACGAAAACAGTTTGGCGAACTGGAACCACACATCTTAGGTGCCGCAAAATACTGCAGAATTTTGGAAAGAATTTTACACCATGGAGGCTCGTGAAATCTCAATCTTAAACCATCAATCACCGAAGAAGATATGACTAATTGTGAAAAGTTTTGAAAACAGGTAAAAGGACCGAAACACACATAACACAAACAGTGTAAATTTCTTACAGAGAAATTGCTGTCACTGTCCCCGGGGGAACCCCCTTCAATTGTGCTTGTCACTCAGCTCATATTCATTATGACACGTTCGTTACACCTGGCTTTTGTACGGAAGATAGGACACAACACTCGGCGTAGTAGCTATCTCGGCATAATCTTCGATGTAACCGACTTACCGTGTATGTAGGGGACAGTGGAAGATAAACATTTTTCCCTTACCTGGTGACACTGTATGCCACTAGAGATATCGTTTCAGGGACGGCTACTGTGTCAGGATTGAGATGTTATTTGGTGGTACAATAGTAAACCCTCTTCTACCGTCGACGAGTTTATCGTTAATTGAAATTATCCAATTTCTAGGTAAGCGATATTCAGGAGCCGGGAGATCTTCCTTCGCGTCCCTTTTTATAGTATAGTAACAAGAGTCCTGCGTTGCGTGTGATGAAACCGAATTTAAGTCTCATTTAAGGGTATTTGTGGATTTACGCTTGTTTGAATTTCTCACCTT
Source organism: Beris chalybata (assembly GCA_949128065.1). Classification (NCBI taxonomy): domain Eukaryota; kingdom Metazoa; phylum Arthropoda; class Insecta; order Diptera; family Stratiomyidae; genus Beris; species Beris chalybata. The sequence goes on along the minus strand of OX421896.1, from coordinate 23,178,376 downwards.
GTCTAAGGATATGGTTAGTTTATGGGATACGGTTGGTTTTTTAGGGATTTATGCGCGTTGTGCATCGCTTCGAGTATATTCAAAGGGAAATAAAGATATCGACCGATTTGATTGACAATTTTCTTTGTTCGCCCGAAGGATGGAGTTTTATTTAATCAAATATTTTCCCGATCAGTTCATTTTCGATTTTTTTTTTCCGAAAATTGGGAAAAAAAAAACTGACGAAAGCTAATGATAGAAGTGATGGGATTATACCATTCATGACACATTCGGGATTAATCAGTCAGCACATGGTAGTACTTATAAATCGCATGAGCCGTAAGGGCTGCGCTACATACTCGTACACTTAGATAAGCAAGATCAATAAAAAAAAATTTAAGGACTTACCTCCAATGCAAAATCCTTGTCAATCGGATCGTCGGTACATTTAACAGAAAATGGTCCAAATTTTCTTTCCCGATGTATCGTCGATTTCGCGTATACACCATCCTCCCGAATATCAATATCACTGGTCGGATCTTGCATTCGTGTCATCTCCGAAAGAAAGTGATCAGACGAATGATCGTGCGATTTGTAACGATCCATATAAGTCGTACCCATCTTTGGGCTAAGCGGTATCACTTGAAGACTGGTCGGTATATCTAATCCGGACGAGAACTGAGGTCGTACTCCTGATGGTTCGTACTCGTCGCCACTGCTGCCTGTAATCAAAAGGATAACGATTTTTTTACAGTATTTGCATGAAAATGCTGGCAACCAGGATGAATTAGTTATTCAATTAAAAATCTCTAGCTTAACTAAAGATACAGCAGTATCAAATATCAGTAGTGGACATGGGTCAGCTATTATTTCAATGTATAAAAAAAAGTATGGAGCAACAAGTATACTATATATCGCATAGGGATGTCTTGTCCGTTATCGTCGCATTAAATTGAATTTAAACAGCAGTTGAGAATTGATCCTTAGATAGGATCATCTTAGAATATATTAAAATAAATTCAATAAATTGAGAAATTTAGCTGACCCCTCGAAAAATATCAATAAGTTCTTTAGAAATTTAATTTTGTTCATAAATGTTGGTATTATAAATAAAATGTTTTCTCTTCTCTCCAGTATTTCTTTCTTCAGAATTTAGCATTTCAAACATAAGGATGGTCATTGCTTTGTGGGGAACTCTGAAGGATCTGTAACGGCTGGTTAAATGGACAAAAATATACTGTACAAAGGAATCTTTTGACCGCAAGTTAATGTCAATAATATTTCGGTAAGGGCTGGCGAAATGGACAAAAATATACTTTACAGAGAAATATGTATTTTGCCGGACTTGTCAATAATATTTTTTAAGAACAAGAGCTGGTTTTAGTCGAATAGTAGTCGTAAGTCCAGTTTTAAGGTTGGAGTATATTTATATATATACTATATAGTATAGTATATTTATCGTAGTTAGAACTTTCTATGAAGACTGGGGAAGATGGTTTGTTGACTTCAGTTCCATGAATTTAACTTGTTTCAAAAGTAAAGTGTGGGTATTGCTAAGGTTAGTGCTTATACACTTATGACTCCAAATCACGTGGTTTCGGTTATTATAACATCATATTTTTCGTGCTATAATTTCTTAGCAATGGTATAGTCATAAGAATAAATGGAAATACTTTATGTATATACCACCCAAAAGTCCATAAAACCTTAGTGCTTAAATAGTCAAAACTCGCGATATATCAATAGTGTTGAGCTATAAATCTAAATGTTAATTGTGATTCAGTTGAAAAAACATACTGCAGTCTCGATCGGCTGCAAGACAATCGTATGATACTCTAGATGAAATACTGAACCCCGATTTATATTGTATAATAGTTGGGGATAAATTAGTATAAGGTGAGCGCACGTAGTTTGACTTTTCTTAAGAACCCTCGTTCGGCTGATAGTCGAAAGTAAAAGTAAAAACTTTCAGTTTTCTGTTTCCATTTGGAACTAAGAAAATCATCGAAAGAAAATTTTCACTTTTCCAATGTTTTTCATATGGGAGATGCCGGACAGATTTAAGAAGTTTAAAAAATGAAGGGTTGAAAAGTTATCGGAAAATATTGTCGAAATTTATTTTCACTCCAAAGTGATTTGTACAAAATTGTTGATCTGTGATTGAGAATAATAGTTGAGTTATAGTGAGTTCCGTAAATTCATTGAATACATTTTTTCAGGATATTTGTATGCAGGAAAGGAATTGGATTTTCTTCATAATCACATATTTAGCTCCTACTTATAATTTTTAAAAATGTTTAACTGAGGCATTGACCCTAAGTTAAATCACCGATTGAAAAATGGAACTTTTCCAATGACTTTTACTGCATCAAGACACACTCAATTTTCAGTAGAGTTCATTAAAAAATTATTATGTACAAAAACTTAAATTTCACAAGTTCCGCTCAAAATCAAACTCAACCTTACTTTTAATTCAAAGCTAGTTCCTGTATAATTTTGATTTCCCAGCTCAATGGATTCAGAAGGCACCCTTTTAAGGAATTTTGTATGACTTCTACTCGAAGGACTCACTAGGTATTCCAACTATTGAAATTTTATTTGAGTAAAATTTCGTAGTTCTCTTTAAGCGTCCTGAAATTATTAGACTCAAGCCGTGTACCCTAAGAGGTGAAGTAATTTCGTTGCCCAATGAACTCGAGCTAAATTTTAAGTTAAAACTAGAATAAAATCGAATTTGTGGCGAAACGATTTCTACAATTGAAGAGAGTTTTGTGAATTTAGCGGAGAAATTTTTACAGGTTTTTGTATGTATTTTGTATATTTTCGAAGAACTAATGAGATTTTTTTTATAGTCATCTCTTTATCTGCCACTATTGGTAAATTAAGTATGCTACTCGAAGGACTTAGAGGAACGTTTTCATATTCTAACTTTTAACTCCAAAGTCATAGCTTAAACTGTTTTAAAGTAATCGGCCAATATTGTGGAACAAGTGTTTTAATAACTTCTTATACGGGAGTTCCCGAAGAAGTACAACAATTTGGCTCGTTTACGAACTTAGCTTTACAAATGCGATCAAAAACCAGATTCAAAATTCCAAAATGTTGAGTTATCATGACAGATAGACGTAAAGACAGATGGAGGGACTAAAAGACGGACGGAGTTTGTGTGCCTTAAATGAAAAAAAAAACATAATATTGAATATATAATATACATGTAACTATTTTTCGTCCGCGGCTCCGTTCTATGCGTTACAAACTTTAGGATTAGATTAAAATTGGGATAGCTGTAAATGAGTACCAATCATCATCATCAATGGCGCGACAGCCCATATTGGGCCAGGGCCTGCAGAATACATTGTCTGAAGTCATCTCGGTTCAGCGCCCGGGTCCTCCAGTTTGTGCATCTAAGAAGCGATTTGAGTACCTATATACTTGAGTTAAAATCGGGGTAATAAACACGGACGAGCGTGTGGCTGCCCACTTCACCTCCTAGTATTCCGTTGGTCTAGTTATGAAGTAACCTTGAAGCTAGAGGTCTAGGCCCAATTTGGGCTATTGCGCCATTGATTATCATTATTATCTGGATGGGTTAAACTGACATACATATAAAACTCTTATTGGATATTCAAAAAACTACAATTTCAGTTATAATTTTAATAAATCAGAAACCGTCTTGGCCATCAAATACCTGCTTTCAAATAAGTTGCTTACAACGAAAGTGGTTCAAAGTCAGTGTTAAACTTAAATTTTCCAAATTTTCATTTTACAATAGTTTATTTGTTATTTTTCATAAAAAAAATCTCTCACAACAAAAGCGGAAATTTGTGACTGTCCAATAAAATAAGAGGACCGACCACCAGGAAGTGTAAGCGCCCACAAAAACTGCAAGACGCCAAATTTCATAAAATCATAAAAGATTTGACCTGTCATATCTTTGACTTTTACGGCATAGTTCACACGTCATCCTGTACCGCTTTTTGTTTAAGAAACAATCATATTTGCGGTTCACGGCGCTATCATTTCCATCTCAGGAACAAGTGCCAACAAACACACTACCTTCCTCTTATCTGCCGAGAGGATGTTTTTCCTAATATTGTAAAGGCATCCGAAACGATTTGGATATCGCACAATCGTTGTAAACATTATAAGGACATCAGGCTGTTTGGTTTGAACTTGGCGGCACCACGTCGGTATAATAAAATCGCACGTAAGGCAAAACCCGCAAGACGATGAAAGTGCGGATTTCGTCGAGAGCCTTTTGAGAGAAAAACAAACAAATCTTTCGAAATTGGAAGATGGTATTTTTGTGCTTATGCAGGTCGGTATATACTCGTACAAATAGTATCTGAAAAGCGACAGTTCAGCTCAACACTTCGGTCTCCTTGTAAGGTATCTCTCTTGCTATCAGCAACCTTGCATTTTATATTGTTCAATGTCAACGCAGGTGTTCCCGGTCATGGCTTTGCATAAACTTCAATGACATTAGCCTTGCAGACTCTAGTCTTATTTAACTTTATTACTCCCTGTATTGTTAGACATAATTGCAATGAAATTCGATATGCAAAAAGAGTTAAGTGCGATATGTACCCGACAAGGGCTACTAAGTCATAACATAAACATATTTTCCTGTACTATATTTCGGATGGGTCTTGTCAATGTACCCTTGGTTTGTTTGAGGTAAGACGTTTCTACCTATGTACTTACAACCTTCATATTTGTTGTCGTTTTATAGAGCATTCTGCGACGCAAGAAATATTATAAGTCAACAAATTGTACAGATAAATTTATCTATAGAAAAACATAGCACAGTCACGGTAGAAAGCAAGCCAATTGAATGACAATCTATATTAAATATTGAACTCCGATTTATTTTATAGTATATGGCAGAATAGAGAGTGTGCGCATGTAGTTCAAGGACTTTATTCGAATAAAACAGACAATACCCCCCGTTTTCAATTCCTCAACTGGAACTTTAGGTAAATCACCGCTTGAAAAATGTAACTTTTCAAATAAATAACTTTTACTTCATCAGGATTCACCCAATTTTCAGAGAGTCCATTAAAAAATTAAATTTCTAGTTTCAATCGTTTACAAATTCCCCTCAAAAATCAAACTCCACCTTACTTTTCATTCAAAGCTAATTCCTGTAAAATTTCGACTTTCCAGCTCAACGATTTCTCGAGATAATGGATTCCGAAAGCTGAACACTTTTTTAAGGAATTTTGTACTACTGCTACTCGAAGGACTCACTAGATACTCCAACTATTGAAATATTTAATTCAGTGAAATTTCAAATCTAACTGGAAACGTTCTGAAGTTCTTAGACTCAAAGTTTTACCCTAAGAGATGGAGTAATTTTTACTCAAAAATAATTAGATTTCAATTTCGAATTTGTGGCTAAACGACTTTTACAACTCAAGTGAGTTCCACAAATTTAGTTAAGAAATTTTTTCGTGCTTTTGGTATGGCATATTTTTGAAGGACTAATGTGATGTTTTTCATAGTCATATCTTTATCTGCCACTATTAACGTATTCAATTTCAAATTCTTAACTTAAAGAGTTATCGGTTAATATAAATCATCACCCGCATACCAGAGACACGAAAGAGCTATTCAGTGAATTTAAGTTATAGCCATTTTAAAAGTTAGAACTATTGCTAAAAATCATTTTTCAAACACTTTCAATCTCCCCTGATTATTGCTCGTTAAACCACTCATTGATATAACATTCGGGCTTCTAGCATAACTTCTTTGAAACATTTTGTAAAAGAAAACCACATTAGTGTAAAAATGAAAAATTTGCACTTTCGTGCCAGAGGCATAAGGGCGACGATATGTGAGCACGAGCTTTAACGATTTTGGTATGGCAGCAAATTCGACAAAGTATCCAGATGAAAAATAATATAGAATGTTTTTTGATTGATTTCCCATTTTCAGATCGAATCAGATTAAAAAATAAAGAGATGGAAGGAAAGTAATTGTGGAAATTGAATCGTCAGAAAGAGTCTTGATCCATGATTCCGGATCACACACTTACTTTACCAACTTGTTTGTTTGCTGTTTCAATTATATTTACCAATTTATTTTTCTAGCCTTTGCAACCTTTAAAAGATTGGTCCATGATAGTACAGTAGTCGGAGCCTACATATCTTTGAAAAATACAGTTTCGAATAGTGTAATAGTGTAATCACTGGGCTAGATGAGCCTTGGGGCAACCATTTTTATTGATATTAAATTTTACAATTTTTAGAAAATACTGGCCACAAGCACGCAGAAATGGAAGATTGAATTTTAAAGCTATTATCTGATTCAGATATAAATTTTAAGGATTGTAGAGAATTATGGTTATGCCTTTAATATGTTGGGTGTATTTACAAAGGCCTCCAAGCGCGCATTAAATCTAAAAACAATATTGCAATTTACGTACTCTGTGTAGCACATTCATTAAATTTAATTGTGTAACTCCATTTCTACAAAATCTATACACTTTCCTTGCCGTGTCAACATCAAAATAAGAAATTTTGAAAAAAGAAGTACTAACAAACAAAGTGCTCAAAAAATCGAAGATAATTTTTAAAAGCCAGCAACAAAAGTTGAGGTTAAAGTTGAAGGTTTGCTAAAGAGTTCAACTCACTGCAAACTGCTATTATGGTAGCATTTTGAAGCGAAATATTAGAATTCATAGATAAAACTAATATACCTATATCACATCAAAAAGTTAATACTAATGTTGAAAGCATTATTTGATTATATGCTTTATTAGAAAAATTTGTACAGTCGAAACGATGTACAGAATCATTTAACCTTTACAAATGTTTTGAAATTTTTATAGGTATTTTGTATTTTCCACTTAAACTAGCCATCAAAATTGTATTTTCATATGACGAGGGGCGCATTATTTCTTGTAGCCGAATATCTAAGGACGACCCTGGCGACCGATCAATAAGCTAATAAGAATTAATTATAAAAACTATCTAACACACAAATCATTTCGTAATCCATATTTCATTATAGTTTATAATTTTGTAGTTGCAAGAAATACTAGTAACATATTTAGCGCTATTTTGCTACAGAAATCAGTTTTTTCCTCTCTAGTTTTGGCTAAATTTCAATATAAAGTAGACCAATTAAAACAATGGCCGCTTTAACTTAAAGCCAACTTTATGACGACTGTGAATAGCGGCCAAAGTTTTAAATCATGCCTTTAAAAATTTATTTTGGAACACTTGTATAATACTCGTATAATTACGTAGATATATTAGCTAAAAAGTTAAAACTAGTTCAGTGTAAAACGTTTTACTGTAAAGTTAAGTTTAAAATATTATTTCAAAATAAGAGTTTAGTGTTATTATTAAAAAAGTAATAAACCAAGGTTCCTACAAAAGAAAATTACGATTTAATTATGATTTAATGCAATTAAGCTCAAACTCAAATAGTTCATGAAAGGAAATCAAATTTTTAAAAAAAGGTCGGAATTTTAAGGCTACGATTAGAGAATATGGCACGTATCTGTTTATCGATAAATTTTTTCAAGTGCTTGAATTTTGTCTTCTAATATGATACCGTAGCGCATTATTCCACTTACTTCAGAGTCCACTCAAGAGTGTATCTAATATTCTGTGTCTCATCGCTCAATGGTAATAAATTTAACACTTATCTAATCTTAAATAATCGCCTGAGACAGTATTTTCTAGCTCATTGGAAAAGGTGGCGTTTACGAAACTGAAATGAACCAACAGAAAAACAAAGACAAGTGTTTATGAAATGATTTGGTGCTAATTATCGTTGAACTGTGAAAATGTGTCCCTATGTAATTTGTATTTCTTTTCAGATTGTATAACGGAAGGAGCAATAGCACCAATTTTTCAAATTTTGAAAATCATCGTGAGATGAACCCAATTTCGGACAAGGCTCGATAGGTTCAGCAAGAAGTATAGTAGGTACTTTCCCTCATTGATATACCAAACTGCTTGTTTTACGAACTTTCGTTGTCCATCACATGCTTGTGTATGTCCAACGACTTTTGAAGACTTTATTCAGCATTTTCAAAATTTTTGACAAAACGTAGCCAAAGTGATTAATTTTGTTTTGCTTTATAATTTTATAAATGAATGCAAGAAGCAATCTGTGTATGATAGAAACATATTGATTGTATGTATGTATGTATGTACTACTTTTTGTTCCTATTCAGGTTTGGTCCCCTCTTCCCTTAGTTAGGCGATCGGAAATTTATCTGACTAACGAACTCATTTTCAAATTTTCAATTCGAGTAAGCGCTCTATTTCCAGAAAAATATACAAAAGACGTAATGACTTTTCCGTTAAATTCCAATGAAAAAATTACATAAAACTACCATAATGGCGTTTTTGAAATTGAACAAACATATTTTGCGTAGTCCAAATTTCTTAATTTTAGTCTCTCAATTTCGAACCTGACTTCCTTATATTCTCCATTGTCAAATACGTTAAATAAATTAAAACATATTAAATTTTTAAATTTGCGTTAACGTATGAAAACGCGCCAACTAAAGCGAGAAAAAAGTACGCTCTAGTGTAAGTACATAAACTCTTTAAGTATGTAATGCGCTATGCCCTTTGATATGCCAAAAGAAAGCTACTTAAGCTATCCTCTAACCTCATTAATAACACCGTTTTGAATTTAGTGAGCCAATGCGTGGCTATACCTGCTTTTACCGTCATATCGTACTACGCCAGGAAAAATCCCAGAATTTCTGAATTTCATTATGGTACTTTTGCCAGAATGTAAACCTCGAAAATTTTTGTCGAATTAAGAAATTGAGGCGGATATCTTTTCAGAACGTAAGCGTTTCATCTTGAATTTGAATTTGCATTTAATTGTTACATACTTATTTATAAATATTTCACTATATTTAAATTTTCATTTTAGGTTGAGTCAATGTTTTCTTTGCTAATCTTTGTATCTACCTAGTTAATGCTGGTAATTTAGGTAATTCAACTCTTATGTAAGCCAATTCCATTTGATATTCAAGAGTGATATTACCTTATTACTCAATTATGGAAATTAGAAATGTAGTTTGATTTAATGAAATTAAAATTCGAAATATAAGTTGTGATTGCACCATATTAAAATATAAGCGCCTAATGCAGTTTTGCAAACATTACAAGAGATAAAATTTTTCAGTGAAAAATCCAATACCTACATACTACATATAAATTCTGAATATTGTTGCTTTGTTTTCTATTTATTTTTAAACCTAAAGCCGTAGATTAGTGTCGAAGAGCCACCCATGTTGATACTAAATCCTCACCGAAGTAGTAGCAAGTCGTTATCAATTATCACTATAAGCAGAAACTTCCGATATTTTCATTCAATTAAAAAAGCTATTGGGAAAACATAAAATGATGAACACCATCAATAAGTGAATTAGGCCGTCGGCTCATCACTGTATACAACAAAGTAAATCGACATATCGTTACAATGCCCCCAAAAGCCTTTCTTCAACTGACAACACGATAAATTTGATAATTTAATGACACTTTAATAATTCCCTGATAAACAGAAAATATCGATTAATCCGCGATTACAATGACAGTTCAATTTAAAAATCAATCAGATAAGAGATTAAGATTCTTAGAAGTAATATTAAATACATAATAATAATTTCTTTGCAATAGAAGTTCGCGTATAGGCACTTATTATTGTCATTAGATACTTATCTAATCGGCTTATAAACAAAATTTTGATGAAATATTTTAAAAATTGGTGACACGTTCACGTAATTTCTAATTTTAAAATATTGTAGCATTTTTTTCTGTTTGATTCTATCAGTGACAACCAATAGTAGTAGGCATTATAAGTAAGAAGATAATATGGTCAAACTACTGGGAGATAGCAGGACAATGTATTTCTGTGTTCAAAATTTTTTGGCAAGTTTTGGCGTGAACCAAAATATTTGAGATAATTTATGATATTTTAACTTCGAATTGTTGTTATTTTATTATCATTATTTTGGAGCCTTTTGAATTATTTATTGATTTATTTTATTATTGATATCATCGTCATCAATGGCGCGACAGCCAAATCGGGCCCTGGCTTTCAGATTATTGATATGGAAGATAACTTTTAAATATAAGCAATTTATCGGACTACAAATGTAGGAATCGTCCTTACCAACAACAAAAATATACAACTGAAAATTCCATATTCCTACTAACTTTCCGAATTTAGAAAAACTTTAATAAAATTATGGAAGAATAGTTCCAAGGTGTAGGTAGATTGGACAACAGATATATTAGTAACTAAGTTTTCTCAAAGTAATTTTTAATGCGACTTAAAAAAAAAGTAGGAGAACACTTCTCAAGTTAACTGAGGAAAAACTAATACCTGACATCGCGTACCGGTCGAACAGCATTAAAACCAATTATTAATTATTTTTTGGTAGTATCCTTGGAGTGCAAATATCTTATATTAATTCGCACTTTAATTCACTAGATAACATTTTCCACTTAATTTGGCTTAACAAAACTATTATCAACTTCTTTTCATTTATTACATTCGATATCACTTGTTATCAATTAAAATTCACTACGCACTATTAATTCACTACTTCAATCCGACTTCTCAAGCACATCCTTATGCGAACTCTGTTTTGCAAAAAAATATCTTCACTAAAAATTTAAACTATTTCCGACCAGAACAGGACATCGAAACGTTGTCTGTCTGATGGATGCTAAGGTTAGACTGAAGTTGTTTTGATTTAATTGTCAAACCAACGATCAGGAGTCCCTATGTTCACACAACACCATCGGGATAATACAGGACGATTTACCCCTCCTTGCACAACCCTCCGGGCTACAGTGCTCGAATGTTAAATCCATTTGATGAATCTTACGGCATAGACACTTTCCCCGGATCCGGAATAGTTACCGCTGCTGCTGCTCTTGTATTTTTGATGGTGACGATGGTGGTGATTTTCTGGTCACAGATAAATGTATGGCATATCTCTTCGGGAGAATGATGACGGACCGAAAATTCATACAAAAGCTTCAGCATCTCGTAGGTTCTATATATGCCAGAGATCTGGGAACACTCGTATGTGCTGTGAACCTCTTCTAAATCTTGATGCTATAGGCGTGCTCATACTATACGTAAATGTGCGATCTTTGAACGAGCCCAGGGTAGGTTGTCTGTGGAAGTGTACGAGTATATGACCCCCTGAGGCACGGGTGAGAATTCTTCTGCTACAGATACAAAATCCCTTTTTGCCCAGACTTCTCTGTTTTCTCAGAGTGTTTTCCGTTTGCCTTTCATTTTCCTCCGTTTATTTTTTTTTCCGTTTTTTTTCATCCCTGTGATGCTCTCTGTATATGTTATCCTGGCGTGTTATTCTTGCAATACACAAGGGAGGAGCATAATAGGGCGGGCTCGAAACAGGATACTGCACATATCCCCGGGAATTGAGCTAAAAGTTCGCTTCAATTCAAACTGATGAAATATGTAACTTTATGTATCACAGTGACTAGAGCAGCGAGTATAGTGAATCCTGTGTGGATGTTAGATGGACCCGGAATCACTAAAGCGTAGGCTTGCGCAAACAATTCAAGTGATTCGGGGGAGAGAATGTGGGCCATACCGCAGTCCTACCCGGGATTCGTTCCAGTTTTATCCGGGGACTAGATATATCTGTCCGTGTTTGGAGATTTCAGCGAATCCTGGACGTCATTTTGGCAGAGATAGAAAATGGTTAGGTGAATACAATTCTGTGTGCCTTTGTGTGTAAGCGTATCCGTGTAGTGGTGATGGAAAATTCACGATATTTTCATACATTTTTAAATGTATTTGTAGTTGGAAAATCGGTGGAGAAAATTCAAACAGTATGTTATCCTGTATCAGGGAATGAAAAAGTTGTTTTGAGGCGTGTGTTATCTAGTGCCTGCTTGTTTATAGAATAGAATTTTGCCAGTTTTCAGATAGAATTTTGGAAGCAAACCAAAAGTTTTGGTATACCATCACAAGTGACTTTATCTGTAGATATCATTGCGAAAAGTCACTGTTTATTTAGGTTTCGTTGTGTGTGGAATTCATTTATAGTTTTACTACGGGTTTGCGGTATTGGTTTTACGGTTTTGTTATATACCAAAAGTGTGTTTAAGCTTAAAATTTTTTATTTAGACATATGTATATAGTAGATACAATAATAGATGATAATAGATTTTACTGCATTTGTATACGAAATGCAATTTATGATGAGGGTGCCATATTTTAGAACAAATTATATACAAACTAAAAAAAACAATCATCTTTTAGTCTGGATATTTGTTCAAGTTTATAAAATAAATGTATTTCACAAATTAAAAATATTTACGCTTCTTTAATATTATAGTGCCCAGTTGAATAATTTTGAAGTCAACGTTTAAATAACAACCATTCCTTGTAAAATAGAACTATTAAAAAGTAGACTGACATATTCTGAGAGTTTTGATGGAGTTGTTCCAAAATGCTGTATGTTATACGGTCAGCAGAAGTTTTGTTCAATCAATAACACTTAACGAATATTATTAGATTTTATTTTGTTTTAAAAAGTTGTTAAGAGTTAAAAAAAAGAATTTTCTATTGCCTCATCCATTTACTTCTTCAAGAACCAGGGTAGGTATTTGCGTTGGCCACAGCGCCCGGAGCGAAACATCAAAAGGACACAGATTGATTACCATCAGAATCAAAACTTTTACGTGTATGTATATAAAACAAAGAAGAAGACAGCTGGCTAATTATAGATAATTTGAGTACTGAGCCTTTTCCTGATTATTATGATTAGTCATTTCAAAAATTAGAAACCAATAACACTATCAAATTCAATAATGCTACATTTATGTAATATTCCTCATTATGTTTAAAAGAAGAAGTACATTTTAAAAAATTTATTGTTTATTTTAATATTATATATTTATTAATGAATAAATTCATCTTTAAGACATAACACAATTTAATTACGTACATAATATTAATAATTCATAAAGTTCATGATTTTCGGATGATTATTAAGCTAATAAGTATCTCGAAAGAATTTGAATAACTTTAAATTAGCTACAATCAAGTATTGTTGATTTATTGGCACGAATCGGAATGACATTGAAATCGTTTTGATTTCAAAATATCTTCGAAAGTATGGATACTTGAATTATAGAATATTTCTACGTTTTCCGAAATTCCAGTCTGCCAGAAATAAAATGGTACAAACTATGAAAAGATTTATGAATCTTATAACAAGCCGTAACCTTCCACTCTATTTTAATAGCCCCGGCATAGCCATAATTCACGTAGCTAACATATTCATACGAAAATTGTACGTAATATTACAAAAAGAAATTGTATCATTTCCAGATCATAAATATAAAACTGGGACTTACCGGCACACAAATTAATGTCATGTTAACAAATTTCATTAACATTAAACGGCATCATAAACACTGGCATATATCCAGTAGGTATCATTTGCAGACGATCCCTTTTACGAACCTATTGTTCCCGGGTGTCATAGTGACAACTGCGTTCGGGCAATAGATAACACTCAATTTGCATAACGTACTCATCCCCTCATCATCTTATGGAAAACTGACTGACTTTTTCTGTATGCCGAAAATTCAGTGACGCAGAAACGCAGTCAAGAGCAGCTACTGCGGATATTTAGAGGGTTCAATTTAGTTTTTATATGATCTCATTATGGGTATCCTTTTTGTGATTTTAGGGGTGAAAAAAAAACGGAAGAGAAAGATTTTACAGTGTCAAAGTCAAATTTTTTGGCAATCGATTTTGAGTGCGATTTTTCTCTTTTGTATTGAACAATGTAATCGATGAAAATTAGATGAGATTTAAATGTGGCACTGAGAAGGGTTGTAAAGGGAATTACATTTTATTTAAATAGGTTTAATTTGGTTATACATCCCTATGTACATCTAGTAGTTGTAGTCGAATAGTACAAGCAGAGTTATAAAATGTTTTTTAACTCGAGTTTGAGACATAGGTATGTATGACTTGTAGATATTATTGCCTACAGTAACTTTTTGATTTTTACACAACCATTCATTATTTAGCGTGAACTCATTCGGCTGTATTTAAGATCATTTGTAGTAATGAACACAAATTTTGCAGTTTTTTTACAAATACCCTGGTTAATGATTTGCTTAAATTAAGTGTATCAAAGTTATACAATGTATAATACCATGAATCTCGATTAAGGTATTGTGTTTACTTCAAAAAACTACTTGTATAAACCACTGAAAATGAAATATATTCAAAGAGTGAAATTTACTGGTTTGTCTCATGAAACGTATTGACTCCTCTCAAGAGTATATTTTGTTAAGGTTCTCTAGTATTGCCTTCATTTCTATTTTTTGTATAATATGTTTGTAAGAAATATTTAATTTTCAAATATTGACTATCACACTAGGGGTCCACGAAAAACAATGTTAGATTGGGGATGGAAAATTGGTGAGTAAGTCAATTATTACCTTTAAGTCCATTATTACCTTTTAATTGAAATGGACATATCTTATACAGAAACTATACATAGAACGATATACCTACTTAGAGCATTTCCGATTAAATTATTGCTGGGATTCAAAAATGTTATCATGAAATTACTTAAATTAATCTTTAATAATTTTACTTATACAGCTGAGTCATGAGAGCACCTAAAAAGGATATGTAACTTAATGGTGTGGTATGGTGTGTGGAGTGGTGATGTTGGCGTTAGTGTTTGTCCGTTGTGATAACTCGTGAATAACCCTAAAACCATTTGGTCGGTTTGACGAAATTGACTATATTACATATAGCTTTCCTTTATCGATATCACCGAGATCATAGAGGAAAATATTCACCGAGGTTCCGTTTTCTCGTTTTCAATAAACCGGACACTCGAGTAGGACGTGGAAGATTGACTCTTCCACTTCTGGGTTACCTCAGCTACGACAGAGCTCGTTATCCTCGGCCCCCAGTCATCTAGCGTGGTGTCCACCGATCAGGCAGTGCCCTGTGATCACTCCGATTATTATGCTAGTATTTTTCCTGCTCAGGTTCAAGATATATGTACTTGCTTTTCCCGTGATCATATTCAGGCCAAAGAGTTCTTGATATTGAGCTTGTAGTTAGGTTTGGTCAATTAACTGCGCACTGCAAGCATAGTGAGCCGATAGACTGTTTTATGGATCTGATGGGAATAGCAACCTGTTGGTCTCCCACTAGTGAGCATAGGCTGGGGTCCGCTCGAGCGAGCTTATCGTGAAAATGTTCCCAGCCACTTTACACCCCCTTAAGTTGCTTATCGAAAATTCGGGAAAACATTTTAGGCGCTTCTATAACGAGCCCGTAGAAGTAAAACTAATTTAATAACTAGGTTGGTAAGTCTAAAAAGAAAACCATTCAGGCCAGCACTTTTTTCCTATTTTTACTATTGAACTATTCCTGTAAAGTCAGTTCTTGTGAAAAATATTAAATTTGTTGACCACTCAGTTATCAAATAACATATAACAATAACTTCTTCACAGTGCGTGTAAGTCTTGAGAGATGACCACAGTATCCCATTTTACTATTGTTGAACTGACCAAGTTATTCAATGTGACCACAGATATAATCAGAACCTGGCGCGTAGCGTGAAACTTCGTTGGGGTAGCGCAATAACATGTTCATCAAATTCTAAGAATTCTATAACCATAAAACGTAATTTTCATTCAGAAATAAAATTTCGATTGCTAAATTCTAAGAAGTAATCAAAAAATTCTGCGAAATTCAGCGATCGTATCGTTGCGCTAGCCCTACAAAGATTCACGCTACGCGCCTGATCAAAACCCTAAGATTTGTAGAATTCATATACAACTTTTTGCTCCACCTCCGTGCGGCATGTTCAATATTTATTAATATTTATTAAGTTTCAACTTGATAGCATAAACCGTTTCTGAGATACAAAGCCCTCTCCAGGAGATATGGTTTTTTTTTCGATTCCACCTTAACAGAGTTTCGAACGCACTGTTTATCCGAGCACTCCACACCCTTCAATCCTTATAGACCATTTTTATGTAAGCGGCTTCACTAGCGTAGTTTTACATAATGTCCAAGTATCAGTCTCCTAGCATAAGATTATCCTGGGATTTTCTTGTAGGCGATCCTCTCTCCTCAAACCCCCATCTGCAAATTTTCACTTGTAGGGGTTCACCCTATTTAAGAAGCCAAAATTTTTAAAATTAATTGTCATTATTTTGGAAACTGACGGATATTCTGTTCCCGTCGACTATGTGGCTCTCATTCACGGCACATACGATAGTTGAACACGTCCTGCAACTGCTTTGTCGAAATCCCTAATCCCACACATTGATAGTTTAGACACACAAACGCATATATTAATATTGCTCTAAACATTGCCATGGCAATTTTGAGAGCAATATTGCCAGAAAATACATAGTTTGACAGAAGTTAGCTTATCTACAGGTAGGAATAGGTTAGGTTAGGTTGAGAATTGAGTGGACTGAAGCACTGTGCCACAGTCCATAACGAGAGATCACTGTGACCGTTTGTCTGACCGGATAAACTACTAGGTGTTGCTGGACGCTAGTATGGAACCTGACTCTTTTAAATACTCGTATGTACGAGTACACTGATTATTTTGGAATATTTATACTTTAGCGAATAATTGTTATCGAATACGATAGACGGACAAGCGGATGGATGGACAGACAGCAAATAGACAAGTCATCACTAAGCCGTTCGAACGTCCTACTATCCGTTAAATTTTTTTGAAGCGGATAAAACTTATACTACTGACTGCCTAGCAATAATCTACAAACCAACGGATAAGACATATTTAAAATGCAATAAACTCGATAACCGCGAATAATATCCTTTATTACTCTATCCCGAGGCTGATTACAGACGTCCCGGACCGTTAAATTTTCAGTTCCCCTTCAAATCATAAAAACACATCCTTTGTACGGTTTGAAGTGAAGCAATTGTCCTCCTTTTCCGAATATAATTTTCTTTTGAATGCACAGCGTAGGTACCGAGTATACTGACAATAAGAAGGGCATTTGCAAGCACTTCGCGCACTCTTCGTACAAACACATACATATGCATGTTCGAAAAGTGAGTGACGAGAATATGTACAGAATTGAACGAATCTATACTAAAGCATCAAATAAAAGAAGCACTTCCCAGCAACGTCATTATGTCATTGTTTTTTGCTGATAGATCCTTGCAAAACGTTCGCAAGCTAAACGACCTTTCGTTGTATGCAACAGAAATTTTTATTTTATAAGTGCCCTACGTACAACATACATGATGTTGACGATGGTGATGATGACGAGGTGAACTATGCATGCATTAACCAGTGTACGAAATTTTCGAAAAAATTCCTCGGCAGACAGATGACGAGGAAAATGATGGCTCAAAACGACGCTCACAAGATTGCAGGGCGCACTAAAGATATGAACAGAAGATCCGGAGCATAAAGCCAGAAGGCTCGAGGTAACCAGGGAGTAATAATATCAAAAGGACCTCAAGACACGCGTCAGAATACTTCCGGTACATTCCGCAATCATTTCTGTACAAA
This sequence comes from Beris chalybata, assembly GCA_949128065.1. Taxonomy (NCBI): domain Eukaryota; kingdom Metazoa; phylum Arthropoda; class Insecta; order Diptera; family Stratiomyidae; genus Beris; species Beris chalybata. Next base: position 23,160,819 of record OX421896.1, on the reverse strand, counting down.
GAAGAAGAAGGCTTTTAAAGAGAACTTCCGTTTCTCAGTCTGAAGACCCGTAAATACACGCCTTCCACAGTTTCTAGTATGTTGTAGTCCTTGCGATTTCGCGAAGCAACAATAGGTCCTATGCACATTGTAAGTATCTCGAATGGAAAAAAAAAATGAACTGGATTCAGAGACTGCTGCATTATCTTGAGCGGGCCGAAACTTCTTGATTGCAATCCCAGCCAAAGGAATGCGATATTAGATTACCGAGGAGTATAATTATATCCCAGGACGACGTGTCTTATTTGACAGTTAAGTCAGATGTTCGCTGAACTATTTCCTTTATTGTATAGTTGGCCTCTGGGTTACATGGTCACGACCCCTCTCCTAATCGACGTAAGGACTTTTTGTTCTTCCAAGACGCTATTCGATTGCAAACCGCCTCGATATATTGTACATAGCAGTCTCACTTCACTATGCCAGTCAATAATAAATCTATCCGTACATGACATCACTCTACATATAAATATTTTTGTGATTTCATCTGTCGAGGTCTTAGCGAAATCCTTGACTCCTTTTGGAACAAAAGCCCGAAATACATGCGCGGTCTTACATTCCGATATACTCGTATGTTACGATCGGTTTTTCGAAAATGACAAAGAGCTCTTGACATCATTAAAAAGCAAAAGTGGATTTCCAGCTGAGTAAATTATAGAGTGGACTTAAATTTCTATCAAGGCTGGAAGATACTCCTTGGGGTCTTTGTCTCTATACACAAACACACGGACGTATAATTGTCCAGGTTGGATTTAAAGAAATTCGCCCGTTTATAAAAGTCAATTGTATAGGGAAGATATGTCAAGAACAACTTCGTCCTTGTTCTTATTGAAAAAGGCGCGAAATGCCAACTGAATCGTGTGAACTAGTATCTTTACCTCTCACCGTAGGACTTCGCTCCCGGAAAGTATCGGTACCAAAAGCCGATGGGTGGTTATTGATTGGAAAATAATGAAATATTCATAGCTGCTCAATTTCCATATTATGAAATATGACAAATTGGATCCCGATCAATTTCTGACAGTTTTGAATAATCAGTGCGATATTGGATAATCCCGTTTAAATAAAACGATATGTTTATATTCCGAAACAGAACTTGTGTTATGTTATCCCCTGTGTTATTTTTTGTCAGACATTGAGAGTTGCATTGATATTTAATTTTAATCCATATTATAAAAATTTGTTTTAATTTAGTTGAGGCAGGGAGTCATCGATAAAAAAGGATTGAAAATTTAAAAATAATTAACAGTAGTCCATTGCATTGGTCTTTTGGATTGTTCGCAAATATGGCACACCTTTTCAAGTAAATTTACACTGGGATATAGGTAATAGTCAATTTGAATGTAATTTTCAATTTTTGGTCAGTAAATCATTAAATTTCAACTTCGAAAGCAGAAAATTCAATATACCTTCTCTCTATAAAAAGGGAAGTACACTTTAAAGTACACTTAGGTTTAGCGCGTAGCAGCATTTTATTTTAATTTTAGTAGAAAACATATCGAACGAAGCGTTAAACTACGTGGATTACATGAAAAAGAACGTAATTTTCAATTCATATATAAAAAAAGTTAATTTTACACAAAATGTAGCGTAATTATGTGAGACTTTTCATGTAAATTATACGGTTCAGTTGAAAAATACATGAACAATTTACTAACACCAGAAATTTTGTGTAAAAGTGACGGAAATGTGTATTTTCACTTGGAATGAAATTATATACCATATTCTAGAAATTTCAGGTAAGACATGGATTTAAAATTCAATTTTTTAAGCTTGCTTAAGTTTCATGTTACGGAAAAGTACCTACCGAAACTGCAAAACGAGTGAAAGTGTTCACTCATTAATGAGTAAGAAATCGCTAAGATCATTGAAAAAAAAATTAGCCATAAGAGTTTTTCACGCACGAAGTGTAAAGTTACTAAAAATTTAGCACGATTATACTTTCTTTTTGAAATTCTTAAGTACAGGAATATTTTAAACCTGTAGAAAACGCAAAAAATATAGTATAATAGCGATATTTATTTTAGTAGTATTACACTCTGTGTGTGTAAATTTAATTTACGCATAAATGAGTGATAGTTTTTACACGGAGAATTTTCTTGGAGAATAATACAATTTATTTTTAGATTTATAAGCGTTTAATGTTTTTTTTATTGTATTTTTGCCAGCCATATGACTTTCCAGTCGCATAACTATATTAATACAAATTTTCATTATACCACATTTTCATTATTGGCACAAAACCAAACTATGATCATGACCGTATTAAACACTTTTTGAAAATAGACGCAGTTATCAACGAACGCGTTGATTTTTTCCAACATATAACAATGAATTTACACGCGATTCTTTAAGAAAGCGCTTCTAAAACTACACGGGAAAAAAATTTACAATGCATATTTTCCACTTCATCATGGAAAACTATCTACTAATAATTTTTTCCGCGTATGTTTAGAGTAAATAAACATGCAAAAGCCAGCAACGCGCGTTAGGAGTGTAATTTTACACTTCCAATAACTTTTCACTTAAAATAGACTGTAAATTAACTACACACTATCCATTATTGTTGAATTTTTACAACTTCAGAGTATTATTCTTTAAATTATACATACTAGTATGTTAACTTTTGAACTTTAGAATTTAATTCTTACAAACTAGAGACCCACTTCAAACGTTATGACTTTTACATGGCAGCTACAGAAGCAGTAGAACAATTTTAACCGATAACAAACTTAGCCTTATAAATTTGACTAAAAGTCCAGATTCCATATTTACATATCCTAGGTAAAGGAGTTCTTGAGTTTTCGTGCGTTCCGACAATGGTGAAATAATATGTGTTCGGTAATGGTAATTTTCAGTCTTTCCGGTACCTCTTTATAGTCGGTGAAAGACTATTTGCCGAATGCTTTCAGTTAGGAACTTCGAATTTGGAACACACTAAATATAAAGCAAACATTTTGAAATGCTTTGCAGTTTACTATTCAACTGGCAATGCGTCCCAAAAGTAGAGAATAAACAGAAAGCTATTGGGAACGTTCCTTCTATAGGTTGTCAGTCTGCATCTCAGCATTAAACACCTTCTTGACTTCTACCCAGAAAATAATAGATATAATTGCGCCCAGACTATAGACAGGAATTCATTCCAATTCATTTTTCTTTCCCCAAATAAAGTTTCAATTAACCACGAGATAAATAATTAATCAATAACAAACAAGCTCACATCAATCGAAGGTTAAACGCAGGGGTGAGACGATTCAATTTATATCAGCATTGAACTCTATTTTTTCCCCATTTTCGTGAAGAAAGATAAAGGTGAACCTTTGACAAGGTAGAAAAGGTGACAAACCATAACCAACCCTATTATCTGTTTGCAAAGAGGGATAGTAACAAGAATCAATGATGAAAATGTCACGGTAAGGCGCTCACCATATGTCAAGGCCATTTTTAGTTTTTTTCCCAAAAATTTTATCAAAATAATCTTTTCCAATTTGTACTGCCTTCGAGAAATGAAAAGAGTTGAATTAAGTAAACGAGTTAAAAAAATTAGTGTTTCATTGTGATGTCTTTTGCAGCTCAATCCTTTAGATAGTTTTCGTTTGGATTTGAGAAGGGTAACGTGAACAGATGATGAGCAAATGGATCGCAAAATTATGAAGTTCCGACTAATAAACTTTTTAAAAAAAACGTGGGAATTTTTTTTTTTAGAATACCTGAGCTAATATGTTGCGATATCAATATCTTATTTTTATCCATTTCGTTATTTTTCACAATTTTTTCTTACACAGCACTTTCAAAAATCATTAACAACACTATAACAATAAATTACATCTATAACCGCTAAAGCCACTAATAACTTTTGATTTTAATAAAATAAGCACATTTAGCGCAAACCCACACTCATGTATACTCTCGACGTTAAAAATCAACTAACTAATAATTGTGTCAAGAAAAATGATCAAAATTTCAGAACAATTTAATTTAAAAATTAGATACTTTGACCAGATACTATCTAACGTTATAAATGGTCATAATTATCGAATAGTATCGAAAAGATGTCATCGGTAATAAAGAGTCCAATCATTGTCGTAAATTAAGCAACTGTTACCTATATCTTACAACGAATAGGTAAGCCCGCCAAAAACCGTGATCATGTCTGTTCGCACTTATCAACAAAATGAATTTTTTTTCCTAATCTTTTACCGAATACAATTTTAAAATCAATAAAGCTTCCAATTTTTGTGTATATCTATTATTTAAGTGTATGTATTTAAAAAAAAATAGATTAGATTTAATTAATAAGCTGTTCGAAGACCCGATGATAAGATAGTAATTTTGTGATTATCGGCTTTGAGTCATCTTTTTTTGGTAGTAATGCGCGACATCGATTATTCTTGTATTTTAATGTTATCGATAAAAAAAGGAGAATAGATTTCAAGTGTTTTCATAGAATTAATTGAATGTTTGATCAAATTTCAAAGATTATATAAGAAACAGGTATCTTAAACCCGTCTCTAGTTTTTACGGAATCATATATAGGGCATAGAAAAATGACGACATGAACTATCTACTAATTGCGCATCCTTCGATTTTTTTTTGGTTTTAAGGATTGGGTGCTGGTGCTTGTAGATTTATATGCTGAATAGCGTACGATAATCGTTGCAAACAAGTGTAGAGCTCGCAAAAGCTTCAAAATTCAGTATTGCCCGATGCAAAAGTCTAAGATACAACACTATCTGTCGGTAAACAGTTGCAACTCATTTAAGTCCCCAATATAGGTATATAAGGATTCGAAAGATGTGCTCAAGAAATGAAGTTTTCATGAGCACTATAGAAGCATGAGTGGATAGACTTCGGAACCTTACTGTTTTTCGGGGATGAGTTTACACTTTCAATGTTGTGCTGATAGCTTAAAAAAATTACATTACCAAACAAATCTACAACAAAACTAATCTTTTAAAGCTTTCCGGTTTCACACCCAAAAAAAATTAACTTTGTGCTGATTATTAAAGATTTGCCTTAGTTATTCTAATCTAATACCTAATGCTGAGTAGTAGTTGTTTTTCATGGTTCTAGGATAAGCAAGTTCTGTGATATAAAAATCATAAATTTTTGATTTAAGCCGTCTTACTACCGCTTATCCCTCGACGTAACACGATCAGAATGAACAAAATTTTTTAAAAAAAAATTAAGAGGAAATTGTTGAAAGCGTTCTTAAAATACAGCACATATTATCTAAAATTTAGTTTTTCCTAATACACCAACTTACCGCCAAAAATGCTAAAAAGTTATAAAACATTTAGCGTTCGTAATTGATGATTGAGATTTCGACAAATTTCTATCTAAATCAATGTTATGAATCAAGCATCAAGCTTCATGTGCACGTTAAATACGATTTTGAGGATTTATGACTGTTTTCTTACCAATAATGGCAACAAAAAAAAAACCAAAAAAAAAAAATTACTCCACTTTATTAGCTGGTACGTAAACTAGGTCGTGTATAGAGAAAAAATTCCAAACTGTATTTGGAAAAAATGCTATTAGAACAACAACCCTTGAAAATTATTTAAAATGAGTAAATTCGAGTTTTTTAAACGCATATTACCTCTTTCTGGAATAATTAACATGTCATTTTCATTAATATAATGCTAGAAAAAATCTTGAAAAAGGTCTTGTATAGATCAAATGTTAATAATATTTAAAGTCAAACTGAAGCAATTTTTCACGATTTTCATGGGAAGAATTGCATAAGAATACCGCATTTCATTGAAAAGTATCATAGATAGTATAATTAATTCCTAGAAGATAAATCAATGAAAAAATTATTGATTCTTAATAGTTATGCGTTTCAAATAATTTTAAATTTCAAACTGGGATAAAAAATTGTCGTACCGGACTCATGGGGCCTTAAGTTAGAAAGTCAAAATTTGCAAATTCAATTTGTTAGATTAAGGACTAACACTGCGTCTAAACTGACAATTTCTCTGGCAATGGCAATGGCATTATTGCCATACATAAATTGACAGTCTAGACGCATCAAACGCGTATGGAAAAAATGCTCTCAGCATTGCCATAGCAATCATTTCCAAAGCAATTATCAGAGTAATTAATATTGCTCGAAAATGAATGTTTTGGTAGAAGTCTAAGGCTTGTCAACAGGTAAACTTAGTTGTTGTTTTTTTGTTTGATCGCCAAATTAGTGAAAATAATTGGACTACTGAAAAAACCGTGTAATTAATCAATAGTTTTCGAAGCTATGACACTTCGAATTCACTCGCTCAAATGAAAATTGCCTGGCAATGAAATGCCGACTCACTGCAATAGGACATTAAACTCAACGGCAATATTGCCATTAGTAAAGCCCAAAACGTTATACTAAACCAAGAGAACAGTATTTTTACACGGAAAAAAAATTTACGTTCAAAAATTTTCAAGACTATTTACAAGGTTGATCAAAATTAGGTAAATATTGTTAATGGTGAAAATTACTTTGTAGTGGTAGAAGATGAAAAGAAGTTTCTAAAAATTTATATAAATAAAAAATTTATTTGAACAAACTGGTGTAAACGGTCGGAAACTGAATATGGTTTGACGTCAAATAGTTTTACTTACACGCTAATTATTATTAAAATTTTTAAAATTATAAACTTTTTAATCCCAATAATTTTATTATTTATACTAGAGCTACAATCAATAACAATTAATTATCTCAATTACAAAATATGAGGTACCTATACTTACTATTATAAATAATTTCTTTGAAAAACAAAATGAAAAATGATAATGTCGTTTCTCCTATTATCCGAAAGATAATTTTGAAAGATAGTTAAGTCCGTATTAATTACCTTGATATGGATTACTTTTATCTCCAAATAGTCTTCAACACGAGATTGACTTTTTTATTAAGACAAATTATTTTATCGGAAAAATTTAAAAACGAACATATAAATTCAATCGATTATCATCTAGCTGTCATAATATTACGCCATTATCACTAAAGACACTGTTTTATTCATTTATTATCATTGATTGTATTATTAATGCGTTTGTACACTTCGATGGCAACTGTAGCGTATAAATATATATATATATATATGCGAAACTTATAAAAACAACGTACGGATCTTGACATCCGTTTTCAACGACGGTTCATATACTAATAAAAATCTAAAGCAAATCAAAATTCTGATAACTATTTTTTATTTTCGACATTTCATATCACAAACTTATAATTATGTTTTGGGAGATCTCTTAAAACTCTTCGTCATCCGTTGACCAGATTGTGGTCTATTTGAGGAAAACGTAATTTTCTCCGTCGTTTTTCGAACCAATTTGCGAGAGTCAGGTTTGATAGCAATTTCGAAATTCGTCCGTTACACCGAACTTAACGACTTTTACGGATAAAGATAAGAATTTATAAATTTACCAAACCGATTTCCTCTTATGGCCCTGCTTACGAAAATGTGGTTCAACGAATTTCCCGTATTGTTTACTGAGCTATACTTAAAAAAGAACTTCTTTTAATTGGGAAATATTAAGGGGTTCTCTTCATATAATTTAACGCACTCTCTTAGCATATTTAAAATAAAAACAAAAATTTTTACTTCTGAATCCAAAGATTTGTAATATTCGCAACATAATACATTAACTGAAATTTTTCCGTTATTGAAATGTCTATTTTTGTATGCCACGCTATCATATAAAATGGGCAAACTATAAAATTATTCACGATTTAAAGATAAGTCACGTGTGAGCTTATCATTTAACATTTAAAAACAAGTAGAAGTCGCGATATGTAGCACTCAATCCCTCTATATGGTAAATGCGGAAATTTGGAACTAAAACAAAATAAAATAAGAAAATCGGTCAATAGTACCGACATAACTTTATTATTATTTTTTGTAGAAGATATGTACATTTTTTGTTTGGATGCGGTGTGCCAGCCTGAACAGCTAGCTATGGCTACGTTTAATCAAATGATTGAAATAATCGATTATTCGATTGATCATTTGTTACTCTTGATTTCGATTAATTATTTAATTTATCGATTAATTTGTTTTGATTTTAGCCAGCTGTTAAGTTAAAATTTCAAAATCCACACGTCTATGTTATAATAAATAATTTGCGATTTTTCACACCCTCATAGTTAACAGAAATAGCGACTCTCTATGCAACTCTCTATACCTCATCTACCAACAGTACCCAGCAAGCAAAGTTACATACACAAAAATAAAGACCGAATAAAAGCCGGATAAACACCGCGGTGGTATTCACTCTAAGAAATTATGGAGTAAATTTACCATTATTATAAATGGCAACTTTTTCATCAATAATAGTGGTAAAATTACATGCTGGTTTAATTAGATAGAAAATTACACAAAGAAGTTGTAATAATTAGATAACATATGAAATGCAATTATTGCACACCTTGTGTAAAATTTCTATAATATATAATTTAATGCAGATTTATAATTATGCTTTTGCTATTGCTATTTTACAAAACATTTGACAGATCCGGGCCACGAACACTTCAAAATAGATTTTTTTATGTTCTATGAGCGTACGTACATTCTTTAAAAGTAAAAACTAGGTTTAATGTATAGTGGCTGTTAAGATATTGAATTATCTGTTCTCTAAATCATAAATTATAAGGTGTTAAACATAAGTGGATAAACTAATAAATATTGATTGATTGCATGTTAATTCACAAATATTGCATTTGGCTAATCTAATTTCTAACTATTCAACAAACCTGACGACGTGAATGATGAAAAAAAATTCCGGAACTTCCATTGTTTGGTGTAATATTACGCATTATTTGAAGTAAAATTACACCAAGCCCAAATATACTTTAATAATGGTGTAATATATACATGACGTCAAATTTTTTTATTGGGCGAAATAGGTGTAATTATCTACCGCATTGTGTAATGTCACCTATTTGTGCGCTAAAACTCGATTATACGAACTATTGACGTACAATTACATAGATTGTGTATTTTTCCATTTATTTTTGCTTTAAATACAGAGTATTTTTACAAGCTGTTTTTAGAGTGTTGCTTAGGAATATTGTATTATATGTAGACGATGTTGAATATTTTGTATTGTTTTGTCTCTTGTCTTAAAAGTGTACCCTCCGATCTTCAACGAAACCAAGAGCCATCTATTAGTGACACAGTACTGAAAAACGAACGAAATATTTCGTCTCGAAAAATTAACGAAATACTACTTTTTTTAAATAGGAATTGACAGTTCATTTCGTTCCGAAATGAAGAGACCCTGATTTGGTTACTAGTCGAAATTAAAAGACAATATCATCAGTGTTTATTTTCGAATCTAGAACTAGGTGAGCCAACGAAATTAAAATTTTCCATTTTTAAGTACTTTGATATGGTAGGTGCAGAAAAGACTAACTCGATTTCTAACATATATATCCTTTGCCTAAAACTATTTTAATATTAACATGTATCTATAAAATTAAAAAAAAAATAGAAAAAGGTTTTTATATAAATTACTGTATTATTAATAATACAGTATTGTTATCGATTTTTAAAAAAAAAAAATTTGCTGCCCTCAAAATTTTTTTGTCCACGTTTCATGACTAGTAGACGCGAAAAAAGCAATAAAAATTTTCACTCCGTCTGTACGCCGTACCCCGTACGCCGTACGCCGTACGCCGTACGCCGTACGTCGACCGCCCCAAAATCTTTGAAGGCTCGTAGCTCTCAAACCAGTGGAGCTATTAAATTAAAATTTTTTCTAAGAATAGACTTGGTGGACCCCTTGAATTGACATTATTTTCAGGGGAGGAGGTGTAAGGGGGAAGGCGGGGTAAGCGTTTTAGACGAAAAATTTAGGTTTCTAGATCTCAGGAACCGCTTGTGTTAGGAGGCTGAAACTTAGAATTTCTATAGAGCTTTGATAATGGACCCATTTGCAAAAAAAAACAGATATGGGTGAAGGGGTGTGGGAGTGGAGGGGGAAGCAATGCGTCCGAAACGCAAAAAAGTCGAGATCGACACATTCTAAAATCCATATCTCCTAAACCGTTAATAGCAAGCAATTAAAACTTAACAAATATCTGTAGTTATACTAGGAGAAAAGATTGAAATAAAATTTTTGGGTGGGGGTAATGACGTACGGGGGTGGGGGTTGAAATACTTAACATTACAATATCTCCCAAACCAGTGGCACCAGAAAAACAAAATTCGGTTTGGATACAAAGCTTGATAAATAAAGATTGCTCAAAGTAAAATCTTTGAAGGGGGCGGGGGAGTACGTAAGTGGAGGGGATAAGAATTTTTCAAAAATAACACGTTTCATATCTCAATAACAGTGTAAGATGGTTGCTTCAAATTTTTACCAGAAGTAGGCCTAATAGAACCCTAGTAGGGAAAAAAAGTTTGGGGGTGTGGGTGTAGAGGGTGAGGGTGGGGAAGGGTGAGAAAGAAAAAGTTCCGATGCTTATATCTTAAGAATCTTTAATGATAGGAAGCTGAAATTTGGTATTTAGATAGAGCTATAGTAGTGGCATGGTGGAAAAATAGAATTTTTTTTAGGGGTAGTATGGTACGGTGGTGGGGGGTGTTTTTCCTAGCTTTAGAACGGCTTATGCTGTTAAGTTGAAACTCGGTACGTATATGTAAATTAACTGAAAAAGTAATTCTGATAAAAAAAAATTTGAATATTCATTGGCGTTCAGAAGGGGGGGGGGCAAAAAAAAATATCGGTTTGTATAAAATGCATATATTTTCACGATTTTCGTCATATCTACTAGGTCTTTCGAAATATTGAGTTCATTTTTTTTCTACCGATTCTTCATGTGAATACCTAGAAAGTGTTTTCAAGATTTTTTGAAATTCGACCCCTAAGAGGGTGTAAACTGGTTGTATACTTTTTCATGAATTCCACCATGTTTCTCAGGTCTGATCAGATATCGAATATCTTTTCACTTCCTCAGGCTTGTTTAATAATCACCTATTTTAAAGCTTTGTTTTTTTCAACCTCTAGACCGCATCCCGGAATATGACCCAATTATTTAATTCATATGTTACACCCTTTTCTAACCGCTTCCCGAACTTTTTGTTAGGTTTTCAGTCACATAGTAACATACACCGCATCCCCGAATTGAACGCGTTCTGAACTTCTGCCGGAAAAATAATACAGTTGCGCCCAGACTGTTGGCAGATTTTTTTGCTATCACACCGTTACATCAATTTCAAAAGAATTCGGAGTACTGATATGTAAAAAAAATACCCCTCAAAGCAAAAATGTAAAGACTTTTTTCTGATCTCTGGTTATTAATAACATAAGTTTATAATCGAAATTATCAATGAATAAATATTATTATTATCATTATTTTTAAAATTTAAAAAATAAAATTCTTAGCTTCAAGAACTTGTTTTTGAATGGTAGGTATCTGAAGCAATCAAGGAATTGTACTGACTAATGAAGTCAAACTTCAGCTACCCAAAGAGTAAAACGATGTTGCCCGTTCAACAACTTAGCCTTACAAATTCGAATAAACATCCAGACTGAATAATTCAATACGTCAAGTCGTTCTTGATCTATCGTGCGTACAGGCAGACAGACAAATAGACGAATAGCAGCGGATTTGGAGTTTTTTGGGACAAATGAATATAAAATAATGTTGAACTCTTCTTCGTCCGAGTCTCAGTTCTATGCGGAACACACTGGATTAAACTTATAATACTCTCAGATTTTATTAATTTTACCACTAAAAAGTATAACAAAATATAAATGTATTGCATATAAATTCCATAATAGTAGTAATTAAATTAAAAAGGGATAAAAGATTTCGATTCAGATAACAGGTTTTGCAATTTAGAAATTAAGAACTTCGCTTTCGAAATCACAGAATTTCATTGTCACGTATTGCACATTGTGATACAATTCCAACGGTTGCATAACCTAATGTAGTTCATCGCTTATCCATTAGACTGTATGCCCTGAAAACCCTGAAGATAGCAATTTTTCATACTATGTATATACTAGCGTGGGAATCGAGAACAGACAGTTTCTAAAGTGTGTCGTATCATAGATATATTTATCCTAAATGAATAGTACGATGCATGGTTAAGTGCCCATCCGCTAAGCGATTAAGACACATCTTCAGAATGTTCTTATCAATTGTATTCTAACATTTGATGGGAACTTATGGACACTCCATACGGCAATGATACGTCTTATTTCCTCTAAGTTTGATAATTTACTGTGTTTATTGCGGGAATAATTGTTTTTGTAGTATACAATTTATCTTCTTCGGAACGAGGAATTATGAAATTTACGTAATTATTTTTTGTGATGTTTTATAAATTTAAAACGTAGATATCAGTATTATGCAAAAAAAATTTTATCATTACCAAATTTTAGTTTAATTTTTTTCTAAGTGATATGATCCAATTTTGATTAATTCTAGATTGAACACGTGTGGGACACTTCCTTCGAAAAACTTTTGCGTATTTGATACTTTCAAAGATTTAGCTTAAACATATTGCCACTACAGCTTAATATAAAACCAGATTACCAACGAGAGCAGGAAGAGTGATACGAGATTAGCAAATTAAAAGTATATGTCACGTTTTGGGGCTGATTCAGTTTAAGCAAATTTGACAAATGATTCATTCGAATCTTAAATCGTAAACACTTGTATCCTAATTAATATGATACTCTATAAAAAAATATTTTTTCAATTTACAAGTAATTGTTCATCATCCATCCATCATTGCTCATCATCCCCGGTGATTGCCGGTAACATATCTCCTGAAGACAACATGTATTGAAAGATTTCTGAATAGGATTGGAGGACAAAATTACAACCTATACACAGGAAACTAGCGCAGCCTCAGAATTGATGAGGATAAGAACAGCGGAAATACAGTCATCTCTCTGGTAGGCGATAAACCAGCTGCAAATATTCAATATGTTAAGTGAATCATTTTCCTGAACTCCATAGTCCAAAAGCGGATCAAGCACGAGAAGCAATAGGATAAATTTATGGTCAAAAAAGTACTCTGTGACCTCTGTGGGTACAGGCAATTAATGTACCAAAGTCCAAATATAATATGCCTTGGAACATGGGGAAGCAATTGCTACTTTTGATCGCAGAATTAGGGAAAATTTAGAGATAATACAGGACCAGATTAAAGTTAAAGTTTTACCTTGCTTTTTACCTTATCTTTTTCCCGTACTTTTAAATAGCGAAAAATTGTGGTTCATTATCAATTTCAATGTGATATCTGGAACTAGGCGAATTACCGAAAGTAAAATTTTCCTTCTTCAAGAACTTTCATAATATGGTATTCATTTAAAAATTAATGTGTAGAAAATTTGAAATTTGTAGCTTGAAGCGTTCAAAAGTTATCAGAAATTATTCTTCCCATACAAAAAGTTCTTAAGACACATGTTCTCTTCAGAACTTTATTTATGGGATACAAAAAGTTCTTAAGACACGTGTTCTCTTCAGAACTTTTTGTATGGGAGAACACGTGTCTTAAGAACTTTTTGTATGGGAGCTACTCCCAGGGGGTAAAATATTTCACTGACAAACACAAACTTTATCTTCATTACAGCTAACCTGCACTGTATTAAATTTTCACTATGTATATTATGTATAACTCCTGGTTAATTTCGGTTTTTCCTGAGCAAAAACCGGTTTTTAATCAGAAGTTATAAATAACCCGAGTTGAATAATACGGCCCTTAAAGTAGGCAATGGGATGCCAACTTAAATTATAGTAAAATTACACACTCCAAAAGTGTGTAAATCGATACAGATAAATATGTATTGTGATTACATGTTTTCCATAGTTTTACACTTCTGTAAAAACGGATGTACGTAAATCATGTGAAAATCAAATTGGATTCCGTATACTACAAACTAGTATGTAAATTGTTACAGATAAATATCAACATACATTATTATAATCAGACTTATCTTGACACTCGATAAAGCACATTTCGCATAAAATCATTATCTCTTACTGACCAGGGCACAAGCATAAACTATGACGTATTTCGTAAACTGACGTCTATCGTCGTCAGTAGCACGGCGTAGAACTTGCTTTTGTTTTACGTAAGCAATTAAGCAACTTTACTCAGAATTAGAACTACTACATTATAATATGTATGAAACTACCCAACGCCATTGAATTCTGCACAAATTCATTTAATCTTACATAGTTTTATGTAATTTCTACAGAAATTACAACATTTACGGATTTTATAGCAAACAAGCACATTAGTTCCTTAAATTTAAATTCTAAATGTAAGATTACATTAAATCTACAGCAAAAATTACTATACAAAACCTAGTGCTTTTACTGAAATTTTTCACAGCTTTATATTTTGAAATCGTGGCTTAACGATTTCTTCAATTTTGCTGAGTTCAGCAAATTTGTACAGGATGGTTCTGCAGCAGCTACACGAAAGTCTCATAATATTTTCTTGACATCCTTCAAATGTAACTATTGCAAAATCAGCGTACACAAAATTTCAAAGTTGTAGCTTTGATTCGATCTGAATTTTGATGAAAATATGTTTTAACTGCTCTTGTAAAGGGTTTTTTTATCTAGATGCGGAGAACGTTAAATTGGTAGCACTATTTTCTGTGACAGATGATTTGACAGTTCTTGGTGGTTTCGGAGCTAGTTTGGTTTGGCAATTCATCGAGGTTAAAATTTTTAATATCATACAATCAGCTTATAAGCTGAACGATTTTAAAGAACTCTCTTCAGAGCTATATTGATGCATTTTGATATTCTAAAATTCGGTTGCCCAAGTCTTGTGATTCAGATGCGAGAATTAAAAGTTGTTATTTTTAAGCAGTACCAACCGAAGCGACTATAGCATTTGCACATTTTCCATCCACGCTGTATCATGCACCAATTTTCTGTACAGTAGCTACTGAACTTTAATGGAAGAGCAATATGACCGCCACTGTAATACGGATCCCAGACACTATTGAGCACTTGGAAGCCAACATTCGACGCGGTATCGCTGAAATACAACCTGGTTTATTGCGAAGAGTGTGTGAAAATTTGACTTTCATATTACGCTTTGTACGCGCGCTCCACGGCGGTCATATGGCCGAAATCATTTTCAAACATTAATGCCAGAAAATTAGCTTCCAAATAAAGCTAATTTCATAAATAGAAAAAACATATTTCTGGTTCTTATTTCAATTTAAATTTCTCCTTCTCTTAAAAAAACACCCTATATAACGTCTACTCGAAGCAGAAGAACGATTTTGATGAATAAGTGTTTTAAGGAGTTTTTGCTCACGTATACCAAAAAAAAACTGTTTGTCTTCCAAGAGTCGATTCTATGCGATACAAACTTTTGGGCAGAATTTAATTTATAATTCTCCTATCTGTCAGAGTATAAAAACGGAATTGCAAGAAGGTCAGTTCTAAACTGAATATGGAACAAAAATTAAGCCGTTGGCAAACCGAAATCTTAATTCAAAATATTGATTCATTGATTGAACAATATAAATGAGTCCTTACAAGTTCTCTCTTATTAGTGCAATAAGTGTCTTATGATGGTAACAAAACGACTGGGTTGGGATTTCGATCACTATCTATCTGGCACAAAGCTAATTCAAATTTAACTTTGACTTCTAAATTGAGCGATTTCTTGGATTATAGTGGCTTCCATGAAACTACATGAATGTATATGTGCAATCAGGGAATAAGTCGATTTTTTTTGTATTGTTTCAGTTGCAACCACTGGGAAACGTAGGTATACTCAATCTTCAAGCTGTTTAAAGCAATCTGTAAATATTCCTGAAAACGTATTTTAAAGACGTTTGTATGAGACCTACCCGAAAGAATTGTTTGATTGTTCGTACTTTGCAAACTTAATATTATTTTCTTCACAAAATTATTATAAGACAAGTTAATATTTCCAGAAGCACTTAGTTCACGAGTTATAGTTCTTTCGAAAGGATTAATTTTAAGGACTTTTGTATCACATCCCCGAAAAAGATCTACTTAAATTTTTAAATATTTGAACACAAAATTTATTCTCGAGTGTCCGTAACTACTGATTTTAAATATTTTGAAAATAAATCAATACAAGATGTGACCGTTTCTTTTTTCAGATTATTGCCTGAATCACTTGCTAATATCTCACGAACAGCCAACATTAAATTTTGGATCAAATCATAAAATGATATAAGCGTCGCAGCTTATCAATGAATTATGGTGTTACATGATACACGCCGTTAATATTATCAATATGACATGAGTTCCACGAAAATTCTCATCTGAAGTGACCAATTTGCTACTCTGGTCTTAAGACGTTGGTTGCTACTTCCTGACGCGATGAATTTAACGCTAAAAACATAAAGTCATAATTAAGGTTTTCTAGACGAAATGATAAACTCCGATTTAATATGTGGTTGGAAATAAAGCAGAGTACGGAGTACACATGTGTGTTGACTTTTTAAGAACTATCATTTGGTTTCCACTTGAAGGTAAGGAACAAAAATCTGCCAACAGTCTGGGCGCAACTTTATTATTTTTCCGGCAGAAGTTCAGAACGCGTTCCATTCGGGGATGCGGTGTATGTTACTATGTGACTGAAAACCTAACAAAAAGTTCGGGAAGCGGTTAGAAAAGGGTGTAACATATGAATTAAATAATTGGGTCATATTCCGGGATGCGGTCTAGAGGTTGAAAAATAAAAAACTTAAAAATAGGTGATTTTTAAACAAGCCTGGGGAAGTGAACAGATATTCGATATCTGATCAGACCTGAGAAACATGGTGGAATTCATGAAAAAGTATACAACCAGTTTACACCCTCTTAGGGGTCGAATTTCAAAAAATCTTGAAAACACATTCTAGGTATTCATATGAAGAATCCGTAGAATAAAAATGAATTCAATATTTCGAAAGACCTAGTAGATATGACGAAAATCGTGAAAATATATACATTTTATATCTACTGATAATTTTTTTTGCCCCCCCTTCTGAACGCCAATGAATATTCACATTTTTTTTTATTAGAATTACTTTTCTAGTTAATTTACATATACGTAGCGAGTTTCAACTTCCTAGCATAAGCCGTTCTGAAGTTAGGAAAAACACCCCCCACCACCGTACCATACTACCCTTAAAAAAAAATTTATTTTTCCACCATGCCACTACTGTAGTTCTATCTAAATACCAAGTTTCAGCTTCCTATCACTATAGATTCTTAAGATATAAGCATCGGAACTTTTTCTTTCTCACCCTTTCCCACCCTCACCCTATACACCCACACCCCCAATTTGTTTTCCCTACTAGAATTCTGTTAGGCCTACTTCTGGTAAAAATTTGAAGCATCCATCTTATACTGTTATTGAGATATGAAACGTGTTATATTTGAAAAATTCTTATCCCCTCCACTTACGTACTTCCCCGCCCCCATCAAAGATTTTACTTTGAGCAATCTTTATTTATCAAGCTTTATATCCAAACCGAATTTTGTTTTTCTGGTGCCACTGGTTTGGGAGATATCGTACTGTTAAGTATTTCAACCCCCACCCTCGTACGCCACTACCCCCACCCAAAAATTTTGTTTCAATCTACTCTCCTAGTATAACTACAGATATTTGTTAAGTTTCAATTGCTTGCTATTAACGGTTTAGGAGATATAGATTTTAGTATGTGTCGATCTCCACTTTTTTGCGTTTCGGACGCATTGCTTCCCCCTCCACTCCCACACCCCTTCACCCATATCATCAATTTTTTTTGCAAATAGGTCCACTATCAAAGTTTTATAGAAATTCCAAGTTTTAGTCTCCTAACATAAGCGGTTGCTGAGATCAAGAAACAAAAATTTTTCGTCTAAAACGCTTCCCCCACCTTCCCCCTCACACCCCCGCCCCTGAAAATAATGTCAATTCAAGGGGTCTACCCAGTCTATTCCTAGAAAAAATTTTAATTTAATAGCTCCACTGGTTTGAGAGCTACGAGCCTTCAAAGGATTTTGGCGGTCGACGTACGGCGTACGGCGGACAGACGGAGTGAAAATTTTTATTGCTTTTTTCGTGTCTACTAGTCATGAAATGTACACAAAAAAATTTTGAGGGTAGCAAATTTTTTTTTTTTGAAAATCAATAACAATACTGTATTATTAATAATAAAGTAATATGTCCCGTTTTGAAGAAGGGAAGGAAGCAGGAAGGATTCATTCGATTTTTAGCATATTTATTCCTTTACCGGGGAAAAATTAAGGGGTTATACGCAGTCAGATGGCCAAGAAAAGCTGTTTTCCTGTGAAGCCATTTCAATTTATTAACGTAAAAATTTATGTATATCTATATAATAGTAACTTAACTTTATTTTGACTTTTTTTGTTGTTTTAAAATAATGATTTTTAAAACTACTATAGCTGATTGCCGAGAACTCCTTTAAAAAAAGTGTTCTGCGGTTATCTCGTTATCTCTAGATAGGATCATCTAAAATAAAAAATAAAAAAACAAAAAAAAATACGATAGTATAATGTATAATCTAGAAATGAATTGAAGGAATACGCAAAATATAAATGTTTAAGAAAATGGCGGCTTTTAAAAGAAAAATTTAGATTTTCAAAGAAAATTTCAGCCTTAAATTATTTATAAAATGGAAAATATTTATCATAGAAAAAACCTTCGATTGTGTAAAAATTTCAGACTTATCAGTTTTACCGCTTCCGAGAAATCGAGAAATCGAGATCATCGACTTTATAAACACAGTTTCAAAAACTCTTTGAAACGCTCCTGGACGTCTTTAGAAATGTTGGAAAGTTGTGACTACCCCTTAAGATACGTTAAAAAGTTGTTGGCCTGTAGGTACTAGCGGACACGTGTTTTAAAAACTTTTGTATGAGGCTTGAGTCTTAAATTGTGAAGAAATTTCGATCAATCGCAAACTCAATCTTTCTTTTAAGTCAAAACCAATTCATGTAAAATTTCAACGTCCTGAGATAAGACTTTCTTGAATTGTATTGTATCAAAAGATGAATGCTCTTATTGTTTAAGAAAGTTTGTATAGCAGATACTCGAAGGACCCACTCGATTATTTAAATTAATCAAATATGAATTGATCAATATTTAAAAGTTTTTTATTAAAGAGTTCTGAAGTATCCACGTGTTTTAAGGGCTTTTAGTATAGAAGTTACTTGAAGGAGTAGAAAATCCTCGCTGACTAGTAAATCCAAACATCATTTTAACACAAAACTAATTTCTTTAAAAATTTTATTTGTTTTTAGAGCTTCCTGAAGAACTCAAGGTATTTTTCTCATCTGTTACTACTGGAAAATTATATGATACAAAATTTTCAAGGACGGTTTGGCTCACTAAAGAATTATGCCATTCAAATTTGACCAATCATCCGAATTCCAAATATCAACATCCTAATTGAAAGCGTTCTTGAGCTATCATGTGTTCGGACAAACGGACGAATGGACAGACAACAAGCAGATTCGAAATTTTAGACCACATTTGAACGTACAATGTACATTTATTCAGTTCGGGGCTCTGTTCTGTTCTGTATACGTTACAAACTTTTGCGCTGACTTAAACTTCAAGTACTCCCAAATTCCATGAACCTACAATGTAATGAAGTGATAAAAACTTAAATCCAAATATATAGTCATCTTCTCTATCTTCCAATGCCCAGCAATCACACATCTTACGTATTACACACTTCTGACTAAAATCAAGTTTCGCTTAACCCTATCAGAACATTATCTTCCGTCACATAAACATCCTCTACAAATTACTGAATCTACAGAACTCTTATGTTGTATAATCCATTAACTCACTAACTATACCAAATCGTACTATGAAGTCATAACAAAATAATTAATGCGACTCCCAAATAACTGTCTTTGGCTTCAATTTCTTCTTAATCGATTCTATCCAAGACATTGTATTACAGTCGATATCGGGACTGATAAATTATTGTCTTTAAATATTTATATCATCGGATGACAGGCGTATTTTGTCATAGCGCCACGTATTCAAAATGAAAACACTTGAAACATAAGATCAGGAACGCTCTACAAAAAGTCAGATGGAATTTAATACAAGACGATCGAATATTTCGATACTCGAGTGGATTTGTATTGTTTATAAAAAATGAAAATATAAATAATAAAACCGATTGTTGATAAGGCCAAAGAATATAAATAATAATAATTATATGAAAATCATATTGAAGAGAGAGAAGAATATTCAATTACTATTTGGTGCCGGCAACAATCGGACGATCTATTTAAGATTTCTGCTGGAAAATCAATTTGTGAGAAGCACTTGAACATTTTAAATGCAGAAAGATATACGGTTTGTTAAGTACAGATATGGAAAATTTATTGTTGATACTGGTGTTGTGAATGCCATTTAGCAAAAGTGTGTTTTATCAGTTGGTAATAATAATAAGTACATAAAATAGCAAAACACCTTCTACGAGTTCCTATAACATCGAGAATAATACAAACAATATTCTCTCATTGTTGTTACGGTCTATCATTTCTGAATTGTAATAATGCATAACTGGAATTAATGGTTTTCTACAATTGTTAGATACTTTTTGCTATAGTACCAGAAATGTAGAATCAAGTATATTTTTATTTTAATGCACTACCTTGCTTTAGTTCTAACATGACATCTTAATAGTTTTAGGATGACTATAGCAATTTTAAAAACGAATTTACTACCTTCAAATTTAGTATAATAATTTCACATTTTAGGACTACCTAGTAAACGCAAAAGTTTTAAGTGGTTGGATTAGTTGAAAGAAGGAGGTCGGGGAAATTGGTCAGTGAATGAAGTTTATTTTACTTTTCACGAATTTCGTGCTTTATTCTTCTTTATATAGGCGCCTAGGAATAGTTATCCAAATTTCCAGTTATTCAACCCTTAGGGTGCTGTTATATGGCTCTGTACATTCTAACGAATTCCGACATATTTCTTGGGGTTAATATTTGCCTTCACTTCTTAAGACTTTAAGTATAGTTCAGTGTAAGGTTGTTGTTAAATTTTTCACGAATTCCGACAAATTTGTTCAGTCTAATGAGATATTGAAAAACTCCTTTGTAGTACTTACTTACTCACTATACAATATGTAAAACCCATTATTGTATAATGATCTAAAAACCAATTTCTCGTTTTCGGTCCCTAAGAGGGAGTAATACAGTACCTTTTTACTATCTCCAACATATCACTTTGAGATGTCGAAATGATCTCTACAATTTTTAAAATCGTTCGCATAGTAGCCATATCAGTACCTACTTTTTTTTAGACCTAAGTGATATGTCGGAGTTCGTAATAAAACAGGGTTGAATATTGCGAAATCATGAAATTTATTTTTAGACCATTATACACAAAGGCCATAAAAGTAAAACCGAATTCGTAATTCATGAAAACTTAATCAACAAGGATGTTTAATATGGAAAAATGATTATTATATTTAAAGCCGTTAAAAGTGAAACTTTTTGAGGGTGTAGAGGGTAGTGAGGGTGAAGAGGAAAAAATTCCAATATTTATATCTCGAGACTCTATAATGATGAAAAATGGAACTTGGTGTTCAGGTACTATTATAGTAGCATGTTGGAAAAATATAATTTTTTGAAATGTTTATTCTACAAAGTTAAAACTCGGTATGTATATGTAAATCAACTAAAAACGTAGTTATCAGTAAAAAAATTCAAATATCCATTGATGTTCGAAAGGGCGGTAAAAAAATCTGCCAGTCGATAACAATACTTTATTATTAAAATAATAAAGTAAAAATTATCAGTGAAAACTAAATTTAAATTTAAATATTCTCACGATTTTCGAAATATCCCTAAGAATTCTTCATATAAATATCTATAAAGCGTATTCAGTTTTTTTTTTTAAATTCGAACAGTAATGGTCTTGTATACATTTTTACGAATTCAGCTGTATCCCTCAGGACTGATTACATACCGTATAACTTTTTACTTCCATCATTTCATGAATTCAGTTATATCTCGTAAGACTGATTCATTTCCTCGGGCTTTCTTTATATATACGTACATATATGTATCTCAAAACTCATTTCACAATTTTGGCTATTCAACCCCAAAGTGAGTGCAAGGGAGATGCATATGGGTCATTCCATCAAGAATCGCAAAAGTTGTGACCTCACCATCGCCGATTCTGGAAAAAATTTAAATTTTTCTATAACATAATTGAAAAGCACTGATGTTCTTCGATTTTTTGACAAATCTTTAACATACAATGACTAACGAAAAAAATGAGATAGAAAAAAAAAAAAGTTGAAATAATATATTTTTTTCTACTAATTCTTCAAGTTCACAAATTTTCAAAAGAATCGGCGATGGTAAGGTCACAAAATTGGCCTTTTTTTTGATTCTTGAAGGAATGTCATAATGTTATCACAAATTCCTACATATTTTTTAATTCTGATCAGATTTAGAATTCATTTTTACTTCTCACGGCTTCCTACATCGTGCAAAAGCTGATTGCAGTATTTTTAGATATGAAACTCCAAGAAGACGTAAGGCTTACGACATATTTCTTGGGATTGATAAGATCTTAAATTGGTTTTTACTTCCACAAACTTTTTATATAAACGGAATTCCGATACAGGCCCGGCCCTAGACTTTTCGGCGCCCGGTGCATATCTATATCTATCTTTTTCTATTGTATATAAATCATGTTCTGAGCTCTTTCAGCACACAATCAAATCAGCACCAGCGCTGCGGCACCATGGAGCGGTGGCTCCAAATGAATCCGTACGAACGCAAAATCGTACTAGCTGATGAACGTATGAATGCAAAATTGGAATAGCAGATGATCGCACAAACGAAAAGCTGTACTAGTTGGTATCGTAGAGTGAGAATATCTTTAAGAGAAAAGATTCAATGTTTTGGTTCTTGAACGAGAATTGAAAGAGTGTTTTTAGAAAATGGAAAAATGGAAAAACCCTGCAAAATCTAGAATATGCATCGGAAAAAGTGTGACAATGTATTCAAGAAATCTTTTCTATTAATTTCTAAGTATGTTTTAAATTTATAGCAAAATATTTGGAGAGATAAAATGAACTAGCGCCTTCCTTAATTTGGCGCCCGGATTCAATGCGCCATTTGCACATATGGTAGGGCCGGCCCTGTTCCGATATCATTTAAAACCCTAAAATCCCATCACAAAAAACTTCTTAATCGCGTTGCAACTGATATTATACTACGTCTTTGACTGCGTCTCGGAGTATGACCCAATTATGTAATTCATATGTTATAATAAATAAATGGTATCGGCGTACCCAACATTATTTTACCGAATAATCGGTGTAAGTTCTCATCGAGAATATTTACTCGATCTGAAATTTATCGCAAACGGTATCTTGCAATTAACTTTGTCCATACCATTATGCGATTATCGCTCGTTCGTTGCAATGTGACAAACTCAAGAAGAGTACCCCAACGGCATAGTCCATCTCAACGAGGAAATCCTTTCGAGTATTCTCAAATTGTCACATTATTGATGTTGTCTCAAAAAACTTATTATTATTATTATTATTAAAATTTCTACCCAAAAAGTAATAAAGTTGAGCCCAGACTGTTAACAGTCTGATAGAGGTAGACCGGGACTAACTTTTGTAAAAATGTGAACGTCACATCTGGTTCAGTTTTTGAGATATAGCTACCACATTACTTTATTGTTTATTAATAAAAAAGGATTGTGACCGATATGAAATTTCAAAAAATTTGCTACCCTAAAATTTTATATTTTCATGTTTTAGGACTAGTAAACCTTAAAAAAGCAAAAAAAAAAATTGTCCGTCTGTACGCCATACGCCGTACACAAAATCGCGTAGCTCTCAAACCCGTTAAGGTATTATCATGGAATTTATGTACTGGGTAGATTGGATGAACTGCTACGACTGGTATCTTTAAGAGGGGTGGGGTATCAGGTGGATGAGAGGGAAGCATTTTAGACGAAAAATTTTGGTTTATAGATCTCAGCAACCGCTTATGTTTTAGGCTAAAAATTGGAATTTCTATAGAGCTTCGATAGTGCACCCATTTGCAAAAAAAATTGCACATGTGGGTGAAGGGTGTGGGAGAGGGGTGTAAAATAATGTGTCCGAAACGCAAAAAAGCCGACATAGACATATTTTAAAATTCATATCTCCTAAGCCGTTAATGGCAAGCAATTAAAACTTAACAAATATCTGATCTAGGAGAGTAGACTGAATTTTTAAGTGGCTGAAGCGTACGGGGGTGGAGGGTGAAAAACTTTAGATTACGATATCTCACAAAGCAATTGCACTAGAGAAATAAATTTCGGCTGGAGAAATAAAGATTGCTCAAAGTAAAATTTTTTAAGTGGGCAGGGGAGCATAGAAGTGGAGGGGATAAGAATTTTTCAAAAATATCGTGTTTCATATCTCAATAACAGTGTAACATTTATGCTTAAAATTTTTACCAGAAGCAGGCCCAATAGAACTCTAGTGGGACATGTTGGTGGTGTGGGTGTAAAGGGTGAGGGTGGGAAGGGTGAAAAAAATAAGTTCCGAAGTTTATATCTTACGCATCTATAATGATAGAAAGCTGAAACTTGGTATTAGTAGTGACATGTTGGAAAAATATAATTTTTTAGGGGTAGTTTTTCCTAGCTATAGAACGGGTTATGCTAAAAAGTTGAAACTCGGTGGGTATATGTAAGTCAAATAAAATAGTAATTTTGATTGAAAAAATTTCATATATCCATTGGCGTCTGGAAGGGTGGGCAATAGAATGCATATATTTTCTTGATTTTCGTCATATCAACTAGGTCTTCCCAAACATTTAATTCGTTCTTATTCTATGTATTCTTCATATGAATACCTAGAAAAAGATTTCAAGATTTTTTGAAATTCGACCCCTAAGGAAAATGATATTGTAATCCAAGCTTCTTTACACACACCCCCACACGTCACGTCCTTAAAAACTATTCCTTTCCCTTGTCTAATCTCCAAGTATCTCTTAAAACATTCACAAAGTTTTAACCTTCTACCATCAACTGTTCGGAAGAAATTTATGTTTATATTTTAGAATGGTTCAACCCCAGCTTCAGACCATTTCGGACGACTTGTCGCAAATCCCAGGGAATTAAATTTTTGGAAATTTCAGGTCGATCACAGTACTTCATTATAACGAAAAATAATAAATTAAAATAGGAATCTTCTGATTGTACCTGTGACTTTTATCATCCCTATGCTATAGATTCAAGCATCATTTCAAATCCAAATCCTGTTTGGGGATGTTTTCCTCTGGGTCCATTTTTGGTAATAAGGATATTTTAGGACATAACGCGCTGCCAAGGAATGTCTTGCGCCGGGTAAAAGTATTGTCACTATGAAGAAAATTTGCGTTGCCACTCAACGACTTTCTTGACTTAATTCTGAACTACAATTACCTTTAGTAAGTCTCCGTGCAACGCCTTTTGAACGCATGATTAACTCCAAAACACAAGGAAATATTAGCTACCGCTACCGTTCGCAGTCCAAATTCCGTTCTGAATCGGAAACATTTACACTTTTTTTTTATAAAAAACAGCCAAACAAACTTACAAACAAACACAAAACCTTTAAATAAAACTGAATTATCAAAATCACAACTACATTACAATAACCACAACGAATACCATTTCGGTTTTCACATGTTCAAAATTTTACATAAAAAGTTATAAAACTTTTCTTCAATGAAAAGGCCACCACTTAAACAAAACTTTGAAAACTTCAAAAACTAAGGGAAAAAGTTCAAGAAAAGTATTCAATCATAGACAGAAAGTGGAAGAAAAGCCATTTACGTGACACAACACTTAAAAAAAATCCTTAAAACCGTTGAACTTCACTTTAGAATTAAAAAAAAAATTATTTCAGTTTTATGGAATTATAGTTGAAAGTTTACTTCCAGGACCTCACTTTCAATATTTTTACCAACGGACAAAAGTACTTTCTCTAACTAGAAAGCTCCCCGAAAGTAGCTAAACTAAATAAACTACTTAAAAATAATCAAAACAAAGGCCTTGTCCACTATCAAGAGGCAGAGCAAACAGATATATTATGATATTTCTACTACTGAATATAATTTCGATTTATTTCCTCATTTTTTTCCCGCGAGAAGCTCTTCTCCTGGCCGTAATGTCTTATTGTTATTACAAAAACCATCCCCTTATTGTTCAGAACCAAGCACCACTACACCGAAATCAGGCAAATGGATAAAAAATAAATAAATAGCACTATCGCGGGAAAAAAATTTAATGGACACTATACGTCGACTCTGTCTGTTTGGGTTCCTTCTTCGTAGTGGGATTGGGTGTCGCGCAATGTCGTAATATTTTTAGTTGAACAAGCGAGAGAATCCGCCATGTGGGGAGTATGATTCCAATAAGTGTCCTACACGCTACACCAAGAAATATGAATAATCGACGCCCGTCGCTTCACCGACAGTGACCCCGTCACCCACGGCTTTAATGTTTCACTGTACTAACGAAGCACTTTCTTCAGTGCTCGAACAAACTGATAGCTCAAGCGCGCAACTACTAACTACAACATTACGCTAAGGAAAAAATAATATTATAATTACTTTATTTAAATAGCCATGTTTCACCTCATTTTGTTTATTTCAGCCCTTGATTTATCGCCCATAGGTCGCAATCTAAACATTCATATAATTTTATATTTCAGTTTCAGGTAATTTTTTCCATACCTGATTCTGTGTGCAGGTATAGTAACTGTTCGCGATTCTGCTTTCATACAGTTGATACCTACAAATACATATACGTACAGAGGCAGAAAGTCACAAAAGGTGCACATGTTATGTCGGAAAAGGAGAGACAAAGTACATAGAAGAGTAACTTTCATGAATGTTGTACTCGATGGCAAGTCGCAAATATTACTCCAGGCTAGGCCGAGATTTACATAAAATGGCTAAACTTTCTCCACCCTCGCATACAATTTTATGATTGTGGTATTTGAGTAGAATATCAAGCGACTTTGTTACTTTTGCACCGTATGGTGATGTACCTGTACATTAAATCGACGAATATGTATAGTAGAATTTGTGTTGGATACAAATCTCCATCACAAACCGCAAGGCAAAAGGAAGGATACCGGCCGAAGGTGAATAGTAATCCTTAGAAACGAGACATATTACTGTCACATTGTAAAGTTGGTTGATACTCTAATTTAGAATAGGCGATTGGACATTGGACAACCATAGTACACCGTACTCGGTATGACCATAAGTTAATTAATTTATTCGCAACAAAGGAAGATACAGGGCTATTCAGTTAGACAGCTAAGGATAGAGTGAGCTACATTTCTATACACAAATATC
Source organism: Beris chalybata (assembly GCA_949128065.1). Lineage (NCBI taxonomy): Eukaryota > Metazoa > Arthropoda > Insecta > Diptera > Stratiomyidae > Beris > Beris chalybata. Next base: position 23,133,425 of record OX421896.1, on the reverse strand, counting down.
AAGCCGAGACAAGGACATTCCCTAAGCATTTATCGACTGGGGGAAGATTTATTCGGAAGGGTCGATGCATTATGTGGCGCTTATTCGAAATAAGTAAGTAACTTCAATACATTTTCCGAATGTATGCAAACAGACCCAAAAACTGCCTAATTTAATAAGGCTAACCAATTTTAAAAAATTTTCTACCGAAAAGTAACTTTTCAAAATGTATATTGCTTTTAAATTTGGCAAAACTCATAACCACCCAAAATACAATTGTATGTATTAAAAGGTTATTGTTCTACAGACTTTCCTTAACCAATTTACGGTGCTGCTATATGCTGCCATCACAAATCTTCTATTAGTCGCCATATTTCCCTCGGTCAAATTTTTTTGTTTATTACTTAGACTATTGTACAAATACAAATAATCTAATTACAACAGATTCATTATGTTAAAGTCTACAAAAAAAAAGCAATTGCATTTCAAATAGCCTCCTGATTATTACTTTATTATTTTTAAATTAAAGTATGTATTGTTATCGACCTGAAATTTCAAAAAAATTTTGCTACATTAAAATTTTGTATATTCACGTTTTAGGACTATTAGACCCTAACAACAACAAAAAAAATGTTCATCTGTCCTCCGTACGCCGTACGCAAAATCGCTTGAAGCTGCGTTGCTGACAAACCCCTTGAGATATTACGTTGAAATTTTTATGGTAGGGGTAGAATGGGTGAACCCCTACGAGTGGTATCTGGAAGATTGGGGCTGTAGGTGAGGGGAGGGGGAGTGCTTTAGAAGAAAAATTATGGTTTCTAGATCTCAGGAACCAAAACGCCGGAAAGCTGGGATTGAAACATTCTAAAATCCATATCCCCTGAAGAGTTGTTGCCAGATGACTGAAACTTTTTAGTTGTCTTATGCCATGTTTCCACTGCCCGGTAATCACGCGATTAAGCAAATCTACACGCTAATCTAGTAGATTACCCATACGAGATTGAGATTACCAAACCGCGAGATTAAAAAATAATCTAGTTTTCAATCTCGTAATTTTTTAGTGTCAACCCAGTAAATTGCAATTCAGCCAAAGGCAGAGAAATTCAGCAAACCATATGTTGACAAATGAGATGTCAAATGTGAAATGTCAGTTATAAAAAAAGAAAATTATTAAGCGTAAGTATGTTTTTTACTTAACTTTTGTCATTTACAGTATTTAATTGTTGAACAGAACCATTTTTTCACATAGACTCCATTTCGAACTGTCGTCGATTAATAAAAATATTGACAGTACACAACAGATGTTTCGTTTCAACTGTCAAATTTAATCTAGGAATGCAATGGAAACAGTTTTTAATCTAGTACTCTTAATCGCGAGATTAAGGGCAGTGCAAACATAGCATAAAGAGATACTTGCAGATTAGAAAAGGATTATAATTTTTAAAGGGGGTGGTGATTGGCGCTGAAAACTTTGAATTACAATATCTTCCTACTCAATTGTGACAGGAATATAAAATTTAGTTTCTGTATATATGTATGTAGAATAAATGGTTGAGTTTACTGAATTAATAAAATTTTTGAGGGGCGAGATAAGCCGCGGAAGGAGAAGGCCATTTTCCAAAAAAAATTAATTTCTAAGAAAAAATCAGGAAGCTATTTGGAACGTTATTTTTTTAGGTTATCGATTGCGTTATAACCTTCACCGCATCTCAGCATTTAAAACAAGTCCCATGCAGACTTCTTGCATATCATTTTTATATATATTTACTTATTTTTTTTATAGATGTTTCAAATAAAGTAAAAACGAATTTGATCTAATTTTTGGTATTCGAAAAAATTTGAACAATACTTTATACTCTCAAGCATGGGTTTAATATCGACAAATGGTTAAATCGGTTTTTTCCCGTTAATTAATTAAAGCTTTTACAAGTGAAAGTGAATTCGATATTCAATATATATTCAGACAAGACCTATAAGAAATATATCAGAATTCGTGAAAATGTACACAGCCACTCCTTAGGGGTTGGGTATTGAAATTTTTTTTAAAAATAAATATAAATAAAATAAAATTCATTTAATAACTTGACATGTCTAAGAGATATAACGAAATTCATAAAAATGTGTGAACAACCCCTTTTTACGGACATTTTTTAGTCTACCTCTGTAGTTCAACGAAATTGTGAATATTCTTTACTTTAATTATTTCTGTAGTACTTCTGTATATACATACTAGGTTTCAACTACCCCAACTCCTGTACCTTGGTATCAATAAAAAAAAAATTGCTAATATTCCTAAAATTGCTTAAATTGATACTTCTATAAGGTGGCTCTAGAAAGTCCAAAATTAGTAGCTTTCTGTACTTTGCGGTTTTCGAGAAATAAAAACTACAATTATTTTTGTTCCAAATTTTATCTTCCCGGTAGGTAGGTACTATTAGTTCAATTTAGATGTCGTCGAGTGTTCGACTGAATTGAATCCGCTTTAGTTTGTTAATAATTAGCACTTTATGATAATATTAGGTTTTATGCTCTCCAGAGTAAAGCACCTAATCGGCAGGCGAAAAAAATCGATCCAGGGTATTATGTGGAGTACATTTTATTGGAAGATTTAGCAGCCCTGCGCTGTCAAGTTTGAAATTTTATTCAAACATTGCAATCACTCACCTTTTCTTTTCTTGCTTATTTATTTCACTTTAATTTCTACCAAAAATTTAAAAAAAATATTTTTCCTTTCTTTGCTGCAAAATTTACGGCAATATAACTGTCATCGGATTTTATTTAATTGCAGTTCGGTTGCATTTCTGTTGTGCTGCCAACCATTAAAATCGAAACGTGAAAAGCGAATTAAAGCGAATTCATCCTAGGCTCACACCATTTCATTCTCTCCGGGGTAGGATATGTAACCTAGTAAAATTAGTGGGTTTACTATCCTGGATGTTGTTGTTGTTTCACGTACACTTATGCTGTACTATCCTACTCTGGAGAGCATTAAAACACGCCTATTAAGCACGTTTAGTTCCGGAAATTATCGAAAAAAATAATAAACTTTTCCAGAGCGCGAAGTTTTACAAAAATACCATATGTAGAAATCCATACCTATTGAACAGTTGATGTCAGAACATTGAGACTTTATAGTTGCCTTCAAAGATACTAGGAACCTAGACAAATTTTACAGAAATAAGGCACAGTATAGCGAAGAAAAATTTTTGGGAACAAGGATATAAGGGGTGGTGGTAGGAGCGGGTGCAAAGAAAAACATTTTGATTTCTATTTCTTAAAAAAGGTAAAAATTGTTCGCTCTAAGATGCCACTATAGAAGCATCTCAGAATTTTTTTATATTTCTTTATAAATCTTCTAGGCACAATAAGCTATCAAATTGATCTTATTTATGCGGTCTCATCGTCCAGAAATTTTTTCAAAATTTTTTTTTTCGATATATGTATGGGGTGTAAAGTGGTTGAGTATATTTTCACAAATTCCGTTGTATTTCTTAGGTCCAATGAGTAACTTCACTTCTAAGGGCTTTGAATTTAATTTAAAAAAAAATCTATTTAAGATATTTCATCTCTTTTTAAACCCCCTGCGAATGATAGGTATATTGCTCGAATTCTGACAATTTTCTTAGGCTTAATGAGACAGCATTCACTTTTACTTCGATGTGCTTTAATCAAAAGGCTATGTGAAATATTATTTTTTTGGTTGTCAGCCCCATAGTAACCTACACCGCATCTCAGCATAAAACACATTCCGGACTTCTACCCAAAAAATAATAAGTTGCGCCTAAACTGTTGTCAGATTTTTATTCTAAGACGGCAATCTTCTACAAATATCTTGCTAATAATTTTCTAAATTACGATACCTACGCAGCAGATTACGTCAAAAATTAAACACGGGCTTAGCTTACTTTTAATCTAGTTCATAATATTACTGATCAACTGACGTGAATGAATACCTACCTAATGGAAATAGCATATTTTTTTTTTCAAGATTATTTTCAAAATAACGAGTTATTTACAGAGCTACCCAAATCCGCATTTGCAATAGATGTATGATATTGATATTTCTACAGCGCAACTATAAATCATTAATTATGTCATAAACTAGTGAATTCTTGGGATTAAAATAGAATATTTGTATTGAAAGTATCGATTCATTAAAACGCTCTATTGAACCGATTCGGGCTATCAATATGGCTTTTTACAAATCCTTAAAACAATCGTCAAACATTTCAAATATGATTTGTATGACATACATATATGTACATACATATATGTATGCAGATGCCGTAGTAAATATCGGAAGTTATTTAAAGTTAAATGGGTTAACCAAAATCAGATTCGCATTAATAGACCGAACTGAAACGACCTTGATGGTTTTTGCGATAGGTACGACGTACGATTATGTACCTGTGGTCGGTGTTTTTTCTATTAACGTCCAATCATTTCTGGGACATTCCGGCGCTTGGGCGAATAGTCTGGAAACTTCAATCGATCGATTTCTCGAAGTCAAGAAAGATTAAACAAGATGCCCGTTGAATACTATCGGAACAAAAACAACGAAGTGAAGCGCCATTCGCTTCAAGCAAGCTGAAGCGAAAGTTTGATGAAATATTAAATTTTTTGTGTGGGTACAAACCAAGACCGTGTGTACTAGCTTCCATAGTCCGTACGTCTTTTCTTGGGTCACATTACAATTGAGCGTGCGCATTGGAAGTGGTTCCCCAATAGTGGGTGGAGCTTTTCTTTCTGTGGAAACTTGTCCGTTTGTAGCGTTGTAGCGTACGAATAAGAAATAGCTTTAAACGCTCGACTGAGATTTCAGTAACTTATGGTACCTTATCATCGCGTCTGTCGTGTCTCAGGCTCAGTCTCGCTAGTTTTCCAATGGAACGGTCCAGCGTCTTTCTATCGTGTAGAGTAGATCTTCTGAACGGAGACAGTTCGCACGTTAAAAGCTTCAGAGATAGCAAACAGAGCCAGATAGCCACTTGCTCTGCAGTGAGCGACATGACAAGGGAGTATTGCCAAAGGCGTGGTTTGGTTTGGTCACAGGTTACCGTATCATTCCTTTGCTTAGTTAGTACTACTATTAGGAAAAAAGCCCACCTTTCCTGCATTCCAGATTCGATACATTTGTGTACTGAAAAGTGTTTTCCCTGAGCGACTCCTCGCTGTTATCATCCGCGCGGATCATGTCGCGTCCCACTTGCCGTGCCACCCGAGACCCAAGAGATTCACCAACGGCTGAAAGACGCTACGTTAGCCAGGAAAAAAAAAGCTTAGTTGGTGTCTCTTAAGGTGGTTTCAGGTGGGGGTGGGTGATATTGGACGGGCTGATATTTTGTGTAGGTGTAATTGTTGCGTGATGGCAACTTCCAATACCGTCGCAGCAGCTTTTCGTTTTGATGATGTATGTGACAAAATGGGAGCAAAAAGGGAGACTTCAATCGATTATTGCTGTCCGCAAGTAGATAATGGATGGTTTTTGTTGGTGTTTTTGTTGAGTTTCCTCGGACAAGGTGGTGGCTTTTTGTGCTGTATTTGCTATTTGCTTGAATTGTATCTGTGCAGACAACAGCTCAGCCAATGGCAAAGTTCGGACACATTTCGTTCAGTTGTACCTATAGTTGTGACTAGAAAAATTTTCTTTTTTCGATTGTAGTGGTCATTGCTATAATAGACAGATAGATCGAAAAAAAATTTACAACATGTATACCACTTTCATATAATGTATATTTATACCAAATACAGTGGCCGGACATAATTGCTTCTGATCTTAATTATAATTATGAGCATGCATTTGATTTTCATATTCAAATTTTGAGAAACCTTAATCAAATATGTATGTAGGTATGCATTGAATAAATTTGTGATATAAATGTTACATTATTATTTTAATAATGAAGTATTTTTAATAATTTCGGAATTATCACAACATATTTTACATTTTAATATAAGAATCAAATAGAAATAAAAATATATTACTTATGTTATTATTTGTTGGCACATTTATAACCCACACAGAGAAAAATATCTGTAATTAATTCTACAAAATAGTGTAACAAACGCAAATGGATTGCACGTTCTATAGGTATAATCATTATTTACAACATTTCCGAAATACTATAATATTTGTTAATGAAGACAGGGTATTATTGAGTTGCGCTGGTCGACTATCAACCTATAAAAAAACGTTCGAAATATCCTTCCGATCATTCTTCAATTTTCTATTCTTTGCCTCTATTTTTTAGTAACAAAAACTATAATTTTTTTCGTTCCACCCTTCCGCACATCACCCCTTACACCACTAAATTAGAAGTCTTCCTAAGAGCCTAACTCCTATAAAAATTTTAAAATCATTGCTCGTACGGTTCCTATGATATACATATATATCCTCCTACATCCGTTCTCCACCTCATCTCTCAAAAATGTCATATTCAGTTGATTCCACTTGTAAATCTATAATGAAATAAATATAAAATATTTTTTTTACTACAACCTTCCGTCCTCTTCAAAACTCCAAAAACATTTTTAGAGGTTCACCTAAACTGACAAACAAAAATTCAAATTAATACCACATTTATTTCGCCTTTTTGAGGTTTACTAGTCCAAAAACACGACAATTCAAAGTTTCAAATTTTCGGAACACGCCATGAGAATTTCAACTTAATATTGCAACGGGTTTATGAGCTACGCGCCTTCAAACACTTTTCATACGGCGTATACGGTGGACAGACGGACATATTTTTTTGTGACTAGTCATAAAACGTGAAAATACAAAATTTCAAATTTTTTTGAAACTCAGTTCGATCACAAGACTTTATTATTAAAAAATAATAAACTATCAGGCCTATTTAGGATCAGAGTCACAAGTCACAAAGTAGGTAAAAAGTCACAATTAATTCAAAACTCATACAAAATTGTGGCTCTCGACCTACTTTGTGACTTCTGACTCGGTCCTAAATAGGCCTGTAGGTACCATCGGAAAGTCATGATTCCTTGCATAGTACTATCAATCTATTGTCCGGTACTTCCGTACTCTTTTGTACGTTTCAACAAGTAGATTTTTTTCAGCAATCCACTATTATATACATGCCCTTCATTTAAATTCGAAGTTTAAACTTCTTAGTGTAGGTGTTTCCGATATCTGCAATTTTAATGTTTTCGCATAAAGTTCTTCCTCTCCCATATTTTCGGTTTGACCACAATTCCTTATTATTATACTTACGCGATTTTGTAACTTACTTAGCTTACCTAGACGCCACAGTCATATCATTAAAGTTTCTTATTTGTATAGGTACTACACATTCTGCAATTTCCTCAAATCATATTTTCTTGCTACCGTGAAAATCGAAAGCCTACGTGGTTCTTTGTGTAATTTTCAATAAATTACTCCATCCAGAACCCAGGAGCCCAGATATATCTTGCAAGTTCCAACGTCTTCTAGGCACTGTACCTTTAGCGATAAACCCCAACAACCTTCGCTTCAGTTGATACCGTAAACTTCCTAGTGATTATCCTTTTTCTTGTCACCACCGATGTCAAAACAGCGTGTCGGCAGTCACGTACCGCAGATTATATTCATAAAACAATGACTTGGTTGACAACCATGGATAACTGGAAGAATAATACTTCGCCGAGACAGTAGCCCAGATAGGAAAAAGAAACTGAAGAGAATGATCCCTATAGAGTCATATACGAAACTTCTATACCAAGCCGTGTATAAGACATTGGATAACTTCTTTACGTCTTGCGGTGATGGACATATACATCGAAGTGTTTTACTTAAGTTAGCGGAGCACCCACTCTATTCTGAATGAAAACCGATAAATTTCTTCGAATTTCTTCAGTTTATGACCCGTTCTGACCATTCCATAGATGGACAAATTATGTTTTCGAAATGGATGAGTTGCAAAGGAGTCCCTTTACAGGACAGTTTGGTGATAATAAAGCGACACAGCATAACAATATTTGATGACTTCATCGGATAATTTATTTTGTCTGGCCTTTTGTTTTATGACTTTAAGGAAGCCACACTGTTTTAAAAAAATTGTTTTTCCAATTTAATTTTTTAATATTTCCAGTCCTATATGTAATTATTTTAAGTAAAAGTACACATTTCAATCACTTTTGCATGAAACCACTGGTATTATTAAGTTATTCATGTACTTTTCAACTAAATTGTAGAATTTACGTGAAAAGTCGCACAAATTACATATCATTTCGTGTAATCCTACTTTTCTATTTGCATTTTACGACGAAAAACATGTAATATATGAAACCATTTTTCATTCTACTGTAATGAAAATGAAATGCCTTCGGTGGTTCATTGACTACGTGCGCCATACCTATGCAGCATAACCAGAATTGATCGTGGGTTCGATTCCTAGCTACATTTTTTAAGAATAAGTGTTTTAGAAATAATATTAGAAGAAGAAATAAATGTAAATTTAAGATACTATCCAGCGAATTTGTCGCTTCCGAAATTGGAATTTACTGATCGTAATTTGAAAATTACATTCAATTTGACTAATAAATTCCCAATGTAAATTTACTTGAAAAAGTAATATGCCTATAATATTCAAAAGATCTAAAATTCAATGGATTTAACTTTACGGTTCATGACTAGTAAACACGATAAAAGCAAAAATAAAATTTAGTCCGTCTGTCCGCCGTACGTCTACCGGTGTACGCAAAATTGTTCGAAGGGTCGTAGCACCCAAACACTTTGATCTAGGTATTTAGATGAATTTTTTCGTGGGTTGAGTGGGTAAACTCCTTTAAGTTTGAGAGGTGGGTGTGAAGGTTGGTTTCTAGATCTCAGAAGTCCTTAATTATTGATCTCGACATTAATTTGAATTCAAAACTAATTTCAATGAAACTTCGACTTCATGGCGTAATGATTCCAGTTATAGTGAGTTCTTTATAAAATATATAAAGTCATTTTTAAAGAATTTTTGCACGGCATCTGCACGAATGTTTCGTGGTATTTTCTTCATATTCATAACTTTATCTGCAACTGCAACTGCAACAAATTCGACTTATTCAAAATTTCGAAGTCGTAACTTACTGCTTAGGAATCTACCGAGCAATATTCATTAACATGTTTTTTTATGTTAAAGAATTTTGTATGGTTGATACTCGAGCGAGTGTTACTATTTCGCCCATTTACGAACTTAGCCTTATTTTCTCAACGAATGGGGATCAAATTTCAATTCCCTAGGTTAGACGTTTGAACGGTCAGACAGACGAAGAAGCAGACAGACAGACATGCAGTCGGACAAAAAGCGGGCTTGGCATTTTTGGCCACAATTGAACTTAAAATTATGTAGTTCCCGGCGTTTGCTCTAAGCGTTACAAACTTATGGAATGAATCAAACTTGTAATACTCTCAGGATATGCATGTATTGTATACTGCGGTATATTTAAATCATAAAAGCCAATTAATAATCGTCATTTTGTGTCATAAAAACGCTTATCCGATCGGTTTGAAATTTTATAATCCATGGTCATCGTACATTCTACCGACTCGTACCCACCACCAAACCGGCAGCGCTACCTATCGGACGGACATTGGACGACTCTATGGCTAAGTTGCGTGTTGACCCCTCGTGTCCAATCCATTCAAAAATGACTTCAGAAAGTCTGAAATGATATAAAATTATGTCACGACAGGAAGGCAGATAAGGACTTCTTACTATGAACTTAATATTGCCCGGTGATTTCTCGTCTATATGCTGGCCACTAACGTCTTGTCATTTGCATTCACCGCGCAAATGGACATTCGAGATACACGTACACTCAGGTACAGGTACTAGAAGCACTTGTACTAGGCGTGTTCTATAGAATTATTGCGTGCCACGTGACCGATCGACTTGACCAGTACCTTGCTATTCTCGAAGTCCTCGCGAAGGCTTTATCTGCAGGAGTCATCTAACATTCCATGATGAACGAAGTCATGTTGTTTGTTTGCTTTCCTTCACGCGGATGATTATGTGCAATTGTTTGACGACGGTATGTGTATAAGTGGATTTAGTTAATATCGCCATTTTTTTTCCTATTTTCGTGTAACTAATTTTTGATTTCAATTTTTATGAGTAGGCATGGAAACGCGAACGAGGTCAATTGTTAATTAATTCTACGCTTATACGAGTAAATGATTACAATCCAAGTTATGTTCTGGTCAAATTACTGTCGATGAGGATTATATTTACTTAGAATTCATATTCATATTTTTCGTCCTTTTAGTTGATATTACTAATGAGCAAGATATGGAAATTTGTATTTATAGTGGGACTACAATCGAAATGATTTTCCTGCTCTGCTTCATTAATAGTGACAGAAAATCCTTTTGTGCGTACACAAATTATTTTGGTTTTAATATTGAGACACAGTGTAGTTACTATGCGACTAGCATAGCCTAAAAAATAATATTCCCAGGTTTAGGACTTGCATCGCATCCAAGAATTAAACGTGTTCCAGATTTCAACCCAAGTTGTGCCCAGACTTTTAATTTATTTACCTTTTTTTCGGTAGAAGAGTAAAGAGGATGAAAAACGAGATTGATATCGTTAAAAGCAAAAGGTTTTCAGAACTCGTGAACATTATGTAATGCCTTAAACCCTCAGGCGATTTAATATCGAGAGATGGCTGAATCTGTTGTTTTCCGTTTATATATAAAGCCTTTACAAATGAAAGTGATTTTGAGATCTCATAAGACCTAAAAAATATATCGGAATTCGTGAAAAAGTACACAACCACTTTACACCCCGTTGAATATTGAAAAATGAGGAAAAACATTTCTAGGCGCTTAAAGAGAGAGCACACAAAAGTAGAATTAATTTGAAAACTCAACATGCTCAAAAGATGCAACGGAATTCTTGGAAATGTGAAATAAAACCCTAAGACAATGAAATTCTGGATTTTAGAATGTATCAATTCCAGCATTTCGGACGCATTACTTTTCCTCCCTCTCAAACACCCCTCAACTACTGCCGACAATTTTTTTTGTAAATAGGTCATAGTTTTACAAAAGTTCCAAGTTTCATCAGCCTAGCATAAGCTGTTCCTGAGATCAAGAATCCTACTTTACTATTAAAAAATAATAAATAAAAATTAACGTAATTTTACTTTTGCTATGAATTGCAAATGTCTCGTAGTCTGGGTGGCTTAGTGGCTAGAGCACTTGCCTTCAGTGCACCACATTCGATAGTCGTAATTTGAAATTTAATAATTGTAATATGAAATTTAATAAATACAATTACACATAAAGTGGTATAATTGATTTACTTTCGGTACTAGATGCAATTTTACACTAAATTTTACAGAAATAGTGTAATTCTAAGCAGAACGTTCCAAATAAAAAATCGAGATGTAATTGATATGCTTACATTAGGCGTTTTATTTTGATCCTTTATCCAGATCAGAGCAGGCAAGAGAAGATAAACTACACTACCTAAAACAGTCATGCAACTATTCTGGCTTCTACTCTGCTCTGGATAAGTCTCAAAAAATCACGCCTATTATTTATATTTAATAATTCAATAAAGCTTATGGTATATTTAATTTATGAGGTAATTTTTTTTTTTTATCTTCATACCTGAATCGATATGGCACGAATGTATAAGCTTAAAACTAATAATTTCAGCTGTGAGTGAAATTTAAAAATATTCAAGACTTTTACACAGTTTAGAGTAAATTTCAAAGTTCCTTAAAATTTTTTATTTTTTGACTGATTTTATCAAACAAAATATCTTACTTCCTAAAAATGATAGCAAAACTACTACGAATAAACTCACAGTTGCCAGAAAATAAAGAAAAAAAGTATCCTACATTCATCATATGTACTTCATCCCGTGCTTCCATGATTGCACCACATTACTTCGTACTCAGTGTGTACACCATGTCGAGTACTTTCCATCTTATGCACACCAATAAATTCGATTTAACTACCAGTGCAGAGGTATCATCCCATATCTGTATCTCTTCGGCAAAGTTCCATGTCTTTAAGATAGTGGGCTGGCTCGAATTGTGGATACTTTTAACCACGCCTATTTCTGCGGTACATAAGAAAAAGACGTAAGAAATCATCATTTTTGCCTTGTTTAGTTCAAGAAGATGATACGGGACTCGTTTACCATTCCACTCACTTCTAAATGAAACAGGTACAGGTTGGTTTCACATTACAATGTGAGTACAGGTGTAAGGCAACCTATACGTTTTTACCCACAACTTCCTCGCACATCAAGTCGTGGAGGTTGGGGACAATCGTAGATTCGGTGAACTTTTCTCTTACCACTACCAGACGCCATTCTCACTATATTCCCTCCCCCAATGGCTACCCACTAGAATCTAGATCATCCGAATCCGATGTGTACGATGTTCTGTTTATTCTGAAAACTGAAGTTTTCTCTTGGAAAAAATCGATTTCTTGGCGCAACTTTTCGTAAACGTTTGGCCAGGTTGTCATCTACTAAAAGATTTCTCACTTTAAACAGTGACCATAAATCTATTTTTACCTTCCTGATGTCAGGATCAAACAATAACGTACTTTGTCGTATGCACTTAGTTGGGTTTGAGGCAAGAATTCACAGTGCCATTGGATTACTTTTAAAATAATGAACTTGAAAGGTCAATGTAAAGGGTTGTGCTAGATACGGCTATCTGGCTCAATTCTAAATTTTCTTAAAATACATTTCGAAATGAAATAATAGGTATAAGCGGTCAATGGTTGGTGCTGTTTAAAGAATAGAAGTTTCTATGAATAGATCGGACTATACCGTATATAGGAAATCATGTGCACCAGCTAATGTATTTTGCTTAAGGTTAGTAAATTTCTTTAATGTATAATGTGAAATATCAAGCATTGGAGTTTCTTTGTATGAAACACCAACACAAAATGCCGACTAGGATCAATCGCTGCCCTGGCTACTACCATTGAAAACATGACAGTTGAAAAACCTTGACTAAAAAGCTAGTTTAAATTCGTGTTGTACTAGTTTCGAAATTTGTGTTGTACTAGGTCGTTGGGTTGCATTGACTTGTAAGAGAATGTATTATTCCAACTATCCGAAACACCCTCACAGTTGAGGTATCGCCAATGATTCCACTATATGTTTTGTATGAAAATATGTCAGTTAAAGTTCGAGTTAGAAGGTAACTGACGATAGCAGGAATGGGCCTAAGTGCGCTAGATCAAATCCATGATTCCATACCATACCATAATGGTATTCTACCTCTTATGGGCTGCATATGTATGTCTTCACAAATTCTACCATATCTCTTACATCTGATTAGACACCGAATTGATTTTTACTTCCACAGGTTTTAAATATAATTCTTCAAAACTAGTGTGACGATTTTTTATATTCAACTCTTATGGATTGTAAAGGAATTGGAAACGATTTCGAAATGCAACCACCAAAAGTAAAGGATTTATATACGTTGACAGAAATTTCAAAATTATCTTATCAAAATTATTTTATTTTTTTATTCTATAGCCGACTTAAGCCGGATTAAATACTAAAAAATAATGTACTGTGGCTGTGGTAATTGTATAAAAACATCACTTCAAAACCATCGCTAATAACATTTAAATATATACGTAATGTAAGAATCACTGTTTAAAATTATTTTAAGTTAAAGTATCACATTTCATATTGTAAGTCAATAAGTTATCGTTAATTAAAAAAAAACATAATTTACAGATTTTAAGTCTAACTTAAAACGTATCTATTTTTTCGACTGAAAATAACAAAAAAACATAACGCAGTCACGATCGGCTGCAAGCCAATCGTATGATACTCTAGATGAAATACTGAACTCCGATTTATGTTTTAGCTGGAAATATGTCTAAAGAATAAGGAGTGCACAAGCAATTATTACATGACCTTTTACTTACAGGTAAAAACTATTGTATAGTGGCTACTCAATTTTTTGATTAGGATATTTTATAGAATTTTTGTATGGCAACTACATGAAAAACTTATGGGATATTTTTCATATTAATAGTTTCAGCTGCGACTATCATAAAGTGAAAGTGTATAAAATTTCAAAGTCGTAACTTAAAGCGTTCTAAAGTTATCGTTCAATATTGGTGAACATGTTTATTAAGGACATTTGTATGGCAGCTACCCGAAGGAATAAACGGATGGCGCTGATTAATGAACTACGTCTTGGTTTTGGTATAAAACTAATTCCTTTAAAATTTTAAACTCTTGCTTTAACTCGTTCTGGAGTTATAGTGGATTCAGTAACAAGGACACATTTTTGAAGGACTTTTCTAGGCTGATACACGAAGGACTCATTCGATTTGCATCATAATCAGAACTTTTGATTCAAACATCGTAAACCTTAAGTATGCAAAATTTCAAGTTCCTAACATGAAGCCTTCGAGCAATAAACGTGAAAACGTGTTTCAAGGACTCTTGTATGGGAGGTACCCGAAGGAGTGGAAGGATTTTGCCCATTAACGAACTTAGCCTTACTTTTTCCATTTTACAAGTTGTGACAAAATTTCAACTTCTTAGGTCAACACGTTCTTGAGTTATCGTGCTAACGGACGGACGGACGGACGGACGGACGGACAGCAAACGGATTTGGGGGTTTTGGCCAAAAATAAACACAAAATATTATATAACTTTTTTTCGTCCGAGGCTCGGTTCTATGCGTTACAAACTTTTCGAGCTGGATTAAACTTATAATACTCTATATGTTCATCTAGAGTATAAAAATTATCCTTATTTATTTACTAGAAACCAGTTAATTGATTTCAATTTTATTGAAACCAAATATCCGGCTATTTTAATTAATAATGTGTGTATGTAATACTGTGTGTGTAATACTAAAAAAACCATTTAATTTTACGTCTTTTGGATTGTAGGCAAATATGTATGCCACACCTTTGAAAGTAAATTTATATTGGGATGTAATATAGTCAATTTGAATGTAATTTTCAATTTTCGGTCAATAAATATCAACTTCACAGATAGATATTGTCTTGAATTTACACACTAACAAAATGAAATTATTTTGGCTACGATACACGAAGTTTTATTTGTTATTTATTTATTGTTTATTTATTTTATTATTATTATTATTATTATTATTATTATTACTGTTCGGTGTAAGTTACATTTTTACAAATTGTTGAAAGTAAATTTCTTTTCTGAATGTATGTATTTATAAATTTGGTTCGTATATTTTTTATAATATAATACATATTAATTTTTCATAAGATTAACTTTGGCGTGAGTAGCGCCTCCGCTGAACATGAGAGACAGGAGTAACAGGGGCGATGAAACAACTTGAGCGAAGCGATAAATAGATACAGTCAAAACCGGATATAGCGACATCGCTTTTAACGACGGATCGCTTATTACGACTGAATGGCATGAACCTGGTCGAATCTCTACACAAAGGAATGTATCTAAATTGCATATTGCTTATAACGACTACTGGATATAGCGACGAGTTTAGAGGGTCCCTTCAATATCGTTATATCCGGTTTTGACTGTAAATATATTCATTTTTTAAGTTTAGATACAGTTCGGTATTTGAGTTATGTTTTAGACGTAATATCGTTACAACTTTTGTATAGACAGTAAGCACTGAGCAGATACAAATTTTATGTATACTTTGAAGAATACATAATGCAACAGTTTACATAGAAGAGTTACTAAAAACCCCTTTGGTAGACTAAAAACTAAACTAGGAACTAAAAGTAGAACCTGAAACTTAAAATAACGTTAATTAATTAATAAGTTTGTTCGTAAATGGAAGCTATCGTACGGATTCGCAATTTTCACATCGTTTTTTAAAATCAGTTTGCTATTTCTGTCGGCTTTATTAATTTCAATTTTACTTGTTTGTGTAAAAGACAAGTAGAGTTGTGCCAGAGTTCATTCAATATAATTAGAAATACTTATTATGAATTATTAGTTTTTGCGATGAACTTCAGCACAACTTACGAGGCATATGAGTGGCATATATGAGCAGCTTAAGTTGTAAATTACATACTTCGTTTATTTATTAGAATAAAATTAATTTTATTTATTTTTTTTTTTTTTATAAATTATAATAAAAAAAAATTATTTATTTTGTTAATTGATTTTTTCATGGTAAGCTACCAATTATTTTATTTTTTATAATGTTGGTTCTTTTGTTATATTTAAAAATGAGTTTATGACTAACGGAAGTTTCTAAAACATTTTGTTGTTAACAAATATGCCAACTTGACTTAATATATTATTATAATATTTTTTGTAAGGCCACCGATCTGAACTTAGCGTACATTATCATTTAATAGACAGTAGATTACAGTCCAGCCACATACCATATACCTATATTGAAAGTAATTTCCTTTTTCGATATTATTTTTTGACCCTAGGCTACTGACTTTTGAACATTATCTTTCAATTTTTACGCTCATTGACACGTGTCCAATTAATACTGCGCCCTACAAAAACAACCTGAAAAAAATATAAAAAAAAATAAGAAATTGTATCCGTGATTTGCTTGGTGCTCCATCATACATCAAATCAGCCATTTCTTTTGCACAAACTGGGTAATGGTCAGCAGTAATCACTCCAACTTTGATAAATTGCCTCCGATATCTGTGCCGGGCAGTTAATGAATGGTCAGAGGACACATAATGCAAAAGTATAGGAGCCCCGTAATAAATCTGCGGTATGACAAGAAAGTTGGCCCTTATCTGCCTTCCGTTCGTGACAATTTCCAACATGGACGAAGCCAAAGTGCCCACTGCGGTGGTCAAACTACCAACAAATGTTGGTTCTTCCCTACCATCACCAGACCGTGGGCCTACTCACACCCCGAACCGAACTAGAGCTTACCTCCCGAATCCTTGAGAATGAACTTACGACGACTTTTCCGTTATCACGCAACCGGACCCATGAGATATAAGAAGTTAAGGACTTGTGAAATTTTCATTATTCATAAATATGGAAATGCCGTCGTCATATCACTCGCATAAATCTCCAATTGAGTTCACCATGCGGACGCGAGGCTTAAGCCTTTTCGAAGTTTCTCGCTGCGACGATTTTTCGTGCCTAATGAGTTTCATGTTCTTCACTGTGTGAAGGACGATGGAGAAGACATTGGCCGCTTGCATTTTAGCGGGCCTAGAACGCCACTTGCAGGACAACTGATTTGCATATGCATTAAGTACAAGTATCTGTTCGTTGGACATCAGGAAGTTGTCCATAAGTGGACAACCGACAATACGTCTAGACGGAAGTGCGTGTTTTTTCGTCCTTTTTTTGGAAATTATAAGTTGTCTGATTCCAAAGACTGAGTCAAGGGTCAAGGATTGGTGAAAGACATAATTGAAAAATGCTTAAGAATAGATGATGAGATGCACTTTGAATAATGTTTATTTTAAGGACGAAATGAGATTAATCATAGCCAGGTGTAATCATCTTTGAGTTTTAAATTATCATGAAATTCATCAACAGACTAATCGAATGATGAGAGTCCTTTAAGGAAAGAAGACAATTTTTTACACTTAATGTGTAAAATTGATCATTGCGTAGAATATAACTCATTTTTCATATAATTAAATTATCTCATAGTAATTGTTTTTTTTGTGATATTAGCTTGACCGCTTCGTTGTTTAATTCACCAGTTTCGTGGTTTTGTGTAAGGCGTAATTCAAAATTTAAAATGAAAATTATGTTTATATGTAGTGTGTGAAGTCTATGACTTTAAAACAAATAAATTATCAGGCCTATTCAAGACCGAGTCACAAGTCACAAAGTAGGTCGAGAGTCTCAATTTTGTATGAATTTTGAATTAATTGAAACTTTTTTGATATGAGACTCTGATCCTGAATAGGCCTGTATACTTTATACTTTGTATATATTCCACGTATAGCGCTCTTGCAAACCATATATGGTTATCGCAAACATCGTTCTCAAAAATTCTGAATGTGCTGAATGGCACTAATACGGTCTCGTTTCGTTGAGTATTTGGCCAGGGCCATCTGCACGTTAAACTTGTGATGTGAAATGAAATGCTCCTTCAATTGGCTACCAGCAAGCAAAATGAAAGCAACTCTATGACATACTCGAGCACTGTACATTTCACTCTTCGAAATTAGTTAAACTTCTTAATGTACATCATGACGTCCAAATCATTCTAAAACGTAGCTAAAACCCCCAAATGTCGCCAGGAATGATGGTAACGCAACATAAGGTGCTTTATGTTATCTGAAATTCGTATATGCGGTATATGGTGACCATGGGTGGTGTCCTTTGTGCGACTGTAAAGTGCCAATAATGGCAATCACATTCTGTTACTGTGCCAGATGCCACCAACCCACATATCTGCGATGGACTATGGCCGGCATCCAAACAAGTTGAAACTTTGATGTCACGCACGTTCATCATCAAAGTGTGACATTTTAATATAAAGTTTGATCCCGACATAAGAGGCAATCTGAGTAAAGTGTGATTTAAATGTATACACCCTACTGAAACGAAGTAGCACGTGTCCTTTCAAATTTCTATAGTCAGCATTATCGGACGACATCCTGGGCGCCTTTCAAGAAGACACCAAAGTTTGCCTCAATCAAAAGTGTTTTTTCTTCGAGGATTCTTTTGTTCGTTGACGATAACCTGCCGCCACCGCGACATTTCAACTCAATTTGACAAAATTAATTAATGAATCCTCACATTATCCAGCTAGGATACCATTTGTTTGTGCGGAATTGGCCCTTCGTTACGTCTAAGCTCATCTTGTGACGTGTCCTCTATGCCTGGATTATTTTCAGTATAGCATCTATGGCATCCATTTATTTGAATAAGAAACACGAAGAAGCAAGAAATAAGGCTGTCAAGACATAAAACCGGTGTAACCCTGGCCTCAAAAGGAAATTGCAATTAGTGTTACACAAAAGGTGTTGTTTGTGTCGAGGAAGTTGTTTGGTTTCTTACAATTTAACAATGTTGAGCTGGCAATACGGTATGATGGGATGCCTTGCGTATATTATCGCCAAGAAAATAAACTTTGAATGATGCTTGATGTGAACAAAGGATGCTGTTGGAAGAGTAGGTTATCCTCTCTTTGTTAATGTTCTGGAAAGAACAGTAGCTATATTATATCGTGTTCTGGATTTGGTCTAGTTTTTGAGATGGAAAACAGTACTTAGAATTTAGTCTAGTTTTAAAGTGGAAACCGCACTACTTCATTGAAAGAATAAAGAAAATGGCTGAGCTGCCAAAGATAGATAAAATCAATTCGAAGTTTTTTTCAATCCGAAGAAATATGACGGAATAATGGTAAAATTCGATATAAAGTAAACAACTTCTTTATATCCCTTTAAGGGTTGAATTTCAAAAAAATCCTGAAAACGATTTCTAGTAATTTACCTGTAGAAACTGCAGAGGGAAAAATAAGACGAAATTCGTGGAAATATGTGCATCCCATTTTTAACCGCCATTGAAAGTTTGAAAGTCTTTTTTGCCTAAAATACACCTGTACTGCGTATACATATACGTAATAAGTTTCAACTTTCTAGCATAAGTCCTTTCTGTAAAAGAACACCATTCAGCACCACCATATTAGCTGGCTATATTTTGCGGTTCGCGAGAAATAAACATTTTTATTTTTTCCTTTCCACCCCCGCATCCTTAAATTTTAAAATAAAAAAAACAAGATCATATCTGGTACAGTTCTTAAGATGTAAAAATATTTTATTTTAAAAAATTACTATCCCCCACACTTCCATGCTTAGCCTCTCTTTGCAAATATTTTACATTCAATAGACTTCCTCCCCTTTTCATCCCACTTGGATACTTGGATCCTAAGATCCTAGACAAGGACTACATGTCTATGCTTCTTGCATCCCTTAAGACAAGTGTCAACCGTTTGATGTCAATCGTTCAGGTGATATTGATCTTAGATTCGATCGCTGCTTCTAATCGATTAGGACACGTTGTGTTTCTACTCTACTATCCCACACCCCTCAACTCATATTCAAAATTCAGCCTCCTATCCTAAAATCTAGAAAACAAAATTTTGTGTGCATCCTAAAGATACCATTTGTATAAATTCACTCAATATACGACCAAAAAATGTTTAACTAAATATACCAATGGGTCAGTGAGCTGCGCGCCTTCAAAAGTCTACGGCGGACAAACGGACATTTTTACCTCGCCTTGGGGTTTTCTTGTCCCAAAACGCGTAAATACAAAGTTTCAGGGTAGCAAATTTTAGATTACAATATGACAATAATTTATTATTAAAAAATAATAAAGAAAAATTATCAAGACGGTATTTTGCCTTTTGGAGGTGTCAGCAGTGCAAAAATCCACACCGTATTTTGTTCGCATTCGAAACTTTGAAACTATAAACAAAAAGATTGTGGCTCTTGGTTTGATTCCTGGCAAAGTAACTTACCCTTGAATATTTCATGAGTTCGATTTTCTGAGCGTTGATTGTGAAATTCGACGTTCCTAGCAGTAGACCCTAAATTTCAAAAAGTCCTGACCAGAATACTAAAAAATTATTGAAGAACTAAAGACCATCATATTCAAGATATCCATCTTAAAATTTGTGCTACACCCTAATAATAAGATGCTATATAAAAACCTATCCACGATGGTGGTAGTGAATATTGTATCCCATGGCGAAAGGAATAAATCACAGTCGTTGGCACAATATGTTGCGAGTATTTTTGCAACGAATATAACAACTTAACCAGTAGAAAAGGACATGTTTATGGTTTTGTTTATGGTTTCGCTGACATTATTGCCATGTAACAAAAGTAGCCGTATATCATTGTAAGGGCTTACCAAATGATGACATTTTTCTTTTATTAATGGTAAATTATGATTTTGTTCTTATGGTCTTATATACTCGTTGATACGTGTCTCTTTATCGAACGAAATTAAGAAAAGTGAAATTTATATGCAATCTAAGAAGAGCTCTCTAACTTCTAACGTCCCCAATTCAACCTCAATAGTAGTTCTCATCATAAATATAAGTGCAAATAGTTCCAATATGTGTGATATCTAATCAGATTTTGACAGGATAAAATAATCAAAAAATTTAATTATCAGAACATACGCTAAAGTTTGCTTATGGCTATCCGCAATTAATTATTAACTTATTGCACTCGTTTAAAAATTCATGTAATTATGGGAGCCAGAAATTTTGTGTTTTCATGTCCAAATAAGCTTTCGGCTGTTTACCATCTAGGATATAGCGCTGAAAAGGATATGTTGTTAAAAATTTCACCGGGGGAGCTTTGGCAATTTGAAAAGCCAACTGAACCTCACGACAAACAAACAACAGCCGGGGTTATGAAAAGTACACGAGAACATCCTATCCACCACTAAGCCTCTATTAGCACAAGATGTACTGTACAACCAGACCAGATATGAACGATGTTATCTCAGCCCACAACCCCTCTACGGAAATCGTCCTAAAGAGAAATCGAGCCAGCCGCCTCTTCATTCCCAAACTAATTTATGACTTAAGGCAACGTTTGCCGTCTTGGTAATTGTTTAATTAGAGACACACACCCTTCCGATGCTCCTCAAGCACTTTCGGCTTTGATTTATGCCGATTATGCCTCGGAGGTGTTTGTAGGCGGTTTCTGATTGTTGTTAAACGTCTTGTTATTCGACTGAAGACTACGTAACATATTGACAGATAATAATTTTGTCTTAATTAAATTTTGAAATAATTTATTAAGGAAATTGAGGCGGGATTATAGATTTCGGCTGTGGAATAGGTTTTTGATTTATATTTTTCCGAAATTGAAAATTGGATTTTAGTTTCAGGGTGGGTTTCGTTTTCATCTAGCGTTGTGTAAGAATTGGAATTGAAATTTGAATATTTGTATCACTCCTAGACTCCGATGATATCCAAGAACTGCAAGATATCTATGAGTATTCTATGAGAAATGGTATTTAAGTTTAATTATTTCCTTAGTTTCTTAATTTCTCCATCGACTTCCCTAACTGGCACCATTAGTGGTGTATGAGTAGTACAATCGTTCTGCGAACTATATCATATGGTGATGCTTACTTTCGTGAATAGCAGTGAGAATGATGATATGATAGTTGTCACAACCAATTTACCATTGCGGGCTTAGTAAAACTAGCCATCAAAAATTGGCGTCACCGGATCAATCATGGTCGTTATTTAAACGATATTTAAATCATAAATGGCATAACACGTACCATATAATAAAATCGTTTCGTAAATTTCTCCGTCCAATTTACTGTATTTTATTTCAATTTTAAATCCTATTGTTCATTTTGTTAGACCTTATATGTATATCTAAATACCCGATTCAATTCATTTCGTACTACCGTTGGAAGTATTTTAGTTATAAATTCATCAATTCAGCTACCACTACCTCCTGTATTGTTGTTACCTACATATAATTTTTTTCTAATACTCTTTTTTCCATTAACCAATGGCAGATACTGAATGGGAGTATCATAAATCAGAGAAACATACGAAAAATTAGGGCGTTATGGAGGCATCTTACATAAATGTTTTGCGACATGACACGAAAGCCGTAAGAACCACAAACTGGTATTTATGACTATTACGAATTCTTTTACGCCTTCTCAAAGTTGGTGTTGTTACCAGTTCTTTGATTTATGAGCCATTCATCTTGCGCTGTGTCAAATGCCATTGGTTAGATGAGTTAATGTGGGTATCCTTAAACGCAATTTCTATATAAAATGCGATATTATAAGCATACATCAATTTCATGGAATTGGAAAGTGTGATATGTTATTTATATGAACATCAAGTTTTCAGCCATCAAAATAATATCAAATTTCACTATGAAGATGTCTCAACACATTTATCTTTCTCGAGATGATTAATTTTATCTTTGTTTTTTTATGACTTCAAAGAAATGGTTTTTCAGAAATCCTGTAAAAATTTCCTCACTAAATTTACAAAACTCACAATAACACAAAAAATCGCTTAGTCGAAAAATCGAAATTGCGTACAAATTAGTTATGAGTTAAAAGCAAGTTACATTTATCTCCCATACAAAAAGTTCTTAAAACGCGTATTCCATTTTAGACGATATCTTTAGAATACTTCATGTAAGGAATTTCAAATTTTGTTCAATACAATATTTCAAAGGGTGCAGATAGTTGAATTAGTATGAAAAAATCGAGTGTATCCTAGTAGCACCATACAAAGATTCTTGATCTATCGAGCTTGGAAGATGAAATTTTGCAGGAATTAGTTTTACAAGATCGAGTTTGAAGGAAATGCCTCCTTCGGGTACCTACCTTATACAAAGGTTCTTAAAAAATATGTCCACTAATCAATTTACAATAACCAATGCCAATAACTTCAGAACGATTTAAACCGGCAATGTGAAATTTTGAACACATTAATTTACCAATGATAAAAGACTCAGAATAATTTAAACAGGTACGATTTTTCTTTTGCCTGATGATGTACAAATGTGTTCTACATAATGCATTTTTCAATGAACATTATCTTATTCATATCAGAAGATGTCTAATTTGGCGCAAGGCTTAGCGCTTATTTTTTTGAATTTTTGAGTCCACACCTTAAACGAGAAAATGCTAAATTTAATAGTAGCAAAGTTGTTGGAAATTTGGAAATTTAAAAAAAAAACTAATAATAATGAAGTATGAAACAAGATTGATATTGTAGATACCTACATAAAAAGTTCAGTTGCAGTTGTTAACCCCTTCGTCATTCATCTCAATAACATCAACACAAAAACCGCAAAGTTTTCATATTCGTATACGTGGTTCACTTTCTCATGGAGTCTTTAATTTTAATCTGAAAGGAAGATGATATCTCATTTCGATTATTCGCTTTATCAAGATACTACACCGCGGATGTACAATTCACTTAAAAAAAATTCAAAAGACAAAAAAGGTCCAAGATACATCCTGTTCATCTTTTTATCTTATCCTACTTTTCATTAGACTGACTACCTTACGATTCCGGTCTTTTGTTTGTAAAATAAATAGAGTCCATTCAGTGTACCGCTGCATATCGTGTCTTAAGGACCTTGTCTTCGAAGGACTTTTATGAGAAGACGATTTTTCGGTGTCTTTCAGGACTATATACATTGTTTATAGATGTCCTACTTACTTTTATCGTAACGTAGAATATAAACGCTGACGCTGCTCCAAACGATATACTGTAGGTACATTGAGTTATTTTATGTACATATGTTGACTCATTATTGACTCAATTGTATCCGTCAATAACGCAGTATGTTCTTTTCTTTAAAGTGACATTAGAAACTTAACAAAGATACAGCTATGGTAATTATCTTTCATTTTAATTACCACTATAATATCCACCACATCACCGAAGCGAAAACAATTGATTATAAAGGCAACCTGCGTAACTCGAGATACGAGCATTATTGTGGCATTATGGCGTTTTAAACCGCATCGGCGCAACACTACGTTGTGAAAATGATTGGCTTCGATCTTTGTTTTCCTGAAAGTAATCTGTGGTACGTGACTTACAGAGTAAAGGCTGTCAGTTTGTTGACAAAGATAGATCATAAACTGGTAGTCATAGTGTCATGTTAAGGCATAACTCGGAGTCCTTCTCATTCTCCAGATACTTGCCATATGCTTTGCTACATACTTATGTATGAACTCATTCATTTGTACTTAATGATTCCATTGTTACACCCAGCGAAGATTTCACGAGGCATATGTATGTACATATGTATGGAAGAAACACTCTCTTATGTTTGGCAGTTTCCTCATTTTAAAAACTCACACGATCAGCATCTTCATCACTGATTTTCCTTTTCGAAAGAGTTTGAAATTGACAAGACTTTTGTTGATAAATTGAGGCTATCAGTGCAACAGTGGCCTAACCCACAAAACCATAAAAACTGAAAAAATGATTTTTCTAGAATCTATACTTGCATTCTGTTGTCATTAGATAATTTTAAAAAATGGTTTCATATACTGCGGACAGAAGACAGAAAAACTTCTTATTGAGGAACATTTGTATAAAATGTTATGGAAAAAAAATTGCATCTAGATCCAATGATTTTGCTTGTGGGTTAGGCCACTGTTGCACTGATAGCCTCAATTAACAATTATATTACTTAGCGCAAAATTCACTTTTAAGTGTTTGTATACAATAATTTAAAGTGTTTGAATCTATAAATTTCAACATACCTATGAATGTGTTGTGAACATTTTATTTAAGCAATTAGGAAATGTACATATCTCTGAGGCATCGATATTGCAAGCATTGTCGCCGTTTAGGTAAAAGGTAGATCAGATTCTATGGAGGGAAAAGTTATTAAATTAAAATTCTTAAAGTAAGCGTATATATGTATAGATATATAAACTATATTTTTTCTAATAATAAATCATCGTGATCGTCCTGAAATTCCAATAAAATTTGTCCTCAGATTCCATGTTTTCACTGCTTGCGTAGTTCGCGAACGAACTAGTTCAGAAGAGCGTTCCCAGAACTGAAATGAACGAACTAGTTTGCAGTGAGTACCGCTCCTAGTTCGTTTGTATTCATTAATCGCCATTTGGAAGTCGGTGCTACAATGGCGTTTTCCAATTCCTTGCTTCGTCTACGTCTACGTCTATGTTGACGTCACAGCATAGCATTGCTATTATAACAGTTTAGAAAAAGCTCGGATAAACCGTCAAAATGGATCAGCTGATGCTTATTTGACACTTTAAAAATCAAAAATTAATTAAAATCCATAAACAAATTTGAATTTTCTTACGTTTGCTTAGATTGACTGATAGTCAAGACACGAACCGAAAATGAATTTAGACACAGCTTTGCTACGTCTGCCGTCATAACTGTTATAACTAGACGTAGATGTAGACGAAGCAAGGGTATAGAGAAACGACCATTATACTTGTTGACTGACGAATACTGGAATGGCGACTCCATTTTTTTGCTTATCACCTTCTATCTTTTTTTTTTTGTTCATCACATTCTTCCGTAATAACGACTACGAGTCGTTCCATACTTTACTTCCTTTATCATCACTGAACTCCCGCGAACAATTTTAAGTGGAGGGTTGGGGTGTGAGTACAAGGCGAGGGGATAGTCTTAGAAGAGAATCTTTTGCATTCTATATTCCAGAAAAAGTTTACGCTAAGAAGTTGGGACACGGAATTATATTATGTAGAAATTATATTATGTAGAAAAAGTAGTTTGGGAGTGTTTATTCTGAGCCCGAGCACGAAAGATGGTAGCTCACTAACTGGTGTGCTCACTGCCTGATTGGGCAAGTCCTATGTCTAAGCGAGTATCTGCCCTATCGGGAACGCATATTTCCTCAATGAACTTGGTTGTATCAATAAAGAGACGCTATGTAACATAACAAATTTTATAAAATCCACAATATGGTTTTAAAAAAGTCTTCGTGGTCAGTTAATCGGCATTCTGTTTAAATCATAAATGGCATAACACTTACCATCTAATAAAACGATTACGCAACTTTTTTCATCGAATTTACTGTGTTCTATTCCAATTGTAAATCTTATCGTTCTTATTGGTAGACACTATACATTGTACTGTAAATTAAACTATTTTCATAATCTGACCAATCGAATAAAGTGACCAATTTTGCACAGTCCCTTGGGTGGTCACTATGCAGAGGTTCTACTGTATTATATCTTTTATAGGTATTCAATATAGGTACCTACCTCTACACTAAGCTAAAACTCGTAAAGTTGCCATAATCTAAGCGATCAATGGCTCCCAGTTCCCAGCTATTTCTTGCAGCGATTTCAACAAACTATTAAACACATCGGACCTCATCCGTGTAGAGATAAAGTGCAAGACGAACCGTGGCTAATGTTTTGCTGAAGTCAGTCAGGAGCATCAGACAAAAATTATGAGCTCCCATAAAGAAATCATAAGCATCGAGGTAGTAAAATGACCACGGTATGAGAATCCATATGCAACTTCTTATCCAAGAAATGCATAAGACTGAAATTATTCAGAAACGCTAAGAATACGCCATACAATTCGTCTCGGAAATTTATGCAGCGTCACAGTTAAAACTACACTCGCGAGGAGACACTATTTTAAAGTAGCCATTTAATCTTCTTTGCGTCACTGTACAAATAATAAGTTTTTATTGCAAATTCTCGGAAAACACATCTTTTGCAGATTAGCTTAGACTTAGAGTATCTGCAAAGAATGGATTACTTGCAGGATATAATTAAATTGCGGGGGAAAAGAAAACCTCCATTATGATCTACAATAACGCACAATTGATTCCATGTTCAAATCTTGTCTTCGGTTATTATTTGCCGAGAAAATCATATATCATAATTTTCCAGATCGTTTAATGCAGAACACTTTTACTACTGTGTAGGCGCACTCTTAGAACATAAGAGCAAAATTGTTCCTTCGTCGCGCTCCTTGAAACCAAAGTTGGGAAAACCCATTCGAAATTGTGCATTCGCTCTGATGCGTTTAACCATCTGTTTAGGGCTAGCCGATAATTGAATTCTTTTTTTTTTGTTTTAGAAAAGGGAAAATCTAGGACCCAACATAACGAGCCGTGAAATGAAGAAACCGATGTTCTACACGATTATGATGTCTATGTCATGTCAACTGTATCTAATTCGAAGCGTCTTTATTGAATTGCTTAAAAGGACATGTAGAGTTAATTATCTTCCATGTTTAATTATTGTAACGTAAAAAATATTTTCTCACCATTCGTGTTACACAACAAAGCACTATCAATCGATAAAAATGTGTAAATTTACTGCCGGTGTGCTTAAAATTACACACGGTTTGGAGAAACTAATATGTGCTACAAAAATTTGACAGATTTTTTTTTTTGCTTATTATTATTACTATTTTATTGATAATATAAATGAGTAACCTTCAATCAAATGATCACCAGATGAATCTCCAAACGTATTTTGAAGGGCGGAGTACACAAAGATCGACAGTTGGAAGAATTCAATGAGATCAATGATGAAAATACAGAGTTTCCGGGTTAAATACTGTTCTAATTTATTTTAATTGACGTTTCGGACTCAACTCAGACCTTTGTAAAACTGGAACCCGGAAAACTTGTGTTTTCAGTTAAAATGTAATGTGAAAAAATTCACCAAAAAATGAGATCAATGATAATTGGGAAAAAATCCAGAATATTGGTTAAGGGGGGACATCACAGTACAGCGCGGTAAAGGAGGTATATTTTCGGTAATTTTTTTTGTCCCAATGAAAAGATCAAGCGAAAATCGGTAAAGAACATTTAATAATATTATTAAAAAACTGCAAAAATCACTAGTTATGTGTCCGAGCAGTTAAAAAAAATAAGTGTCACCGGACAAGTGCTACACAGCCGCCATTTTATGTAAGCAAATTTTGGAAAAATTATTTTTTGTAATTTTTTAATAATATTATTAAACGTACTTTACCGATTTTCGATTGATCTTTTCATTAAAATAAAAAAAATCCCGAAAATATACTTCCTTTACCGCGCTCTACTGTGATGTCAACCTTAAGAAGTGTAGAAAGTTCATGTTTATTATATAAAATAATTTATTTGATTTAAAGCCAAAAACCTTACACACTATAAACATTATTTTCTTTTTAAATTTTAAATCATATCACAGAAATACAAAACACATATCACAAACAACAAATTACTACACATGAAGTAACAAAATTACATGAAAAATTAGTAATTTAATACACAATAATCAATTTTACACATTAAATGTTGTAATTTCGTGCGATGCTGTTATATTACTACCCAGTCAGTAAATTAGTAAAAATACGTGGTTTTAAGAATTTCTCTAAATTTTATTAAATTTAATGAAAATTTTTATTAGATTTTTCGTGGTAAGCTACCAAAGAAGCTATTATGATTAGGAGTTAGTTATTCTTTCCGGTGTCAGTGGAGTGAAACTCCAACACGGAGTCCCCGACTGTGGACTAACCGCTATCCCTGAGGATATGACAAATTTGGAAAGAAACTTCACTGGAGAAGCCAGTTCATCATAAGATTGTGTTGGACTAGGTCCGAAGGAGCTGTTTCGTCATCGGAGGGCATAGACTCTTCAGAAGGTGTATTCTTGCCTACTAACCGAAACACCTTGACAGCTGGTGGGATCGCTGAGGTAAATTCTATATAGCCACATCCCATTCCAAATTTATTACCGAGAAGAATTTAATGGTCAAGAAAGGCGTCCTCTACCTTAGGCTAAAGGCGTGTATTTTGAGAAGCTTTTTTCTCTTGATTTCGGATATTCTCTGGTTGTAACCCTGGATATGGTCAGCGCTTCATGGCTGTGAAATTTACAATGGTTGTAACCTTGGATCTGATCTACGAAGAACAAATCCCGTCCGCCGCAACTTATTTTTTTAACCAATATTTGTTGTTATTAGATTTTTCGTGGTAAGCTACCAAAGAAGCTATTATGATTAAGAGTTAGTTATTCTTTCCGGTGTCAGTGGAGTGAAACTCCAACACGGAGTCCCCGACTGTGGACTAACCGCCATCTCTGAGGATATGACAAATTTGGAAAGAAACTTCACTGGAGAAGCCAGTTCATCATAAGATTGTGTTGGACTAGGTCCGAAGGAGCTGTTTCGTCATCGGAGGGCATAGACTCTTCAGAAGGTGTATTCTTGCCTACTAACCGAAACACCTTGACAGCTGGTGGGATCGCTGAGGTAAATTCTATATAGCCACATCCCATTCCAAATTTATTACCGAGAAGAATTTAATGGTCAAGAAAGGCGTCCTCTACCTTAGGCTAAAGGCGTGTATTTTGAGAAGCTTTCCAAATTTGTCATATCGTCAGGGATAGCGGTTAGTCCACAGTCGGGGACTCCGTGTTGGAGTTTCACTCCACTGACACCGGAAAGAATAACTAACTCTTAATGAAAATTCTACTGTTTTAAGGATAGTTATTTTCAAAAAAAAAAAAAAATTGTTGTCTATAATTCGTGAACATTAATTTCGGTTCCATTTCCATTTTTCAACTGACATGTCCTTAATGGCAGAAGGCAGGACAGAAATTAATTCCAGTCTGGATTTCGTGATGGTGCTTCGCAACAGCCACCGAAAAACAGCAATATTTCTTAAATAAGCTTCTATGGTAGCTTTCCGATGAGAAACTCCATCATATAGTTAAAATTAATACGATCTTTCTTCAGATCCAAGAGAAATGTTGGAATTCGTGAAAATGTATGCAACCTCCATACATCCTATGTGTGATAAATATTTGAAAATCCGGGAATTCGTTTTGCGTGATTATGTTAAAAGTCCGAGATTTTAATATTTAACAAAATATGTTATCAGTCCTAAGGCGCGAATAATAAAAATGTTAACAGCACTTTAAATTCTTTTAGGAGTTAAAAAGCAAGAAATCTTGAATAATGTTTCAGGCGATTATAAAAAATGCCCGTGAATATAAAAACTTATTCGACCTAATCAAACCTAAGGAATATGGCGAAATAAGTGTAAATAATATATACATAATAACACTGAGGCCTTGCTCCCTATAAGAGGCATTTATCTGATAAACGGGTGTAAGTTAATTAATTCATATGACATATGATGAAATGATATGATATGATGAAATTCATGAAAATGTCTGCTCCTCACTGTCGCTGACATTTATTTTGCACCGCTTTCATATGATAATGGAGTTTTTTATCCTATGCATAACTTTTCTGGTGCAGTTTTATGTAAACACCAAGTTTCAAATTCTAGATTAAGCCGTTTCTTTGATAGGTGAATACCCTCCAAAACCGTATCGTACTTCTTCTTCATAAAATTATATTTTTACACCTCTTTAGTCTACTTAAATTCCATGTTTCAGGTTTCTGTATCAAGCAGTTTTAGATATATTTACCATACTTCTCCCTGTGTTATGTATGAATACTACTCGTACATTAAAACATTTTTAATTTCCAATATCGGCCACTTTCACTCGAAAAATTTTGCATTCCGACATCATAAGAAATCCTGCGTCCTTAATAATGAGATTATGTTTATATGGGTACTAGCAGCACCATGACAACGCTTCTTTTACAGGGAATAATTTTAAATTATAAACGAAATATGAACTCAATCTTAAAACTATGTCAGCAATTAACTACCTCTGCTCAATCATAATTTAGATAGTGTGCCCGACGTTACAATTTTCAACACAAATCAAAACTTTCCACATCGTTTCTTAGGGTTATTACTTACGACCCCCGGTTGTAGTTTGGTTCAGCCCGAAAGTAGTTAGTATACAGGAAAAGGAAATGAGAAATTGGCTATACTTGAGTTCGACATATGTTTAAAAGGATTCGATTTTGGTGTATAATTTTTCGTACGTGTGTAACATTTGTTATGGTATATTTTACCATGAAATTGCATAGTGTCCGCAATAAGGAAATTTTCAAGTTCCTTTAGTCGAGTCTGCATCTTCCGAATTAATATTTGAAAAAGATTTTAGGAAGTGAGTATTTTAGGAAGTGAGTATTTTAGGAAGTGAGTTAAATTAATGTTAACAGAATTTAAAATTCCTAGCTTAAAGCGTTCAAAAACTATTGGAATATAATTTTGAACATGTGTTTTAATTCCTTTTTGTATAACAACAAAATCTCGAATTGTGAGTTCCATAAAGTAATTAGGACATTTTTCATACGATTTTTGTATGTCGGCTACACGAAGGACCTAAGGGATTTTTTTCATGTCCGTAGCTTTAGCTGCAACTATTATAAAATCAATGTTCAAATGTTCAAAATTTCAAAGTTGTCATTTAAATCGTTTTGGAGCCGTCATTAAGGACTTTTGTATGCCACCTACCCGAAGGAGTAAACGGATGTAACTAATTACTGAAACCAGTCTGAATTATAACATGAAAGTAATTCCTGTAAAATGTAACCCTTAGATATATTGAATTTTGTAACTTGCACTCATTTTTGAGTGACTTTAGGTGGCTGCAACACGAAGGACTTATTCGATTTGCATTTATTAAAAATTTTATCTTCAAACATTGAAAACTTTGTTTGCGGAAAAGTTCAAATTACTTGATACCAATAATCGTGAAAAAGAGTTTTAAAGACTCTTGTATAAGCGGTACCTGAAGTAATGCAAGGATACAA
The DNA here is from genome assembly GCA_949128065.1 of Beris chalybata. NCBI lineage: Eukaryota > Metazoa > Arthropoda > Insecta > Diptera > Stratiomyidae > Beris > Beris chalybata. The sequence goes on along the minus strand of OX421896.1, from coordinate 23,101,322 downwards.
CCTATTATCGAACTTAACCTTATATTTTTTACTTTACAGGTTGAAACAAAATTTCTACTTCGGTGCATTCATCCATCCGTCCGTCTGTCTGTCCGTACGCACGATAACTGAAGTGCGCCTCGCCTTTGGATGTTCAAATTTAAAATCTGCATGTTTGGTCGAATACGGTCAAAATCGTCCTGCTCCTTTAAAGCAAAATTTTCCCCATTTAACTATTTTTCGGGATAAAGTTCGCAATGCAGATGAAATATACCAGACATAATGAAATCAACAGCCATGGCTGTTCGAGAGATCTCAGCCAGGCTCTGCATCGACGCAACCTTCAACACGACACTCCCAATCAATATCGATTGACGTTCGGAAGGGTGGCAAAAAAAATTATCAGTAAAAATAGAATGCACATATTTTCACGATTTTCGTCATATCTACTAGGTCTTTCCAAATGTTGAATTCATTTATATTCTACGGATTCTTCATATGAATGCCTAGAAAGTGTTTTCAAGATTTTTAGAAATTTGACCCCTAAGGGGGTGTATAAAGTATACAACCACTTTTTCATGAATTCTGCAATATCTGTCAAGTCTGATCACATATCGAATATCTTTTCACTTCCACCAGCTTGTTTAATAATCACCTATTTTTATTTTTTTTTTTCCTTTTTCAACCCCTAGACCGCATTTCGGAACATGACCCAATTATGTAATTCATATGTTACATCCTATTCTGACTGCTTCCCGAACTTTTTGATAGCTTTTCAGTCACATATAGTTACCTACACTGCATTTCAGAATTGAACGCGTTCCAAACTTCTGCCGGAAAAATAATAAAGTTGCGCCCAGACTGTTGGCAGATTTTTTATCTTGAGAACGTGATTTATTGTTCTCTGCCATTAGCGCCATATACAGTTCCGTTTAATGATTTATAATTGATTATCGATGTTTAACTGGAATTAATAAAAAAAAAATTCACAATAACTATTTTGTAATAAAAATAATTTCTCAAACTTACTTTTAACTGATTAATTATCCCCGTTTACCGTGTTTTTCTCCACGGTATGAACAATCTGGTAGGGTAGATACCATCCAAATATTCTCCGCTATTAAAAATCAATTTTCAGAGCATACTCGTATATTAAACTTGTACGATAACAAATGTAAATTCAAACCTTAGGTGAAAATCACTCGTGTCATCTGCAAACTTTTCTGCGTCTCTTCCATATACTCGCCTGTTATAATTTTCCAGCAATTTCCCTCTGCGGAAAAAGGATTTATCGCGCGAACACTCTTAACCATGTCTAACATCTGTCGGAAGTTGTCGGCATATCTTCACCCGTTTCTGGAACAAGGATAAGCAGAAAATTACATTTTGATGGGCTGCAAATTGTCAACTGATAATCTGACGGGGCGGAATCACAGAGAGGGATGATTCGAGCAAAAACCAAGTAGATTGTCGTAGGTAGTACTTATGGACGGGGAAAGATTTTTCAGAGGGTCCTTTTTAAGTAAGCGTGAAGCAATAATTTTGAATATGGCATGTCGTCGAAGTCAGAGCCGTGTGCTGCTCCCAATCTTTTTTTTATCTCTACGTAGCTACTCACAAATATTAGTGGAACGTTGTCTTGTTTTCGGGGTTGAAATGTCGGATGCAGGTGATTACTTTTGAAATATAAAGGAGTCTGATAATTACAGGTCTGTACGATAATTTATATGTTGTAATAAATGATTTCATTTGGAACGAAATGGTCTGGCCGAATTGGTATTCAAAGATTTCCAAGCTTCTCGCTTTCCCAAAGGATTTTGCCAGCCTTCCTATAGGCAATGCCTTGAAAAAAAGATATCAATCTTCCAAGCACATTAAAGACGACTGCCCGGAATGGAAATAATCCAAACAATGGCAATCCTTTATGTCCTTATCACTTTTACTCGCAGTTTAAAAATGTTCCGATGTGCATTGAATTTAAAGTGGCTGCCATGTGTGAGATATATCGTGTCCTTATCGGTAACCACTTATTCGAATGGCCAGTTTCAATGATTGAAAAATCTGCTTTAGCACCCCATTGCTATGAAACGCATCTTATCCTAAATACGATGTTAAATTGAAATTCTATCAGAGGCTATTTCGGAATTCAAAAGAAAACCTTTCTGTCGTTTTATGTGTGATTTTTGTCACGCTAACGTCTTGTAGCATGCTTCCCTTCACCTCCTGTCGTTTTTCCTTTAGTCATTCAATAGCGAAATCCGTGAAATGTACTCCACTTCCCGAATAAACTTAGAACCGTTTGGCAAATCGTTTCTTAGTAAATCATTTTCTAATCACCACCCACACCGATCCCTCCCCCCATCATACAAAAAAGTGAAATTATGGTCCTGTAAAATTGAAAATATTTTATCACTTTTCTGTCTTTTCGCTCGACACCAATTTCAGATACCGAAAAGGAGCGCTTAAGACCTGCTCCTGACAGTTGTGTTACAGATTTATCACCATCGTCAGATCAAAAAGTAATTTCCCATCAGTTACGGGTGTTGCGCCACCACCCTCATAGTCATATCCTAGATCAAGTTTCCCTTAGAGATATGATGGGTTTTGTAAGGTTGTGTCTTGACACCGAAAATCGGAAGGAAATTATTGTCTCAAAATGTTCCATCATAAATCCTTTTTATCTTTAATAAGTCGGAAGGTATAAGGTCGGCAGGACGATGCGACAAGTGTAGCTGTGGAAGAGATTTTTGCAAGTGACGTGAAGGCTTTGCCAGGACGACTTCCTGTGGCGACATTTAATTATTAAAAGAGTGCGAAATAGTAGGAACATGAAGGATTGTCTACTTCTTGAGAAGAATGCAGTGATTGAGGTATGGAGATCCTGCTGTGATGTTATTTCAGGGTGCCTTAAGAGCTAATGGACGTTTAATATTTTATATAATGTCCAACAAAATTATTAAGTTTGTTTGATTACTTTCATGCTTGGAATCCTTACGACAAGTTAGTCGAGACATACGCTAGACGATAGGAAGTTAACATGGGCGAAACTATGTCGGTGCTTTGATCAGTGGGCTCCAACGCAAGATCAAGATTCCGTCAAAACCGAATCCGGCAAAACCTGATCCGACGAAATCGGATCCGGCACCGAAATAATGTGGTTGGAAAATTAGGAGGAGGAATAAAGAAAAAGTTTTAATTTTTTTTCTCGAAAACCGCAAAGAATAGAAAGCTAAAAATGAACTACTATGTAAAGCCACTACAGTGGCATTTAGAAAATAAAATTTATGATAGTGATAACAAGGTACAGATGTAGGGAGTAGAAATGGGACGTTCAGGAGTGAACTGTTCCAAAAGAATACTACATTAAAGTGAGTGAGTGAAGTAACTCACTTTTGGTGAACTGCAGTTCCATTCGACACGTGACAAGAAACATAGTGATGAAACGAAGGAACGATCAGTTCCGGAACCACTTACAAGATCGGGAACGACTTCAGGGAACTGTGCATTCCTTTTTTTAGGTCCTCATGGTCTAGATCGGAACGAGGGAATAAACAGTTCCGGAACTATTTCACGGAATTCTGCTGACCTTTTTTTTTACTACTACTGACGGAACGAGAGAATGAACAGTTTCAGAGCTAGTTCAGTGAAATACTTCACTCAAAGGAACTGCTTTGCCCATCTCTAGTAGGGAGTGATGTTTATGTCTCAGAAACGGAGTATGCTAGAAAGTTGAAACTAAGATCGTATATTTAGATGTACTACATTAGTCGGAAAAGCAAAAAAAAAATGCAATGGCGTTCGAAGGTGGATTAAAAATGTCTGTGTGAAGGGGTTTTGCCACATTTTCACGTGACAACCTAAAGAATAACCAGGAGGCTGTTTGGAACGTTATTTTTTAGGTTGTCAATCGCGTAGTAACCTACACCATATCTCACGGATAAATGTACTCTGAACTTCAGTTTCACCCAAACTGTTGGCAGATTTTGTTCATATATTGTGGCAGAATTTTGTCCCAGGTCCGTACTAGGCATGAGTTCTTGTACAAAATTTTGTCTTTTAATAGTCAAAAGTTCTTTACTGAAACCGATAGCTCGTAAAATGCAGTTCCACTCAAATGGATGTTTCTGATTTGTGTCTTCCATTCAGGTAAGTACATAAACATTACGATTGTGACTTTGTGACCGGTAGTAGGAATAGTTACTATGGAAATATTTCTTTCATCAATGAAGAAATGCTTAACGTAAATAAATACGAGTACATAAACACAACATGAATGGCATTGAAATAGTGAAACACCGATAATAGCTCTATAATCTACACAACAAGAGCGTAGAATTCAAATGAATTTTATTCTCACACATTTGGTGGTAGTTAATTAAGAAATATTTCGGTTAAGAAAGAATTCCGAAATTGCATGATTCGATTAAGAAAATAATGAAATTGTGGCTTCTGATAAAATGTCTTGAAAGTATTTCCCGCGGTCCATTAATGAGTCCAGTAGTGGGACGCTTAAACGCCGGAAATTGAGTTCGGTAGATATGAAACCATAATTTTGAATACTATACCGACAAAATGCAATGAGAAAATTTGTCCAATTGTGTCCCAAAAATATGAAAAAAGTTTTAACTTTTATTTGTTAATTAAAAGGTATTTGTCGACTACTCTATGCAGATTTATGCAACCAACACTAACCAGGTATGAGGGGATGAGGGTATAGAGGGTGAGCACTGGGAGGGGATAGGAAACTTGGTATTTAGATACAGTTACAGTAGTAGTACATGTTGGAAAAATATAATATTATTTTTTTAGGGGTAGTATGGTACGGTGGTGGTGTTTTTCCTAACTATGCTTATCCTAGAAAATTTAAACTATATGTAAATTAATTAGAAAAGTAATTTTGATTAAAAAAAACGAATACTCATTGGCATTCATAAGGGGGCAAAAAAAAATTATCAGTGAAAATAGAATGCATATATTTTCCCGATTTTCGCCATATCTACTACGTTTTTCCTAATATTGAATTCATTTTTATTCTACGTATTCTTTATATGAATACCTCGAAAGTGTTTTCAAGATTTTTTTAATTCGACCCCTAAGAGGGTATAAAGTGGTTGTATACTTTTTCATGAATTCTGCCATATCTCTCAGGTCTGATCAGAAAATAATGTTTAATAATCACCTATTTAGAAGTTTTTTTTCCTTTCCTAACACCTAGACCGCATCCCGAAATATGGCCTCGTTATGTAATTCATATGTTATTTGTAGCACTCGCGTAAGTATTCTAGCGCGACCCTATTGTAACCGCTTCCCGAACTTTTTTAGGTTTTCAATAACATCGCATCTCTTAATTGAATGCGTTCTGAACTTTAAAATAATAAAGTTGCGCCCAGACTGTTGTCAGATTTTTTATTTGAGACAGATATCGTATATGCTGATATCGTTAAATCTGAACTTTTTACGCAAACTTTTTATCGCAAATGATGAAATTATTATATCGCCCGCGAGAGAACTACCGTGATCAAGATATCATTAATGATACTAATCTATATTACAAGTTTTGTATAAAGTGTCTAGTCTTCAAGATCACAGTAACATCTTAAATTAGCGTTCAATATGAAATCCTTAAAAGTAAAATACGATTATTATTACCTTTACTATTTCTTGGAAGCGATAACAGGAATATCGTGATGTTATCGCTTGTAAGGTTATCGCTTGTAAGGTTATCGCTTGTAAGGTTATCAACAATTGGATGTAGTTAACGTCTCTTCCCAGCATTAGGGTTGAAAATCAAAATTCCTAAATCAATTTATGTTTTTATATAAGTAAAAAAGAAAATTAACAAAGATGCATGGAGGCTGGTAACTATGCAAGCATTCAATAGTGTATTTGAAGATACGTAGACTCAATTATTTTATTTGCATACGGAGTGGCATCAAACCCTTATTTCAACTGAAAACCGACTCAACGCAACTTAACAAGATCCTATTCTAGATATTTTTCGGATCTGTTTAAAAATTTCAAACACCTTCGTTATTGATTTTCGATCTTCATCGCTCTTCATGCAGTTTTAAAAGGATATTGGATTAAAGTCGGGGGGCTATAACGATGATATTGTTCTGTGTTGCATAAATTATCGGGATTTGATCGACAGCTGTCCCATATGACGTTTTAAAATTAAATAAAGGCCGACAATAATTACGATAAGTGCTACAAGACTGGCGGGTCTGAATAATTTTGAGCTCAAGTACCCCACGAGGATTTAATTGTAATCTAAATGACTACCGTGTTCCCCACGTTAGCTCGACAATTCGTTGTCGGTACTATATTCGGAATTATCATGAAATTATGAAGGAACGAAAGGCCGCAGTGTTCAATTGAAAATCGGTGGAATCATCCCTCGGGAACCGAATTGAATTCCTTCGACAGGAAGTTTCTGATTCAGCTTGAGTATTTGATTCGTCCTCGTCCAAAATAATGCTGAAAAGATGAAAACGATAGCGCTATAGCGCAATACAATATTGTATAGGTCCCTCGTTTTTTTTATTCTGTTACTGAGAAAAGCGTTTCGAATAAGATTTCCCACTAAGTACGAAGGCAGAGCTACTTGAAAGCCTACTACAAATATACTGTACACTTTCGACAACCCCTCCGAGTGATCGGATAGCGTGTTTTTGCTCGAAACCACCGTACCTATTCGGTGGCTGCTATATGACCTCGACAAGAGCAAGTCTTTGAAGTACCCCAAAGGGGAGGTTAAAGTGTTAAACAATACGAAAACATTTGCTGGTACTTGAAGTAAACCGTTGCACATTTTTCTAGGTACTCTTCATCCCTTAATGGAGATATTATCGTTCCAATTAAAAATTTTGTAGACATACAGGAGGATATTATCGTGGGCTTCTCTCTATCTAGAAATCATGGAATATGAAAATGATAAAATGGCTGAAGGAAAAAAAAATCTCTGGGAGCCGCAAAGGGCGGCTTCAATACCGAACGTTTTAGATGCTCTTGAACTTTGACAATGGCACAGAAGAGCAATGAGCGGGTTCAAATAAGTACCAACCTACCCATTTGAAATTTTCTGAAGGGAGAGTTATAACCCTGTCTACCGATGATGAGGCATCGTCTTCGACAGTAAAATTATTTGTGGGGTAACTGCCTGTGAAAAGATTTTAGGGATGGAATAATACGTCGAGGGTAATCACAGTTTAGTGGTGAAAAAAGTAAGTTGGGGTAGAATTGGTAAACAAAAAAAATTCTTATTGATAAGATTTTAAGATTTTATTTCAGTTATTATTTCCAAATTTTTTTCAATACTTACTAAAGTATTGCGGTCAATCTAAAATTTCAAAAATATACTCAGTATTAAAATTTTAATTCTCTCGTTTCAGAGTTAGTTACTAAAAGGAAAAATATCCGTCTGTCCGCCGTATACGCCATCCGCAAACTACTAAGTCGTTTCATAATCTTTTACAGCATTACCTAAAGTAACAACATCGAGATTCAGCCATAACAAGAAGAAATGTCGTCATATCTCTAAAACATTGTTGTTCTGTTAATAAATTTTGAATTATTATAAATAAATATTGTTTCAGTTTGAGTTTAAGAAGTAATGTCAACAGTTCAGTTAGTAAACTACACACGACAACTCAAGAACGCATTGACCAAAGATCTTGAAATTTTGGAACTGGATGTTTGGTCAAATTTGTAAGGCTAAGATCGTAAACTTGCAAAATTGTCAAATTCGTTAAAATTGCCATACAAAAAGTCTCTGAAACACCTGTACAAAAATATTAACCAATAACTTTGGAACGCCTTAACCGTGTTGGTGTTCCAATATAGCTGCAGTTAAATTATTGAATTTACTCAACTTACGGAACATGCTATGACTCTAGAAATTATTTTGCCGCAAAGTTAAAATCTGCTACAAGTTGGTTTTGAGAGAAAATTCATTAACATGTAAAATTCCTATTTTCCTTCGGATAGCTCCAAAATAAAAAGTCCTTAAAAAAAATGTGTTCAAAAATTGGCCGATAATTTCAAAACAGTTTAAGCTACGACATTGAATTTTTACTTGTTCTTCACCCAGTAGACTGTTTTCAGTCTAACTCAAGTAATTGCTGAGCCACGAAATCAGAATTTTGTGCGAAATTAGTTTTGAATGAAAATAAAGTGCAATTTTATTAGTCAGTGAAATTCTTTCGCTCCTTCCGGTAGTTCCCATACTGAAAATGGTTAATACACGTATTCAACAATATTTTCTTTTTTCTTTTGAGTGAATGGTTCCAGGTAAAAAGATGAATATGGTAGAAATTGACTGAGTCCACCCAACAACTCTCATGTAAAAGTCGTTGGAAAGGAAAAATTTACTTACGAAAACTAAAAAAGTATGAAATTGAACACTGATGATATCGATTTTAGTGTCGAGTTGCAATCGAATGGGATTCCTTGATGAAGGACAAACTGCAGGCGCACTCCTTATTCTACTTTATTGCCAATTACAATATTATTATTATTATTATTTATTGTCATCTTCATAAGTATATGTTATAACATAATTTACAATACATAATTTCCTAGACTACACAGCTAGTTCACAGTGTAGAGGTTATAATATAGGTATGCTTTTTTTCTGTAAATATTATTATAGTTTCTTAATAACTTAATAATATAGAACACTTACAGACGATTGTGATTGCAATATGTTTTATATTTTGATTGGATTTGAAGGTTACTTCTTCGGACATCATACAAAAGTCGTTCTAACACGTGTACAAGCGATTGATCAATAACTTTAAAACGCGTAAAGCTAATTATTTAATATTCTTACATTTATTTTTCAATCGTTTCAGATAAATGAATTAATATGCTGAAAAGGGAGTGAGTACTTTCTGCAGTTGCTACAGAGAAATTCCTTGAAGATACAATTTTTTCTTTTGATGACCTATCTACAATAATACCATATCAAGATACGAAATTCAAAAGGGATGTATCATTAATTTTTTTTTTTGTGTTATTCTACTTATCTATTTGAATTTTACGACAAAAACATGTAATATATGAAATCACGAATATTGAAGCATTGTTCGATTTTATTTTCTACTGAAATAAAATTGAAACGTCTTTAGTGGCGCAGTATATTTACTGCTTTCGCAGTTGGGATTTATTGATTGCAAAGTGAACTTCCCTGACCGAAAAATGTAAACTACATTTAAATTGTCTATTACATCCCAATGTAAATTTACTTGAAAGAAGTGGCATATTTGCATAGATACTATCCAAAAGATGTAAAATTCAAGTAATTTTTTTTAACTTGCATTATTAATGTTAGTCACTTTTCACCTTAAACAAATAGTATTATTTTAATTTTAATCAAGGAACAAGTTAGCTTAGTCTGTGTGCAGGATCTATGCATTCCCTACGTCAAGCCAAACAACTGTGAACTATCTAAGACATCATCAATAAACACCACATCACTCGCATATCAGCGACAAATACTTATATATGTAAGTAAATATATAACATAAATTTGAAATTTCAGAATTAAGACGTTAAACATCCTTAATCGCATTTTTCACCCTTTTCCCGAGCATTTTCGTATCACTTCATTCAGTGCGTGTCGTACACAAAGTCATTTATTGTTAAATGACCGATTACACTCACAGCAGTAGGGAACTAATAACATATGCCTGCGACTCCTGTGCATTTTGAATTTCATTTTCGGAATGATAAATCACAAGGATGTGATAACAACAGACAAGCACGTGTCGCACCCATTTCACCCATCCACACGTATTGTTGGCGCCAACATGCAAGGGGACAAGTGTGAAATTTTTAAACCCCTTCCAAACCGTAAAGGATGTGAACTTGTGCAAATATATACCATAGTCAAGATAGTAAAGTGTCGAGGAGAGGAGATATTAAATAAATTTTAATTAACAAAGTCCTGGAAACATATTTCAGTAAATACACTCAAACACACTAGCTCCTCTCATCATTAAGCTCCGACACATAAAACTCTTAAATTCCTCGAAATTAGCAACTTCTCATAATTATCATTTCACAGATGGTACCATTCGATTTGGGACGGTTTTTTTCGTCTTTCGTCTTAAGTCAAGACCTTGTCACGCCCGGTCCTATTCGCCCGACATATCCAACATCCCGCTCATAGAATAGAATGGAAATTAAAGCCCTGCAAAGAAGTTAAATAATTATGGAGCGAAAAAGCAGTTGCGAACAAATGCTACGAAAAATATCGTCAGGAGTAATAAGAAATGATATCATAAAGTCAATAATTTTTGAGCCTTAATTGGACTTTGAGAATTAATTTTCGGGATCCTACGAGACTTGAATTTCGATGGAAAATCGCGTTAGAAAAATTCTCAAAATTACCGAACGAGACGAAAAGTTGTGCACGATTACCTCATAAAATAATTTTTGTGAAGGGGTTGTACGAAATATACGAGTAACAGGTGTGTACTTCACTTCTTTCTTGATTCAATTACTCAAGAATTATTTGATTGCGTGCAAGATTTATTTTAAATCAATTTTATTTATTACACTGTTGTAAAAAAAATTAATTTTCAATCCAATATTTACTTGAAATTTCTAACATTTGTAAAAGTACAGATATCAAGCACTTTTACACGAAATTACTGAAATTAGTAAATTATTCACGCACTTTGCAACTGCGTCAAATTTACATGAAAAGACTCACAAAATTATGCAACATTTCGTGTAAAATTAAATATATTTATATTTGAATTGCAAATTACGTTCTTTTCATGTAAACGACGAAGTTAGACGCTTCCTTCTGTTTTTGTTTTCGACTGAAATGAAAATGAAACGCCTTCGGTTTTATTATAAGTAAGTAAATAAGTAATAATATTAGAAGTAGAAATAAGTGTAAGAAATAAGTGTAATCTTAAAGAGTGCTGCTGATTTCACACTTTTTTTGGAGTGTAAGTTTAAGAAAATATCCTGTGAATTCGCTACTTTCGAAGTTGAAATTTACTGATTGTAAACTGTAATTTTCTCAACGAAAATTGAAAACTACATTCAAATTGACTTCCCAATGTAAATTTACTCGAAAAAAAGGTGTGGCGTATATTTCTGCTGTCCAAAAGATTTAATATTCATTGGATTTTTTGTAGCGATTTTTGTGCAGTAATAGGATATAAGGTTTGAACTACGTGTTTACCCGCGCTGTACTAACTTTTCTTCGACCTGCATTCTCTTTCTTTAAATTTCCTTTTTTTTTCATAATTTTGATTAAAAACTCCCGAAGGCCGCTTCATCCAGAACCCTTCGCTTATTACAACAGCAATTCAAACAATTAGATCTAATTATCAGTTAACTTGTTACTCCGCCCTCTTAAAGTGTCGGAATATGAAGGAGTTATCGCCCATTTCATAATAGCCATTCAATTTAGTGATGGAACCCTTCGTGAAAAGGATGAGGGCGCGCATCGAGTGATACACAATTACTCTATCCGCTTGGTTGAATTTTGGGCTGCTATCAACCAACTAGACCTCGAAGCTTCCTACATACAAGTCGAAAGGAATTCTTTTGCTAAACCACAAGAGTTTGTATTGAACGTTAAGGGACTCATCCCTTAGCATTGAAGATGGATAATAAAAATTAAGCGGTTTTTCGTGTCACGTTTTATTGCATCCATTTTTCTATTAGATTTTCGTTTGCTGTGTATTACACGGAACAGACACGTGTCAGAAGTGTGTCAGTTCTGGCATTGGAAGAGTATTTTTGCTATACACTATATGGAAGTCACGCACCTTCACCAATACCCACCAATGATATTTCAAGTAAAGTGTTTTCCTTTTGTCCGATAAGATCGATATAGTCACTTCACATAGTGTGAGATGCTTTTGCGATTTTTTGATGATTGAGTTTGTTGCAAAGTTTTATTTTCTAAAAACCAGAACAAAAGTACCCAATTTCATGGAAAGCCATTAAAAAATTTGTGGACATTAATTTGAGTCAGCTGCATGTTTCCCTTGATAAATTGATAACAATTATAAGTTGGGACAATGCGAAGAATTTCAAGTAGGTACTAGGAATGACCACTTTCCGCACGAGGGTTGCTGGACAGCAGAGAGAAGGTGTCTGTGATTTATAAATTTCCATTTATTAGAAACATCTTGTATAGACACAAATTCAAAAATTGCATACGTAAGTGAATTAGCGAAATATCACTGGACACACAATGTAATGACCTCATACTTGATATAAATAAATATAAAACATAAGCGGTTGCCGAAAACGTAGGAAGCATATCCTTCGTCCTTTTTTAAAGGGGTACTTAGTAGTAGTTTTCATAATGTTAAAAAAAATTAAGATTTGGTTTCCATGTAAAGCTTGTCAATTCTTTGCTACAAAATTGTTTTACTCGGGAAGTATAGAAAGTATTTCTTTCAGCTTCTGACCGATTGAGTCATTGTAATTTGTAAACGTAAAAAATTTAAAATTCATAGTTTAAAGCGTTCTGAAGTTATGGACACATATTAGAGAAAACTTGTTTGAAGGACTTTTATGTATGACCGAAGAAGTGGAAGAATTTCTCTGACTAATGAACCCGACTATCAAAACTAATTTGTTTCAATCCATAAGAAAACAATTTTTTGAGTTAGAGTGAGTCTCATAAATGAAGTAAAGCAATTTTTACAAGTATTTTGTATGGAAGCTACACAGTTAAACAATTTTACTAGTTTAAATGTTGGCAATTTGGCACACATGGCTTTGTAAAATAACATGCCTATTAGTATACATAAAACACATGACATTTGTAATTTTACACTTAAGACGGTAAAACTACCTTTATTGGAGTAATTTATAAATTTATACGTTACCACTTAAAGGATAAATTGTAAACCTACCTACTTTGTAGCAACTTAAAACAATATTACTATTTTTAAATTACTCTACATGACACTTAATATAAATCGAAGGTTTTAGAAGTAAAATAATAAGACTTAGCCGAACAACAAATTTAAAGAACTAAGCACAACTCTAAACTTATGTTTTTTAATATGGTTTTCAGCGAGAAGAAAACTATGCTTTTTACTAAATTGTTAATTAAAAATATTATATATCTTAAAGAGCAAAATTCTAATACAATTATTTCTAATATTTAGTGCAAGCAAACAAGAACAATAAAAACAAATTATTTTATTTTTAAAAAGATTAAAAACTACAAATTATTATGAACATAAATATTTTCATTATAAATAAGACGATGTGTACCAGCATTTAAACTAAATTAGGTAGTTGTTACCTACTAATTATTAGAAAAAGTTTCACAGTGTTTATTTAGTAATGACCGCACACGAAATGATGTGACAAGTTACTAACTGCAATTTCGTACTTAAGTTTTATTTTTCCATGGAGTCATTATATTTATCCATGTTTTAAAATGTAGTTTTCCGTACGACTTATAGTAATTTTTATCTCTTTGTATTTTTACATAGTATTTCATGTAAAAAACTAAATTGCATACTGGAAAAAAGCGTTTATACATGATTTAGATAATATTATTACATTGAATGTTGTAAAATTACCAATAATTTTTGCAAGTGCTGGATATTCAACGTACGTAAAAGTGCCAAGTCCAAGCTTAAAGTGTTCTGAAAGTTTTTTAAATATTCGAAAGCTCATGCTTCAAGTTTTTTTTATGCAGTACGAATAGCAGCATAATTTTTTAGACTTTTCATTGTCATATTATTTTGTGTCGATAGCTTCGTACTTGCATTCAGTTTAGTAATTTTCATATTTTTGTGAGAATCTAATTTGCACGGGGTTTGACAAAGTTTTTCAAGGAACTACCGGGGTATAAGAAGTTTTGATGAATGAAATCTTTAAGGACCTTAGAGCAAGATTTGGTTAATGTTTTCGTAGTACATTTTTAATTGAAGCTACTATTTATTTTATTTTTTTGTATGATTTTTCGGATTCAAATAACTGGTAACTAGTTTAGTCATGGGCAAATATACACAAAAATGAAAAGGTTCTGCCCATTTTTTGGACCTTTGAAAACCCTTTGATAAAATTGTTCACAATGAATTCTTTTTCTCTTCTTAAATCAAATTTACGTATAGATCGGAAGGTATGTTCAAAATTCCAGAACACAATGATGTGTTCATTCCAAAAGATTTAAAGAAAACCCTATAGCCATTATTAAGTCACCAATATTATTATATTACAAACCTATCAAAAAATTCAACAAATATAGTCCACGTAAATGTAAGTTTTCTTTCAGGAAATAAAATTTTGATCAAATAACTCTAAAAAGTAATCAGATAATTCCGTGAAATTTGGCGAAAAATTCATGTGAGTTGATTAGGAGTTTGGATTAAGGTAAAACCGCAACAGAATAAAATTAGATGCAAGAACGAGATCTACAAAATAAAACTAGGTGTGAGAACATAACAGGAATTTAGTGGAATAAAAAATACAATAGAGTTCGTACAAAAACTGAAAAAAAAAATAAACTCATACCAAAATGAGAAACATCATTTTCCAGTTTTTCGTTTTTGCTCTTACAGTGATTTGTTTCGTTCTTGCGATTTATAATATGTTTCGATTTTAATCTAATTAAATGCGCACTTACATACTCTTAGTATGGCAAATTTATATTATAATATATATATATAGTCCATACGTAATTCAAACTGTTCATGTCACATTGTCACGTCGCATGTACAATTAATTTCGAAGCTTAGATAAAAGTCGAGACACATTTCTATTAACAGAATAATGTATGATAAATATCCTTCATGCCTGCCTAATAAAAACAATAACTAAATGAAGCTAACAACGTGATAATACAATTGTGGTTCCGCCCTTAGATTACGGATCAAACAGATTTCTTTTATCACTCGTTTCACTACACATCTCCCTCAAAAGAATACGAAGGCCACCCTCCTCCACAATATGTTCACGTGTAATAACACACCACTTTAGGTTTCGACATCCCTACGGCGATATGTTGCCAGCAATGCCCCAAACAATGTTAATTAAGGATTACAAGGCACAGTTCACACTTATTATTTCCAGTTGACTGCTTTTGCCGTCGACACAAGGGTGACTTTCGAATTTTGAGAAAGACACGAAAATTGCTGTAGTTAATTCAATTTTTTTTATAGATTAATGAAGATAACATAAGATAAACCAAAGAATTTAAAAGTAAATTATTGTTAGTGAATATCTTCTATGATTATATTATTATATATTTTTAATAATAACAATATATTGGAATCGACTGAATTCAATATTTTTTTAAGTTATTGCTTTAGAGATAGAAGAACGAAATAGTATGTCAGAGTAAAAGAATAAATCCCCTTTAAAAATGAATGAGGATCTTAATAATCTAGACCACCCGAAGTTGTTGAAATTAATCAAATCAGCCGGCTTGAAGAAGTCGTACATATCTCTACCCAGTCAAAATGTGATGGAATAAGACTTCATGAAACCTCACTGATCTGCTCCTCGCCAATATGTCCACTTCGCTTAAGGACCAATAAAGCCAAGATGAAGGAGTTTCGAAGCTAATTTTTTTGGAGGAACCGGAGAATATTAGTCGGGTTGGAAAAAAGAAAAGCGAGGGGTCAATTCTGGTTAACATTTCGCAACAATTTTGTATGAAAGAGGCATGACTTGGATGGTAAAATCCAATTTTGTTAGGTAGACCTAAGTTAAATAGTTTATAAACAGAAAACTGTGAAAACGTATCAGCCCCCTTACACTCTTTTGTAAATTGAATATCCAAAAATTCCAAAATTAGTTTCATAAACTTAAAAAAAGCCCGAGGAAGTAAGAACCAATTCGGTGTCTTATCACTTCTAAGAGATATGAAGGAACTCGTATCGCATTTAACCCTTCTATGCACACTTAGTGGCTTAAAAGGGGAAAAATCCTTAAAAAAAATGTTAAGCAATTATGTAAAAACCCGGTGGAAGGAAACAGATATTCGATATCAAATCAGACCTGAGGGATTTGGCTGAAGTCGTGAAAATTCAATATATCTTGAAAACATTTTCTGGGCATTTATGTGACGAATCCGTAGAATTAATGTTAATTAAATATTTCAGAAGACCTAAGAAATATGACGAAATTAGTGAAAATATTTGCACCCCGTATTAACTAGTATTATTTTATTTATTTTTTAAAAATTAACGTACGAAACCAATAGATATTTCAAATTTCTTTTACCTAAATCAGTTTTCTAGTACGTTTATTCCCTACGTTTATTCCCTAAATTTCAACTTTCTAGCCAAAGCCGTTTCATAGATAGGAAAAACATCTACCACACTCCATACCATACTATCTCTAGTAAAATTTTATTTTTTTAATATCTTGTTATTATAGCTCTATTTAAATAGCCATTCGTCATTATGGGTTCTTGATACATACAAATGGGAACTTTTTTCTTTTCAACCTCCCTCACGCGGTCAACGTTTATCCCCAAAATATTTTTTTATACCACTCCTAAATACGAAAATTTTAAAAGAGCAATACAAGTTCTAGCCACTGATTTCTTACGAAGGAGATTTTTATTCCAACTGTTTGCTGTACAATATTTATCATTTGCGTAAACCACTCTTCCGATTTGAAACTCCTAATACGGCCTTGCATTACTTCACTACACTAAAATATTGGTGTCAATTATCCACTAAATTTCTTTGAAAGAGTATATGTAAGTCATGTGAATCTTTTTAATGGAGTAAGAGCCTAGGGCTTACTGTGGACAATAGTCCACTTAATAAAGTCGGGCAACTTTTTAACTGGTTGAAGATCAGCACACTCTTTCTGCCCGACTAAACTATTTAGCCAGTGTTCATGCGAACATTGTTCAAACTACTTGGCCGATTGTTACAGTAGATTGACTATTGTCCGAGAGTTGTACAACAGTGTGATCAAACTGGAATCTTCTTGTACTTGAACTTTTCAGTTTGGACGATTTTTAGTCGGTGTGCGCACATCCACACAGCTACTAGCTACTCAACTAAACTGTCGGCCGATAATCAATAATCGGTGGGGGTTCTAAAAGCTATTGAAGAATATGTCGCCGAGCCATCAGTATGCATCAAGGGCATTTAGTGCTTATATGAAATACTCTGAGATGAACCAAGATTGTACAACTACATACCTTGAGCGAAAAACTTCGTAGTAATAGCTATACCTTGAATGACCTCAGCTTTCTTTGACAATCGAATGTCACGCACCGGTCACCTTCAAAGGCTGTTCTGACACCACAACCCACAAGAACAGAACGCTATTCCCCATGTTTTTGAACGCTACCGATTGTTGTAATTACCACAATAAACGATGCTTTTAACTCCAGACCCATTCGATATGACCTAAAATATCGTTCGTTCATCATTTAATGATCACGCAAAATTTCCAAATCAGAAAACAATAACTACAAAACACGAATCTAATTGACAGTGCGAAGTTCAAAGTAATGGCGTAATAACGCCACACAATGTCATTACAGCAGGGGTCAAGTATGGGGGATATAGCACACATAGGTCTGGAACTGATGGCTGATATGATTTATTGATGTCCTTTGTGTTTGATGTCCTCTTCGTCGTATCCTTCGGATGTATGAAATAGAGACTTCCTTCGTTCCCCTCGACTCGAACTATATCTAATAATGTAATAATCGTGTTATTTTCTGTGGGGAAATGAACTGTAAATACCCAGCAACTGCTGCCTACTTTTCGAGATTGTGCAGAATTTTATTGCCATAATTGGAACAGGATGTGAAGGATAAGGTTCAAGTTTTCGGTCAATTTATGAAACGTTATGAGAAATAAAATTTCCGTGAAAATGAAATTTAATTTTACCTCGAAACGAGAACAACAATAGATCCTTGAAAAACAGAAGGAACACGCACGTCAGTCCAAAAACAGATAAGGTACTTAACCCTTTACGTACACATTATTATTGATTATACTTTTCGCAGCGCAAAGCCAAGACGCCCAACTTAAAGTGAAGGAGATTGATTACGTTTCACTGCCATGAAAGAAATCCTCTGAATGTTCAGTCTATTGTCGATTTCATAAAACTAATAGAAACTTGGATTCAATACGATTAAATACCCTGACGTTAGTCTGGCGGTTCAAAGGCCAAGAACGCATAGCATAATACTACACTCAATAGGTCTGTACTTTTCCGAAGTAAATTGATTATCGTCACGGAAGTATCAGTTCGGCTATCAGGATAAGTTTCCTTTTTACTGATATCACGTGAAGGAATAATTTCCTGAAGACTTCAATTGGACAGACACTCGGAGTCAAGGCTTGCGAAGATTACACCTTGAGAAGTCGGATGAAAATTAACAAAGAAAACTAAACAATTTGGGGAAGTTTCATTTCATGGCATGAATAGGCTGAATATCGGGGATATCCAGTCACGAGATGGACGTAAGTCTAAGTTAAATTTTCAATAATCACTACGTTAAATTACTTCCGGGGAAAAGTAGAGATAAGTTAGACGTTTATCAAATTAGGAATTGATTTGACCCGGTAACTGCAAAACCGAATAACATACTGAGTATACCTATCAAAAATCAGTTAACGTCGGAGCGGGACTTTTTATTTTTCGGAACAAAGATCGGGAAGCGGTTAAAGTCATGCAAGTAAATTTCAAGTAAATTTACATTGGGATGTAATAGTCAATTTGAATGTAATTTTCTATTCTCAGTCAGCAGATTACAATTTGCAATTAATAAATTACACCTTCGAAAACAGCACTGGATATTCTCCTGAATTTACACTCTAAAAACAGTGTAAAATTAGCACTCTTTAAGATAAATTATATCGTAACATTCAACTCATACATAAATATTGTTAATTTTAAACGAAATATTACGTAATTTTGTGATCCTTTTCATGTAAATTGAACGATTCAGTTGAAAAGTACATGAATAATTTACTAAATTCAGTAAAATCGTGTAAAAGTGATTAAAATGTGTTACTTGAAAAAATAGAAATTTCAAGTAAAAATTGTATTGTAAATTAAACTTTTTTAAAACAGTGTACCTCTGAGTGGTTTTGAATTACTCCCATGACATCCTACGCTTCTCTTTTTCTCTAATTTTCCTTTATTTTCAACAATACCCATTCCCAAAATATGCATTCTATTAGATATGTATCTATATTCTATTATCCTGTTATATCTCTTCTCTCCCCAGGATTGAGGATTGAATTGAAACCTATCTGACTTTTTCGTTAGGTAGTTTTGTGGATTGGATAGATGATTAAATAAAATACTTTATTATTAAAATAATAAAGTAAAATAATAAAGTAAAACGAGTAGCTCGATAAAACACAACAGCTGCACATCTTTAATGCATCCAAAAATCCATCAAATGTTGGACTAAACCCAAAATATCACTTTCATATAACAACGTATATGTAAGATATATTTAAATAAATATCTTAACCCCGGATAACATTGAGAAAAAAATCTGATGCAATTCATTGGTAAAATTTCAAATATTTTAAATCTACGAAAGTTTCCAATGGCTTGTTGTTGACTGTTTAAGGTTTTTTTTATTCAAAGCTAAACTAAAATTAAAACGGAAATTTAGGTATAGTGTCTGCATAACATGTTATGAATACCAACCAATTTGCATTTTTCTCAAACTACTATAGTTTTATTTATATGTCTTCAGAACCATTATTTTAATTGATTTTAATAATAGTAATAATTTAATAACTCTAGAAGTAGATAAAATCTTAAAAGCAGAAATTCTTTGATCTACTTAGAACTCTAGCTTGAACTACATAATAAAAGTTGGTCACAGAAGGGGAAATTTCAAATCCCACCTATCTGTCGATAATCAAGCTTGAAGTTTGTATTTCAAATTAATATAAATGATATGATGATCTAATTTATAATAAATCAAAGTTCATTTAGGCCCGTTCCTTCGATCGTTAGTAAAATTCTATCTACTTTAACTGGAACCTTTGTACGAAAATATGTCATTTAAAGTTCCAGTTAGAACGTAACTGACGATCGGACCTAGATGATATCGCTCCACATTTTTTCGATGAGCTTCAAATTACTGCAATTATTGCTCGATTGCGAACATGATTAGTAAGGAATATGAAATGTTGCGCATAAAGACTTGAAAAGAGCTACGTCCTTTGCACGATTAATGCATCCTTTACAACAGACGTAACGATATGCAAAATCTTGTTGTTTGCTATCGTTGCTATGCTATCATCATCATCATCAATAGCGCGACAGCCCAAGCCGGGCTGGAGGTTTCTGGATAGTGGTATTTTTTCCAGTGATGCGTTGTCGGCGCCTCGCTCAACCCACCCGACTTGGAGGGTCAGTCCTACCTTTTTATTACACCCCGGTGGAAAAAGGGTGAGAGTTTTCAGCTACAGTATTGTGCGAATTAATGTGAACACGACCAAAAAGTGAGGATTTTGGTCATGTCAGCACTGTTTTGTCCGTTCTAACATTTTTTTTGTTGGTAAATCATTTAACCATATGCTCGCCATTACTTACTGCAGAAACGTATCCAATTATTAATAATTTTTAGGTGGTGTTTAAGAGTTTTTGAAATTTTGCAACAGTATTCGATAGTTTTGTTTTCTTTTTAAATTTTTTTTACAATTGTTAGGCATTATGGACATTACTCCAAGGAAAAGAGAACATACTCAAATGACACAGAGAAGCATTGGGATGGGTCCTGTAAACAAATTATTAAAGCAGAAAAGAGAGACGGGATCTGCTGAAGTGCAGCGAAGAGGTAAATATGGAAGAAAAAGGAAGACCACTCATCGAGATGGAGAGAGCCTTCTGCGAAACAGAAAATTTACTTCCAAGAAAAACAAGCCACGACCTTAAGCAAGATTTAGAAAGGGTTGGGGTAAAAATCCATGACTCTACGTTCTAAGTTCTTTTACGAATTCTTCCGTGATCCATCCACATGCTCGACCTGGCCCAGTTTCACATGGATTGATGCGGCCTGTTCATCGTAGTACTTGAACGAAGCACTGTTGTGCCGAATTCGCCTTTCTTTTCTGCTCCTAATATTCATCAAAAGATCCTTCCCTCAAATAAGTTTCCTGATTTTCCGAACACTTTTATTTTGACCAGGGATTCGGTTTCTCTTATCATTAGTTTTGTAATATGGACAAATTATCCCCATATCTAACATTAATTTTTAGTATATTTCTATAAATACTATCTTTCCCAGCATTTTTCTAGCACTTTTTTACTGCACAAATTTGATTAGTTGTAGATCGCTCGATTCTAAAGCGACCTTGGAATCTCCAATTAAATTGTTCAGATTTTTGTGGATGTACATGATAGTGAGACTCTTTTTTACTTTTAGCATTAGAGCTTATGTCCTTGGTTGTATATTGCATATTTCATACTTTTGTGCCAATCGTAGGGTATTTTTCCGACAAATCAAATTTCCGAAATTATTATATACTTTTTCAGCAGTTTCACCAGTATTCCGTCTATTCGAGAAGCCTTATTTAATTTTTGGCCACGCATGGTAGATTCAACCTTTTCAATATTGAGAGATTGCGGTGACATCGTAGATATAACCATTCATTATTTGATGTTACCCTTGTTACTGATGACGTTGCCTTCTTTATCTTTTCATGGTCTGAGTTCTGGCTTCTAGCCTTGTCTTGTCTTGATTTTTCACTGATATATGTATATGCTGGCCTTGTGACGTTTTTATTTAAATTATCGTCAAGATTTTGCCTTTGTAGGTACATTTTGTTATCAATTCTTTCAAATTACCTCCCCTAAATGTACTACTTTTGATACCAGCCATATGTATCCTTTATTTTCACATACGAATGTTAGCATACATCAACGCATAGAATACGTGGCAAAAATTATCGCTGCTCGAAAGCTTTTTATGCCGAAAATTCTTCCTAACCAAGAAAGTATGTATGTATTCGATTCTCGAAAAGAAAAAGGTTGGTGTATTTCCACTGTAACATGTAATGAGGTTAATTCAAAACAATGAAATTAAATACAGAATCACCTCGTCTGTTGATCTCTGAACACATCGCTCATCAAATTTTTCCATTTTTGATGAAAAGCTGACAAATATAGATGCTCGGTTTGAATATAGTTCAAGGAAATTCGTTGACATTTTTGACGAAGCACTGCTAATTACGTAGATCTCTAATTGGAACACATTAAGCTGGAATGCAAGAGTGAGATTTTTACCCAAAAGAAATTTTTACTTTGACGCTGGTTCTCTTCTCCAATTCAAACAATTACTTTTATATTTACAAAATTTTAGATTTTTATTAATAAATAATTTTCTTAACATAAAACATCATCACAAAGTAAAATAGCAGTTAAAACATTCACAATTTATTAACATAAATGCATGCTATTAAAACTTTCCCGATTGTTCGTAATCATTTTGTTGTACTTCCATTTGTCTTCAACTGCAAGCACCTGCTTCACGGAACTTTTCATCTGCACTTGAGGTACTGGTTTCTGAACAGCCGAAGATTTTGGAGAGTGACGCATGGGACTGACATCCTTGGAGAAGTTAGCTGAGTTCCTTGCTTTATGGACCATTTTGATTATATCTTTGTAGAAGGTTAGTGAAAATTCTTTTAATAGAATTGGAGAGCTCTTCTTTAGTTCAAGGAACGTGTTGCAGGAAATTCAATATGGCGAATTCTAACTTGTTGGCGGAATTACCAGTACGGGATCCTTTTTTTGACGAAAGATGTTTTGATAAACTGAAATTCAGAGGAAAATGATTATAGTGGATTTACTTAGGAAATATTTTCAAATTTATATTACCTTAAATTTTGTAAAAAATTCTCCTTCGTGTCTGCGCGATTATTCATTGACACACAACCTTTTATAATCCAGTTTAGATAAGTATTATATATTACGAAAGTCCGTAACTAATTAATTGATTTGCTATCACAAGCTTCTGAAGGTGACTGATTTCATTTGTGCTCGTTTCACGGCCTTTTATACTCGACGGAATTCAGATCAGCATCGCTTCGTATCTCAACTAACTTGTTTATTTCTTCTTTCAATATTCAAGATTTGTCGTCTATTAAACAACGTCTTTTATTCAAATCAAGCTGAAATCTCTGAAATAAAATAAAATAAAATATATTTCCATTTAGAAACCAGTTTTATATGTGACATCATAGACCAGGCACACAAAACGTGACTTCGAACATGAACAATGCTAGAGCCGTGTTGTATCCATGGGAGTACGAAACCACTACCTGGAAAAATTACGTAGGTATATTTATTTTACTACAGATATTATTAAAATCAATTATTTTCGATTAAAGCGGAAAATCAAGTTCATTAATGAAGGATATCGCTCGACTTTCTTCGACTATTACGCAAAAAACCTAAAACCTAAACCTCTCTTCAAAATCCTTCTAGCTTAGAATTAGTAATGCCGCACAAGTATCTAATAGTTGCAGATGAAAAACTGAATAGCAACCACACATGTGTAAGTTCTTGAAAAATCTTTGCATTCAACTTCTTCCGCTGGAACTCAATAAATACTGCCGAATTCATCGGATAGCTTCCATACAAAACTCCTTCGATTATATGGTCACAATTATTACACAATAAGATGAGAACCTGTAAAGTACCTATACTTTATTATTTTTTAATAATAAAATTTTTATAACTATTTGCTACCCTGAAATTTTGTACTTTCACGTTTAGAACTAGTAAGTCTAGTAAGACTAGTGCGCTAGATAGTTGCGGGCAGAGTATCCTATCCGACAAATATTGACTTCATGTTGCAGTTTCAACAGGATACATTTCTGCCAAAATAACTTATTTCTTTACTTTCGCTTAAATTTTTCATGATAAAAGTAAAAACTCTTCCTAAGTTTCGATAGTTTCGATTTCTAGGAATCGGTTGAATTTGTTGACATTTTTGAAGGACGAATGGACGACAAACATGCTATTGTTATCCGGTGGATGTTACGGGAATTGGTGACCGGCTCGTCAAAACCGGATTAATTTGAAAATCAAAAACGAAACTAATTTAAATATCAAACTACTTACTTAACTCATTAGTTTTGGGATTTTTAACGAATCCACAAATTCGTTGAATGCTGACCTTTGTCAAGCTTAAATCGCGTCACAAAACCAGTCAGAAAAACACCCGACTATATTTTTGTAAGTTTTTGGGATCTTCTCGAAGATGAGTAACTTACTTTCTAACGTCACTCGTGAATCGGAACCCAAAAAAGGTTGTTTATCAGCATCCAAGTAAATATACTCTTTAATATGGAAATTTTGTTCTCCTCTTTTTTGCTGATCTATGGAAAATTTCCATAGCGAATAAATTTTTGATAGAAACCGACATTTTATTGAAATAGTCTTCGAGGCACAAATAACTAAAAGATTCGAATAAGCCAACGACCTACTTTTACGCCACTTTTGTCCAATTCGTACATATTGATTAGATGCACTAATCAGGATCTATTCATCTTGAATCGAAAACAGAAAAATTTAGAAGATTTTTGAGATTAGTTTATGTTGTTTACCAGATCTGTTGCCCACCTAACAAGCGAATTGACGTCAGAAGTTATTAATGCAACAAAATCCGTTGTGAAAGTTTTGAGAATTATCAATCATTTTGTAATTATTTATCAACACAGTTTACGACAGCTTAAACTATAAATTAGTATTAACATAATTTGGCTTTTAGTAGTAAGAAATAGCTTGGTAAACAGAATGAATACATACTCGTAGAATACTTAATCCGAAATCCAGTACTAGTAGAAGGTTAAGTACAAAAAAAATTACCAAACAAATTTGAACAAACTATTTTGATGGTGCTATTAAATTTGTATTAGTATTATAAGTTTAATTCAGCTCGAATAGTTTGTATCGCATAGAACCTAGCCCCGTACGACAAAAAAGTTTTAAAATATTTTATGTACACAGTAAAAAGTTTTGATGTAAAATATAAAAGTTGTTTATATATTTTTTCTTATAACGTTAATGAATACCAAAAATAGTATAATACTTAAACTATTCTCATTTATAAAAACCTTGTATACGAAGAAAAATAAAATTATATACTGCGGAACATATACAATGTTTGATTTATAATATTTTAATATTGTTTTTATACTTTCTTTTAATATTTCATTCTATACATCATATCTCTAATACAATTTATATCAAAAATAATATAAATGCGAGAGTGAAAATTTCTGCGAAAATGTCTTGTATATTGAGTTGTATGGATTTAATAGGGCTGTCGGATAAATATTTTCGTTTATTCTACACTAGTGTATACATTTTATCTTCTTTGGTATAGAATAATCGTCTGAAATGAAAATATGCGTCGTTAAATTGATCATTTACAAAGTTAAAGTGGATCGTGGCACGCGGAATAGTTATAGTTAAAACATAAAATAAATATAAAAAAAAACGAAAATATGTATGCCGGATTGTTTAAAACATTTTACTATGCAAATAAAAATCGGAAGTGGCTATTCAAAAGTATAGTGCGGAACAAGTGGAGTTTGAATACAGTGATTTAGTATATTCAGGTGAAACCAAGATTCATAAATGCAATTGTAGTTTCTAGAATCATTTGTGTTATGTAAAAATATTGTATTCAGTTTCATTTTCTTGAAAAGCAAATAGTACCTTCATTGTCACGAGGTATATTGTTAAGGAGATAAGTCTAAAATCAAGTGTGCTTCAACACACCTATACCTGTACCTATACATGTATTTATTATTTAATTAAAATACTTGTATATATGTATGTAGAAACTTTTTTTAATCAACCTTATTTCAAGAGAAATTCAACTTAAGGCAAGGTATCAGTTAAAAGGCCCGAAAAATACCTCAATTTCAGGTTTTTTTTTGGATATAAATTAAATATATGAGCCGTCTTTTTTGAAAGTGGAATAAGTCCATCGGACAAAAAAAAATTGAATTTTGAATTATTGTTTTTTACATTAAAATTTCAATTTTAATAAAGTCAATACCAATAAAAATATGGACATATAAATATGGACATATTATATTATATATAATATTTCTTATAAATTGTTATTTTTGAAAGTGGAATAAGCCCATTTGGACCTAAAAAAATCGTTTATTTTCTTTAACAATTTTTTCAATTATTATTGCATAATAAAATTTAACAGGTTTATAGTGTTAATACATCACTCGAATCATATTAAAGTATGCCAATATTTTTAAATTATTTCAAACGTAAGACCTTAAATATTCCAATGTATGAAAAAATGGACTTATTCCACTTTCAAATACAACTGCTTATATGGAAAAAACTATTAATTTGTTATATAGAGGTACAAGTGAAGAATAATTGTGAATTTAAAAAAAACAACAAATATTGCAAAATGGCGGCTTCGGCTCTTATGACGTCAGGCCACGATTGGCGTGAGTTGATGCACGCGGTACCTTCTACAGCCTTGCCAAGTGATCTGAATCCAAAAATTCAAAAAGTTTATGAAACTAAATCGAATTTGCGGTGCCCCAACGTTTTCCGATTTTGAAAAAACGCCCTGAGACTATTTGAAAAAAAAAATCCCTTTTTTTACTCTTTTTTTGGCTTTAAAACTTAAATAAAATAAAAGTGAGATAAAAAAATAAAAAAAATCGACGTTGGGGCCACCCAAATTTAGTTTAAAATCGGTTCATTTGTTGAAGCTGTAGAACGTACCGCGCTCCGGAAGAAGTGGTTTCAAGAAAAACGTTTTAAAAAAATCGTATTGAATATGGGCAAACCGTTCCACAAATCGGTCTGTAACTCGTGAAATACATTCGATATCAAAATATCCTTTTGTCCACGTATTCTCAATATATTAAAGATGAAAAAAAAAATGTAAACTATTTTTTTTTGCCTTAATTGTGGTATTACATATTATGTTTTATATAATACATATATATGTATACGCATATAAAAGTAAATATAGAATGCACCTATATAAAATACTATAATAATATCCTATACAAAGTATTTATTAAATTGGTATAGATTTATTTTATAAACAGAGAATTCATCGTATCCTAATATGAAGATAAAAATTTTTTATCAATTTATAATAAACCTTATATTGAAATTCTATACACTTATTTCATAACCGATGATATCAGTTTTATACATGCTACTATCAGTTTTATTCTCTGCGAGTGTATAAAGTTTATTTGAAAATGGTAAGGATTTATATGTATTCAAAATTTTATTGAATTTATACCAAAAATTTTTACCGTGTACGTATGTTTGGAATCCACAACCGCAAATGATGAAACTCCACTGACACCGGAAAACGACAAAAAAAAATTCCATTCTTATTTAATTTTTTTTTTTTCTATCTTTTTTTTTATAGTTATATGTACATAGAATGTTAACCACTTATGCTCTTCGATTTTTTTGATCGCAAACCCCTTGAGATCCCAAATTGATTTTTTGAAATGTTTCGGAAAACTATAATATACAAAACATAAGAAAATAAAAAAAAAAAATTAAAGATATCTACACATTTTGAGATATTCAAGGATAAAGGACAAAATCGTTATCCATGAAAATAAAACTTGAAGGATTTTTTTTATTCATATTTTTTTCTATTGCGACAATCTTCCCCTTTAAAATAAGCCATATTTTATTATTCTAGAAAAAAAATTACCAGAGATATGCATTTTCAAAAGGGACTCGCACACCATTTTTTCAAAACTTTTAACATACCATAACTAACAAAAAAATGAGGTCGAAACCAAAAAGTTGAATACCAATTTTTTTCCACTAATTCATCAATTACAACATTTTTAAAAAGAATCGGAGATGGTAGGGTCACACCTTTGGCAATTCTTGACCTGAATCGCTCTTGATTTTTTTTTATTAATTTTACTTTATTATTTTAATAATTAAGTATTGTGATTGATTTTTTAAAAAAAAAAATTTGCTACCCTCAAAATTTTTATTTTCACGTTTCATAACTAGTAGACGCGAAAAAAGCAATAAAAATTTTCAGTCCGTCTGTCCGCCGTACGGCGTCCGCCGTACGCAAGATCGTTTGGAGGCTCGTAGCTGCCAAACGCTTTGAGATATTAAATTGAAATTTTTTTAACGAATAGACGGGGTAGGCGCCTTGAAGTGACCAAATTTTTAGGGGTGGGGGTGTGAGGGGGAAGGAGGGGGAAGTGTTTTAGACCGAAAATTTTGCTTTCCAGATCTCAGTAACCCCTTATGTTAGGAAGCTGAAACTTGGAATTTCTATAGAGCTCTGATAGTAGACCCATTTGCAGAAAAATTGTCAATATTGATCAAGGGGTGTGGGAGTGGGGGGAAATGTAATGCGTCCGAAACCCAAAAAAGGTGAGATAGACACATTCTAAAATCCATATCTCCTAAACCGTTAATGGCACACCATTCAAACTTAAAACATATTTGTAGTTATACTAGGAGAACAGAATGAAGAAAAATTTTGGGTGGGGGAAGTTGTGTATGGGGGTGGGGGGTGAAAAACTTAAGATTACGATATCTCATGAACCAATTGCTCAAGAAAAATAAAATTTGGTTTGGGTGTGAAGGTTGACAAAAAAAGATTGATCAAAGTAAAATTTTTTAAGTGGGAGGTGGAGCATAGAAGTGGAGGGGATGAGCATTTTTCAAATCAAACACATTTCATATCTCAAGAACAGTTTAAGATAGATGCTTAGAATTTTTACCAGAAGTAGCGCTAATTAAACCCTAGTAGGAAAAAAAGTTTTGGGGTTGAGGGTGAAGAGGGGGAGGGTGGGGGAGGGTGGGGGAGGGTGGGGGAGGGTGAAAAGGAAAAAGTTCCGATGCTTATATCTTGAGAACCTGTAATGATATAAGCCTTAAACTTGGTATTTAGATAGAGCTATAGTAGCGGAATGTTGGAAAAATAAAAATTTTTTTAGGGGTAGTATGCTACGGGGGTAGGGGGTGTTTTTCCTAATTATTAAACGGTTTATGCTAGAAAGTTGAAACTCGGTGTGTATACGTAAATCAACTAGAAAAGTAATTGTGTTAAAAAAAATTTGAATATTCATTGGCGTTTAGAAAGGGGGGCAAAAAAAATTATTTGTAAATATAATAGATATAAAATTCATATATTTTCACGATTTTCGTCATATCTACTAGGTCTTTCCAAATATTGAATTCATTTTTATTCTACGGATTCTTCGTATGAATACCTAGAAAGTGTTTTCAAGGTTTTTTGAAATTCGACCCCTAAGGGTAGTGTGGTACAAGTGGGGGTGTTTTTCCTATATATGGAACGGCTTAAGCTACAATGTTGAAACTCGGTGTGTATATGTAAATCAACTAGAAAGGTAATGGTGATAAAAAAAAATTTTAATATTCATTGGCGTTCAGAAGGGGGGGGGGGCAAAAAAAAATATTTGGAAATATAATAAATATAAAATGCATATATTTTCACGATTTTCGTCATATCTACTAGGTCTTTCCAAATATTGAATTCATTTTTATTCTACGGATTCTTCGTATGAATACCTAGAAAGCGTTTTCAAGGTTTTTCGAAATTCGACCCCTAAGGGTAGTGTGGTACAAGTGGTAGGTGTTTTTTCTATATATAGAACGGCTTAAGCTACAATGTTGAAACTCGGTGTGTATATCTAAATCAACTAAAAAAATAATTTTGAATAAAAAAAACGAATATCTATTGGCGTTCAGAAGGGGGCAAAAAAAATTATCTGTGAAAATAGAATGCATATTTTCCCACGATTTTCGACATATCTACTACCTCGTCCCAAATAATGAATTTAATTTTATTCTATGTATTCTCCATATGAGTACCAAGAAAGTGTTTTCAAGATTTTCTGAAAATTTACCCCTAAGGGGGTGTAAAGTGATTGTGTACTTTTTCAGAAACTGTTCCATATCTCTCAGATCCAATCAGATTTTCACTTCCATGATCTTGTTCTTTTTGATAAGTTTTCAGTCACATAGTAGCCTACACCGCATTTCAGAATTGATCGCGTTCCTTACTTCTGCCGGAAAAATAATAAAGTTACGCCCAGATTGTTGGCAGATTTTTTAATAATATACATAATATACAAATTCGATAATTTTACCTAAAATACTATGCATTTTACTGCTATTTGTGCCATTCCCCAATTGTGTGGCGAGTATCGCAACTAAATGTCGGTGCTTGCTTATATCAGATACTGTCAAGCCATATCATATGTGCAGTTTATCATATGCAGCTAGTTTTAATACTTATGATTTCAATACCATGGTTTGAATATTAGCTATCCATGGTATAAGATAGCTCTTAGAACCTTTGAAGACAATAACATTTCATACTGTAAAATGTCTCCGCACAAAGAACTGCTTCACTTGTCCACTTTGCACCACGAGTTTACACTTAATGATAACATACTTGGGTTGTAGCATTCCTCCGGAAAATAAAGGAAGAAAATCGTTTGACTACGGGAATGCACCTAAAATTCGACATGGGGAGCAATCAGGGAATGTTGGTCTGGGTTTTTTTTGTTTTCAAGTGGATTTCCGTGAGCAATGTGAATAGCATGCAACATGGCGAACAATATTCGTCTTAATTTCGTCTATAATGAGAAATTTAGAATTCTCGACAAGCTCCCGACGCTGGGTTCCATTAGGTTCCTCATGAGCAATAACATCACACAAGTTTGTGTTTTTTCAATTGGCAAACTTACTTCCTTTCTGTCATGGGGCCATTTACCCAACCACTGTGAAAATTTGAAGCTAATATTTAGGAGTTATGAGACATCAAACACGCTAGCTTACGTCGTACACATCATATAAGACGTATACCTCGCAAGACTTTGCTTTTTTAGGTTCAAATTGTCCTAAAACGCAATTTTTGTCTTCTTCCTCTGACTAACTCCCATAAATAACATTTTAAAACTAGAATAAAGCTAATATGATGAGCCTAAATATTAGTGTCGACATAATTAAATTTATTATCCACTTAAAATTCACAATTTTTTTAAAAAAAACAACAAAATTTCTTAAAACGTAAATAAAATTTCACCTTTGTTTGCTCTCAGACGAAAATTCTACAAATATTGACAAACTCTTTTATTGCGAGTGATGTGATGACTTATATGGTTCAAGGATATATTTATCCACTAAATGACGTACTACAAACGAGTAAATTTGATAAACTTGACCAGCCAGAATGCCTCTTCCGCTTAAGCAACAAGGGAATCCCCTTGTTTCACTTGGTCATGATTTTGATGACGGTCAATTTGCACAAAATATTTTTTGAACAAATGACGTATTTCAAGGTTATAATACAGGTAAGTATACATATATGACATTAGAGGTAAGACAGATACGTCAGCATTATTTTATAATTTGCATATTAAATTTTATGCAAATAACTTTATGCTTAAAATTGTACTTAAAACTACGCATGATTATTGATCTATAGAAATTTAAGGTAATATCGATTTGTATGTATGTTTCAAGTTTTATATTCATTTATTAACGTGCAACAAAGTATTATAAATATCAGGTTGTTAGTGAAAAAATAACGAAGCTAAAGAATTAAATAGATGCTTAAAAATAGATTCTTGTATCGGAGATTAAACAAGTTTGGTCTTTTTTGTGAAAATGTCTCAGGAAACTAGTTGAAAGGGTAACAGTTGCTAATTAAATATCGATGTTGTTTATTATCAGGAAATCAGACACGTAAA
Source organism: Beris chalybata (assembly GCA_949128065.1). Lineage (NCBI taxonomy): Eukaryota > Metazoa > Arthropoda > Insecta > Diptera > Stratiomyidae > Beris > Beris chalybata. The sequence goes on along the minus strand of OX421896.1, from coordinate 23,069,613 downwards.
TGTTCGTCAAATAATTAGTATTTATGTACCATATTAAAGCATTTTATTCACTGTTCGTAGCAACATGGATTCTCGTTACTATTGTCAAGCTGAAATTTCATCTAACCATCATTTTTAGTTCTCAGTACCACAATAACATGTTGTTATTAAAATATTAAAATGTGATAAGAACAATTTAATTAGTATTGTATTTATTACTATTTTTGTGTACAAATAACATTTCACAACTTGTATAAATCACAATAAAAGAATGGGCCATACAGTTAGCAATGTCAGTAACAAAAATATGGTAATATCTACGATGAAAATGTGTTAAGTCAAAACAATACAAATGTAAAAACCGCAATATTGAATGTTTTGAGTGCTATGTAGCGTAAACTTTGAAACATTTTCATATATCTGAAAATGTAAGAACAAGAATCAATGAATAGAGAGTAGAACTAATTGCAGCGAAAATGTTCTAGAAATATGTTGCGTTTTTAACAATCAATCCCGTATGTATAATAGATACCATAAAAAATATTTTTTATTGGATATAATTTGGCACAGGGTCATGTTGGGGAAATCGATTGAAAATATAAAAAAAAAAAATTTATTTTATTATTATTTTTTATTGAATATTTTGTTTTCATATTATGCTTAATTCTATATACATAATTGTAACTATTTTTGGTAAGTATACTCAGCTTTTAATTAATAAAAAGGTACAGGCTTATGTTGTATCTGCAGCCACATTGGTAAAATGTATAATGTACATTTCCTTTTTTCTGCATACTGTAGTTGGTAGTTGAATTTCATTGCATGCGTTTATACGTCCTCTACTGTCTAGTCTGTAGAGTATTCTCTAGAAACGAGGCGTCAAAACTGCGTAAGGAGAATTTATCTTGACAGTGGTCAAAATTGAGTTTAGTACAAAAACTTGAAGAAAACGCACCCCTTCCATTGAATATTGCCCCCGATAGTAGAAGTTTACTCAAACACATTGGTTTGTTACATTGAATTTTTGAAAGGGTCTTTAACTTGCCAGGTAATATTTTTTTACATTGGAAAGTCTTGTTTCCTGGCTAGAGATTCGAAAAAACTAAATTTTATGCTTGGTAGCGGTTTAATTATTAAAAAGAACAACCTTCTAGCATTTCGATTTTTAGTAAAACAAAACATAGAGCATGAAATTTTAGCGTAAGCTTTTTAACTTTTACCTTTTCAGTACCTTCAGTTACCTTGATGAGATAAGGATTTCGTCACATATACCTTGTAATTTTTGAAATGTGGTGTTAATATTGGATTTTTAAGCAAATCTTTTTCAATTACAAGAATTGAAGTTTAGATAAGGGTTTATCTATCATACGATTCCTCAGCAAATCTTAGCTTCATTGTTCTTTGAATAGTCAATAACTAATAATAATAAATTCTTACTTTTATCGATGTATCTAGGTATATAATTTGCATTAGATTTTTTAATTTTATTCCATAAACATTTTTTTTTTAATTTTTAAAAGGGATCAATAATAATTATATTTGGCGTAATCAGCAAAGTTTTAACTTTTTTGAAAGAACCGTTCAAACGATATGGATTTCAGAATGACTCAGTTCCACCTTTTGGTTTTCTTCGTGCGTTGTTTAGCCTACACTCCCGTACCCTTCCACCCTAAAACGTGAAAATACAGTATTTCAGGGTAGAATTCTTTTTTAAAGACAAAAGTGGAAATAATAAACTAAAATCAGTGACCCTATCCATGCACTGATGGTTTTCACAGCCTCCAATCAAATTCAAACTGTAGCTTACTAATACATTAATATATTATTAAACGGTAGCTTTTCAAAAAGTATCTGCGAATAAATCAAGAAAAATGTTTTGCATATAATAACAAATTTATAGATAGTGCAAATTTTTCCATAGTACAAATTTTTCCATATTTAAATTCCAGTTTTTATTCTAACATACCTGTATAAAACATCCCCGCAGAACTGATATTGTTTCATATTACCGATGAGTACCGGTTAGTCGGTATAAGGTTAGTTGAAAGTCTTAAATAGTAGATACAATTTCGATTTTAAGTTTTCTAAAGCTCTTTTTTCAGTGATACCAGTTGCGCGCTACATTATTTGTTTATAAACTCTTTTAATATTGTGAACAATTATTTGGTACAAAAATCATGAAACCTTCTTATCGCTTGTATCTATTAAGTTAAGTTAAGTTAAAATATTGTTTCTTTATTTACACTAGCTTTAATTAATAATAACATGTAGTATCTATAATTAGAAGCGATGAACATCATTTTGGAAACATTGAAATTTCTCGAATATGAGTACTTTGTGGACTTGAAAAAACATCAACCGAAATCTATAAATCAAATATTAATTTTGCATTACCGAGGATAACTATGGAGAAATTATTCGATATCATTACCTTACGTAAAGCAACACATCTTTATCACTTCCATGCATTTCACACCGACGGGGCCAACACAAGAATTACACTGTACCTTTCTGTATATACCTAATCGTTTGGTAGTGTTTTTTATTTAATTACACATTTATTATTTTTATTTTTTTAATGTGAAACAAAGTGTTTTATTAACTTTTATATTTTCATAGATCAATTAAACTGGGATTGAATGAATAATTACGTAAATTATTAATTAAACAACCTTTTATTCTAGTAAACTAAGAGTTATGATCAATTTTAAGCGAGAAATACTATTTCAAGCGGAATGCAAAGATGATGAAATCTTCGCTGTAATTGAATCAGAAAATTTCTGCTGGAACTTGGATGGTTACTATACGTACGTAAGCGCAGAAACGAAGGCAGTGAACTTTTATATGGTCGATAGGTATAGGTAATAGCTGTATATAATTTCAAAAAAATATAGGTAATCGTTATAATCTTACTAGCCTGTTAAGCGCAAGAAAACGGTCAAACCGGTCTAAGAAAAACTTCATGCGCATCGAGTATTTAAATGGGTTTGCTGGTCTTAAAACTATTAGTTTTAATTGAGAGCTCCACAGAGTTCGTTATTGATTTTTGTTATCTTCATATTATTATTTGTTTAATGCGCAATTGTGTCAATGTGCAATCGTGCCGAAATTAAATCGAAATTGCTGAAGTCATTTAGGTAATTACACAAAAAAAAAACTGAAATTATTCTAGCTATTTTACAACTTATATTTTCGTTACAGGTTGTCCAAGCACCTTTCTACCAAGAAAGGCTCTCGAACAGGCAATTCTGCAAACAATCTAGAACTACAAGTCTTAACACAAATATCATACGTACCCTAATTTCAAAATGGTTCATAAAGAGCACACAGTTAAATATGAAGAAAAACAATTAAGTGCAGGCAACTCGCAGAAAGAAACAGCGTCTACATCGAAGACGGCATCTGGCAGCACTGCAAAATCGTACAAATCCGATACAAACAAATGGAAGTACAACGATATGTGCAAAAATAATCGTGACAAATTCAACAGTTTACATTTTTGTTGAACTCTTCGGAGAGCTAAATTTATTTATATGTATAAGAGAAATAAAGAACAAGTCTGAATTTTGAATAATCAATGCTATTTTAATAGAACATCAGAAATTTGTAATCGACACAAAAATAAGGATTCGGAATTGTTTCAGTAGCACCTACTTCATCAAAGCAATAAAAATAATTATGTTGATATTTACAAGAAGATACCTGATTTCTAACAACAGTCCCTACCTTGAGAACAAGTCAGTAATTCCGAAGTATACTTAATAAACGTTTTAAAATCGACGGGTGAATGTGAAATTATAACTGAAGTTTTCACCACAAACCTAGCCCTGCGCCATCTACACGACAACCTTTGTGTTCAAAGCTACACCGAAGATTTAAGCTTTTCAAAAGCTTCAAGTTAAAATCACAACGGCTAGCCACATTTATCGAACACTGTGCAAATATGAAAAGTACATTTAATATTCCAACTGAAATTACTTAAATAAAAACTAATTTAAATCGAATAATTTAATTACCAGAATAATACCAACTGTTGAAAAGATTAAATAAACAAACTTCTTCGCGTAGAACCGTAACAGGTAGGTAATGTAGTACGGAACGATGGCATCTCATTATCGTCTAATTGCATTTACCACTGCTACATCATTGATATTTATATATCTTGAGAAACTACTGAGAATGCTACAGCAGAATGTTGTTGCAAGCACTCATTGACCTAAACAATCGGGTTAAACTCGTTGACCTAAATGATGAGTTTAACCTCGTTTATTTAAACAATGAGGTTAGACTCGTTTATCTACACAATGGCCACTATTCACAGTCGTCATAAAGTTGGCTTTAAGTTAAAGCTGACTTTAGTGTTTTATTAATAATACGACACTAAAGTCAGCTTTAACTTAAAGCCAACTTTATGACGACTGTGAATAGCGACCAATGAGTTTAAGCTCGTTCACCTTTGCAATAAGGTAAAACTCGTTCACCTAATCAATGAGGTTAAACTCGTTTATCTAAACAGACTCGTTTATCTAAACATTGAGTTTAAACTCGTTGATCTAAACAATGAGGTTAAACTCGTTGATCTAACTAAGCGATTATATTAAGCTCGTTAACCTAAACAATGAGGTTACACTCGTTGATCTAAACAATGAGGACAAACTTTTTGACCTAAACAATGAGCTTAAGCTTGTTAACCTAAACAATGAGTTTAAACTCCTTGACCTTAACAATGGGGTTTAACTCGTTGACCTAAATAATGAGGTTAAACTTGTTGACTTGAACAATGAGATTGAACTAGTCTAAACAGTGAGTCTTAACTCGTTGACGTAAGTAAATATTATTTATCAATCGACCTTAACAATGGGGTGAAAAAGATAATTTCTCCATCGAACTTACCAAAATAAAACTATAGGTAATGTTGATCTGGCCTAATAAGTGATTGAAATAAATATAATAGAACTGTTCAAAACTAATGAGCTTTAAACTCAAATATTATGGAATATCTACCAACTATAACTCATATATAATACATATACAACTTGTATCAGCATTAGTCGAAGTATCAGCATTAGTTTTCAATAATATTACTTAGTTCAGGTTGTCCAGAATCCTGCTTTTGACGTTTATTTCAATTAATTTCAACATCAACTTAAAAACTAGATCTTCTATTTCCCATGTAAAAGAAAACATGTTATTACTTCATCCAGAAAAAGTACCAAAATAACATCAACAAGAAGATAGTACAGAATAATTTCTCTGCAACTTATCAGGATTTTCTTTTTTTGTTTTGAATTTAATTTAAAAGCATACACGTTTTAATCTATTCTAATGACCCTGTAATCGTTAAGAGTTACGTAAATAATACTTCGTCAGACTGGATTTTCTAGAGAAAAACCGGTACCCAGTGTTCACTCAGTTTTGTAGTTCCGCGGAATTTAGTAGAGTTTGAAGTTTTGAGAATAATAATTTTATAAATATGAAATTTCTTCTATATATTTACGTTCTGTTGTGTTTGGTTTTTGGCATTTTCGCGACAAATGAAGGTATAACTCGAGTATTTTTTCAAAATTTTCTAACTAAAATCGTGACTACTCCACGTATAGCAGTTTGTTCGCAACCACGTGTAATAGGAACTTGCCGAGCACAGATTCCTTCCTACTATTACAATCCTAAAACACAACAATGTGAGAAATTTGATTATGGTGGATGCGATGGAAACGCTAATCGATTTGCTAGTATGGAAGATTGCCAGAAAAAATGTTTGTGAAGAAAATATGTAAAAATTTGTGAAACTAAGTTATAATAATAAAAAAAAAGGTTCAAGCTATGTGGCAGTTTTCAATCTAGAAACCAGAAAAAAATTGTAATTTTTTTCATGATAATGGAATCTTTCACAGTGAAGCTACCATAGAAGTTAGTTCATTTAATTTTTAAGTTTAAGTTTTTGTTGTTTTCCAGCATCAGAGTAGATTCTGTGTGAAACTAACACAAAACCCTAACACGAAATCAACGATTTGTGATTAATCGCTGTCCTGGTCATTGCCGTTGAGGACATGACATGATGATATTTTGTATTTTCGCGTTTTAGAATTAAAAAAAAAATAATAAATTAAGAGGTGATGGTAGGAGGATCTGGAAATATAAAAAAAAAAAAAATTTTCTCGTAAACCGCAACTCATAGAAAGCTAAAAATAGAGAGAGTATTTTAAAAAAACAACTGTTAATAAGAGCTTAAAACTAACTTAAAACTATCTCACAATACAACTAACTTATTTAGGCAGCTTAGAAACCAGACTACATTTTAATTAATGAAACAAACTTAATTTTTGATGGTTTTAGCAAGTACATATGTACATTGGTAAGGAGGTGTTTTTTATATCTTTGAAACGGCATATGCTAGAAAATTGAAACTTAATACATACATATGTACCTACATATAGGTGTATTATAGAAGTAATTAGAGCAAATAAAAATGCACATTTTCATTGCTCTACAAAGGTGGTGCAAAAAAATGTCGAGGCTCGTTATATCTTAAGGCATGTTGAGTTATCAAATTAATTTTACTTCCTATTAGCTATTTTATAAGTTTTTTAAAATTTTCGATATCCAACCTCTGGTTGTGTACATTTTCACGAATTCCGAAATATTTGTTAGGTCTAATTATTATAGATATCAAACTCATTTTCGCTTCTAAACGCTTTAAATTTAATTAAAGAAAAGCCCGATTAAAGCATTTTTCGTTATTAAGTCCCCGCTTCGTAATCTAGTTCTCTGAAACGCTCGAAAGATGAGATCATAACATTCGAAAATCCATATATATTAAACGGTTACATTGGTCCTAAGGCTGAACCCAAACAATGGACTAGCTGTCATTCTTACACCTAAAGCGTGACGATCATCCAGTGCTATGCATCAAAACTCATAGTAACAAATATTACCAATTAAGTATGTACTATACTTTAGCGTACTCCCAGAGGTGATGTAGTTAGTACTTCTAGAGATCTTGAATGCCCAAATTGTATCAAGAATGAGTGAATCATCGATAAGGAAATGGATGCATCAATTTTTGATGGTTGTTTGTATGAAAGATTACTTCAAGGAGATGAATTTCTATACTTTTTAAAAAAAATTGAAATAACAATCCAACTTTTACTTGAAATGTCCAATATATTTAATTTTTGCAAGTAAAAGTACACATTTCAATCACTTTTAGACGAAGCTACTGGTATTAGTAGATTATTGATGATGTTTTCAACTAAGCCGTACAGTTTCCATGAAGAGGCTCATAAAATTAAATAACATTTCATGTTAAATTAACTCTATTTACATATATATGAATTGAAAATTATGTTCTTTCCGTGTAATTTTACTTATCTATTTGAATTTTAAACCTGAAACACAATGCTCACGTTCCGTTCCGTCACGTTCAGCTGTCAAAGTAGACCTTATGGGCAGCCAAGGGGTTTATTAATTCAGGCTTCTCACCCCTAATACGAAATTAATATATTTCAAAAGGGGGAGTAGTGCTATTATCCGCATTGTATTTATTATAAAAAAAAATAAACATACTTAAATAAAGAAAAAAAATAAATATTAATAGTAAAAACAAGTGTTTGTTATACTCCTTTTTAGAGTGAAAATTCAAGAGAATTTTCTGCATTTGAAATTTACCGATCGAAACTTTAAAATTACATTGAAAGTGACTATTACATCCCAATATAAATTTACTTGAAAAGGTGTGGCATATTTGCCTACGAACCAAAAAATGTAAGATTCAATGAATTTTTTATATTGATATTAACAACACATAGTCCACTCCATAAATGTAAGCACATACAATTTTATTTTACGGCAAAAATGCAATTTTTTCTATTGTAAGAAGTTTAATTTAGAGTCAGAACTATGTAGCAAGTAGTCTATGCTAATTATGTTGTACAACACCAGCAAGATAAATATTTAAATTTACTTATACCTGCCATAAAATAAATATCTTGTGTACTATCTGCGGAAGGTAGTAATTGCAACTCATAAACAAAACTTACCAATGGAATTAGAAAATGACAATTCAAGGGGATTTTTTCCGATTTTTTTTTTTATTTTCTGTTCTTTTTTATTGTTATGAATCAGTTACAAATGTGATCCATTGATGCTCAAAGCTTAAAGTAATTATAATATAAAAATTAAACTCGTAAATTTTCATTTTACGCTTTACTGCGAAGCCGTGATAACGAAAATAAAGGATTTTATTTATGTTAACCTTAAAAGAAACTAGACTAAATCGAACGAATGTATACGTAATAGCAATAATAATATTTAATGTCGTTTAAATAGACAAAGAGTAATAATGCAATTAAGGTAGCAAATGAAAATCTTTATTTAAAAAATGGAGCAAGAACATTGTGTGATTTTTCACCATTATGTTACTGTATTTTCTTAAGACTTGTGTGGCGACGTCCACCGTAGAAATCAGTGTTCTGTTTTGGTCTAGAAACCCTATTTACCTTCACTTTCACTAGTGCGTGTGAGTAGTCCACCCACTCTCCCAACTATGAAAATTTAAAGGTATATCCTAAATGGTTCTTAAATTAAAGATTTAAAATTCAAAAGGGTCTAAGTGCCAAAACAAATTTCTTTTTGGGTTTTCCTTCAATGTGCTCTATAAGCAAGCCCATAATCAACCGGCTTATGAGACAAATTTTGATGTTGTAGATGCTAGAAAAACTTGATTTAATGCAAAATCAGAATCTCCAGTCACAATTCACGTTTTTCTCATTTTCCCAGGAATCATATTTTTGGCGCTTACATCGTTTTGAATTTCAACTCTTCGATTATGCGACGAGTGATCAATTTACACACTATACTTCAATCGAGACGAGTAGAATGGCAAATTATTATTTACCTTTCGCAAAATGTAAACATGTTAAAGTTCTTTTGATAGTAAATTTAAATCGCCCGACTAAAATTTTATATACATACATATACATAAAAACTAGGTTTCTATTTTATAAGAAAATATTGTCTTTACAAGAACTATAGTATTGTATAATACATTATTAAAGAACTTTGTATTGGAAAATATTATCATGTGTACTATCAGAACCTTGAACTTACAATCTTTTTCATTTCATCAAAAAAAAAAGCTAATAACATAATCTGGTATAAAAGGAATGACAAAATTAATTCTTGCTAATAGATACTCCGATCTATAAGCAACAACTTCTTACACTTATAAGTTGATCAAAATAACGTACTTTAAAATGAAATTAATTTTGGTAGTACTCGCTGTGTTCAGTTTAGTTGCATCTATTTTTGCATCTGGAAGTTCTGGTTAGTATTCTAAAATAAATCGTATTTTTCTTGGAATAACATTGTTATCATTATTTAAAATTACCTCTACTCAATTTCAGTTTGCTCATTGGAAAAGGATGTGGGACCTTGTCGTGCAGAAGTTCCCCGATTCTACTATGATATCCAAACAAAAAAATGTGAACGCTTTATGTACGGTGGCTGCAGGGGAAATGATAATAACTTTAATACTATTGAAGAATGTAAAAATACATGTTTGTAAATAAAAGCATTAATGAATTTCGATAAAACAAATATACTAGAAATTGTTTTTTGCATAAATGGAATGTACAATGTTATTTTCAAACTAATGGTACATTAATTTTTGATGAATGTTTTCACAGTACATTTCGAATTGAAAATACAAGGTTTTCCGGTGAATACTGCTAAATTCTGTTAAATTTAACAGTATTCACCGGAAAACCTTGTATTGTATGTGTTGTATTATGTACTATGCTATGCTAAGGCATAAGTTGCAGAGGTTCTGACTTTTCCGGAAAACTCGGAAGAAAAATTTTCCAGATACAAAATAATCATCCAAACATCTATGAAACCATTCAGTCCAACCAAACCAGTCCAACCATCTATCAAACTTTTCCATTCGAGGTGAGATTAGTAAAAATACACAAAGATTTTTTTTTAAATTTATTTATTTCGAGATGTGGTTCCGTTATGAATAGTGAAACCCATCAATATTTCGGACAAGCCCAGAGGGGAATTATGAGTTGTTAAACCATTTTTCAAAATTTACAATATAATTAACAAAATTAATCAAAATTTACAATATAATTACAATATACAGACTTACTATACCATTCAGCCAAAATAAGCGGAAAATTCAAATGTGTCTTTACTTCTCAGATCGGGCGGCTAGAAATTCTGTTAAGAGCGATAAAAGATTAAATAGAAAAAAAAAATTTGGCGGATAAGTAAACTAACAAAAAGTATGTTAGAAGATCTTGTTTTATTTTATTTAATAATACAACACAATAATAATATATTATATGACATAAAAATCTATAAAAGAATGACAATTTTTTTTATTATTATTATTATATTTTAATAAAAGGCATATAAATATACACAGTTATACTTAAGCACTAGTTACAAAACCATCAGATTAATATTATTAAATTGTAATTTAAATTTAGACCAAATTGTATAAATGTGTTGTATATTTACATAAATTAACTTAAAATTATATTCTTAATTTGCAAACTTAAATTTATATTCTTATTTCGTAATTTCGTAAGTTTTATGTATTCATAAATTCTTAAATTTTGTTAGGGAGGTTGGAATTCTTTATTATTTTAAGAATAGCTAAACAGTTATCTGTATTAATGTTCTGATCTTTATTATGTTTTAAATTTTTCTCTAAAATCATTATTGAAAATTTTTGGACATTCTAGTACATGATTGAAAGTTAAGCGAACTCTGCAGTGATCACAAATTGGTGGTGGGTCCTTCGTAATTAAATGTAGGTGGGTGAGCTTAGTATGGCCCAATCTGAGGCGCGTGATGATTTTTGCTTCCGTTCTTTGGACGGGTTAACATAGGTTGAATAAAAATTTGCTCTGGGTGAAAACTTGAAAAATGATTTTTACTTGCGGCATAAGCTGTTATTGTTTTTTGCCACAGAATTGTAGCCAACATTGTCAGATGACTTTTTTTAAAATCTTCAAAATTGTATAGTTGAATCGTTCGTGTCTTTCGAATCGAACTGAGAGATTGAACTGCAGAAATGATCTCAAACTTGAACTGCAGATCATAATAAAAATTGCCGATCTACTAGTCGAAAAGTAGAGCGGTTTGTTGTCTATTGGGCCCTTAAGATGTTTATAAACATTTAAGAATAACGTACCGATAAACAGAAGTTAAATGACAAAAATTTGTTAATTGATGAAAAAACTAAATCGTGTCCTTTTCAACTAAAGGTAGTATTATCCCAAATTATAGTCTAAAGAAGTCTAAGTAAAGTTTCGAGAGTGTTAACGAGTGTAACGTCTTTTACACCCGCATAGTTAATTGATTAATTTTTTTTCTTCAATACTTTCATCAATGGAGCGACAGCCCAAATCGGTCCAGAGCATGCAGTATACATTGTCTGAAGTCATCCCGGTTTAGCGCCATCGTCCTCCGATTTGTGCACCTAAAAAGCGATTGCAATCGTCAACTGCGTCAACAATATTTTACGAGACTGTAATAATAATATGAAAATTTAACGTCTTATAAACGTATTGGGTCAATTCTAGTCCAACTTTAAATAATTTTAGATTTTCTCAAATTTGAATCGTAAGAATTGTTATCAGAACCTTGACTCCATTTAATCTCTTAATTTTTTTGTTTTAGAATAACATGCGATGACTTAACATCATAATTCGGTATAAAACGGATGGAACTTTGTCAATTAAAGTTAATAGACCTTCGACTATTACTCAACAATTTTGTACAGAATTAGTTATTTTAAAATGAAGTTCATTTTTATATTTTTCGCTGTGTTCAGTTTAGTTGCTGTGATTTTGGCATCAAGTCCCGGTAAGATTATGTTCTCAAAATATAATACAGAAAAAAGGCAACAAATTGCATAATTACTTTCTCTTCACAGCTTGCTCCTTGGCAAAGGACGAAGGACCTTGTCGCGCAGGAGTGCCTCGATTTTATTATAATACCCAAACGAAGCATTGTGAACGTTTCATGTACGGAGGCTGCAGGGGAAATGATAATAATTTTAAGACTATTGATGAATGTAATACTGCATGTTTATAAGAACTCTTATTGAATTTGGACGTAAATAAGAATAATTAGTGCGCGACTATGTGATAAAATTAAATTTTCTTTTTAACTTTCCGTTTGGTTCTCTGATACGGAGTAGTCTCTTTAATTACATATAAAATTGATCTAAATATAGTGGATGAATAACTAAGTTACCGCACTTCGGAGAACCAATCGTAAGCAAATTTAAAATTGGTTAGAAGTTTACTTTTTTTAACGACAACCCCTGAAACATATTTAGCATATGTTTGATAGTAGCTCGCTCTAGTGCTCCGCCCAATTATAAGAAATACTCATAACAAAACATGTGAATATAGAGTTTGTTGTGAACGAAGGCCTTGGAGTGGTTATTTCGACTTAAAAAAGTCAAAATAAGTCAAAAATATAAATTAATAAAACCATTCCTAATATGCAGTTTCACACCTAAGACGAGATAAGTAGTCAACTTAATTTATTTTATAATTTTTTAGTTTATTTGTTTAAAAAAAAGTTTACAAACATGTTTCTTCACACATTTCTTTCGATTCGAAACGATAATCTTTACCGTAGCAGCCACCATAAAGGAACTCTTCACACTTGTTCGTTGCACTATTGAAAGAAAAGCGTCGTTTAAATGGTCGACAAGGTCCAACTTCCATCGGTTGTGAACAAATATCTATAACAAATAATTATTGAAAAAAAAAATTAAACACTGCCCCCTATTCAGGACCGAGTCACAAGTCACAAAGTAGGCCGAGAGTCTCAATTTTGTATTAATTGAGACTTTTTTGTAAGTACTTGATTCATTCTCCGATTTGTTTTACTCCACTGCAATGTTGTCTGTAATTAGCATTTACTGTATATAGTAAACAGAACGCGATGAAAATACTACAAGACAACATATTGCGTAGGTTATAGGGTCATTTCATCAAGAATTACCAAAAATGAAGAACTTTGTAACCTTATCGAGCAAATAGTTTTTGAGATAATAATTTCTAAAACGGAAAAAAATTATATATTATTTTTTGTTTATTTGTGGCCAAAAACTCCAAATCCGCCTGACGTCCGTATGTCCGTCAGTCTGTCCGTTAGCATGATAACTCAAGAACGCCTTTACCTAGAATTTTCAAATTTTCAATCTGGTTGTTTTGTTTAATTTGTAAGGCTAAGTTCTTTCGTGTAGCTGCCATACAAAATGTCCTTAAGGGCTTATGCCCTCAATTTACGGTGACTACCGTGAGGGCATTTTTTTGTCATGGTCAACTTCACGAGACTCTCAGTGGCTGATTTGTTAATATTTTCCTTCGAAATTTCCACAGAATGTTTTTTAACTGTAGTACTTTTATATACAATTATTTAAATTTAAATAATTCTTGAATATTTTTTAAAAAAATTCAAGAAAATATGCTTCTTTTTAGTCTTCTAGACCCGCATAAGCCAATAAATCACGTGGTCAAGAATGTTGATCAATAACTTCGGATGGCCTAAAGCTACGACTTTGAAATTTTTGTATACATTCGTTCTTCAATAGTGGAAGCTAAATTTATGGTATTGAAAAAATCCTATGAGTCCTTCGTGTAACTGAAATACAAATATCATGTGAATATGTATATATGTATGTACGTATGTAAAGGTTCTTCGTTCGTAAATGACAGAACTTCTTTCAAACCTGGTGTAATGGTTGGGGCAGGAGAGGTTCTGCAGCCTATACTCCCCCCTATTTCTGAAGCATGGGTTTCGAGTTGAACCTATACTGTTTGAAAATTATGAATGTCCAGCCCATCCATTTATAGACCTATTGTAATCACATGATCCTTTTTCAAGGTAGTGGAAACTCTTAGAAAACGTATGCTATCGAAATATCTTGAGGAAGATAAATTTATTGTTGACCACCAAATAGGTTTAGATCAAAACCGTCCACATTTCATGACTTGACTGAAAGGATCCATAGTAGTATTCTTGGATTCGAGAAAACCCAGTTAGTTGCACTCGACATTTTTAAAACTTTGGATAGAAAATTTTAAAGCATTTAGTAATTATGATTAGACGAAGTTATCAATCTATACTCATGAACACGAGTTTTAAGGCTTTTTGTATGGTAGTTTGCCGAAGGAGTAAGTCAATTTTGACCTTTAACGAACTCAGCTTTACGAATTCTACCAATAATCCTGATTCCAATTTTCAATATCTTAGAAAAATACGTTTTTGAGTGACTATGCGTTGAATTGTATTGAATTTATTTCAGTATCCATGAGCATAGCTCGTGCGGATAATATTAAATATATACAATGTCTACATGGGTTTTAATATCGAGTAAATAATTCAACAATAATTAATTATAAAGAGGAAAATTCATTAAGTAAGAGAATGACGTGAATGTGAAAGATAATAGAAAAGAAAGTGAGAGAAAAAAAATTAAAAATTAAAGCTAATCAAATGTCAAAACAACAAAGAAAAATAGTACTAAATTGTGAAAGAAAATGCAAAAATATAATGAAAATGATTAAGCTATGAAAAATAAGATAATACAAATGGTGTTTTATTGTAGAAGATGTTTTTTTAAATTTTGTTTAAATTTGTTTGAGACAGATTGAAGATCTTCGGGAAGTTGGTTATAGTTCAGACAGACAAACGCATATCCGATTTTAGATTCCTCTACGTGCTTCAAACTTTTGAGTTGGATTAAACTTAAATTAAAGTCTCATATTTTATCCTGGGAATAAAAATAACTCTCCAAATACCCAATTGGTTGGACATGTCATGTTTCAAAAATAAACAATTCAATAATAAGTAATAAATAATAATAGTAACAATTAATAAAACCATTCCTTATATGCAGTTTCACACCTAAGACGAGATAAGTAGGGTAATAAAATGGTTGAAACAAAGTCTCACCCAGGTGGTCAGCTTTCAAAGACGAGTTCTATTTTATTAAAAAAAAATGCAAGGAATGTTATTTTCACCAAAATGATGTGCAACGATCTAAATATACATGAGAATATACAGGTGTTGTACATATATTAAACTGCTGGACTCCTCGCTTGTAAAATAAGTTGAAATAAACTCTCTACATACAGGTAGAACTTTGCAGACTTGTTGACATTCTTAATCGAAATTAATAGCGCATAAACAAAGACCAGAATTTGTAAAATAATTTCCAATAAAACAAATGAATGAGCTGCAAGTGTAAATAAAACCTATAGTATTATTGTTATTTGTTTATTATGTTAAAATGCCTAAAAATTCGTTCAGAATAATTTAAAGTTTGGACCATAAAGGGTAGTAGAGTGGTTGCATAGATTTTCTCGAATTCAGCCATATCAGTCAGGTCGGATTAAATATCGAAAAACTAAAACTTCTATGGCCTTGTTTTTTAATCGCCTAAAATTAGATTACAGGAAGTTTTCCTTTTGAACCCCTAAACGTGTATAATAGAGTTGAACACGTTTTCACGAATTCCATCATATCGCTTAGCGGTGATGACACCGAATTGGCTTTCCTTATATCTAATAATTTATTGCATGATTTTTTAATGAACAACGCTTAAGTGGGTGTAAGTTGGTTGCGTACGTTTTAATAATTTTTGCAATATGTATGTGGTTCGATGAGATATATATTTGGCTTTAAGTTCTGAATTTTTTTTTTATAAGAATCTAAGAATTACTTTTTTTCCAACCCCCAAGTTTGCATTTTACTTCTCAAGGCTTCACAAAAAAGTTAATTTTTCAAAATTCAGTCCTAAGTGAGTATAATGGGATTGTACACCTTTCACAGTTTTCGACACTTACGTTCGATGAAATATTAGATTGGTTTGAACTTTCACAGACTTTTTATATAATCGCCTGCAAACGCATTTCACGATTTTTTTAAATTCAACCCCTAAGAGGTGTAAAGGGATTGTATACATTTCCACGAATTCAGCCATATCTCTCAGGTTTGATTTGATATCGGTTAAATTTTTACTTCCACGACCTTGCTTTATAGTCGTTTTCAAAAATTTTGTATTTTTAACCCATAGGAGATTATAAAAGGGTTGAACACAACCTCTCGAATTTCGTCATATCTCTTAGGAGTGATAAGGTATCGAATTGGTTTTTACTTTTTCGGGCTTTCGTTATATTTATCTAAGAACTTCTTTCAGAATTTTTAGATAGTCAAGCCCCAAGTGAGTGTAAGGAGGTTGAAAATATTTTCCCAATGTTTGCACTATTTTGGATGACTTGGCTTTAATTTCTGCTGAGTTCTTCTATTGTATAATAGCCCAATAAGCACCGGATTTATGATTTTCTGTTTCTCTTATTTTCGCAAGGTGGTGTAAAGAGGCTTAATTCATTTTCACAAATTTCTACATATTCCTTAGATCTAATGAGATATTCAATAGATTTTTAGGTTCTAATGCTTATGTATCTAATGTCGTCAAAACCCTAATTCCAGGATTTTTCGATATTCATCTTTCGCCATATTCCGTGAGTTCAATGATATATCGGGTTAGTTTTTACTTACACAGGCTTTTAACGTAATCAACAATTCATCTTGAATATTTACCAATAATGAGAATGAAAAAAATTCAAAAGTTGAAGGAAAAGAAGCGAAGAGAGCCCTTCGTTTAGCCGCCATACAAAAGTGGTTAAAAAATATGTTCATTAATTTGCCGGTGAGAACTAGAACTATTAGAAGAATTAGTTTAGAGTACCTATGTCCGTATATACATTATTTATAGATATTATTCAACATTATTTTCTTTGTTGTAGACAACACCTTCACCTAAAACCAGATATACTCGTAAATGATATTAAAATAATTATATAACATGTTCTGTTTTTTTAAAGTCAACTTAATTTATTTTACAGAAACTACAAAAAAAAGTTTACAAGCATGTTTCTTCACATATTTCTTTCGACACGAAACGATTATCATTACCGCGGCAACCACCATAAAAGAAATCTTCACACTTGTTTGTTGCACTATTGAAAAAAACGTAGGGCTTCTGTGCTCGGCAAGGTCCAACTTCCATCGGTTGTGAACAAATTGCTATAACAAATAATTATTTAAAAAAAAAAAATTAAACACTATTTAATTAATATAAACTTCGCACCATCGTTTTTAGCCTGGATAGCTACGGTCAACGTTGCAAGTACCAAAAGCGCGATTACGAATTTCATTGTGTTTTTATTGGATATAAGCTCGGCTTATTGCGAAACAACTACGATTACGACTAGTAGAGCAGACTTTTGCAAAAGCAATGACAAAAATCACAGAACCAATGCTTTTTATATTTTAGCTTAGTCGTCTCGTGGGATCGAGGTAATGAGCTTAATCGAAAAAGTTTAAAGGTTACATGAAAAAGTTAAAGCAATCTTCAAAATAATTATCGATCTGCGATGACTCTTTTCATTAAGCTAAGATGTTAAGAGTCAATGATAATACGGGTAGGTATGTAATATGATTTTATTGTTGACATTATTTTGTGTACTTACACAGAGACTTAGTGCTATTTAGCCTTGATCTTCACAAAAATCGAGTATATCATTGGACATTTCTGCTCTAACAATAATTACTAACTAACAATAGTAGATTTTTTATACGTGTATACTGTATGATAATATCACTGTAAAAAAATCTATAGTACCAGAACTTTTGGAGCATATTAGTTGCGCTACAATTATAAATACACGTTGTGAAAAGAATAATTTCGTAATCGTGTTTTAGTGTAACTAAAATCCCTTTAAATTACTTTGTTGGAGTAGGTACGTGCCCATTATAAATAATGGAGAAAAAAAATTTTTACTAGTACACTAGGGTTTCAAAATTACTCTTTACCTTTCCAATTTTAGCCTCTCTGTAGTAATTGAACTTGAGATTATTCAATTTGGCTTTCAGCGGTTTTCAAGTTAAATATTTCTGTTTTTGATTTTTTCCTGGTTTTGTTTGCTAGGTAATTTTAAGAGTACATAGAAGTTTGTCATACTTATGCGAAATGATACCTTGTGGAAAATTCGGTTAGAATTATCAATCAATGCACCTTGGATGGGAATTTTTTTTTATTTTATGTTAGAACTACATGTAAGTTTATAGAGCACAACATATCTGCGTCTGCACTGAAAAAACCAGTCTCCAATGATCATAGTCACTTAAATATATGATTTTCTAATTCCTTATTCGTCACGGTGTATAGAGCCCACAACTAGAGATGGGTTAATACTGATATTTGGTGATATCACCTAATACGAATATATTTATTACGCGGTATTATAATATCTAAAATAATTTTTGAATATTACTGATATCTACTGTATCATGGCCAGCTGGTGCTTGTTAAAAAAGAATCTTGATGAAATGATTATCGAATGGACATTTATAACTATATTTGGTGAAGTTAACCTAAGGAAAAGTTTACGATATTGGAATTTCGAATGTCATTTCGGATTTACCCCATCTACCCTTTTACGAGGTGTGAAATCAAACAGACAAATTGTTATTTTCAAATCTAATAACATCCATTCTTTTTGTTAACACAGGTGTACATTTCCAGACCCTTTACTTATTAAAGTGCCTGCCTTCTTTGTCTCTATATAATCGTAAATTTTTAAATTTTCCCTTTCACCTTCTCCCGACAGCGCCCCTTACAATCACACTTTCAAAATCGTTTCCCTGCTAGAAGTATACAGCGCCTAACTCCTGTAAAATTTCTAAGATCATATCTGGTACTATTCTTGAGATATATAAATTTGATTTTTTGAATGGAATAGCCCCTTACTTTTGTGCTTCACCACACTCCTCAAAAAGTTCACCTTCAGTAGAATCCACTTGTAGTCCTATACACAGAAACCAAATTTTATCTTCCTGCTGTAATTGGTTCGGAAGATATTGAAGTTCAAAGTTTTTCACTCCCTACCTCCACAGCCCACCAGCCACAATACAATTTTTAGACCTTATCTAATCTTCCATTATCCCTTAAGATAACCAGAAAGTTTGAACCTCCTGACGTCAATCGCTTCGGAGATCTGGATTTTAGAATGTTTCAATCCCAGCTATTGTAGCTCTACATAAGTTCTACATTTTAGCCTCCAAGCATAAGCGGCTTCTGAGATCTAGGAACCAAAATAAACGCATTTACTAATATTTTAATAAGTAGATCTGAAGACATGCAGATAGAGTTTGGCATAGGCATTGTTCTTGTTAGTCGCTCTGAGTCACATACGTGTTTCTTCACAATTGTAACTTGTAACTAAAAATTGATTGCGTCGGGATAGTTAGAATTTTGAGTAAAAAGAGGATGTATAGAGGGTATGGGGAGGTTGTAGGGTGAAGAAATGGTAACCTAACGGGGTTTATAAATGATGTAGGCAAATTTTTTGGAGGTGTTTGAAAGAATCTTTCTGATTTTTTCAATGTGTTGCAAGAGGGTGAAGGGGGAAGAGGGAGGAGTGAGAGGTGGGGGATAGATAAGAGAGATGATGGAGTAAATTATGTAGGGTGAGGGGTAGAATTGAAAGGTTGCACAAAGGGGGGGGGGGGGGGGTAAATAGTGGAGGGGAGAGGGGTTGAGTTTATGGAAACGAAGTGTAAGAGGGAAAGTACGGGGGGAAAGAGAAATCAGTAGTTGAAAAAGGAATTGGTGAAGAGCGGGAGGCAGTATTAGGGGTATCTCAAAATTGTACGGGTGTAGCCAGAAGGGGATTACATGCAGGTGTTCATTTTTCTTCTTTTGTTTTTCTCGTTTTTTTCTTGTTTTGTTGTGCACAGTTGATGGCACCTAGAGTCACTGTATAAGAACTAACACAAACATCCACTATCTTGAGTACGGACAATGACCGCTTTTGGTACCTTTTTAGTACTCTTTAAACCTGCGAACTCCAAAATTCGCAGGTTTCTTAAATGGCATAGTTTTAGTGTGTATACGTGTAGCAGATGGATTTTGATTAACGTTTCACGGAATCGAGATACATATGTCTCATGAAATGCCAACTAAATACAGCGTTTATCCACTTTAGTGGAGATACAAATGAAAAATCGAGACAACTGCAAAAAAGTTTCAAATGTACTGGTTTCAAATGAAACACACATTGTCCGTACTCAAGATAATGTATGTTTGTATTACTTCTTATACAGTGACTCTAATGGCACCAACCAAAGCACTGCACGTGCAACCATTCATATTCACTAATATTTCATATCAAATATTAGTGAATATATTATCTTATTGAATATAATATCTTAGTGAATATCAAGTGAATATAATATCTTAGTGAATATAATATCTTAATGAATATAATATCTTAGTGAATATAATATCTTAGTAAATATAATATCTTATTGAATATAAAATCTCAATGAATATCAAATATAAGTAAATATAATAGCTTAGTGAATATAGTATCTTATTGAATATAATATCTTATTAAATATAATATCTTATTGAATATAATATCTCAGTGAATATCAAATATTAGTAAATATAATAGCTTAGTGAATATAGTATCTTATTGAATATAGTATCTTAGTGAATATAATATCTTAGTAAATATAATATCTTATTGAATATAATATCTCAGTGAATATCAAATATTAGTAAATATAATAGCTTAGTGAATATAGTATCTTAGTGAATATAGTATCTTATTGAATATAATAGCTTAGTAAATATAATATCTTATTGAATATAATATCTCAGTGAATATCAAATATTAGTAAATATAATAGCTTAGTGAATATAGTATCTTATTGAATATAATAGCTTAGTAAATATAATATCTTATTGAATATAATATCTCAGTGAATATCAAATATTAGCAAATATAATAGCTTAGTGAATATAGTATCTTATTGAATATAGTATCTTAGTGAATATAATATCTTAGTAAATATAATATCTTATTGAATATAATATCTCAGTGAATATCAAATATTAGTAAATATAATAGATTAGTGAATATAGTATCTTATTGAATATAATAGCTTAGTAAATATAATATCTTATTGAATATAATATCTCAGTGAATATCAAATATTAGTAAATATAATAGCTTAGTGAATATAGTATCTTATTGAATATAGTATCTTAGTGAATATAATATCTTAGTAAATATAATATCTTATTGAATATAATATCTCAGTGAATATCAAATATTAGTAAATATAATAGCTTAGTGAATATAGTATCTTATTGAATATAATAGCTTAGTAAATATAATATCTTATTGAATATAATATCTCAGTGAATATCAAATATTAGTAAATATAATAGCTTAGTGAATATAGTATCTTATTGAATATAATAGCTTAGTAAATATAATATCTTATTGAATATAATATCTCAGTGAATATCAAATATAAGTAAATATAATATCTTAGTGAATATAGTATCTTAGTGAATATAGTATCTTAGTGAATATAATTTCTTAGTAAATATAATATCTTATTGAATATAATATCTCAGTGAATATCAAATATTAGTAAATATAATAGCTTAGTGAATATAGTATCTTATTGAATATAGTATCTTAGTGAATATAATATCTTAGTAAATATAATATCTTATTGAATATAATATCTCAGTGAATATCAAATATTAGTAAATATAATAGCTTAGTGAATATAGTATCTTATTGAATATAATATCTTAGTAAATATAATATCTTATTGAATATAATATCTCAGTGAATATCAAATATTAGTAAATATAATAGCTTAGTGAATATAGTATCTTATTGAATATAATATCTTAGTAAATATAATATCTTATTGAATATAATATCTCAGTGAATATCAAATATTAGTAAATATAATAGCTTAGTGAATATAGTATCTTATTGAATATAGTATCTTAGTGAATATAATATCTTAGTAAATATAATATCTTATTGAATATAATATCTCAGTGAATATCAAATATTAGTAAATATAATAGCTTAGTGAATATAGTATCTTATTGAATATAATAGCTTAGTAAATATAATATCTTATTGAATATAATATCTCAGTGAATATCAAATATTAGTAAATATAATAGCTTAGTGAATATAGTATCTTATTGAATATAATAGCTTAGTAAATATAATATCTTATTGAATATAATATCTCAGTGAATATCAAATATAAGTAAATATAATATCTTAGTGAATATAGTATCTTAGTGAATATAGTATCTTAGTGAATATAATTTCTTAGTAAATATAATATCTTATTGAATATAATATCTCAGTGAATATCAAATATTAGTAAATATAATAGCTTAGTGAATATAGTATCTTATTGAATATAGTATCTTAGTGAATATAATATCTTAGTAAATATAATATCTTATTGAATATAATATCTCAGTGAATATCAAATATTAGTAAATATAATAGCTTAGTGAATAAAGTATCTTATTGAATATAATATCTTAGTAAATATAATATCTTATTGAATATAATATCTCAGTGAATATCAAATATTAGTAAATATAATAGCTTAGTGAATATAGTATCTTATTGAATATAGTATCTTAGTGAATATAATATCTTAGTAAATATAATATCTTATTGAATATAATATCTCAGTGAATATCAAATATTAGTAAATATAATAGCTTAGTGAATAAAGTATCTTATTGAATATAATATCTTAGTAAATATAATATCTTATTGAATATAATATCTCAGTGAATATCAAATATTAGTAAATATAATAGCTTAGTGAATATAGTATCTTATTGAATATAGTATCTTAGTGAATATAATATCTTAGTAAATATAATATCTTATTGAATATAATATCTCAGTGAATATCAAATATTAGTAAATATAATAGCTTAGTGAATATAGTATCTTATTGAATATAGTATCTTAGTGAATATAATATCTTAGTAAATATAATATCTTATTGAATATAATATCTCAGTGAATATCAAATATTAGTAAATATAATAGCTTAGTGAATATAATATCTTATTGAATATAGTATCTTAGTGAATATAATATCTTAGTAAATATAATATCTTATTGAATATAATATCTCAGTGAATATCAAATATTAGTAAATATAATAGCTTAGTGAATAAAGTATCTTATTGAATATAATATCTTAGTAAATATAATATCTTATTGAATATAATATCTCAGTGAATATCAAATATTAGTAAATATAATAGCTTAGTGAATATAGTATCTTATTGAATATAGTATCTTAGTGAATATAATATCTTAGTAAATATAATATCTTATTGAATATAATATCTCAGTGAATATCAAATATTAGTAAATATAATAGCTTAGTGAATATAATATCTTAGTGAATATAGTATCTTAGTGAATATAATTTCTTAATGAATATAATATCTTAGTGAATATAATATCTTAGTGAATATCAAATATTAGTGAATATAAATGGACGATGGTGGATGGAGGATGGATGATGGAGGATGGAAAATGGAGATTGGAGAATGGAGAATGGACGATGGACGATGAAGGATAGGGGATATAAGATAGAGTGTGGAGAACGGTTCATTTAGATTAAAGATTACAAATTAAAGATTAAAGAATATAAATTGAAAATAGGATATAGAAGATAGATTTAAGAAAAGCCCGAAATTTTTAATATTCTGTTTTGTCTTGTTTAATTCTCCATAAATTTGGTTCTTACCACTTTTTGCGAGAAATGCAAAATACGGCTACAAATTGACAAAACAGAAAATTTAAAATTTGGAAGACTTCTGTTTTGTCGATTTGTAACCGTATTTTGCATTTCTCGCAAAAAATGGTAAATTCTCCATAAATTAGGTTCTTACCATTTCTTGTGAGAAATGCAAAATACGGCAATATAGAATTAAATTCTCCATAAATTAGGTTCTCTCCATTTTTTGTGAGAAATGCAAAATACGGCTACAAATCGAGAAAACAGAAAATAACATATTTTGGGCACGCCGGATCTAATTTTTGTTGGTGTAAAACTGCGATTCCATATTGTACTCCAAGATTGTCACCTAACCAAGTCAAAACAAGAGTGTTAAGGTCACCTGGCAAAATTTGTTAAGCAAAAAAAAAGAGCATTCGGCGGTGGTGTCACGTGGCGATTAGAACTGCAGGTTACCAAAAGGAGTGAATTAGTTCACTCACTCACTTCAATGACCTGCTCTTTTCGAACAGCACTCGTGATTGACCCATCTCAACCACCTACACATTAAATAATGCAAGTTTAAATGACCAAGGGAAGATTATGTTCTATTTAAACAACGAACTCAAGGTAAATCTGTTTATTTATTTTAGCGCATACTAAGTAAAAGGTAACCAAGGAATATGTAACAATATTTGTACCTTTGCAGGTAAGGAAAAGTGTAATTTATGGAGCCGGTAGAAGCCACACCTACTTATGTACATCCCATGAGTCCAAGAAAAAAGAGACGATTGGAAAAAGTCTGCTTTGAAGATATGAATAACAATGTATTGAATTTATTGAAAAGGGAAAAAAAATGAGAAAGGGTCGATGGGAAATGAATATCATGATATTCGAATATCTGATATCGGCATATTACTAATACCTAATATATCCAAATATTAGTAATACCATAGCGAATACTAATATATTCGTCTCATCTCTACCCACAACAAACACGGTGCGACCCCAGTTAGATGCTTCGGCTTGCAACACATCGTCGGAGAAAATAAACGCTGTAAAAGAACCATTTTAGACGGTAACGATAACCACTGGCCTCATTCTGCGAGATTTTTGGGTCCTTTTGAGCAATTAGATTACAAATTCTTTAGTGAAAAGCAATTGAGAACCACTGCTAACGTATTTTATGAGACATGGTATGCAGGCGTAGGCGTGTACCCATCTCGGGTTTTAGTTGATAATTTGACTAGTGGCGGAAAGAACCACCTGCGTCCCAAGGACAAAGCAGAAACAGTCTACATACCACTACAAGGTCACAGCCAAACAAGCATCATAGGAGGAACTGTCGAAACGCGTACTGAAGACCAGGCTTGCGCATTCCAGTTCACCTTAATGATCGCGAACGAACTAGTTCCCGAGCCCTCGCGAACTAGTTCATTCTTGGAGAAGTGATAATGGGGGGAAATGTAATAATTCATTCTTATGACATTAACGCCGTATACGTACATTCTTGCAAAAGAGTAAGCTGGACAATTTTGATGCTGCAAGTGTTTTTTCCTAGGACAGAAATGTAGTCCTTTATTCAGCTTGACATCGACGTGGCAAATGGTTTCCATAGAATGCGATCACCGTAGATAGAACTGTAACCGCTTGGAGGCTTACCATTCCTAGCAACGAGTATAGGTATTGAGGAGCTTATAGATTGTAAGTTCTTGTATAACCTCCGATGATATGGGTCAGAGGTACAGGGACACAACAGTGTTCCTCAACAATACGCAATTCCGGGCAATAGGCTTTACTTGTCGCTAGACTTCTTCATTCCTTGAATTTAGTTTTCGATTGTTTATCTTCATGCATTTGTTTGACCCACTCTGTGTTTTCCTTGCGGGTTTCAATACAGAGCTTGTCGTTAAATTACCTCCGAAGTGAACGAACATTATAATATACATCATTGTTGATAACTCAATTAAATCTTTAAAAACAATTACTAGCCGCACGAGTTTGTAATTATATAAATCATTTGTACAAGCGCTACTACTTACTAATCTACTTCTATTTAAGTATAATACAAACATCGGTAACGCAATAAAAAAATTTTAAAGCATTCATGTTAAAAATTATTACTATTAGCAAAGAGCATACACTTATGATGGATGAAAATCGAAAGCGTGTTGATTCCTGGAAAACTCCAGCGTTGTATCCTTCGAAAAGTCTATTGCATATTCACTTACTTCAGCAGCCTTATCTAAATCGACAGTATTCGCGACTAAAGGTGGCATGTAGTCAACCAATAAATTATTATCTTCGATTAACAGTTTGTCGTATTCTACTTTTTCTATCTGTTCTGTGGAAAGTTGTTTATTGTCGGAGTAGAGCAAAGATGCATCAGTGGATTTTCTGAATCAAAAAGAAAAAAAACCCAACAATATCATTAACGTTGAACTTAGTACGAGATGATATCTATCAGTACGGTAGCAATTACAAAAAACATCAATAGATTTAAATATAGTTTCACAGCTAACCACAGAGTGGTCACCATACTCACAGTTTCGCATGTTTTTTGGAATGACGTACTAGAGCAGATGACTGTTTGAAACTGGAACTACATATATCACATTTGTACGGATTTTCTCCCGTATGAATTCTGTAAAAATACATTTCGAGTTAAACTACAACCACACATAGTAAAACCAAACTCACCGAAAATGACAAATCAAATTCGAACTGTTCGAAAACGCCTTATCACATTCTGTACATTTATATCGTTTTTCGCCTCGATGAACATTCCTGACATGGACATTTAAATACGCTACTTTATAAAACGCCTTCTGGCAAATTTCACAAATAAAACTTTTAACGCCGGTATGCGTACCGATATGACTTGCCAGGTCTTTGTCCGTTTTAAATGTACGTGGGCATTCGGTACAGAAAAAATTCCGTGAGTCCGAATGTTTGATTTTGTGAGCAATTAAATTACTAGATGCAGTGAAAAATTTACTGCATATTTCGCACTGATAACGTTTTTCGCCGGTATGAATTCGCATGTGTTGCGTCAGGTTACTCATCTGCGAAAAGCGCCGTTTACAAACCTGAAACAATTAAGCGAATAGACATAAATAATATATTTTGGATCGGTCAAAAGAACAGGATTACCTCGCATTCAAATGGTTTTTCGCCACTATGTGTTCGCATATGTATTTCTAAGTAGACCCGATATGAAAATGTTTTATCACATTCTGGGCATTTTTCTGTTTGTTTTGGATTATTTCTTCGCTCTGGTTTATCCTGTATAGAAATAATTTGATATAAGATCCTTAAGTATTCTTATTATTAACGTACCTCAGACTTGTTTCCTATGTCACAATGATTTACGCCAGAATCTGCTTCTCTACAATTTGTTGTTAATTTCTCATTTTCGCACTGATTAATAATATTATTATCTTCGTCAATTTCATCCTGATTTTCCGATTGGGTTAAACTGTTTACGTCAATTATTATATCGTGAAGGGCATCATCACTCGCGTCGGGATTAGGAGGACGTGCTTCGCTGAATATTTCACAAGCGATGTTCATCGCATCATAAATTTCTTCATCTTTAACAGTCCGTTGGACATTTTCACAAATCTGTGGATTTCCGATTTCTTTTTCGTTGAGAACGTTTTTAGTAATACCAAGTGATATTGGCGAAGATAAATGTAAATACTCTTGCAGGCGTGCATTTGAATATTCGCATTGTTCTTTCAAATTGTACGCATCTATTAATCGGCAGGTACAAGTCTCGCAAAGGTAGGTAGCCAATCCATGCAATGCATCAATCTGGAAATAGTTTTAATTGTAAGATACATGTTGAAATATAATTAACTTAGAACTAGTGAAATTGAGATATATACACGCGAGAAAATACGAAAAATATACATCAGTTTTTTTAAAATTCGTTCTTCTATATTCGTGGCCAGAAATAATAGGGACAGAGTACTTTATTGTCGTCACAATTATCTGAAAACAAACACTTTACGTGCTGAACCACCAACTGGGTAATCATAACGACTGATACCCAGACTTATGTACAAGCTTCAGAGTTTCTTCAAAATATTTTTTTCCTCAGCACCTCCTTTTCTGTGCAAGCCAGATGATATGAATCGCATCATTAAAATCCGACACTGCTCGTTTGATTCCCTGACGCTCTTGTTTTCCTTACTGACGATGCCAGAAACTTCTCGTGCAGTAGTTTCAGTTCATTCCATTCATCATCATCAATGACGCGACAGCGCCCGTATCCTCCAATCGGTGTAGCTAAGAAGCGACCTGCAATCTACGTCAACTGAATCCGCGTATCTTTCCGCGGTTTTACCACTGGTCGCTTGCCCTGAGCTATACCTTTCGGTGTACGTTTGGGAATTCTTCCGTCGTCCATTTGCTCCACAGTTCATTCTATCCCTGATATTTTTCTTTTCAATCGGGTCGACCACTACATCACACATTATGTTGTTGTCCGATGCAATCTCTACCCCTCTCCTAAACCACCTAGTGACCACACCACCAATTCAAAGAATGATTGCTCTGCGCCGTCATTTTGATCACTCAAAATTTAAGTATCAAACCCAGAGGTTATCGAGAAATCTTGTTCATCCTTAGCTTTGCCGAGATGCGATGCTCTGGAAAGCGTTCACAGGTTATAAAATCGCGAACTCCAGATGGCTAGGTGTAGGAATTATGATCTGCACTTTCTATGAAGGCCACGCGATTTTCCTATCCTCTTCAGTTTTGAGTTGCCTCCAGTTCGGTCTGACTTTATAAAGGAGTGTGTGTTAGAGAGGAATATATAAAATCCTATCTATTTATTTATGTGTGCTCGATAGTAAAGCTTAAATTTTTTTTAGAATTAATTTACAGTTCTCCTGCTATACTTACAGGAACTATAATGGTTTTGAAGAATATTAAAGGAACTTTTTACTTGATTATTTTAATAACTCTTATTCTGGAACCCGCCGTCAAGAAAGTGAACTGCGATATTTTAATATTAAACTATTGGAAACGCGTGAACGATTATGATTGATTGTTTGTTTTTCACGAATTTGGACAGGATTCTGATCCAAAATATGAGTTCGTATGGGGACGGTTTCGGGCGAGTAGTAGACAACACATCACCGGAAAAAAATACTAATGTTTAGAAACCTGAATGAGGAGGCCATGGCCCGACTAGGACTGTCGGACCATTGATGATAAACCTTAACTCGAATGTCTTTCAAACCGATATGAAGCTAGTTCAGAAGGACGAGGTTCGGGTTGGAAACGTTTCTCGCCAACGTCCTGCTAGGCTTTCAAAAGAAGTAAATACAAATCTTCAAGTACCTTGAACAAATCGATTTTCTGCACCATTTCGACTGGGCGTACGGTGAACGCATCGCTAAATATCGAGACCAGCGATTCACTTTTCAAACACACCCGGCAGATTTTATTCAAATCCAAAAGCGTTTCCATCGAATTTCCATCAAAACTAGACGCTAAAGTGACATTTGTAAAAACCAAAACAATAAGCGGTTTGCTAATGGTGATTTCTTTTATCTTTCATCTAAAGATGCAAAATTATTGCAGTTCTGCGCTCTTTTTTGACAGTTCCGTCCGGCAGGTCAATTTACAATAGAACGCTTTCAGGTCAAAAAGCTATTATGAAAATTTAAATAAAAAATTTTTACACTACACTCCGTATGATTTCTAATTACCGTATGACCCGTTGGACAGTTTAATTTATGCTTTTAAATCGTTTGCCGCTGTTGTCGTAGGATATTTTTTTCTTATTTTCATCGTTTCTTACGCACATTTGAGGTTAAAGGAGTTGCACCGCCGAAATTTTCGGGGCAAGAAATGCGAGTTTTCAGGTCAATTTTAGCCACGGACTCAAACCCCTTTTTCTAGCAGGTCAAAAAAAATTTTGAGAATAGAACAGCAGAACTGCTAGAACAAAAATTGAGGGCAGAAACGGCCCAGATAGAAAAAAAATTGATGATTAACTAATTCGAAATTAATTCTGAGGTATCAAGAAATCAGTTTTTTTTTGAAGAAAAAATGATGTTTTTGTATGGAGCATGTCCGCTTTTTTGAGAGTGGTGATTGGCTGGTCTCATAACCAATGAAAAGTGTGATGTAAAAATCAATGCAAAATCAGATATCCATTATTTCCTTTGGTTTGAGAAATATGGGATGAAATCATGCGAAATCAGTTTTAAATAGATAGAATAAATTGAAGATATAATCACAGTGAAATCGGGTTTTAATAGATTTTGACATTGATGGGGGAATCAATATATAATTGGTTTGAAACATATTTCCGTATCTAAACATCAAGTGCTAATAATCAATTTATAATAGATTACAGAAATCAGTTAATAATCGAATGTATGAACTGAATAAAATTCACAATGAAATTGGTTCTTAATTGATTTATTTCGTTGAAGAAGTAATCGGTATATAATCGGTTTCAAACACATTTCCCTTCTCTCAGCCTCAGTCAAAACAGCTTCGATCTGTCACACGAAAAGGAAAAATCAATTCGAATACATAATATAAACAATTTTTCATAATTTAATTCCATATAAAATTTATTCAAAAGAAAAATTTCCAAAATTGAAAAAACAAACATAAATAAAAGAAATCTTAAATAAAATATTAATAATAACATAAATTACATGATAACGAAGAATTTTATTTTTTTATATTTTTCCAATTCCAGTTTTGTTTATTAATTTTAACTTTGCATGCTTTTAAGGCACTTTCTGTTGCTGAATGGTACTCGTTCCATCCGAAGTCGCTCTTTTTGAAACAATCTGTGAATTAAGTGAAATTTTCATATGTAGTATATTCCAATTTTAGCTTAATTAATCCAAATACTTACCAAAGATACATTGGTTGATGTTGATATATTTTTCGAATGGTTGTTTACCGCTTTTCCCTGAATAGTTATAATCCTTTCCAATGGATTTATGCAATAAGTATGGGAAAAACTTTTTCAGGGTCTGAGTTTCTTTCATTGTTAGCAACCATTGATTCTATAAGAAATATAAGAATTGTGAGTATGACACGAGTGTTCCAAGAAATTCGAAACTTACAAATTTGCTCTTATTTTCAGCAACTATAAGAAGCTGCTCACCATTGTCCAGGGACTCTTGATCGGCGATGGGTAATTGGAAAGGTGGAGCTATTGCATTCTCTTCCTCTGGCAGTAGATAGCTCGACAACCTTTTAATTAAAACGCTTTGCTGAGCCACAATATTCTCCAACTTTTCCACTACAAGAACGAAATTTAATTCTTTAAAAAATTAATGTTCTGTATTTCCTTTTGGACAAGTCTTCTAAAATGACGCTTGCTTACACCCGCAATTCTTTAAGATTTTTCACAACTTTTGGATATTCTTAACAAGAGACTCTATTTATGGTACTTATTAAAAAACTTACTTATAAAACAAAACACTTATTATAAAACAAAACACTTTGAAATGGAAAGCTCACCTGAATCAGCACTTAATGTTTACTTTTCACTACTGCAATCACACAATCAGAGACAATGCGACTCTATTAAACGCGAAATGGATAATTTTAACGTCAGAATCAAAGAAAAATTAGTTTACCATCATCATTCTCTTTCTACGAAATCATGGCATCGGCAGCAATTATTAGATGTTGGATAGAGACATCAGTTTATCATCAGTTCATCATCAGTTTTTAAAAATATAGAATTGGAATCATTTTGAATCCCAAGAAATAATGTTGGTACTTACAGTTTAAAACTGATTCTAAATTGATTTAAAGAATGGAAATTTCATTGGACATTAACTTGGCCAATCAAAACAGATGCATGTTAAAAATCAGTGAAAAATCAGTTTTTCATTAGTTTTTGGAACTTATTGTTATAACCCCTTCCTAGAAAACAGTTTTGATTCCATGGTATGTTTTTCCATCAATTTTCTTCATGA